>CM055957.1:51917861-52544595 GCA_029490685.1 Schizonepeta tenuifolia | reverse complement strand
GATAACCGTTTGGCTGCAGAGTTGACGAGCTGGATGTGGAAAAAGGATCATGGGCTCGAAGAGGGAGTACACCATTCACATATGGATGGTCCTGATAAGCTGCTTGGGGCTCCGGCTCAACTCGAGGAGGTGTAGGGTCACGGGGAGGAACTAGGCCATCTTGGAGAATAGGAGGGGGACTATGAACAATACCATTTGGGATGGCAGAGAGGTCGTCATCATAAGGCTCTGGAGGGGGTTCACCGTATTGCATGTATTGTCCGGATATTGTGGAGATGAACGCATTGACATCACCGTAAAGAGTACCGTCAAGATGTCGGTGTCCTAAAAATCGATGAACAAGAGACGCTGTCCAATCTCGCCACTCTCGGGGCAAAGCCTGAATGAGATGGACCATTCCATCCAACGGTCTGACGTCCATATACTGGACCTTCTCCTAAATTTTGTGGTATCTTGCTAGGAATTCCGCAATAGACTCGCGGTGCATTTTTCTCACGTGCAGGTACTCCTGCATCCACTCGTGGTCGTCCATCCTATACGCAATTTAAACGAATTAAGCACATTTAAACAGTTAATCAAGCATGCTAGAATTTCCAACCGCCACATACTCATTTTCGCTTTCCATAGGGGTACTATCGTTCAAGGTATCAAGCAATTCCATTTCACGTAACCTCTTGCACAAACGTTTCATCCTTTTCGATTTTCCATACAAAAACGCATTAGGAAAGACATTCTAGAGCAAACTAGTTATTCAATCAACTTAACAAGCTTTTATCTCTAGACGAGCGCAAATAATAAATAACTTCATAACTCAAATACTCAGAGAAATTTTGAATCTCAAATTCAATAACTTATTAACTCAAAATTTAATAGCTCGATCATCACTTTAAACATAAAAAGCTTTAGGGAAATAAAGCATACCTGGTTGCCGGATGAGATGGGAGATTGCTTGGTGTGTTACTGACTCGAACAAGTCTAGGAAATAAATCTAGACTCGACTCATCAAGAAAATTAGACTTCAGAGCAGACAGACCTGTTCTGATACCAACCTGTCACACCCCGACTCCCGAGGTGCGACGTATGACGCTAAAACTACTAAACCATCCATCACTCAACTCAAATAAGGGGAAACATGCTCGGGGAAACAAGGGAATATCAGCGGAAAGCGGTAACATTCGAGACATGCTTTCAAAGATATATCGAAATAACCAACGAGCACGAATAATTTACATATCAAGTTCGAATAGGAACAAGTATTTCCATGTCAACAAGAAACGAGATTCATCAAAAACAGAAATTAGTATCGAGCACATCGCTCGGAATTAGAACATGTATCAGAGTATAATATCCAAAAGACTTCAATAAACAAAAGCATTGTATTGCAGCGAATCCTCGACTCAAACCCAACAACTACGTGTATGAAGACATGCAATTGCCAGTCTAACTTTCGACTCGAACAACAAAACATATCACACCACACCACCAAGCTGTCCTCTCCATCCGCATCCCGCTAACCTGCACGTTTAGAAATACATGCAGGGCTGAGTACTTCGTACTCAGTGAACACATGTCAAAAACATTTGAAAACTTTGCTCTTAGAGCTATATCAATTGAACTTGCCTTGCCGTAGCATCACAAGTATTAATGCAGTGAAAACAGTTTTACTTGTGAATGCAAAACATTTTCCTTTCGAATAGACTGCGCAGTCAAACAATATATATATACTCAAGCAATATGTATCATCTACCACATTTCACTCTCACTGTGCCGAAAAGTAGGCCTCCTTCTCGAACACTATGACCGGCCCAACCGAAGCAAGGCTCACAGTCACCTCAAACAATTCATATACCACACGTAGGTTTCCTGCCTTTCACAGGACAATAATATCTCAACGAGCAGATGATAACACGTATCAAAAACTCAAGTAAAAACGGCAAGTCAATCAAACTTTAAAATCTCACATAATAATACTCAATTATCATAATAGCATTCATCGATAGTTTTGGTTTTAGAAAAGCCCACCTGTCTTCCGACGATTAGCTAGGCGGCTTACTCTTTCTTTGTCGTTGCTACTTCTCCGTCCTGCTCGGTCCTTTATATTTTGACATCGATAAAAGAAGTAAGACACGATGCTTAAGACGTTAAGTAGATGTTTGTTTCGACTGAATGACTTCTACTTGACTCGTCTTTCTCTATTTTTTTTTATCTTTTCTAAGACAATCTCGATTCTCGGCTTTTTCATCCTCGGTTCTCACTCTACTCGGTTACTAATTACTGCATCTCGTACTCTTATTTCTAAATCATTAATGCTACTCGTTAGTTGGTTAATGATATTTGCTAATGTCTTAGCATTTCTTGAAACGTTAATTATCTAAACTTCATTATTCGAATCCTTACTCACATTCTCAATTAAATACTCGATTATACGAACATCATTCACGTCATGAGCACGCATTCTCAACAATTTGGACAATCATTTCATTATAATCAAAGCATAAATATTTTACTCAAGCATATAGATTCAACTAAGCATATTCAATTATGTTTAAGCACATAAGTCTACTCGAACGTATTTAATTCAACATAGAATTTCAATCAATCATCATAATTTTAAATTGGAATTTAAACAAACGTATTATCTCAAACTCGATTCACACTTCAAGTCACATTAACAATTACTCGTTATTACTCGACTCTAGTTTTGGAAAAGACATTAATTCAAATAATAATACTTTTCTTGGATTAAAACTTAAATAATCATTTAATAATTCTTAACTCAATATACGACGTTATTTCAAAAGACATCGTCTTTTCTCAACTACTTATACGTATTCGCATACGTACTATTACTTACGCTTTTATTATTATTTCTCTTTTTCTTTTAATTAAACTCTTATTGAAATGAAAATTTATTTTCTATTTATAACTCGACTCTCAACTTCTGTAATATCCCGGATATTTATTCTGTCACTAAAATAAAAAGTTGTTAATTAATTGAGGCTCTGCATGCCTAAGTTAAGGAATTTCAGTTTTAAGACTAACGGTGAAATCCGTTTCTGAAAATAAATTCCAATAGTCGTTCAACTGACTACTGTATTAGGGTTTACGCGTCCGATAAAATTTTCGTTCGAAAACTCAGATCGAAAAACCGTCTGACTTTACATTCACTTATTTTGCGATACGATTCTACTGGTAAAAGTCAATTTTATTGATTTTTCCGGGTGAAATTTGGACTGTCATGTCTCAACTTTTCTTTAAATTTCGGAAATCGAATCATGCTTTCCGACTAAGTAAATTATTTTCAATCTATTGGTCGAATTAGTTTTCGCCGGAAACATAACCGTCTAAAAAATTAATTAATCGATTTTAGTATGCAGTATTAGACCCATAATCGAGATATTTTGGACTAAAAATATCCCTCTTTATCCGCCTCTCTCTTTCTCCCTTGATATTTTTCTACTTTAACACTTAACACCTCATTAGTCATCACATATCTCTTTCTCATCACACAAAAACTGCCCCCCTCCCCCCCATAAACTCTCTCTTCTCTCTTTTGTTCTTCATCTTCAAGTTAATCTTCAAGTAGTTCATCGAGTTCTTCAAGCTCTCAAGCTCCATAACTTGCTCATTTACTGATCGATTTCAATTCCAATTGCATATTTGTGAAGGTGAGAGCCTCCTCTTTAATTCTATCCGAACAAAAATCCATTTCCTTTATCTTGAAATTTTTGAAAATTAGTAAGAGAAGAAGAAGATGATGTTCTAAGTTTATGACATGATTATTAATGCTTAGGATTAAGTTTCTATGGTTTAAATCGAATATAAATCATGTAGGAAAAAAATTGGGTAATTTTCGAAACATACATGAATTAATTGGTGAAGATTTAGTTTTAATTTAGATACATGATTTGTGGAATATGTTTCTATGTATTAGTATATGATTGTATGAATTGTTTGGGAATTTTCTAAAAATAAAAACAAGATTGTAAGAGATGAAGAAGCATGATTTTGATTAAGTAAATCTTATGTTTTTATGATGTGATTTGATATAATAGAACTAGGAAGCATGTAGTTCAACATATATTTAAATTAGATTTTTCTAAAAATAAAAACAAAATCGTTGGAGACGAAGAATCGTCGATAGAATTAATTTTGATGTTAATATGGACCTATGGTTTGCATATTAGTTAATCTATGTAGTTAATGATGACAATTGGAAAGTTTGAATGAAATCTAAGAACGTCGAACTTTTCGTAAGAGACGAAGAGTCGAGCATAATCGTCGATAGGAAAATCGAACGAGAAAACTAATCAAATATTAGTGATTGTTGGTATGTTAGGTTGGTTGTGGAATTAATTGAGAATTAATTAACAACTATGAAGAATCGAGTTCATAAACCGATAAAAATGACGTGAATTGTTTAAGTAATAGTTTCGATGATGTTAATGTGTTAAGATGATCATTATTGAGTAAGAAGATAATAGAAACTAATTTGGTTTGAATCGGATTAGTAGAACTTCAAGAATCGAAGAAACTAAGTAAGTGTAGAAACAAAGAAACGAGAAAATGAGGGTTTGTATGTTTCCGATTGAGGATATGGTTTATGTATTGATGATATGCATGATTACATGTACTTAGTTTGAATTTCTTAGATTTTATAAAAATGTTTAAGAAAATCGACAACAATGTCCGTTGCTCGATAAAAACGACGTGTTTGATGATTATGAGTATATGTTGATTAATTTGAGTTAATTGATGATTAAAAAGTATGGATGTAGTTGATGATGATTTCATAAAAGTTATGAAATAGAAGTCGAGAATTAAAAATTGAATTGAATTTGAAATGAAATTTGCTAAGTATGAAATGATTAGTTGAAAAGACGAGAAGTGCTCGTCGTATTTTTAATCGAGGAACGTGAAAGTGATCATGTTATGGTTGCGTGTTTTGACTGTTAAGTTGATAGAAAATTTCGTGCCATAAAGGTTGTATAGCATTGATCGAACCTAGGGAATCGTGCGTCGAGTTTTAAAACGATTAGGGTTTTCGCAGACAGTTTTACGACCCTTTACGGAAACGGCCATAACTCTTAGCTCGTTTAACGAAATCAAGATCCGTATATTGGACAGTAAACTAGACATCCGTATCTTTCTTTTGACATAAGGCACATCCCCTGTTTCGAAATACTCTATTCTGTAGAAGCTCCAAACCTACTGCCTTGTGCAGAAAATGTCTAAAACTCATTTTCCTAAGTAGAATTCTTTTTAACTTAATTCTTTAAGAACTTTTAAGTCATTAAGAGTTATCGACTTCCGTCCTTAACTAGTCTAAATGTCGAGTAAGGAACCGAGTTGGTTCTAAACGAGATGTGTCCGAATCTCGTTTCTTTTTAACCAAAAGAGATTAGTTAAAGTGCAAACGCCTAAAAGACTTAACCGAATTCGAATTGCTTTTTCTTTAATCGTCTTGACCGATTTACTAAAGTATGTTTGATTGCGATAGAAGGAGGAAGTCGCAATTAGAAGAAAGGACGGAAGACCGAAGACAGAAGTTCGTGTTTGTTCTGTAACCGGTTAAGGTGAGCTTTTCTATATAACAAAATAAAGTGAGCGTTGCTCAAAAATGTTTACTTATCGCTTTAATAAGTGCGTTTTCTAAATGATTATCAGTGCATAAAAGAATTTATTTTTGTGAGTTCTTTTGTGCCATTCTGAGTTCGTTCGCCAACTAAGCGATCGGATTCTGAGTTAACCGGAAGGATTTTCCAGAGTTAATCTACACGGTAGCCGATGTGTATGGTACTCTATTGAGGGGTAGATAGCCACGGTGAGGAATTTGCGCGGGAGAAGTTAACTCTCCCCCGACGTTGAAACAGAAGTTGGGCAAGTTGAACGTAACAACAGTAAAATGCTTGCAAGCTATGTTTATGAAAAGAAAATGTGTAGTAAGCACGGGCCTTTGAAAGGAAAACCCTGTTGTGTTACTTTGAGAATGCCTGATTAATCTATAAGCTTATGATATGTTTTCGGCACTGTGCCCACTAAATATGATTATACTTAGCCCTGCATGTATTTATAAATGTGCAGGTTGAGTGACGAAGACGGCGGAAGTTGAGTAGAGGTTGTATATAGGAATGAAAAATAATGTATTCAGTTCTACGTTTTTCCGCTACAAACTACTACACTTTTTGTTGTATAACTTTTTGGTTTAAGTTTCGTACTTTAAACCTAGACTACTCTGAAATAACTTCGTCGAGCGATCCTTCGAGATCAACTCTCTTTTGTTAACGAAATCGGTTCATAGATATCATCTTGTTTATTATTATTAGTTAAGGCATCTATTCAGTATTTATTCCCCCTTCTTCCTCGATTCTTTAATCCAACCCCTAGTCACACCCCGGCTTTGCCATCCCTCGGGATTTAGGGCTGTGACAGAGTGGTATCAGAGCAATTGTTTCTGCTCTGCATCCAAAATTCTTTCAAGTTAGTCCGACAGAGCATTTGTTTATGCTCTGCACCCGAGTCTTCGTTCAAGTAAAGTTTAGTTCGTATCACTGAACTTAAGAATGTAGTTAACAACTCAACTTCCCGCTACGTCAACTCGACCAAAGAAGAAAGGAAAGAAGAGTTTCGGAAGTGTTGTTTCTTTTTACAGAAAGTTTATGAATAAGTATGCAAGTATGTTGTGAATAAGTATGCCAAGTATGAATTGATTGAAGTATAAGTGTTATACTTTGTGATATTATGTGAAATTATTTGAGTTATAATTTCATTTTTGATTGAAAAGTATGTGAGCATGAGAACCTAAACTATTACTCTAAGACTTTTCCCGATTCCTTGAGAACATAGAATTGATAAGAAGCATTGGTTCCAAAATTATTCGAAAAGCGATCATGAAACAAGAAAAACCGAACCTATTATGGACAAATGTCACATGCGTATAAGTGACATGAACAAAGTCTCTTTGGAGTCAACTTTGTTTTAATAATTAAAGAATCGATAAATAAAAAGTTGGAAGAAAAATCTCGGAAATTTTTTTTTATTTATTTAAGTGTTTGAGTGCAATTTCTTAAAATTGCTAGATGCTTAAGATAAGTTGTTGTTAAGTGGTTAAGAATATTGCAATTTGAATAATGGAATATTTTAATTGTAATTTAAGAATTTCCTTAAGATATGTTATTATCCTACCAGTTATTGATCCGTGTTCTCTTAAAAACTTTGTAGGATGGTTTCGAGACGCGTTACGGCTAGGAAGAGCAGACCCTTGAGACAGCGTACCATGGTAGATGAGATCTTGGATGAGTACCATGACTGCGAGGTAGACCCAAACTACGACATAGGGCAGATAGTCAGTGACTTTGCTGCACGTTACCACGAAGCTCGGCACATTGTTACAGAGCGTCAGGCTATAACAGATTTGATCGGACGGCTGCCCAGCGAGTGGCATGGATGGGCACACAATATCGCCTTGGTACTTTCTTACACTGGTCGGTAACACCACCGAGCCGACAGGTGACTTTTTCGGATTCGCTCTAGCCGTACACGAGCGTTTCTTTGAGAGTAGGTTCATGGTGTCTGTTCATGTTCTCGAGCACCACCCCTACATCCACATTCTAGCTACTCTTGTGCCAGAGCCTTTTGTCATGGATCCAGAGTTAGCCGCACTGTTAGAGTTGCCACCGGTTCTTGCACCTGCTGAGGAGTTGTTTCCCGGAGCAGGGTACCTAGAGGTTGACGCAGAGCTCGCTGCGATGTTAGAGTTTCCATCTCCACTTGCACCACTCGAGGAGGTTCCTGCAGAGACAGCTTTACTCGTTGGGGACGAGGGTTCGACCTCTGACCTACCCCAATCTTGGACGAGAGTCCGAGGGCAGTTTGAGGTAGGACCATCCAGGGTCCGTTCTGCAGAGGCATACATGCCTAGTCCACCCCCTGAGCATCTGCTTCCTCCAAAGAAGCGGACAATAGTGACCAGTTTCGACAACTTAGTCCCACGCTTAGAGAGGACCATTTTGGAGGTGTCTCCGCCACCACCTCTAGTGCTTTTGGACGGCACCACACTTAGGGTTGACGAAGCGCTTCAGCTAGTCTTTGGTACAGACTCGGAGGAGGATCCAGAGGAGGATCCGATGGAGGAGGATCCAGAGGAAGACCTAGAGGAGGAAGACCCCGAAGAGCTTCCGGCCGTAGAGGGCAGCACAGACTCGACTGCAGCCTTTTGAGCAGAGAGTCTTAGACGTATAGTAGTTTTCCTTAGAAATGTCTTGTACATAGTTCGGATCAGTAGACTTCTTTTGTAGTACTCTAAACGGATGCGAAATTTTACGAATCGTTTTCCGTTCTAGTACTTCCAGTAAATACAGAGATGCAACCTGTTAGTGCATCCGGTACATAGATAGGCAGTTAGCCTAGCTCAGACTAGTTGTAGTCTAGCTTTTTGGTATAAGTCCTCGTGAAGGCAAGATTAATACTCTTTTTGACGTGTATATATATATATATTTATAACCCCGTGAGTGGGCTTTGATCCAGTGAACATTTGTTCTTACCATGTTTAGTTGATTGCCCTTAATAAACTTGCGAAGTTAAAAGTTTCATAGAAGTAGTGCGGATGATATTATCTAATTCTTTCCATAAACTTGTTTAAAGTTGGAAGAATCTTACTAAGTGGGTAAAAAAAAAAATTAATAAAAAGCAAAGGTGCTAATAAGAATTCTTGTTGTCTATAGTTTCAAAATGCCGCCGAGAGTAGTAAACAATAGAAGAGGACCTGGTAGGCCTAGGGGACCAGGTAAACGACAAGCAAGAGGTGAAAGGGAAGAGGAACAAGAACGTCATGAAACCCCTCCACCTTCACCACCACCATCTCCACCACCACCCCGTCGTGATATTGAGGACCTATTCCTCAAACGAAACCCACCCGTGATTAATGGATCTGGTAACCCAAGCGATGCTGAGCTCTGGGTACGATCCATTGAGAGAATCTTTAAACTCCTTAGATGTTCTGATGAAGAACGTCTTTTGTGATCGCATTTCAACTCTCCAGACCAGCTGACTACTGGTGGGAGGCTAGACAGAAGGTTATACCAGCTGAGCACTTGGCTCATTTTACTTGGGATGAATTCAAGGAGGCATTGTACGATAAATACGTGTCTAAGACTTATAGAGCGCAGAAAGAGGCTGAGTTCTACAATCTGAAGCAAGGGAAGATGACGGTAACGGAATATGATGCGAAGTTCTGTAAGTTATCAAGATATGCGTCTGAGCAGGTAAATACCGAGGATAAGATAGCAAAGAAGTTCCGTGGGGGAATTAAGCACGAGCTAGGTGTAGAACTAGCCAGTTACGGAGGACTGAGCTACACAGAAATACTAGGATGAGCCCTAGAGATGGAGGCCGTAGTGCCTGATGAGAAGAAAGTCATAACACCCGCACCAACCCCAACCCAGACTCAGAATCGAGGCCATTTCGGCAACAACAATAATAGTAACTACCAAGGAAAACAGAAATGGGAAGGAGGAAACAACAGTGGCTACTATCAGCACTACAAAAATCAGGGAAACCAGAATGGAAATCAGCGAGGCTATCAGCAGCCTAACCAGAATAACAACTATGGCAAGAAACCATGGCAAGGGAATAATCAGTTGGGACAGAATGTACAAGGGAATAATCAAGCAGGACCGTGGAAAGGAAACGGCCAGCAGAGTCAGTCATAGGGGCAGCAGAGGAACAACAACCAGGGAGGGAATAACCAAGGAAGGCTCACTGTTCCTACCTGTCCTAAGTATAATAGGGTACACTACGGTATCTGTCAAGCAAACTCTGGTGTTTGCTTCAACTGTGGACAGAAGGGTCATTTTAAGAAGGATTGCCCGAAACCGTTACGAGCAGTAGGGCAGAACCAGTATGGTCAGCCCCAACCTTTGAGGGCAATTCAGGCACAGCCGCAGCAGCAGATGACGCAGCAGCAGTATCAACAACACGCCCAACAGCAACAGAATGCCAGGGCATTCACGATCAAGCAGAGTGCGCAGCATAAGAGTAAGGAAAACCTGGCAGGTATGGGTAAACTTCATAATACCCCTATAAAGATATTGTTTGATACTGGCGCATCGCATTCTTTCATTGCTGGCTCATGTGCGGATAACTTAGATATCAGACCTGAATGAGCTAATCACACTATGAGAGTAGCTACACCCTCAGGAGAGATCACCACTTCTACGCATGTTTGCTCTAACCTAGAATTAGAAATTGGAACTCTTAAGGTTAAGGGGAACAACTTGAATGTTATGATAATGTGGGATGTAGATATAATTTTAGGAATGGACTGGTTGTTTGAGAATTATGTCACGATTCTCTGCAACGAGAGAATAATTTCTTTCCAACCCCCGGAAAAAGAGCCGACAGAATTCCATGGGCAAGAGGATACCGATAATATCCGCTCTACAAGCCAAGAGATTGATGAAGAAGAAGAATTGCAAAGCTTATCTTGTGTACCTAAGTGGAGAACCGGGAACCGAAAAGGCCATACAAGATGTGAAAATTGTTAACGAATATGAAGACGTCTTTCCAGAAGTGTTACCAGGTTTACCACCAGACCGTCACGTAGATTTCACAATCGACTTAGAACCAGGATCGGCCCCCAAATCAAAAGCTCCATATAGGATGGCACCGAAGGAATTAGAAGAGCTTAAGATCCAACTGCAAGAGTTTTTAGATCTTGGTTTCATTAGACCGAGCGTTTCACCTTGGGGAGCACCTGTTTGTTCATTAGAAAGAAGGATGGTTCTATGAGGATGTGCATAGACTATCGAGAGCTGAATAAGATCACCCTCAAGAATAAATATCCTTTGCCTGGGATAGAAGACCTCTTTGATCAGCTTAAGGGCACAAGTGTATTTTCAAAAATAGACTTAAGATTCGGGTTCACCAATTAAAAATCAAACCCGAAGATATATCTAAGACTGCTTTCCGAACCAGATATGGCCATTACGAATTTCTAGTTATGCCATTTGGTTTGGCTAACGCCCCCGCAGTATTCATGGATCTCATGAATAGAATTTTTCACCCGTACTTAGACAAATTCGTCTTAGTTTTCATCGACGACATTCTCATTTACTCCAAAAATGAGAAGGAGCACGAGGAACATTTGCGAATAGTGTTAGAAACGCTTAGAGTTGAGAAACTTTATGCCAAATTCAGTAAGTGCGAGTTTTGGCTGAAAGAAGTGATGTTTCTTGGACACATCGTATCAGCAGAAGGTATCAAGGTAGACCCTGCCAAGTTAGAGGCAGTGCGCAATTGGAAATCACCAACAAGTCCAAACGAAATTAGGAGTTTCTTAGGTTTAGCCGGCTATTATAGAAGATTCATCGAGGGATTTTCTACAATTGCTAGACCTATGACGCAACTACTACGGAAGGAAAACAAGTACAAATGGAATGACGAGTGCGAGACAAGTTTTCAGACACACAAGGAAAAGTTAACCATAGCACCAGTGTTAGCGCTTCCAGAAGCGAATAAGGAATACGTGGTTTATACAGATGCTTCAAAGAACGGATTAGGATGTGTATTGATGCAAGAAGGAAATATGATAGCTTATGCTTCATGACAACTTCGACCCCATGAAATTGGTTATCCAACCCACGATTTAGAACTAGCAGCCATTGTGCATGCGATGAAAATTTGGAGACATCACCTCTATGGTGTAAGGGTTGAGATTTTTACGGATCACAAGAGTTTGAAGTACTTCTTCGAGCAAAAGGAATTGAATATGACACAAAGAAGATGGCTCCAATTAGTCAAGGATTATGATTGTGGTATCAACTATCATCTAGGAAAAGCAAACGTAGTAGCAGACGCGCTGAGTCGCAAGACTTCAACCAAATTAGGGTGTCTTTGTATCGAGGAAGAAACACTTGTACAAGAATTTGAGAAGATGGATTTAGAAGTGCTCGATACACCTAAAACGATAACGACCCAAATAGCAGCACTCGTAGCTACACCGGACTTACGAGAGAGAATCATAAGCGCTCAGAGAAAGGACGAGACGATCGAGAAACTACGACTAAGGATAAGAACGGATAAGCCGGACGGTTATTCCGAAGCATCAGATAATGCGATCGTATTTAAAAATAGACTTTGTATCCCTGATGACGACGAATTGAAAAATGATATCATGAGTGAGGCTCACGATATGCCATATACAGCACACCCAGGGAGTACGAAGATGTATCAAGATTTAAGAAGTAATTTCTGGTGGAACGGTTTGAAACGAGATGTTGCCTCGTTTGTAGAACGATGTTTCACTTGTCAACAAATGAAAGCTTTACACCAACGACCACAGGGGATGTTGCAGCCATTAAGTATTCCAACGCGGAAGTGGGAAGGTATAGTCATGGATTTTGTGACAGGTTTACCCAAGTCTAGAAGAGGAAATACTGCCATCTGGGTAGTCATTGATAGGCTCACAAAATCAGCTCACTTTCTACCAATTCAAATTACCTATGGATCAGAGAAATTAGCACAGTTGTATGTTCGTGAGATTGTACGTCTTCACAGAATACCAAAGTCAATAACGTCCGATAGAGATGCCAAATTCACTTCAAGGTTTTGGATCACTATGCAGAAAGAGCTAGGAACTAGACTAAATTTTAGTACCGCTTTTCACCCCCAAACGGATGGACAATCCGAGAAAACAATTCAAATACTCGTCGATATGTTGAGAACGGTAGTATTAGATCGAAGTGTGATCTGGGAAAATATCTTACCATTGGTCGAATTTGCTTACAACAACAGTGTTCAAGCGACGATAGGAATGGCGCCTTACGAGGCACTGTATGGAAGGAAATGTAGGTCACCACTTTATTGGCATGAAGTGGGCGAAAGGAAAAATCTAGGACCGGATTCAGTCGGTGAAATGATCGAGATCATTCGACAGATTCGAGTCCGAATGAAAGAAGCCCAGAGCCGACAAAAGTCTTATGCCGATGTCCGCCGAACAGATCTTAACTTTGAAATTGGGGATAAGGTTTTCCTCAAGATTTCTCCATCTAAGAGAATCATTAGATTTGGTGTCAAGGGTAAACTCAGACAGAGGTGTATAGGACCTTATGAGATTCTGGAAAAATTAGGACCTATTGTTTATAGATTGGCTTTACCACCGAGTCTAGGAAGTATCCATAATATTTTTCACGTATCTCAATTGCGAAAGTACGTTTTCGACCCTAAGCACGTAATTAACCAGCAAGACGTTGTTCTTGAATCCGACTTAAGTTATGAAGAAAAATCACTATCGATCTTGGATCGAAAAGCGTAAGAATTAAGAAACAAGTCGATATCATTAGTGAAAGTGTTGTGGAGTCACCACGGGCAAGAAGAAGCCACGTGGGAACTCGATGAAAAGATGAAGGAGAAATATCCTTACCTATTCGAAGAAGGTATGCAAATTTCGGGACGAAATTTCTTGTTAGAGGGGTAGGATGTAATATCCTGGATATTTCTTTCGTCACTAAAATAAAAAGTTGTTAATTAATTGAGGCTTTGCACGTCTAAGTTAAGGAATTTCAGTTTTAAGACTAACGGTGAAATCCGTTTCTGAAAATAAATTCCAGAAGTCGTTCAACTGACTACTGTATTAGGGTTTACGCGTACTATAAAATTTTTGTTCGAAAACTCAGTTCGAAAGACCGTCTGACTTTACATTCACTTATTTTGCGATACGAGTCTACTGGTAAAAGTCAATTTTATTTATTTTTCAGGGCGAAATTTGGACTAGTCATGTCTCAACTTTTCTTTGGATTTCGGAAATCGAATCATGCTTTCCGACTAAGTAAATTATTTTCAATCTATTGGTAGAATTAGTTCTCGCCGGAAACGTAACCGTCTAAGAAATTAATTAATCGATTTTAGTATGCAGTATTAAACCCGTAATCGAGATATTTTGGACTAAAAATATCCCTCTTTAACCGCCTCTCTCTCTCTCTCCCTTGATATTTTTCTACTTTAACACTTAACACCTCATTAGCATCACATATCTCTCTCTCATCACACAAAAACCGCCCCTCCCCCCCCTAAACTCTCTCTTCTCTCTCTTGTTCTTTATCTTCAAGTTAATCTTCAAGTAGTTCATCAAGTTCTGTAACCGGTTAAGATGAGCTTTTCTATATAACAAAATAAAGTGAGCGTTGCTCAAAAATGTTTACTTATCGCTTTAATAAGTGCGTTTTCTAAATGATTATCAGTGCATAAAAGAATTTGTTTTTGTGAGTTCTTTTGTGCCATTCTGAGTTGGTTCGCCAACTAAGCGATCGGATTCTGAGTTAACCGAAAGGGTTTTCCAGAGTTAGTGTACACGGTAGCCGATGTGTGTAGTACTCTGTTGAGGGGTAGCTAGCCACGGTGAGGAATTTGCCCGGGAGAAGTTAACTCTCCCCCGGCGTTGAAACAGAAGTTGGGCAAGTTGAACGTAACAACAGTAAAATGCTTGCAAGCTATGTTTATGAAAAGAAAATGTGTAGTAAGCACGGGCCTTTAAAAGGAAAACCCTGTTGTGTTACTTTGAGAAAAATGCCTGATTAATCTATAAGCTTATGATATATTTTCGGCACTGTGCCCACTAAGTATGATTATACTTAGCCCTGCATGTATTTATAAATGTGCAGGTTGAGTGACGACGGAAGTTGAGTAGAGGTTGTATATAGGAATGAAGAATAGTGTATTCAGTTCTACGTTTTTCCGCTGCAAACTACTACACTTTTTGTTGTATAACTTTTTGGTTTAAGTTTCGTACTTTAAACCTAGACTACTCTGAAATAACTTCGTCGAGCGATCCTTTGAGATCAACTCTCTTTTGTTAACGAAATCGGTTCATAGATATCATCTTATTTATTATTATTAGTTAAGGCATCTATTCAGTATTTATTCCCCCTTCTTTCCCGCTTCTTTAATCCAACCCCTAGTCGCACCCCGGCTTTGCCGTCCATCGGGATTTGGGGCTGTGACAACTTCGTCTTAAAACTCGATTCCTAAATTATTATCTCAATTATTTCCTTGACTCTTTTAATTTAAAACGATTTGAAAATCAAACTCGATTGACTTATTCGAACATCACTTAATAATCATTACTCGGCATAATATTCATAAATAAATACTTAAATACTTATTATTTATAAACTCGATTCTCAAAATAACTCTTATTAAATCTTATTCTCTTTTAATAACCTTTCTCAATTAATTACTTTAATTCGCTCAAATAATTCTTACTCGATTATAATCTCATAGTTTCTCTTACTCGACTTATCGCTTTATTTATTTTCTAAGCTCGACTCAACTTATTGTTCTCATATTTTATTATTTCTTAGTTAATCAAGAAATTCTTACTTTAGTTATTTTGCTCTAACTTTATTATTAAACTTCAAACTTCTTGACTAATTTAATATCATTCGGATAATTAAACTCATACTCGATTTAAAGCTTCTCGTTGATTACTTATACTCAACTCTATAATTATTATTGTTCATTATTCTCGACTCTATAATTAGTATTTATTATTCTCGTTATTTCTCATTTATTCAAACGACTTAATTCTCAGTTACTCGACTCAATTTTCATACTCGATTCCTAACTCTATTTCTTTAATTCTATCTTGACTTCTATTTCTCATTTATTACGACTTCTAATTCTCCTTTATCTAATTCTCGATTATTAACTTCTCTAATCTCGATTTATTTAACTCGATTAACTTTTTCTCTTAATCTTTAATTATTTAATAAACAAATTATTTTTCTTTATCTTTCTCAATTTATGACTCATTACTCAAATTAATGATTTTTCTTTTTATTTTCTCTTTAATTTTATTCTAACAAATATCTTGAATATTTTATTATTTTAATAATTAATTTCTTTTAGAATTAATTTTAATGATATTCAAATCTTCAAATAAACACCAAGAACACCTAGAACACCAAGAACACATATTCAAAAACTCATATTTTTCACCAAGAACACCTAGAACACACACTAGGTATCCTTTCTCATTCTTTTCGATTTTTACCTCATTTTCATGCTTAAAATTCATCTTCCTCATCTTTAAAAATACTTACTTAATATTTAACACATCAAATTTTACACACAAAATACTCATATCATCATAAACTCATAATTATCTCATGCTCAAAACATCATCAAATCATCAACAAAATAATCAAATAAAAATACTTCTCCATACCTCAAAATACATGGCACACATACATAAAATTTAGGCATGCATTTTTTCAATTTTTCATGCACATATACTCATTCAAAATATACTCATAAACACATATCAATCATCAAGTTATCAAATACTCAAGAAAATCAAATTTTCCTATTTTTGCCTAAATTTCCCCCTTTTTGATGATGCCAAAACCCTTATAAAAACCTTTACAGATCAAACTGATCTAAATCCTACTGACCTATCCAAAATCTCAGCTGAAATTCTAGACAGTCAATAAGATTAAAACATCAAAGGGTTAGCACAGTTATAACATGATATTGAAATAACTTTGCGATTCAGAGCTTGGACAATGAGAGATTGTACGTCAAGTTGAATCGTATAACTGAATAGTTTTTATTACAACTGATGGTTACAAAGTAAGCACAAAAGATCAAGGATTACATCAGTTGCTTAAAAACTAACTGAGCTAAAACTTAAGCCCATACTTGCTAAACATTCTAACAAAAATTTCCCTTTTTGCTTCTGACTCCTTCGAAATGTCAACCCCGTGCTCTCGGCAAACTTGTCTTGCCTCAGCTGCTATCTTCATTCGGTTGGGGTTTCGAGAGTTTGGGAGGAAGGGAGGCTGATATGTGACCTTCTGAGGGACCGGAACTGTGTTCATGTCAAGTTTTGCATCTATCATGGCTCGCCTGAACTGGCTGAACATGCCCGGGTCCCCAGTGTGCAGCTCGGTCAGCGCTTCCTTGAATGCTCTCCTCGGATCATCGGTTGAGAACACCTTCCTATAATAGAAATCGTTCACAAATTCCTGCTTGAACGACTCCCAGTCCTCGTTCCACTCGGCTGGCATCCACTTATCTACATGCTTGAACCGACTTTGGGGCTTGACCTTCCCTGGCAGTCTCTGTTGCTTCAGCCAAGCTTCAGCCTTAACCTGATGTTTGTCTATTCGGCGACGGCTGCGGGAGGCAATGTTCCGGTCCAAGTTCTTAGTCACTTTGTCAAGCTCATCATCGAACTGGTTGACTCGCTTAACTTGGCTAGCTGCGAACTTCTTAATCCAGTCGGGATTCATGTAATCCTTCTCTGCAACATCCATAGCCTTGGCAACAGCAATACACTCTTCGGTTGTGATACCGTCGAGTTCTGAATCAAGCTCGGCTGCGATCTCGACTATGGAGTTGTAAGAAACTCCATACTGCTCCGCTTGCTCCAAGTCTTTTGCCATTTCAGCTCCACCTACGTCGGTTGGCTTGGGAGTGGACTTCTTCTTTTGGGCTGTCTTCCTCTTCGGCTGAGATTTTGCAGCAGCTGGAATCTCTTCCTCAGCCTGGGTCTCATCTTCCCCCTGCATCTCAACATCCTCAGTCTTCTCTTCCCCCTTTTTGGCATCAGCAACAAGGCTTGCGACTGAGCCATCCAGAGAGGTGAGTTGCTGTTCAGCTTGTTGGATACGGTTGAAGAGTTCATCGACCGCGCACTCTATTCCGACCTTCTTCGCCAGTTCAGAGTCATGGCGCTCTTGTTCGGCTTTCCTCAATCCAGCGAATGTTTCATTTACCTCAATGTGGAAAGCAACGAACTCAGCCCATCTTGACTCGAACCGAGACTCCCATTCTTGGTCTTGAGTCTGTTGGGATTTGGCGAGATTGGAATCAGAGATAGATTTGTAGACATTCAGTTCAGACTTGATCCCCAGAACAGTTGATTTCACGTCAGAGATGTCTTGGCTGGTGGAGGTTGAGAATTCTTCCAGCTTTATCTTCAGTGAAACATTCTCCTCCAGCAGCTACTTGTTCTTCTCCTCCTGTGCTTCCAACATCCTCAGCTGATCTTCTTTGTTTTGCTGGAAGTTGGCAAGCATCTCCGTCCTCAGTTGGTTTACCCTCTCAGCTATCAGCTCACAAATTTTTTCAGTTAAGGGTGCTGGCTGATCAGCTAGAGCTTGGTGTTCAATCAGAGCTAGCTGGTCAACTGTAACCATGGCTTGACGGTTGGCCAGGTACAGTTGAAGCTCCTCTTCTTCTTCCTTCGCTGCGGCGGCGGCTGCATCCAGATCATCAGTAAATTCAGCCGACTTGACAAGCATGTTGTCAAGGAAGGCAACACAGTCTTGGTCAGCATTCTCCCTGGTATATGTGCCTTCCGCCTTGCTGAGGTCCAAACGGCGCGTCAGCAGTGCCACTTTATTGTTGTAGGCAATCTCCAGATTGGTGTAGTTGAAATAATATCGGATGCGTGACTCGTCTGCCTTCAGCTGGTTCCAGTTGTGTACCTTTACAGTATCTTCCTTCACATACCAGTGACTGAAGATGAGGTTGAACTGGTACAGCAGCTCGGTCCCAAGCGTAGCAAAAATTGGCATGTCGCGCGCTTCAGGGAACATCCCAATCAGCTTGTGGAAGCAGTAGGCCACCTTGCCTTCATGCTCCATCGCGACGGCCTGACGATCAGCTTCGTCATCGATTGGGGAGGGAGATAGATTCTCGTATGGTAATGGTTCAAAAGTTTCATCAATGTTAGCCAAAGAGGCGGTCTCAACATTGGCATCGAGCTGGGAGCTCAGAATTTCGGATTCTGTGGGGATGGGGGTATCAACAAGTTCATCAACATTGGCCGAAGAGATGGTCTCAATGTTGGCATCGAGCGATGAGCTCAGAATTTCTGGCTGTGAGTTGGTTGTGAGAGCGAGAGGCTCTTTAGGCGGTACGGCATCAGCTCCTGCCATGGGGGAGGTTGGAATGTCTTCAGTTTCCTCAGAGGAGAAAGAAGCATCCGAAGTCAGATCCGTTTCCATTCCTTCAGCCTCATCAGTTCCTGCAGCTCGATGAACGATCTCGAAGGCAGCTGCCTCAGCTGAGTGGCTCGACTCGGATGGCTCCTCAGCTGGTGCCGTCTCAGCTGGCGCCTCCACAGCTGGTACCTCCTCCTCAGCTGGCGTACCCTCAGCTGGCACATCCTCAGCTGGCTCCTCAGCTGGCTCCTCATCTGCCAAGTCCTCAGCTGGAACCTCCTCAGCTGGTACTGCAACCGTCTTCTTGAAGCAAACTCTCAGCTTCTTCTTGGCAGACTCCTCCTCTTTCTCTTTCTCCGACTCAGCTCTGCTTCGGCGAGCAGTTTTCGATTTTGAGGGGCGGCTGGCAGCTGGTACCTCCTCAGTTGTATCCTTTTCCTCAGCTGTCTTCACAGCTTCCTTCTTCTCCTTAGGAGTATACACACTCCTTACCACATCTTGAGCCTTCTTTGCTGTTGGGAACAGCATCGGCTTCTTCACAGGGGTCTCCTCGCAGTCTTTCCAGACCATGTTCTGACCCTTGGTTGCGAGCAGGATCAGAGCGGAGATTTTGCAACCGAAGTTGAGAGTTCCCTTGACACTCAACAACTTCTCCCCGGATTCGGTTGTGGTCTCAGAAATCTTCTGCTTCTCCAGAGTCAGCTGGTGCTCGAAATACTTGAACCAGTCGACGTTGTGCTTGTGTTTGTACTCCAAAGCAATCAATTACTTGAGCTTCGGTCGGCTGATGTCTCCGAAGGCACCGCTGTAACCGAATACAACCTTGGAGACAACATCAAACAAAAGTCGATGCTCCGGCTGCAACTTCGTCCTCTGCATATTACTCTTCAATTTTCCGGAGTGATGAGAGCACTCTCCAGAAACTCATCGGCTTCCGTGTCAGTTATATTCTCAATGGTGTCTGTGACGGTATGATTAGGCGGAACGACTTGGCGAAGAAAGTCGGAAACTGCAATGGGGACGGTGACACGGCGAATGGTTCTGGCCGGAACATCGCGTTGCCAACAAGAAACCTCTGTAACGACGCCATCTCTGCTGTCGATGGGTGATTGCAGATTAACGTAGAACTCTCCGACCTGGCGTCTGAGAAGATGGGATGGGAAAAGCGTCCCTAAGTCCAGTAGGTTGTTCTCCCTAGGAGTATTGGCAAGGGGAGACAACACCGGCGACTCCAGATCATCCTCTGACAAGATCTGTTCGAAGTGTATTTTGGAGACCAGCAAGTCGAACGATTCTTCATATGATGTGGGGACTAGAGAGGGTCCGAAGGAAGCCATTTTCTTTCCTTTGGGTGCCATTTAATACGTCTGAGAAGATATATATAAGAAGGAAAGAAAAACTTACAGTAATTGGTTAGGCAGAATCTGAGAAGATGATGAACAATTACTGTAGATAATCACAAATGTAGAAGGTAAGAGATCACTTCCTGATTTTCCGTCTTTTATAGGTTTTTGGCTCGGTTGAAATCGATGGCTAGGGTTGAATGGTGCGAATCCATCAACGGCTGAGATCGCGCGACTGTTGACTAGCTTTGACTTGACGTCACGAACCGAGTTCCAACCAGCGCGTGAGAAGGTGAACTATTTTTCATGTCAGCCCAGTCGCACTATAAAGTAGGCTATTGATGTTCAGCCGTACTTTACATTAAATGCGGCATGATGGCTATTTTAATGTAACTGACATGCTCAGGTTTAAGATCATAACATCTTCAGCCATAAATGATACCTGCCAGCTGATGTCGGAATCAGCTGTGTTCACCTGTCAGCTAATGTTGGAATCAGCTGTGTTCCAATGTTGCGGCATACCATCAGCTGACTCGAGTTCGTCTATTCAACTGATGTCTGATCCAATGTTGCAGCATACCATCAGCTGACTCGAGTTCGTCTGTTCAGCTGACGTCTGATGTCTTCGGTTGGCGATCCGCATCTGAGATTCCCCCTTCATCTGAGCTTTCCCCTCAGATGGATATCTATCTCTTCACCTAGGCTGGTTCCTCATCTGATGGATCCAACAATCCAAGTAGATCACACAACATCTTGAACCGCGCTTCGGCTAGAGGTTTGGTGAAGATATCAGCTCTCTGAATCTCAGTTGGAATCTTCTCCATGGAAACATCCTTCTTCTCAATATGATCTCGGATAAAATGATGTCGGATGTCGATGTGCTTCGTTCGAGAATGGTGAACAGGATTCAAAGAGATAGCAATGGCACTTGAGCTATCACAATGAATAGAAACCTGTCCGGTTGCAACTTCATAATCTCTCAGTTGTTGCTTGAGCCACAACACTTACATGCAACAACTATCGGTAGCCATATACTCTGATCGGTTGTAGAAGTGGCAACACATGCTTGTTTCTTGGAGAACCACGAAACTAGCTTGCTTCCCATGAACTGACAGTGTCCAGATGTGGACTTTCTGTCCAACCGATCTCCAGCTAGATCTGCATCTGAGTATTCGGTCAGTTGGATATTGTTGTCGGTTGGATACCACAACCCAACATTAACAGTTCCCTTCAGATACTTGATGATGTTCTTTGCTGTCAATAAGTGTGCTTCCTTCGGTTGAACTTGGAACCGAGCACACACTCCAACCGCGTAAGATATGTCTGGCCGACTGGCGGTTAGATATAGCAAAGAACCGATAATCCCTCTATACTTACTGGCATCCACGAGCTTTCCCTCAGTTCCAGGTTCAATCTTCCAGTTAGTATTCATCGGGATCCTTGTGGTCTTACTTGTCTGCAATCCGAACTTAGTGATGAGCTCCTTTGTATATTTGGACTAATTGATGAAAATCCCATCTGGTGACTGCTTCACTTGTAGTCCAAGAAAATAGTTCATCTCGCCCATCATCGACTTCTCGAATTTCTCCTTCATGAGATTTGAGAATTTTTCACACAGCTCCTCTGACTTGGAACCGAATATGATGTTGTCAACATAGATTTATACAACAAGTATATCTTCTCCAACTTTGATGGTGAACAGTGTTTTGTCAACTGACCCCCGTTTGAACCCCGAGTTCAAAAGAAAACCACAGAGAGTGTCATACCAAGCCCTGGGTGCTTGCTTCAATCCATAGATTGCTTTCTTCAACTTGTACACTCTTCCATCTCCAGTCTCAAAGCCTGGAGGCTATTCAACATATACATCTTCCTTGGTATCACCGTTGAGGAAGGCACACTTCACATCCATCTGATAGACCTTGAACTTGTGAAATGCGGCCTAGGCTAGAAAAATTCGGATGGCTTCCAACCTTGCAACTGGCGCGAAGGAGTCCTCGAAATCAATTCCTTCTTGTTGGCAATATCCCTGAGCTACCAACCTTGCCTTATTCCTCACGATGAATCCAATGGCGTCTCTCTTATTTTTGAAAATCCATTTTAATCCAATGACTTTGACACCATTTGGTCTTTCTACCAACTCCCATACACAGTTGCGTAGAAATTCATTCAGCTCTTCTTGCATGGCTGTTGTCCAGTGAACACAGTTGAGAGCTTCAACAACATTTTTCGGTTCTGGCACATCAGCTACAAAGCAAGAAATCATGGCAACATCTCCAGCTTGCTCGAACTCCTCAAGAACTGCCAACTCCTCAGCATATTGGGCATAAGTGTTGGAATCTTCCTTGGTTGAATCTGGATTTGCAACTCTGCTCCTTGTACGCACACCTTCGGTTGGATCCCCGATGATGTTGTCAGAGGAATGATCTTCATACCATCTCTTGTTGTGTCTTCTTTCTTCTTCCAACAGTGGCTGTTCAGAATCTTCAGAACTGTGGGAGATGCTGGAATCTTCAGAACTGGTGATTGATCAGCTGTTGAGTCTGGATTATCAACATTGACAATATTTTGAACCGGGCTCGGTTGGGCTTCGGATGCTGATGCAGTTGGAGTGACATCAGCTGGAGTTCCCCCTTGAGATGAGCTAGGGTCCTCGCATTCATCTTCAGAAGAATAGGGATCATCATCCTCGGTTAACCATACCAATGGTTCAACTAGATTTTTTTCCCTTAGAGCCTGTGATCTGGTGAGAGCTGGTGGAACATGTGGATCAGCTTGTTGTCCTTTAGCCTGTTCCCTGCACTCAAAAGTAGATTCATCAAAACTAACATGAGGTGTTATCTCCACAACACGAGAGCTATTGTTGAAAACTCTATAAGCCTTGATCCAAGAGGCATATCCGAGAAATATGCCTTTCGAAGCCTTGGCATCAAAAGTTTTCAACTGAGTCTTCCCATTGTTGTGAATATAACACTTAGAACTAAAAATGCAAAAATATGAAATATCTGGCTTCCTGCATCTCCATAGCTCGTATGGTGTCTTTCCCAACCGCTTGGTCAGAAGAGACCGGTTCTGGGTGTAGCTGGCTGTGTTAATTGCCTCAGCCCAAAATCTCATTGGCAGAGCTGAGCTTGTCAACATGGATGTAGCTGCATCCTTCAGCGTTCAGTTCCTTCGCTCAGCTACTCCATTCTGTTGCGGAGTACGCGCAGCTGATGTTTGATGAGTAATTCCGTGCTTCTCGCAGTACTCGATGATGGTTTCATTTAGAAACTCGGTTCCACGATCTGATCAGATCGAAATAATTTTCATCTCTTGTTGGTTCGATATCCGATCCATCAGCTTGGGTAGCTCATCTCGGGTTTCACTCTTGTGACGCATGAAAATGGTCCACGTGTACCTAGAATAATCATCAGTAACAACAAGGGTATACTCGTTACCATTCAAGCTTTTTGGTGTAACTGGCCCGAAGAGATCCATATGGATCAGCTGCAACACTCGGTCGGTTGAGGGAGTTGTTTTCAACCGGAAGGAGGATCTAGCGAGCTTTTCCTAGCTGACATGCACTGCAGATATGTGTTGTTGAAAACACTCGGTTTGGTATGCCTTTTGCATGTTCTTGTCTGGCAAGTTGGTTCATAGTCTTGAAATTCAGATGGTTGAGCCTTTTGTGCCACAGCCAGCTCACATCTGAACTGCTCTTTGATAATAGACAAGTGTCAGGAGGACTACTATTCCAGTCAGCATAGTAGACATTCCCGGTTGGGGATCGATTTCCCAACAATATGACCTGCTTTGTTCCGACATTTTTAACCCTGCATCCCTGTGCATCAAACTTGACAGAGAAACCATTATCACAGAATTGGCTGATGGAGAGCAAGTTATGCTTCAATCCATCAACATATGAAACATTAGAAATGGATACATGATTGGTTTCAAGGGTACCGTATCCTCTGGTGTGACCTTTTGAGTTGTCACCAAACGTAACTGATGGTCCTTCTTTCTCCACGAAACTCCCAAGAAAATCCTTCAGATTTGTCATGTGTTTCGAGCATCCACTATCCATCACCCACATGGTTCGTGAAGCTTTATTCTTCCTCAGCTGTTTCTCCTGTTCCTGCACAGAGAAACTCGCTTAGGTCCCCAATTTTAGTTGGGTCCTGGAGGGTTAGAACCAGTTCCCCCTTGAACTGTGGGTCGTTTTTTTCCTGTATACTCGGATAGATTTATCATTCCAGATCACTTTTCCTTCATCATCAACTATAACAACACCTCGGTTATCCTTAAGTTTGTTGTTAATAGTGATGTTCTGTTTCTTGGGAGGAGATGGATTTCTCCCATTGTGAACTTTCGAAGGAGAGGCTTTCTCCCTGTTTTGACGGCGCTTTTTATCGTGTTGGATTTGTCTATGAGGTCGGACGCCTTGTAGGAATCTTTGTGGCTGAGTCTGATTCCATCTTCCTGACTGTCGATGATAGCTGTTCATGCCCTGTTGTTGGTTCAAGTTGTGGCATGAATATCTCCAGTTGTTCGAACTGTTCCTCATCGGTTGACTCGGTTGGAACCTCTGGTTGAACTGATGATGGAACCGTTGTTGATTCAGATAGTTGGATCCTTGTCGGTTCTGCGGTCGGTTCTATTCTTTCTGATGTTGGCTCTGAGATCGGTTTCGATTGTATCTCCGACGCCTCTGGTTCCTCTTCTGACTCATGGAACATTCCCCCTCGGTTGATGTCCCAATCGATGGAATGTTCTGTTCTCCATCCACCGATCCTTTTCCTTTCTCAGTTGAAGTTTCCTTAGTCGGTTGAGCTTGCTGAGAAGTGGAGGTTGGATTACTTTGTGGAGATTCAGACTCAACTGTGTTAGGTTCGACAACCTTGACCTCCACAGCTTTGATGAAGGTTGCTGGAGGAATTCCAGTATCTTTGATCATATCATAACCGAGTCATGACACGTCATCCATCTGTCGACTATAACTGATGAGATTCTCGATGATCTTGAATGACTGATATAGCTTTATCAAGTTGTCCTTCTCAGTTTGCAACTCTTTAAGGAGAACAGCTATATGTTCGGTCTGTCCGTCTGACTTCTTTATCAGCTGGTCGATCTGAGCCTCTTGCTTTTTCAACTGATCATGCTGCTCCTGGATTTGCTTCTTCAACTCCTCATCGGTTGGAGCATTAGTTCGGTTGCCCGCATTCAGTTGATTTTTGAGATTATCAATCTCTTCAGTTTGACTCTTAATCAGATCGTCCTTTTCGGTTAAGGATTCTTCAAGTTTGGTGAACTGTTCTTGAAGACTCTTAAACTCAACCGATTGCTGATGTAGTTCCTCACTGAGTTCTTGAAAGTCACTCCAGGAGGGTTCCAACTCTTCATCCAGTGTTTCCTGCTTGTTAGAAATATTGGAAGAATTTAAATTAGCAGGACTAGAGTGTACCTCAGTATCATCCTGGTCGGTTCCAAGTGCCATGAGGCATTGATCCTGACCGATAGCGTTGTTGGTGGAAGTCAGCTCATCCTCATCTTCAGTGTCGGTGAAGATGTCCATGTCGTCAGCTGCTTCTTCTGCAACCATGGCCTTGTTCTTTCCAGTTTGCTTGGCCCTCAACGCTTCTCTTTCTTTCTTAGAAAGGTCTGGACAATCAGCTTTGAAATGTCCCTCTTTGCCGCATTCAAAGCAACTGTTGTTCACAAGTTTTGAGTTATCTCGAGTTCGGTTAGATTTGTAGAACCTCTTGTATTTTCCGAACCGAGTGTCCATGTCAGCTAGCTTCTTTGACAGGGCGGCTATATTCTGTTGCAGCTCTTCTCTGCTTGGTTCCTTCGTAGCTGTGTCCGCAGATCTTGTTGGCCTTGATGTTCGTGTCTTTGTATAATCAGCTCGGAGTGCTACTGACTTTGTGGCTGAACCAACATCCTCATGTCGACTCGTCTGAACCGAGGACTGAGTTGACCTTCGTTGGTTCACCTTGTACTCATTTCCTTTTAAAATTGAGAACAATCTTTCAGTTCCCATTTCTCCAAGATCAGCTCGGCTCTCATGGATGTTAGTGAAGGTATTCCACTCAGCTGGTAGAGCTTGTAATACTTTGAGGTTGATTTCTCTCAAAGTATATTTTCCTCTTCGGATGGACTGGATCCTTCTGATGATATCCATGAACCGGAGCTTTAACTGATCAATGGTTTCATCAGTTCTCAGATAGAAGTTGTCAAAGTCTTGACAGGCATGTGAGAACTTTTTCTCCTTTGTTTCGTCGCTTCCTTCACTCAGAGATGCCAAGATATCCCACATCTCTTTAGCGGTTTCGCACTCTTCTATCCAAGGAAGATAGTCTTGTCCAACTGTGGACATGATCGTGCTCTGAGCCCAGATATCCAACTGGCTCACTTTGGCTTCCCCTGGAGTGAAGTCTTCTGGCTTCTTCTCAACTAACTCCACAGTTGCATCCCCATCATTGGGATTTGTAGGAGTGCGAGTGACTCTCTCTCTGATGATGATAGGTCCAGATGTGAGTACTTGTTGCATTCGATGATGCTTTGACAGTAGGATCTTTTTCATCCGAGTTCTCCAGGATGTATAGTTCACAACCGAGAACATGACCACGATCTTGTCTTTAACATCCATCTACACACAACAACAAAAGAAAAATGCAAGCAGATATGCACTAGCGTGATAAAGAGATCTGTTCAGTTGACCACTGAAGAAAACACCTCGAATTCACACCTTGTGAAACAGAGTCAGCAGTCTTTTGAACCACTGCTCTGATACAACTTGATGGTCCCGATACGAGTTCTGGTGTATAGGGGGAGGGGAATACACCAGATAAAACTTTTTAAAATAACTTTTGAAAAATTCTACAACCGAGTAAAAAGAGACTCAGTTGGATTCACAACCGAGTACGAGAACTCGGTTGAAGAGTGGTGCTGTGCGGAATGTGGTGGATAAAAACTAACTCGTATAAAATCAACTCACGCTTATGCAAGGTTGGTCAATAACCAAGTCAGTTGATATGCAAAGATGCAGTTTGTATGCTGGTTAGTTAGTCAGTTGAATAAGCAATAAATAACTGAATAATAAACACAAACACACAAGGATGTACGTGGTTCGGAGATAACTCCTACGTCCACGGGGAGTTGTGAGTCCACACAACTCAGTCCAAGTTCTTCTGGACAAAAACCACAAAGCTTACGCGGGCTTTGCAACCGTTGAGATAAGTTTACAGGTACTTATCAACCTTACAGATAAGTTTACGGGTACTTATCAACCTATCTACTGAATTCCGGGAAGAGTAGGGTCCTAACAATCCTTTTGAGAGGATGTATGAAAAGGTGGGTTTCCAACTAATAGCTCGAACAAGAAGTGAGCTATGATCTAACACTCTACGAACTCTCAACAAGTGATGTTCTCAAGGTTGGATCAAAAATACAAAGACAGAATCTAACACTCTAGAACTCTCAACATGATGTTCTTAGAGGTTTGCTTGAGTGTAGAACGTATATCTCTTCTCGCACTTGTCTGTCTCGTGTGTCTTTTTTTTTTTTTTACTTGGTGAATGAATGAAGGCCTCTATTTATAGGCGGAGAGAATCAACTAGCCGTTGGAAGAGCCATTGATCTCTGTTCTTTGAAAGCAATGGCTTATCTCTCATCTCTGCAGACTTTCCGAATTTGGCAACTGAGTGCATCTGCTTTCCATCTGAGACAGCCTTGTGTTGGGCCAAATAAGGTAATGACAGAGAGTCAAACATTCACGTGACTTCCTTATTTGAAATTCAAATCTTAACCTTTGACCTCCAACATTTGATAGTCGGTTTAGTCATTTGATCTTCATCTGATTGGTCTTCAACTGATGTTCTATCTGAATGCTTCTGTCTGAGTAGGAACAGTTGAACTCTCAGCTGACTTTGAACTTCATGTTGTTGATCTAACTGGTTGAGTCCTACAACTGATGTTCCATCTTGAACGCTCAGTTGTCTTTCTTGTATCTGACTCTGATCAGTTGGCTTCGAACGCTCAGTTGTCTTCCTTACAACTAATGTTCTATCTCTTGAACGCTCAGTTGTCTTTCTTACAACTGATGTTCTCTTGCATCTTCCCCCTTTGAATACTTAGTTGTTGTTCTGAATCTTGAATGCTCAGGTGTTTTTCTTACACCTCATGTTCTATCCGAGTGAAGCCTTGTTGTCGTCTTCAGTTGGAGTCCTGTAAAGATAAAATCTTAACAATGCTCAAACGGCGAGCCTATTTACTAACATTAGGATCTGGAAACATCTACTCGGTTGGGGCCAGTTGGTTTTGGAATCAATCAAAACTTTAATAAATTTCCCAACACATATCAATCATCAAGTTATCAAATACTCAAGAAAATCAAATTTTCCTATTTTTGCCTAAATTTTCGGTTTTAACAAGATTTTAGGGAATTTAATTTCTTTTCTCTTTTAACCAAAGATTAATTTCTAGGGTTTAATTCTTCTATCGATTCCTCACTCGATTCTCAAATCAAAAACCCTAATTTTTGCCTAAGCATAAATTAAATATCATGCATGTATGTTTTTCTTTAGAGATTAGGGAGATTACATATATACAAGTAACCAAATAAAATAAACCTACTTTAGAAAATTAAATCGAACTCCTTTCTTGAATTTCCTTGGACCGAAAAATGAGGGCTTGAAGGGCTCAATCTCTAGCTTCGATTTCCATGGTGGATTCCATCTTGAATCCTCAAGAAAAAATGAAATAAAATTAATCATCTCTTCAAAGGCCTAAGTGCCGAAAATTTTGAAGAAGTTTGAGATGATTTTTGATTGAATATTGAACTCAAGGACTTATGGAATAATTACCTCTTCAACTTGGATATAGGAGATTGAAAAGGTTGAAGATCTCTTGGTTTTTCTTGGAAGCTTGGAGCTTGGATCTTGGAGGCTTCAATGGAGAATTTCTTCAAGTATGTGTTGTGTGTGTGCTCGGTAGAGAGGGGAAGAAATGGAGAGGAATTTTTCTTCTTTCTCTTCCAAGAGAAGTCACGAGAGAGAGAGCTTGAGAGAGAGAGTGTAGAGTGTTTGAGAGATAGATTCATGATAATGAGAAATGATGAAATGAAATGTAGTAGGTTAAGAAAAGAATGATCATCATTAATATTCCATATAGGTTTTGAAAAATAGGGTAGCTAGAGAGAGGGAGAGAGATTCTCTTGACAGATATAATTTTACCCGGTTGAAAAAGTTTTTTGGATAAAAAGTCCGTATTATTTCATTTATACTGAAAACGGCTCTAATCTCTTCTCGTCTCGTTTCCGACACTAAAAACATCTCGAACCTATCTCATGTCCCACTAAATAAATCAAGGATTCCGATTATCTAATTTTTAGGTCAAAATTCCAAGTAACGAAGAAAACCTAAAAATTAATCGACTAATTAATCCTTTAAGGACTAAATTCTTATTATTCTCTCATGTGATCTCGGATGAGCTTCTAACATATCTCAGGGGTCTTAGAATTAATTCTAGATTCAAAAGACACTAATTAGGTCAAATTCTAAGTTCATCGGTGAATAGCATTTTCTCGGTTCTCGTTACTATTCACTGAAAAGTAAAATTCTCAAAATTCTCCAAAAGTCATACTCATGCTCATACTTATATAAATAAACTCAATCAATGCATCACATCCTCAACTCGAGTAATTAAAACACATAAGTTCACGTTGAAGCACATAGGGGCATTTTAGTCTTTTCAAAAATTTTCTTTTTCCTTAGAAAAATTTTATCACTCAAAACTTGATAATTAAGCATATTAACTCATTTAGAACGCATTTAAGAACTTATGAAAACTCGGGGTATTACATATATGATACTCTATCCGTTCCCAAAATGTGGTGTTTTTCTCATTTTAAGGACGTTCCTTATAAGTCATGTGGTGTTTTCATAAATGGTAATAATTCTACTAACATTCTAAGATTTTAAACTTTACAACAAATCAAAATACGTGAGTTCCTTTCCCCACTCAACAAACATTTAGGATGCGGTTCGGTTTATTTTGATTGTAAATTTTTCATTGAAAAATGATGGTTTAGAAAAGATAAGAAAATATTATCATTTCCACACTTTTCTATCACATATTTACTAGATTGAAAAATAAAATTATATCACATAGTCCCCCACCTTCTACCCATTTTTATGTCTTTTGTCATATGAAAAATATTATCACACTCCTCCCTCCATGTTTATATTTTCCACAATTGAAGAGAAAATGATGGAAAAAGGGGCCGTATGGGAGGATAATAAATTAACAACCGTAGTAAACGGATGTAAAAGATGAAAAAAGTGAAAATATTTAATTTTCACCATTTTTCATCAAAGTAAACATTCCCTCACTTAACTTTTTTTAATATTTGTGCCGCACTCTCCACACTACACTTATGGGGTACGGATAGAGGTGAATAAACGGGTACCCGTGGATACCCATACCTGTATTTGCGGGTACCCGTACCCAAATAAGCAAAAAATAAATACCTATACCCTTTCCATTTTAGCCGAACGGGTACCCAATACCCAGCCGGGTATACCCGACCAGGTACCCGATGTACCCGTTTGGAAAATAAAATAAAAAAGACAAAAATATGGTAAATTTTCACCCGCTCGATTTTTCGATAATTTTCAACGACAAATTAATAATCACCTATGTAGCAACAACTAGACGACAACAACAAATCAATACTAAACGTAGTTTAAACATTCAAGTTCAACAAATAAAATACTACTATGAATATATATTATTCATAGGTTATGTTTAGGGTTATGTTTAGGTTTAGGTTTTAGCTAAAAAATGAATATATATTATGAATATATTTATAATTTATAGTATAAAATTAGTAATTATATATAATAAATAATTGTATAATATTGACCGAGTGTTTGATCGGGTACCCAATACCCTAACGGGTATACCCGTTAGGGTATTTTCTAAAAATTTCATACTCGTACCCATCCAATACCCTCAAATTACGGGTATTGGGTACCCAATACCCGGCCGGGTACGGGTAGGGTATGGGTAACCCGGAAACCCGCCTTCCATACTTTCACCCCTAGGTACGGATGGAGTAAATTTCACACACGGTTGACAAATTTTAACATACCATATGGTCTGAAATATTTTTTTTGTGATAGAAGAAATGTTTGAAATAGTTAGTTAAAATTTCCAAGCAAAATGCAGTTCTATGTAATAATTTATGTCAAGTAAAAAATAAGTCATACTACATGTAAGTTCCATGCGCCTAGCTTGATATAGCAAAAGTTGGTGGATTAAAGCTTTTCATCTCTCACTTGCAAGTTAAATCAATTCCATAGAAGGAAAACTTTGTTTTTATTTTATTTAATCTTGGAAATATATAATTAAGAATAAGAATATGTACAAAATTAAAATTTTATGGAGTATTTAGGTATTTATTCATATGGAAAAGCATATTGTCACATTGTTTCTTCACTGGGCTCAGTCAGAATCCGATCTTGAAATATTCCATCATCAGATCACGAGAGGGCAGCATTTGTTGCAAATTTACAGTTTCGCCTTCCTCTCACTAAGAAAATTACTAATATTCTACAAAAAAAAAATTGATTCTCAACCTACAATCTACTCTAATATTTAGAATTGTCTAAAATATTATTTCACTTATTCTGTGGTTCAAATTTATTTTTATGCATGATCAAATTTATTTTTATGCTCGACCTAACATGGACTTTCCCCGCATTTTTATGCGCGTCAAGACTTAAAAACTCCCATCATAAATACAATGCAAAACGATGAGAGAGAGAGAGAGAGAGAGATTACATCACAATTTAGAAACACAATAAAATCTAAAATGACGAAACATATACACTGATACCATCAAAAGAAATGGCGATTCAATATTTCACCTTCCTTAACAGAAATCATCATAAACACAAAGGAATTTTATCAAATGGAATTTCAAGAAAAAATAACAGAAACAATCAGTTGAGGGTTACAGTGGCTTTGCACCTCCATTTTCTTGAGGATTTACCGGTGTTGAAGCTCCACTCCTCTTAGTTACGGTAGATCCGGTGATTGTCCTGCCCATAAACTTTCCAGCTTTTGACAGACCGCTGCCAACAGCTCCAAAACCACTCCCCACAAAGCTCGCACCCGCTCCTATGCCAGTACCAACAAGACCTGCTCCACCAGAAATACCAGAACCAACCAATGAGGCCGCACCGTCAAGGGCATCCATAGTGCTCCCAATCACTCCAGCCTCTTTCAGTTTCTTCCTCGCTTCTAAAACCCTCTTCTCTTCTTCCAAGGCGGCCAACTGCTCTTCCTTGTTAAATTCGTGATACAGCACCTGAAACCAAGTCACATATAGTTCAATAATCACACACACACACACACACACACACACACACACAGTAAGAGATAGAGAAAGAGAGAATTTGAAGACCATGGACCAAAAAAAAGGATCTTATACAACCATGACCATAAACTAAAGCAAATACCTGAACTGTTAAAGTTCCTCTATCCTTCTTATCCTTGATCTTAAGCATGTCCAGCGATGGGAGCAGCCTAAGTTCAATTTCTTTTGATGCATCAGCTTCCAACTCGATCAGAGGTATCTTTGCAATGCCTAATCGCTTGTCTTGCCCAATGTCTTGATCAAATACCTATTTTAATAAGAGATGATTTATGAATTCAGACTCTCAGCCAATACAATTATTCAGAAACCGAAACATACGTATATATGCATATCAATGAGATGAATGGTGATATAAGAAAGCTGATATCATTCTTAAACTGAGAACCACACATCATTAAGCACTAACGAGAAAAGGCATAAAGTAGGGAGATAGAGAACCTCAAAAGTGAGTGACTGTGTCTCCTTGTCTTCTGCAATCAAATCAAAAGTTTGATTCCAAACAGGATTCAAGTTGTTATCAACAACCTTCGTTTTAACTTTAAACAGAGGACGAACGTGTACTACAACATAGGGATCGGATTTTCCAATAAGTTCCATGTTTTTCAGATCATTTGCCCGTACAATATTTACTTTGAGCAGTCCCACCGGCTTAAGCTCCAGTTCACTGAAAAGATTCATAAGACACTACAAGTAAGCCACCTCCACACGCACACATGCATATCATTAAAGTTAGTAGAGCACGGAGCAAGAGAAAAACAGCAAGAAAATATTAAGTACAGCAGAAAGCTGAGTTACTTGATCTTCTTTGCTCTAACACCCTTATTGACAGTCTAAAATACCAAACATATCAAAACTACTAGTAGGCCTAGCATTGCATGAAATGATGCTGCTACCCCTTGCCCCAACAATTGACCCGACAATTGAGAAGTTGCCATTAGAATAAAGTACAAAGCATTACATCCAGAAAGTTGCTTAACTATGAAACAGAAAGGTTACATGTACTGAGTATGGAACATAAGATCCAAATAAAAAGTAAATTCAAAAGGCAAAGAAAAATAGGTAGGTATTAGATTCACCTCAAATCCACAGGTGTGCCACCAATAGGAACAACAATCCTGTGGGGCCATTGTAGCATATCCGTAACAATGGTATTGACAGTATCCTTGTAGAAATAACAAATAACTAGTCAGTCATAACAAAAGAAATTACAAGACTAAGATGGAGAAGTATCATACCAAAACTTACATCAATCATATCAGAGATCCCAGGAAGCGCTGTTAAACTTCCACCCACAGCCTTAAGAGTATAATCTATTCGTGGTTTTGGCTGGATGACATGGAAAAAAAATATGTGACTTACATTGAAAAGTAACCCCGAAACATACGACTAATACCACAGATTAATTTTTAAGCTCTAACATTTTATAATCCTCAATCATCCATCAAATTATGATCACTCTACATCACAAGAGGAGGAAAAAAAGAAAGGAATTTTTGTGTCCCCTTTTCCTTTCCAACTTCGTACAGCTTCACCCATTTGAAAGGTCAATGTATGCAATATACCTCAGCAAGAAGAGCTACAACTACCGCAGAAATGCAAGGAATTTCATCCGTTAGTTGGAATATAGCACGAACAACCGTAAAAACTTTGAGATCCTTCAACTGCAAAAAGAAACATAATGGAGATATTCTATTTCATTACAGAATCAATAATACAGATATATAGAGTGGGTACCGCAAACAGTAATAATGAAAAGGGAGTGAAATATTTAGTGCACCAACTTGAATAGGAATAGAAGCAACAAGTGCCTCAACAGCTAGAATGATGCTAGGATCACCACCCCAGCGCAAGTCAATATCCATTGTGATTTGACCTTCTTTAAGACTCTGAACTCGAATCCCTGCAAGGCTTAAACAATTATGCACATGATGAGTGATCCAACACACACATATTCGCAGTAAGACCCGTGAAATCCTGATAAACATCAAACCAATTAATACAATATTAAGCACAGTCAGTATCTGGACAAATTATCCAATAAACAATTTAGACTTCAGTATATGGTATGGTATGACAACTTATGAACTATTCTCAAGTCATTTTGAATAGAACATTTTACCTACAGAGTGAGGATAATAGAAATCAGCAGACATGCTAGAGCTTGTAACATAAGTTTTAGCTTGATACAAGTTTAAACATAAGAAAGTTTCCCTTTTAAATATATATAAAAAGAAATCTCTAAGACTCTCCAACTAAGAAGTGCTTAGGAAGTTTGATAGGGGTAAACTTTATCATCATACAAAGTATAGACCATCAGAACCCGTTCCATCAAAGGGTTCTGATAGGAATGCCCCCACTCCCAAAAGGAAAAAAAAAATGTAATGAAGCCAATGAAAAGAAAGAATATCTTATCATAAGATTGGTGAAACATTGGCCCAACACAAGTTTCAGAAAATGGCCACAACTGCAAACACAACGAATGATACTAAACAACAAGACAAAAATAGTAGGTTCAATGGAAAATGCACTAATAATGATGCTAGTTTTGCAACCTTCAATCTTGGGAGCCACAGTTCCAAGGGAGAATTTGCTGAATTTCAAGGAAGTGATCCCAGAAGGACGATATTCTTCCAGTAATGGTTCCACGGATTCTTTTATGACAGCCTCTGCTGCCTGAGAAAGCAACCATTTAACAATTTAGCAATCTGAACTCACTTGACTCCAACTGGAAGCATAAAATCAGAAAATGTATATAGTTGTCAATGAGACTAAACAAAGCCTTCAATAGTCAATCAAATATTGCATTAGAAGAATGCAAAAATATGTGAATCCTAATAATTTTTCGACTGAAGAATCATAGAAAGTATAATTCATACCAATAAGTACATGATATTAGACAGTCCAACCATGCAATAAAATACCCCACGTATGTCCTTCCTCCTTATCAAATATATATATATATATATCACTGCCATTCAGCTGAACTCAGTTATTATGCTTCCATTTTTCTTTCTTTTCGTCTTTTCCATGCACACTGAATTTGTAATTTATAAGGAGTTTCTGAATGAGGGTCAAATGGCTTACACATCATTTAACGAAACTACACTACTACAGTTGCATATAACGATCACACTGCACGGTAAGTAAATATGCGATCAAGAAGTTCTAATCTTATCTTCTTTAGACTACAGTTTCTTAGCGCCTTTTGAAATACAACATAATGCAAAACTAGTTCAGAAGAGTAAAAAAGTTAACCCCCCAAAATAAATGAGCATTAATAAATCTGGTGCCTTAGACATGTCATAATAAGAAGCCACCCAAAATCAAGGAAACGGAGTCCCATATGGATAGGTTTACTTCCTATACCATACAAATAATGAAAATATTAAAACTTTATAGGGAGACATACTTAAAAGCAGAATCAGGTAGGTTAATAGATAAATAACGCCAAATGAATTACACAAGTTAAAAGACAAATTAGAAGCTTACGTCTGCGACAAATGGCCACAACTTGCTTAGCTGTTTATTTAGCCATTTCACCTGAAAGAAGTGAACAGAGCAACATAAAATTACCAACAATGATCAATGTGATCATGAAGGAGAAGAAATAAAGCATGTGTTCACATAAGCTTGTTCTGCATACTCAAACTCTTAAACTTTCTGTTGTAATCCCCTTCATTAAGTACACTTATCCATCAAGATAGAGAAGTTCTTATTATCCTGAAGCATTATCTGATTTCAAGTTTTCAACAGGTGATCCATGTTTTAGAACGAGGAAATGGATTGCAGAGGGTCTTTTCAGTTCTCTACTAGAGGCTCTAGGTATAGCTTTCACTTGTTAACCAGTCTACAGAGCAAATATACCATTAGCTCATAAATAACAAAGCCAAGTAAAGATCCAAGATCTCTAGAGAAACTAACAGCATGCTTTTCTAGATCACATGGAAACATTTATCCAGAAGGAAGTAACTAGGTAATACACTATACCCCTAAAACAATCATCATCAATCAGCTTTAGGAGTCGAAGCCAGTAGTTTGTAACAAAGGAACACAGAGAATCCAATACAAATTATCTTGAGATCAATAAAAGAAAACGCAAGGTAGGAAAAACTAGCAACAACTCCAACACCGCAATAACGTAAGGGTATCAAAACAGACGAGCTAGAATTAACGTGACCAATTGATATCTAAACCATATGCATTATCCCAAGATTTCAAGCCAAGTAAATGAAAATAGCATAACCTGCTCGTAAACAGGAAATGATATCCACTCTGGGCAGTTTTCCCCGCATATTTTTTTCATATCGTCCCTGTTGAGTGAGCTTAATAGCTTGATATCTACTGCCTGTTGACAACAGAAGAGCAAATTTTCAAATTAATCATAGATCTCTAGAAATTCTGATATCATCTACTTAACCGACATCCACCAAAAAGAACGGCCAAAACATCAAAACCGATTTTCCCGCAAAATATAGAATCAAATCCAACAAATGACTGCCAAACTAAATCCAAGTCCATATAATTTCAACATCTATTCTACTCGAAGACTTCGATGAACACGCACACAAACACAAAAGAGAAAATACAATAAACTGAATAACCTTAGCAACACGCTTCCTGCTCCGATGGCCCATCATGTACTTCCAGCCCGCCATCAGCGCGATCCCGAACACCATCCCCATCACCATTCCCGATACCAGCCCCATCTTCCTCTTCTTCTTCTTCTTCGTTGGACTGACTACTTTCACCCAAAGTCTTCCCAAGTAAGACCTAATCCCTAATTCCGCCCCCAAAAACGGTAGGGGGTATTGGAAATTTACGTTACGAAAATTCGACCGACTACTTCAACGACTGAAACTAATGTTTACTGTTACTAATAATCTGAATATTTGTGGATTACTGCTGTATATCGTTCATTAATTCCAGTAAAACAACAATAAATCCGATGCAGTCGTTATCTTTAGAAGTGTCATATGCGAAACGGGTAACAACGAGACAGGAATTTCTGGTTCAAAATAGCAAGCAGAGTGCTCTCTCGTAGTGATTTTACTATGATTTTCGTTTCTTTTCTTTTTCTTTTGGAAAAAAGAAAATGATAATACCATAGGGTGTGATGGTTGTACGCATCGGTGTAATAAAGAGGACAGTTGAGAGTCTTCCAAGTCAATTCTCTCTTCTCTGTCCCTCCTTTTTTGTTTTCTTTTTCTAATTTAATAATTGGGAGTTTATTTCAAGGGTGACTGTCTAATTTTAAGGGTGACTGTCTAATTTTTTATTTTTCATTTTTATAGAGGCTTATTAAATGAATAATAAAATTTATTGAGGCAAGCGATCGGATCTGGGTCAGGTTGATCCGGTCAATTCGGGTTGGCCGATTCGGTTAAAATTTCAGTTGTTTTTCTTTTCTGACTCCGTCTTCGCTCCGATTATTAATATAAGGATAATTGTCGGGCAATAATTTGGATTTTTTCGGCTCGCTCCGAGGCCTTCGGCTCCCCTCGCTCGCATCTTGACCAAAGAAGAAGCGGCAAACAAAAAAAAAACGAAGAGACAAACAAAAAAAAAGAGGAAAAAAAATTGTGGAAATTAAAAAAAAACTGAAAAATAATTAAAATAATAATTAGATGTTGTGACACAAACAAAAACGCTGAAAAACACTTATTAGGACATTTCTGAAAAGTGTCCTGATAAGTCAGGAAAAAACAAAAAAAATATAAAAAAAAAACAAAAAAAAAATAGGTGCGTGCACCCCGCGCCCCACGCGCGGTCGCATGGGGTGCGGCAGATCTCATTCAAGTATTTTCGGAATTTATTTATCATAAATTTTCATCGAACTTCTAGTATTATTACGCTAAATAAATTTTTACTAAACGTACATGTATTAAAACATACATGCATTAGTTGTTAATGCATGTATGTTTTTATTAATATATCTAGAACCGTGACAATTATAGTGAGATGAAAATCGAAATGAAGACTTAGATTATAATTCAAATTTCAAAAGCACAGGGTCACGTGAGAGGTAGATAGATTGTCATTTCCTTATTTGGACCAACACAAAAGTTCTGCAATCCGAAAGTAAAATTTACAGTTATCACTTTGGGAAAGTCTGCAGAATGAGAGAATAACCCATCGGTTTAATGGCAGAGGTGAAACGGCTCTTTCCAACAGCTAATCTCCGCTTATAAATAGAGGGTCAAATTGAACGAGTAAACTACTGAACTACTGATGCACAACACTTAAGCTACTCAAGCAATATTGAAGCATTCAAGCGCTAGAACTCTCCCCAAGCCTTATGCTCTCTTAGCTCTCCGAGATATTATTTCTTAGATCGAGCCACTCTTATAATCAGTCTTTATTTTCTAAGTCTAGCCACTCCTTCAAGTATCTAACTTCAAAAGAGATAATCAACACTTAAGTAATTTGTTCAGTGTTACGTTGATCCTCATAGTTGGAAAAACCCCACAGACCTTTTTCATACCCATACCAGGTCAAAAAGATTTTGAGGTCTTGTTGTACCCGCAAACATTTAAACTAGGTTTTGCTGAACACGTAGTCAGTTGTATAAGGTAGATTGTTACCCGCAAACAAAGTGGAAACGTTTTCACAATGCGCGTAAATTGCGTAGTGGATTATCAGTTGGATAGCTAGTCGTGGACATAGGAGATTGCCTCTGAACCACGTAAAATTGCTTTGAGTTTTTCATTTCAGTTATTATTTGTCACTAACCGAAACTAACTTCTAAGCATATTTTAACTTGCACAAAGTATATTGTGAACTTGACATTCGCCTTTGAATTTTCATTAAACGAGTTAAACAATCAAAGTTCACCACACTTCCGCACCGCACTAAACCTTAGTTGGTCGAACTACACTTGACCCTCAATTTAAGAAGTTAACTGTATTCTCAACTGAGCGAAATTTAAGAAGTTAACTATATTCTCAACTGAGCGACCAATCCAACTGAGTTTTTACACCTGTTGAATTGAAAAAAATTGTTTTGATAAAAAATCTATACTGGTGTATCCCCTCCCCTATACACCTGTTAACTCGTATCAGGATCATCACCCTTTCCCACTTAGTTGTATGCTAATCCTTAAAATTAACGAATTTTTGAATTTCAATTTATTTGGATTTGTACATGATATTAGTTCATTTTTATTTTTTTTAAAATTCATTTTTTTCAGCCATAAAGAATCATATGTAGGCGATGAAACTTGAACCTATAACCTCTAAAAAAGGGGACAAAAACCTTATCCACTAGGCCAACAAAACTAATTTGTTTAATAATTAAAATTTATTATATGTAAATGCATTGTTTAGTGTCCTCCCTCTCTCTACCTTTAATTATCTTAATTGTTATTTGAAAGATAATTATCTTAATTTTTATTTAAAAGACAATTATATTAATTTCGTAGTATACATTTCGAATTTTATGTTATTTTTTTTTGGTAATATGAAAAATTTTATTTCACCTTTAAGAAAATAAAGTACAAACCAACAAACACAAAACAAACTAGCAGCAAGAACACTTCTCTTCGAAGCTAATAAGTATCTCTATCCAAGAATCTTGCTATCTTTGAGTCCAATCTACTCCTCATGGCAGCAATTAACTGACATTTCCTCACCTTTTATTCCACATTTGGAGATTTATCTTGAAATCTTTTATGATTCCTTGCACTCCATATCTCATAAAGCATAATGGAGATCAACATCCTATAAGTTTTGTGTTTTCTTGTTCCTGATCTGCACCGAGTAGCCACATATATCTGTTTCTCACTCCAAGGTTTAGGAAGATCTATTATTCCTCCCCATGCATAAACTTCTTGCCAAACTCTAGTTGAAAAGTCACACTTGAAGAATGAATGGTTCATATCTTCATCTTCTTGCCCACAAAGACAACAAGTAGCATCGAGCTGCATTCCAAACCCTCTCAACTTATCACTAGTATTCATCTTTCCTAATAAGGCCAGCCACATAATAAACACACACTTGGGATGATCCTTATTATCACACACCATTCTTGACCACTCCACTCTAGGATAGTTGCCTCTCATCTCAAGATAAAATTTTCTCATTGAAAAATTAGGCTGAGTGAGCAAATCTGTTCCTGAGGATGAATGTTGAATCATGTCTCTAGCTTGGAGGATCTTTCTCACCACCCATGAGCATTGAGCAGGAATCTCCATGGTGAGTAGATCTTGGTCTTTGATGTAATACCCATGGATCCATTTTACACATATTTTGTCTTTTTTCTGTGCAATACTCCATAGCAGTTTGCACACTATTGCCACAAGCAATATGGGTTAGATTCAAACCTCCTGCTTTCTTAGGTATACACAGTGGCTCCCAACTAACAAGAGCTCTTCTACTCATCATGGATTTGCCAGTCCAAAGGAAGATTCTACAAGCTGTTTGAATAGCTTTGAGAATCTTTTGGGGAAGAATGAAAAACCGGCACCAATAAGATTGGATTCCAAACAAAACTGATTGAATAAGTTGTACTCTCTCTACATAAGAGAGTAATCTTGAAGACCAACAATTGATGCGTGCCAATATCCTTTGGAGGAGTGGTCAACGCTGCATCACACTCAGCTTTTTTTGTGGATAAGGGTACCCCCAAATTTTTTGAAAGGCAAATTACCCTTAATCAGTCCACAAGTTCTCAAAATCTGCTCTTGTTGATTCACTGAAACCCCACCAAAATAGATACTACTTTTAATGGAATTTGCTTTAAGACCAGATGCTTCTGAAAACTTGCCAAATGCTTTCAACAACTGCCTAACTTATTCCACATCTCCTCTTGCAAAAAGTAACAGATCATATGCAAAGCAAACTTAGACCAAGTTGTACTTCTTACATCGAGTATGATATCTAAACAGCTTGTTCTCTTTCAATTCTAGAAGGCATCTATGTAAGTATTTCATACAAATGACAAATAGATATGGTGAGATAGGGTCCCCCTGCCTCAGCCCTCTCTTGGCTTCAAATGGATCGGTTAACTCCCCATTCACACAAATAGCATAGGAAAAAGTAGTAACACAAGCAATAATCCATTTGACAAATATATAAGGAAATCCAATTTCGAGCATCAGAAATCTCAAGAAAGGTCACTCCACCGTATCATAAGCTTTATGTATATCTATTTTAACCATGCAACGAGGAGAAATTTGTTTCATGTTATACACTTTAGTGATCTCATGGCTAAGTAAGATATTATCATAAATAACTCTTCCTTTAACAAACGCACTCTGATTTTCACTAATGATTTCATCAAGAACCATTTGCATTGTATTTGCCAACACCTTAGAAATAATTTTATAAAGCACAGAGCAGCAGGCAATTGGCCTAAAATCCTTAATAGCACAAGCATTTGGAGACTTAGGCAACAATGTGATTAGAGTAGTATTTATAGATTTTGGGAGGAAAACTGTATTAAAGAATTGCGTTACTGCATCTGTCACCTCATCTCCAATAATAGGCCAAGCTGTTTTGAAAAAATGGACATCGAATCCATCAAGTCTAGGAGCTTTGAGAGAATTCATCTGATGTAGAGCCTGTAAAATTTCCTACCTTGTCACTTCTCTGCATAGCTGCAACTGGCTAACATGAGAAAGCTTTGCCCCTCTAGAAATCACCTGTTTATCTACCATTGGCAAGACTTTTGTTGCACTGCCCATTAAGTTCTTGTAGAACTTCTGTACTTCACTTTTAATCTGATCTTGTGTTGTGCATCTAACTCCATCAACTGAGATTAATAAGTGAATGGCCTTATTACTCTGTCTGGCTTTAGCATAAGCATGGAAATACCGTGTGTTTGTATCTCCAAATTTAATCCAATCTGCCCTCGACTTTTGTTGCCAAATACTCTCCTCTACCCTGCTCTATTTCTCAAGATTAGCTAAAATTCTTCTTTCTTCTTGGATTTTCTCCTCACTCATCTGATCAGTCATCAGATCTTGTTGAATGCAACTCAATTTATGTCTTATATCATCTAACTTCTCTGGGATGTTTCTATAAAAACATGTATTCAGCTTTTTGAGAGGGTGCTTGAGCTTGTTAAGTTTGTACCATATATTCAAAAGCTTATTAGGATGTTGCTGCTGTTGCCAAACTCCTGAAATTATGTTGTGATAATTTGTATGTTCATAAAGAGCATTGAAAAACCTAAATTGAGCTTTCCTACTACTGATCTCCTCCCCAATAGTCAATGATAAAGGGCAATGATCTGAAATGCTTTTTTCCAGTATCTCCACTTGCATATTTCCAAATTCTGCACTCCTTGCAGTATTAACTAAGCATCTATCAATTAAAGAGTAGATTCTTGCTTCCCCCCACTTGATTATTACACTAGGTATATTCACTCCCTACCAATCTCAAAACAGTCAACTCATTCTCTCTAACACAATCTCCAAAATCTTTGATCTCAGCCTTAGTTACAGGGATACCCTGATATCTATCTTCAATGGTTAACACTCAGTTAAAATCTCCACCAATAACCAAAGGACTATCAATTCTGGAGCAAATCTCTGTAATAAAATGCGATAGTAGTCTTCTAAGTTCCATTGTATTAAATGCATAAACTTCTAGTAAATGAAATTGTTTACCATGCAGTAGGTCTTGCACTTGACAGAGCATTCCTTGTACATGATTCTCAATCCATTGAACAGCTACATGCCTAGGATTCAATGTCAATTTATTTTTATAAATTTATAATTGACGTAATTTTTATAGTGCACGCAACGAGCTGTTGCGGTGCCTAGGCCTGTAAACTAGTCAAGCTACTTGCGAGCTATTCGGTGTTTGACTCGATAAAGTTGGTTCGATAATTTATTGAGAAGCTCGTTTAGCTAAATGAGTCAAGCTTGAGCATGACGGTACTCGACTCGTTAGCTCATGAGCAAGCTCGCTAAGTAATTTACCCTAAAAACATAAGATTATTAATCCATTTTTTTTAGGGGGAAAATTTTAAATGCACCATTTGAAGAGTGCAAAATGAAAAATACACCACGTCTTAAAAACAATGAAATATACACTTGGGGGAACACAACTGAAAAGGTGTCATACCTTTAAGTCAAATCGTGTTGACTCCCATGCACCTTTTTTAATTTGTATATTAGGTTTTGTCGGCCCATGTCACGAGAGCTGACAGTTATTTTATTTTGCCCTACTTTAATGTTTTGTCGCCTCCCACACCCCCACCTCTCATTTTCAATATTAACTCCACATCTCCACATCCCGCTCACACCAACCTCCTGCTGCACTCTCTTCTCTCTCTCTAAGTTAAAAAATCCCGCTCACTCTCTTCTTCTTGTGAACCAAAAAATTCCGACATCAATACCGTGCAGTCGACGACGTCATTTTCACTTGTTATTTTCCACAATATGACTAATTATGAAGAGATTAGTATTTTATAATTTTTTTCATGCATTTGGATTTTAATCTGAAATTTCATCTGTTAATTGCAAAAATTATTTAATATGTATCTATATAAAATCTCGCTCGAGAAACCTTAGATTTCTGTATATCCCGCTCAAGCGGGATCTTTCTTGTACGAGCGGGAAATAATAATAGTGTATAACCTTCCATAGATCCCTAATTTGCTAAATTGTTCATATTTCGATTGTTTGATGTTGAATATATACTAATAATTGTGAGTTGGAACACTGTTGAATTTTTTGAATGTGTAATTTACTCTTAAATTTTCCCTTAATTTTCACATGTTAATTACATTAAATCCCGCTCGATTATTTGTTGAGGGCCTAAATCCCGCTCGAGCGGGATATAGGTTGTCCAAGCGGGATATTATTATTTAACTGCCGAAATTATTCTATATGCTTTGTGTGTCATTTCACGCTCGACGTAGTGATATTTGGCGTGATATCCCGCTCGAGCGTGATTTGTTAATAGCGAGCGGGAAATTGTTTAGTGAACTATTTAATACTGTGTATAGTTTGATTTTTTTTTAATTTAACTTTTTATTCGTGTGGATTATTTTGAAGAGGCCCGAGACTATTAACCGGAAGTCCACGGTTAGCAAGTCTTACAGGCACAGTGTTTTAGAAGACGTTGAGTCTACATTGATGCAGGTTGGGGGACAGGATATCCTGGAGAGGTGGCTTGAAGGTTGTTTTGGCCACTTTATTTACTGGCAGCCGGGGCAGAAGTGCGGTATGGGCGTGCATCACATATTGTCCCGTCAGATTTTGGTTCAATGGGGCCAGCCACACGACATGTGGTTTCATATCAACGGGGCGAACCTTCGTTTTTCTTCTGCAGAGTATGCCCTTGTTACCGGATTGTCATTCGGCTCGTCTGATTTCTGACCCTCAGACAACCATGACTTACGGAATGTGCAAGTGTATCAGCGGTTTGCCAACGGCTTGCCGATTAGTGTGGGGGACCTCCTAGATCGGTTTTGCCTGAGGCACGTGACAGATCAGAGTGGACAGCTGTACCTGCAGGTCGCGCACGTGTTAGTTCTGTATATGCTGCTGTTTGGTCTTGAGCAGAAGAAAGTATGTTGCGGATTGGGTGTGGAAGCTGGTGGACGATCTGGAAGCATTTTCTCGGTTTCCTTGAGGCGCATACACATATTTGCATCTGAAGCACTACGTGGACAATATGCAGCAGACGAAAAAGTATTACTTCTATGATGCAGCCTAGGCTTTCCACGTTTGGTCGTTGGAGGTGCTGCCAGACTTAGCCGCTGCAGTTGCGGTCATTGATAACCCGGATGCACGACCCAGATGTCTTAGATGGAAATTCAAGAAGATAAGTGGAACAGGGCTTCAGCCATTATTTTCTTTGCAGGTAAATTTTAAGTTTTTCATTGTATGTATTTTTCTGTATTTATTTTTATAATTGTATTTGTGTTTGATAAAAATTTTTGTGCTGCAGGTTGGTCGATTCAACCCTTTTATACCGGATGATGCTGAAATAGTGACTTTCTATTTCCGATCCAGTCAGTATCCAAATGCACTTGGAGTGGACTTTGTAGTGCCGTGTAATCCATTACGTGCAGGGGAACAGTTCCTCCGTTAGCCACGTCAGGCCATAGTAATTGATGATGAAGACCAGGAAGAGAGACCTCCTCGAAGGAGAGCACAGAGATAGCAAGGTCGACATAGGCAGCCTGTTACCAATGAGCAGAGAGAGGCGGAGGCAGAGGCAGAGGCAGAGAAAGAGGCAGAGGATCGCGATCCTGAGTACCAAGAGCCACCCCGCCGTTGAGACCACGGAAAGCGTGTTCGTCAATCAGGATCTTCATCCTCAAGTGGTGGGGCCGGCTACATCCTACGATCCAGTGATCGACGCTGGATTCGATCAGATATTGCCCTTGCAGAGGATCGCATTGTAGAGAAAATAGAGCGGAGACTGTTCCCCAAACTCAAATCTTGAATTGAGGACTTGTTTGACAAAGCCCGATGTGGATCTACACGCCGATCCCCTGGACGTCAGCCCACCCCGTGGTCCATGCCTATACCGACACCACGCTGCCCCTTAGTGCGAGACCCTCCATTGGCTCAGGGCCAGGAAGACCAGCGCCGCCCCTCAGTGCGAGACGCTACACAGGTCCAGGGCCACGAAGATCAGCGCCGCCCCTCAATGCAGCATCAGCATGCACATCACACAGATGAAGTTCTTCCCCAAGCAGAACGGTTTTTGTCGCCGTCCACTGCAGCTCGTCATTCCATGTACGAGCCTGGATCGTCGAGTGTAATGTTCGATCAGTACGGTACTTTTATACCCGATCCATCTCGGCATTCAATGCAAGAGGGAAATAGCAATTTCAATGCATTGTAGGAGTCTCTTACCTCGGTAGGTAATTATTTCACAGATATTAGATATTTATTGATATTGATATTTATTTTGTTTGTGTAGGGCTAGGTCCAGAGTTTTGAGGCTCGCTACACGAGGTGGCGTCGCTGATCCGAGCAGTGCCACTTAATCAGAGACCGGTGGGGGAAGAGGAAGCAAGTGATGAGAACCAACAGCAACAACAACAACAACAACAACAACAACAACAGCAGCAACAACAACAACAACGAAGAGGGCAAAGGACTCGGAGAGCTTCTGCAGCAATACAGACGTCCATGTTTGCCCAAAGAGAACCATATCCACTTCCGCCAAATTGATGCAAGCGTATGAACTATTTTTGAGAGGTGATGGGGATGGATTCATGGTTATCATTGAAAGCGGGGGATTTGTATGCAAGCACTGGTGGAGGCAAATTCAGCATCCAGAGGCAGACATTGAAGATGAGGTAAAGACAACATTATCTTATCGATTATGTTAGATTTCTATTTAATTCACAAACTTATGTTTTGCCTTATAGGTCCTCGATTTGTTAATCTCTTACTTGAGAAAACGACTAATTGACTGAGTGCATGTCTTGCCCGATGTGACGTACTCAAACACTGTTTTATTGGATTCTGATGTCTTTGTAAGTTCAATTTTATGAATAACGGAAATTATTTACAACCGTGTTCAATTTTATGACGCACTTTTTGATGCACTTACAACTGTGTCTCGTGTTTATTGCAGCTCCAGCTCAGAGGTGATTGGCATAGGCAGATTTTGAGCCTAGACATCGAACGGGAGCTTAGGGGATCATGGGGCACTTATGCTGACTATGTGCCTCCAGTGAGTCTACTATATGGAGCGCATGGAGCAACGGCAGCCGGTCGAGAGGGTCTTTACACTGGACGACCCGATTTCTTTGGTGCAACCCACGTAAGTGGACGCACTTCAACAGTTACTTGATGATTCTCTTACGAGTAATGATATTAATTGTTCGTTTGATGCAGATGATTGTTGTGTGCAACATTGACAAGCATTACGTGGTAGTCCGAATTGATTGCAAGAAGTGGGTGGCTGAGCTCTATGACTCCATGTATCATTATGTTGACAGACGCGCACAATCGTGCCGACGCGCGAGCCTGGAGCCACTACTGAAGCTTTGGACTCGAGTTCTTACATGCTCATTTTACTGGAGGCACATCACAGTTGGAGCGACCCCCGATGAGAGGCCCCTAACGCTCACAATCATTCCAGCTGTAGATCAATTCAAGTAACGCGACGATGTTAGTAGTGGTGTATTTTCAATGATGACGATTAAACGTTTAATTGGTGGTTCACCCTCTATTCCGTGGGGCAACACACACATAAAGGAATATCGGAGGAGGGTCTTCGCCGCTATATTTAGTCTTTTTCGTGCACCGGATGGAGCGGATAGGTACAAATATGATTTACAAGAGAGGCGTAGACCGAATGTTGGGTGATCTCTTCTTTGTAATTTTATGTTGTATGAATATTGAATATTTAATTGAAACAATTTGAAACAATTTGAAATAATTTGAGTAGGACTTTATATTAATTGAATAATATCACTTGTTTCTTATATTACTTGAAGCACATAAAAAACATACATTCATTACAATCATGTTTTTCATCCTAGATGTCGATTATGCATTGCACGAGTATATCCATATTCATGACACACACTACATCTCCTACGTGATTGGTTTTCTGTGGGAGCTCGACGCCGGCTTAGTCTCGGACGACCTGGTAGAGGCATAAGTTTTCGAGGCAAGACCAATATGTTATCCACTTCTATTGGAATAATCCAATCTTCAATGTGAGGAACAAGATTTATAGGATTTTGATAAACTTCGCTCAAAGCTTCTCGTATGTAGTAATACTGAACGTAATCGTATATTTGATCACTATTTCTCCTGCAATTTAACATTCAAAAAATAATCGTATGAAAACATCAATATTTTCATATAAAGGACAGATAAATAAAGTGTCAATTGTACTTACAGTATTAAAACAATGACATGAGAACAAGGGAGCCCATCAGCTTGAAATTCAATGCAAGTGCATGTCTTCGTGTCAATGTCCACTTGGAACGATCTTTTAGCATCACGGACATTGAAGATCGACCCCATGGCCTTTTCGTGCAGTATACCTCAAACTCTTATTTATTCCAACAGTCAGTTTGGCTGCCGCCTCAGCAGTCAGTATAGCGTCATCACCGTGAGCATCATTTCGTCTCTCTTCGAACCACTCCTCGATGACATGTCTGATTGCATCAAGCATTGAGCATATTGACAGCCGTCGTGCCTACTCCAACCGCCCATTCCAATTCTTGGCTGTATTTGATGTCAGCTGACTGTAACGCAGCAAAGGACAGTGAACTCGAGACCACTTCTCGGGTCCGACACTTATCAATTTTTGGTAAGCAGTTTCGCTCTCTCGGCGGATGATGTCCATTGCTTTATCAAAAATTGCTCGGCGATATGCAAATGCAGTTTTTTTAAACAATTCCGTAACGATTAATCTTTTGCAGCAAGTGATAATAGCATAAACTATGAACTGCATTCGGAAAAAACCTCATTCACAGCGTTATCTGTCGAGGGATGGGCATCAGATACAATTAATGTATCATTCAATTCTTCATACGCAATTCTAAATCTGGTTGAGGAACCACTTCCAAGAGATATCATTCTCAATAGGGCCAACGCCAATCTCTAGAGGAAAGGTATGCTCGTTGGCATCTTTAGTGACAGCGACAAACAAGATACCTCTATTCTTGCCCTTTAGATGAGTGCAATCAATTGCAATTACAGGCCTCATATTCAGTGGATAAGCAAGCCTACATGCGCCGAAAGCTACAAACAAGTGTTCGAACTTCCCATCAATACTAACTTGCAAATCAGTAATTGTCTCTGGATTTCATTGTCTTAGCATGTGAAGATAGCTTGGCAACATCCGGAAGGAATTAACATATCCCCCGTAAATGTTTTCTATCGCTGCATGCCGTGCTCGCAGGACCAAACCATAATGAATGGTGAACCCAAATTCGCTTTGCACCTCTTCCATAATGGCCTTTGGCTCTATTATTTTACACTCCCTTCGTATTTTCCGAGCAACGTAGGCTGCAATCACATTCATGTGAACTTTTGTACGACCAACACGTCCTAGCTGGCGTGTGCATGCGTGATCGCCCGTAAACTTGGTAATTCTCCAAGCTTGTGATCTTTTACTTGATCTTGCTTTCAGCTTGAACGGATAAGATTCCATACGCCTGCATATCCATCTAACGTAGGCTATCAGAGCTATCAACTTTATATTCTGCTCCAATCTCCATGTGCCACAAGCCTGCTGCTATATTTAGAGCTGCTTTACTTTCAAAAAATGAACCAACAGATAAATCACCATCTTCTAGCGGGCCTTTTTCACGTACAATGATTGAATTCGTTGCATTCACGGGAATCACTGGAACTAACCAACTGCCTAGATCAGCGGCTTCGTCATCTTCTTCACCGCGAATTTATGCTTCACGCTCCAACATAGTTGATTCTATCATGGTGTCCTCAGTCATCTCTTCTGACGCATCACTGTCAGTTTTCAGCTCATATTCTTCATCCTGAGGACCAACTGCCTCTTGATCTTCGTCATCATCATCTGCCTCTTCACCATCGTCATCACCATCTGCATCTTCATCATCGCCATAACCCTCTGTTGTCTCTGGAACTTGAGTCGACGTGGATTCGAAATAATGCGTGGATGTCGATGCATAATTACCCCCAGCGGGGCATGCATCATCACTAAAAGTGGAGGAAAGCATCTGTGTTTAGATACGATTCATTTCTTCATAATAATCAGCATCAAACTCAGGCACATATACGTTCGTGTATTGGTGATTCACGTGCACAGTCGCTTCTAGCTGCGTCACGCACAAAAGATAAAATTCAGCATCGGTGCTTAATTGGCACTTTACAGTACGTCCCCTCTCATTCTTCGACAGATAATGCAACTCGTACTGTGTGCTGAAGGAGTTTGCACTCAATTGACAATCAATGATGTACCTCAGGCCGGCGAGATTTCTTTCGACATCTACGAATTCATATCCGCCCGAGTACGTACAACCAGACCATGTTCCTCCGTATTTGATAATAAAACAGTGATCCATCTACACATAAGTACAAACACTTAAAAATTAATAAAAATAGTACAAAAATACAAAATCCCGCTCGCCAACCACATCAATTTCCCGCTCGAGTGGGATTACAATTATCGAGCGGAATATTGCAATTTCAAGCGGGATATGCTAAAATCCAAATTCTAGAATTTTTTTAAGTCCTAATATACAAAATTCCTCTCGGCAGACCTAAATCCCGCTCGAGCGGGATTAAAATTCACGAGCGAGAAATTTAAATTTCGAGCAGGAAATGATAAAATCCACTTGCTATGTAATCTATACGGCATTCATATAAATTTCAATGTTTTGAATATTAAAGAGTCTCATTTTCTAATTTATCACATACAATCAAAATTAAGTGGATTCTAGAGGAAAATTACAAGGTCGGAAAAATACCTCAAATGATGAATTTGAAAGGATATTATTTGAAAGATTGCTGCCCACTTTCGAATGTGATGAATTTGAAAGGATGTTATTTGAAATATTGCTGCCCACTTTCGAATGTAATGAATTTGAAAGGATGTTATTGTGGGTGTGTAAAAGAGGCGTGCGAATGGTAAAATATATAGAGTTGTGAATGCTATACAGATTTTTTTCCGCATTTCACGTGAAAATGTACTGTCTCATGTCTGCACAAGCAAGTAAATTCATGCCAGGCACCAATCAGCCATCATTCTGTACATTGACCAACTTTTCTGCCATTTTCCGCTCGGATAGAACAAAATCCCGCTCTCCACGTGTCAAATCCCGCTCGAGCGGGATCATATTTCCCGCTCGAGCGCGATTTGACACGTGGCGAGCGGGATTTTGTTCTGTCCGAGCGAAATCTACATTTATGTTCGTTTAATGCCTATTAATAATTTTTTGACTTAATTTAGTACCTACTTAATCCCGAGTAGTGATATATAAAATAATTAAATTACATAATTATTGGCTAATGATTGTCAAATAATCACATAATTATCACTAAATCATTGGAATGTCATATACTTTATATCACGTCTCTTACACATGTGTAATAAATGTGATATAAAGTGTTTGACAAGATGACATTTTATATTTGAAATATTCAAAAGTGTGTAAAATTCATTGTTTTTTAGACTATGGTGTATTTTTCATTTTTACATTGTGAAAGGGAGTATTATTATGGACTGTCGCCTTTTTTTAATACTATAATTAGTAATGTATGGATTAAATATCTTGTTAACTTTATTTATTTACAAGAAAGTAGTAAATATATAAGATGTCTTATATTAAATGGAAGTGTAAATTTAAAAAGCTCGTTTAGGCTCGACTCTGCACTTGACTCGATAAAAACTCGTTCAATAATTAAATGAGAAGCTCGTTTAACCAAATGAGTCAATATTGAGCAAAACACTATTCGGCTCGGCTCGGCTCGACTCAATTACATCCAGCGCCCCGTGCCCATGTCAACCAGTCGTTGCGGCGCCCCACCCACGGGCACAAATGCATGGTGTGATCACAAATAGAATTCTAATTTTTTTTCTTGTTTTTTTCCTTAAATTTTAGATTTAAAAATAAAAAATAGATTGATAAAATTAACATTAACATTAAATACAGTATAGTCTTATTCATCAAATTAGAATACAATTAACTTTGTAACTAGACTATAGTCTAATTGGTCAAGATATGATGTTATTGGTTTTTGCTTCACTACATCAAGGCAATTTGATTAAATTTCACTAAACCACATACTCGTTGTCCCGTTGTGTAAATTTGGATTACAAATTTTATTAATTAAATTTAAAATTATATACATTAAAAATAACCAAAATTAAAAATTACAAAAAATTCGAAACATATATTTAGATAGTTGACTCTAAAAAAATAATTAAGATAAGAGAGAAAGAGAGCTAGAAATGAATTTATATATAATAAATTCTAGAAATTACACAAGTTAGTTGGTTAGTCTAGTTGTTAAGTACTTTACCCTCTTTCGAAAAGCTTATATGTTCAAACTCTATTGTCAACAATTATTTTCTTTTTTTGCTGAAAGAAAACGAAATATTTAAAAAATAAATATAAATTGATATCATGCACAAATCTTGAAGTAAATAAATTGATTTATGGTTGAAATAAATGAATTATTTACAAATAATAATATCATGCACAAATTTTAGAGTAAATAAATTGAAATTAAAAAATAAATATTGGAATAAATAAATCAATTTATGGCTGAATAAACGAATTACTTAAAAAAATTAATATTATGCACAAATTTTGGATTAAATAAATCAAAATTCAAAATTTTAATTAATCTTAAAGATTGACATGTAATTAGGTGGTAAAGGGTATTATAGACAAAACGCAATGACATTAATTATTGAAAAAAAGTAAAAGACTATTTAATTGTAAGACTGTTTGCAGTGGTTGTTTTCATGGGTGTCTCGAGACACCCAATCCATGGAGACAACCCAGTGCAACATCCACTGTCTCAAGACTGTCTCGTTCCAACGAGACAGTCTCGAGACAGTGATATATTGACAAAATTAATATTCAAAATTAATAAACTAATTAGATAAATACACTCCATAGAGACAGCCCCACTGCATCTGACTGTCTCTATCTCCATCACATCCCTAAAAACACTTCATAAAAACACTATAACTGCGGATAGTCTAAGTATGTCACGTGTGCCATATCTCCACAATTCAAGGAAACAATATCTCCTAAATATTTATGCACACCACTAAATTAATACAACATAGCAAATTAAACTAAACAACTGCCTAAATCAATTGAAAAACTTCTCTTTTTTTTTCACACAAACAAATTCTTTTTCCTTATCAAATAACATCTATGTTATCTTCCATATTTCGATGCCGATGAAGCTTTTGATAGTTAGTTTGACCCCGCCAAAGCTTATACGCTACCAAAAAATGTAAAAAGAATAGAAATAATAATTTACTGATTTGCACCCTATTCTTTCAGAAATCATTTGAAAATTACATCCACATATGGAGGTGCACTGACATACATTATTGCACATTTCACATTCTTAACTCTTAAGTGTTCTGAATATTGTGTGACAAGTTATTATAAGTTGTCAATTTCTCAAAGGACTTTTGAAATTATGTAAAGAATTGAATATTGGTGTTCCGATATGAACTAGATCGTCTCGCCTTAATAGTGAGGAGAAGGCAGTATTAGGCTCGTGACCATGATTAGCTACTTAATTAAAGTAGTAAAAAAAAAAGAGAAAATAAACATGGAAGATGACATACATGTTATTTGATGAGTAAAAGGATTTTGTTTGTACGCAAAAAAAAATAAAAATGGTAGAAGTTTTCAATTCACTTGTAGGAGCTGAAATTTTATGGAGATTTTATTAATTTTGATATCTTATTTGATTATGGAATTTTATCTAATTCAAATTAAAAATAAGTTATTTAAGTGATAAATATATCTTTATATAGTGATGTACATTTATTACTTTGACAATAAGTGAAACATATGTATCAATATTCAAGAATCAATGAGATTGCACCACCTCATCCCTCAAGCCCATGATAGAGTCCAAACTCCACTCAAATCCTCTATTGCTATAACTATAAATAGGGGTCTCCATATCACTCCAAATTCACTCAAAAAAACATCTTCAAGAGCTCTAGAAAATTACTCTAATATTTCTCTCTCAATATTCAAGGTGTCCCGACGAGATTCAAAGCGTTATTCGTCGGAATTGTCTCAAAGCAGCATGCGATCCAAAAAGACGAAAGTCCTACACGTCAACTTTATAAAGCTCAAAACTCAATGTTTACTTCGGAAGCAAGGCGAAAGTCTTCCGCATCGACGTTATAAAGCCCAATGTTCAACGTTTACTTAAGAAGTAAGGAGAAAATCATCCGCGTCAACGTTGTAAAACTAGAAGATCAAGTCCAAGGAGATCATGCATGCATACTTCTCCATCAAATCTCAATGACTACTTAAAGATCGTTCGATGGTCAAAATGAAGAGAAGAATAAGAGGGTATAGAGATTGAACCTACATATATTTCATAATCTTATATTTATATACAATTTTATGTTTATTGAATCAATACAGTATTTTGTATTTACATCATCGTGACAGTTACTTAGTTTAATTAGGTAGGTTGTATTAAGTTATTGGTGTATATTATTAGGAGATATTATTTCTTTAAACTGTAGAACTATTAATTTTAAAATTAAATATGATTTATGTGGTTGACTCTTAGCCTATGTGATATTGCCCCATGACCAAAAATACATTAATTGTATCTACCGTGGGTGGGGGAGCGGAAGTGAGAGAATTAGAGAGAACTAATCAGAAAAGTTAAAATACTTTATTCCCAACTTATTTATTCTAAAAGTAAGTAACTCTATACGCTTCATAGTAAATACATATTGGGAAAGAAAACTAAAGGACGGACTTAATTGTTAAAAACGATATATATAGTTGGCCTGTCTCCTCTAGTAGTCCAGTGACATAAAAATCATAATTTATCCCAATTATGAATGTCCCACCGTTCCAATTATGTGGATATAGTGTCAGCGTAAATATCTATTAAAAGAAAAATAATAAAAAACCATTCCAATTATGTGGCGATAGTGTGTCATCGTAAATATCTATTAAAAGAAAAATAATTAAAAAAACATATTATTATCAAACAGTGCCATCAAAGAAGACAAGTCTTGTTCTTTAGCAAACACACAAACACTGTGTGTGTGTTGATATTGAAGTACTCCGTTATTAAATTGGACATTAGAATATCTTACAAATTTTTTAACTGACTTAATAGTTTTATGTTTTAATACCACTACGCCAAAATATTTCAATCGCGATATAATGTTTGACGAATTGTGAGACATAATTATACATGTCATTAAATTAAACTACAATATTTTGAAATGAGTAACTATTATTCATGTTACAAAAGTGAAAGCATGTCATAAAATTTAGTGATACTCTCTTTGTCCTAATAGGAAGGTCTCATTTACTTTAGGCACGATTATTAAGAAATAAGAGTAAAAAAATAAAAAATAATGAGTTCTATAGCTTTTTGAAGAGCTAATTATTTCCATATTTTTGTATGGAACTATGCTAATGGGATAGACGAAAAAGAAAAGTGAGACCTTGCTATTGAGACGGAAAAGTATTTAGTGTAAGTAATTTTTTATTACATTTTATTACATACTCCCTTTATTTTTTTATAAGTGTCCCCAACCGTCAAACACACAAACTAATGAAATTAATATATTACTATTTTCATCTATAATTATTGCCTAAAAAACTTAAAATGTAAATAATTAGCATTTATTACTTAGCTAAAATAGAAAGTTTTGCATCATTTTTTTAAAAGTTGCATCATTTTTTTAAAAAATTTATAAAATGGGACGCTTATTAAAAAATAAATCAAATTTCATAACAAGACACTTAATAAAAAATAGAGAGAGTATACCATAAAATTTACTTACATTTTTATAAGTAACAAAAGTATATATACACATATGTGGATGTAATTAAATTTAATTACACCTCTTTTGGTGGCACTAAAAATCATGCTGCTATCAGAGAATTTGGTTGTACTATTACGCCCTGCATGAGATCCATTATAATGAACAATTAAATTTGTTTATCTTTTCGTTACAAAATTGAAAATATTAGTGAAAGATAAACATCCATAAAAAAGTTATAACTTTATGTTGTTATAACTTTTGTTTGAGTAATGGTGCATTTTAGTGGAGAATTTATCAAATGATTGGATATTCGTATTGTTTTTCCATCTGATACATGATTGCGGCAGCCCACTCCTCTCGAGATTTTTGAAACTACACTAGTATATATTAATTACATGCACATAAAGAGACAACGTGTGCGTACATATGCCACAACACATTGCCGACACCTTGTCTGAGTCAGATATTTGTGTTTTACTATATTATATGGATTATATAGAGTTATAATAACCATAAATTTGTGTAGGGATTTGTTAAAGAAATGTACATGCAAGTAATAGTAATAGTTGGATAGAACCAACCGTCTCTTCAAGAATATCAAACACTAATTTAAGAGTGATGCTAACTTCCCGAATCAAAAGTATACCACATAAAAAGAGAATATCCCCCTACTTTCTAGATAGTTTTTTTAAGTTTTATTACTTATTTTAAATTTTTAAAATCTAACAATTCATGACATTTCTAAAAATTTAGAAATGTCATAAATTGTTACAACGATATGTGTGGTGGCACGACGACAGCATAGAAGTGGTAGAAGTGAATGTAATGTTTTTTTTCTTTTTTGTTACCAGAGACTAAAATCATAGTATGCGTAAAAATGTCTTTTTACGTGTCAAAAGTGTTACTCTCTCCGTTCAGCAATAAGAGTCCTGTTGTGGACTGGGCATGTAGATTAATAAAGCTAAAAAGTGGCTTTTGTAGGTGTAAAAGTTAAAGTGTAGGGGTAGTGTTAATAAAGGTATTTATATTGTTAATCCTTATTTAAGTGGGACATGCTTTTTAAAGAAGAAAGTGGATGTCTTCCATTTAATTTCTTTTAATGTGACTAACTTATTTTAATTTTGTTGCATGATTTTCTTCTTTATTATTTACAGGTTTTTTTTTCTCTATTGTTTAGAGTTTTTATTTGAATGTTCATTTATATATGAAATTTGTTGAATAATTTATTCGAATTTGCGTTCATTGTTTTTTCCCTTATTGTTTACATAATTTTCTGTTATTTCGTACAGGTTTCTTCTTTTATTGTTTTTTTTTTCGAACTTGTGCATAAATAGCATTAATAAACAGTGAATTAATTGCAACAATAAATAAACATAAAATCTGAAATTCATTAGATAAAATATGAAATCCTGTTACAGAAAAAAAAAATTGTACATGGAGGGAATGAAAATACAGAAAATGAGAGGAAAACTGTACAGGGAGGGAAATGTTAAGTTTTCCCATTTATATTAAAAAAGGGAGGGAAGTTTTTCACTTAACCCAAGAAAGTGCCTATTTAAACCTCAAAATATCATTACAAAGCATTCATTACAACTCAAGGAGTGCAGTAAATACACAAAATAACCACAAAATCCTTAAATATGGCAGATGCAAGAGGGAGACCGAATTTGAGAGATGAAGAGAGAAATCTCATCGCCCAATGGCTTCTCCAAAACAGCCACAACAATGAACAATGCAGAAATAAATCACACCAAGTGCAGTATCATGCTATTTCCAGAATGGCAAAAACAATGTAGAAATAAATCACACCAAGTGCAGTATCATGCTCTTTCAAGGAGCTAGAGGCTTTTTCAAGACACTTAAATAGGGGGTAGTGCACATTCAGGACACATTATTGCGGGCCGTCAATTTGAGGACACTATCAATTAAGTATTGCGCCCGTAGGACAATTCTCGGCTCAAACGAGCTAAATCGCATGCCCCGTGCACGTGACGAGCCTGAACGCCACATGTCAGCCACATCAACCTCCACTCGCCCTCCCCTAACCCCCTTCTCTCTCTCATTGACCAACTCCCTCCCTTGTAGGCTGCACCATCTCCTCTAATCTCTCTTCCTCCACCCATCTCTCCACCTCCTCAAACCTGCTTATCACCCAGACGAACGACTGCTCAGACGCTTCCAGTCATAGCCCATCTCCATCAGCTGCCCTGCCACCAGCGGACACTGGCTCCCCACGCACGCGTACATCACCGACGCTGCCTTCTTCGAATTCAGCCATTTCAAGCAGTCAATTTCTCTGATCGACGCCGCGTTCCCTCTCTCGAATTTGTCTGTGGCATCTCTGTTGCAAGGGAAAACTGGTCCAATGCACCAGACCTTTTTATTAGTGGCGTCGGCGCAGCCGGCTTTCAATTCGAGGAAGCTGTTGACGACGACGACGTACGCGTTCCATTTCACCTAAATTTTTTCCCCCAAATTGGAAAATACTAAATTTGCCCATATTATTTGAGAATCCAAACCAAAATCATCACACATATCATGGAGTTCTTCAACAATGTGAAAGCTGTGAGGCTGAAAAGCGCTCGAAAAATACCTAGTCGCCGACTACGATGAAGAAACCGTCCGGCAAATCAGCGACGACACGTCGAACTCGTCAACGGCTACTCGATGAGATTCTGACAGTGCCTACGGTAGAAGGCGGCGGCAGCCAGTGTGCAGTTTGCACGGAGGGGTTCTGATTAGGCGCGGCGGTGAAGCGGATCCCCTGCGACCATATTTTCCATGAAGACTGCATTTCGCGGTGGCTCTCCATCAATTATTCGTGCCCCTTATGCTACCATAAGTGTACGGCGCCGCCAATACTCTTCAGTGCTCCCACCTTCTTGTCGCCGACTAGCTGCCCACCTGTTGTGCACCTCGCCGCTAGCCCTAGCTTTAGCCTCTCCGGTCTCCAACGTCATCCGCCCACATGTTGTTCTATTTGGTTTAACTCAGGTCTAAATTATGAGTTAGTTGAGGCTGTGTTGTTGAATCTGGGCTGGGATTGTGAGTTGAGGGTGGAAGAGGTGACAATGACGGCGACGACGACGGCTGTCTGCAGCAACTTCTGAGCTGCTGACCATGGGCCGGTGATGAAGGTGGTTAGGGAACATAGGGAGTCTTCACTAGAGATTGTTCAAAATAGAAGGAGATGTTAAGGGTATTTGATTTTGGGGATTTCTTAGTAATATGTCTGTGAGAGTGATGTGAGAAAGAAAGACATAAAAGCGTTAGGAAAAGAGAGAGGGGTTGGGGAAGAAGGTGAAGTGGAGGGTGAGTGGAGCTGAAGTGGTAGACATGTGGCATTCGGGCCCATCACGTGCTCAACACGTGCGATTTAGCCCGTTCGGGCCAAAAATTGTCCTACGGAGGGCTTACTAATTCTTTACTGTCCTAAAATTGAAGGTCCGCAATGAAGTATCCTGAATGTGCACTACCCCCTATTTAAGTGTCCTAAAAAAGCCTATAGCTCTCTTTCAAGCTTGCAACAAGATTTCAGACATAAAGAAAAGCAAGTGCAGCATCATAATGTTTCACAAAGGCAGCAAATTTTCTGAAAAAAATCACACCAAGTGCAGCATCATACTCTTTCAGAGAGTCAGCGAAAATTTAGAAAAAAAAAAAATCATCATCGAATTTTCTAAGAGTCAGCATCATACCAAGTGCAACATCATGTTCTTTAATGGAAGAAAACAGAATTACCTGATCGGGGAGAAACCTCAATACACTAGGGCAATAGTCCCCAAGTATCTGCAGATATGTTTCTTCGCTCAAACGAGTTGATTTTCATGGCCGAAGATCATCATCGATAGTGGATCTCTTGTCAGCAACCCATGCCTCCATTTCTTCCCTTTTGGCCCTTGTTTTTGCAATCTCGGACTGGAGAAATGAGTAAGGTTCATCCGGCACCATCGACGGCGGCATCGAGTCCAAGAAGGTTTCAGCCACCACATTCGACGAGAGATCGCCGAATCCACCCAACTTAACCGGAGATTCAGACGGCGGCATCGACTCAAAGCAAGTGTCACCCACCACAGTCGACGAGAGATCGCCAAATCCACCCAAGTTAACCGGAGATTCAGACGGCGGCATCAAGTCAAAGCAAATGTCATGAACCACCGTCGACGAGAGATCGGCGAATCCACCGAAGTTCAATAGAGATTCAGACGGCAGCATCGAGTCGAAAACAGTTTCAGCCACCATCGGCGAAGAGAGATCGGCGGGCAAATCTGGAGAAGGAAGGTGAGATGAGTTAAGCAATGGATTGGGGAAATCGGAAGAAGGTAAATGAGAGGAATCAGACCCATTTTCTCTCGATTCACCACACAAATTGGGAAAATCAGGAGATGGGCACGGAGATAAGGCAGTCATCGCGACTGAGAGAGAGAGAGAGAGAGAGAGAGAGAGAGAGAGAGAGAGAGAATATATCTAGGATTTGAGAGAGTGATTTGGGGAAGACGGCGAAATGTAAGGTTTGAGAGTGAGAATCAGAGAGATAGAAACCGATATTGGGTATGGTAGGTGGGTGTTGTTTTTTTATTTTTGTTTTATTGGATTATTATTAGGTTTAATTAGAGATATCATTAGTGGGTTAATTAATTGGGTTAATTGAAATGGAGTGGGCCATCAATTGCAAGGGGTAGTAATATTAGAGAATAAAAAGGGTAGTTGTGTTAAAAAAGCAGAGTAGGACTCTTATTCGCGAATATTTGAAAGTGGGTAAGTAGGACTCTTATTCGCGAACGGAGGGAGTAAAATTTAAAAAATCTATATACTCCCTCCGTCCCATTCATAACGCTACAAAACTTTTCGGCACGAGTATTAAGGAGAAGGGTATTAAGAGTAAAGGTAGTGATTAGTGTATTTTCTATCAATTATTTTATCAATTCTAATAAAGTAACTGTCAAGTGAATATATTGATATTTTAATATGAACAACCCACCCACTTCAGATATTTACTGTATATACAGTAACATAAACATAAAATAAGCAAAAAATACTGCAACATAAGCTTCAAATTCAGACATGGCTGTAGAATTAAAATTAGGCGCCAGTTAAATGAAAACATGTTCTACAACTCGAGGTATGGGGAATTATCCCAACAACTCATATCCGGAGGTGATAGAGACAAGTATGGCGATGCTGCCACGAAGAGGGACGAGTACGACGGCGAGCTCATCACGGTGAGGGCGGCAGCGGTCAGAGGGAGGATGGGAGAATGGTCGGCGTGATGGTGAGAGATGAGTACAGAGGGACAATAATGAAAGAGAGGGATGGAGAAGGAGAGAGAATACACATTGGGGTGGAGTGGGTAGTGAGTGAGACAGCCGTGCATTTTGTGCAAGAGTGAATAGTGCAAAAGGCACAATATTAGGTTAAAGCTTTGGGAGGGCCACGATATATTGGGCTTAAAAAATTGTTAAGTATTGCCTAATTATTTCCATATAAGGAAACGTTGCAAGATGAATGGGACAACCTGAAATGGAATACGTTGCATTATGAACGGTACAGAGGGAGTATATCTTAAGTGCTAGTCTTAAAATCCTCTCATATAAAAATAAATAAATAAATTGAGTGGGTTAATTAATTGGGTTAATTGAAATGGGGTGGACCATCAATGACAAGGGGTAGTAATATTAGGAGAATAAAAAGGATAGTTGTGTTAAAAAAATAGAGTAGGACTCTTATTCGCAAATATTTGAAAGTGGGTAAGTAGGACTCTTATTCGCGAACGGAGGGGGTAAAATTTAAAAAAACTATATATATCTTAAGTGCTAGTCTTAAAATCCTCTCATATAAAAATAAATAAACATATTGCTAGGCTGCACGCAGCAGGTGTCTCGTCGGGGAGCTCGAGACACCTATGGTGACGAGACGCCGCTGCAACCACCATCGTCTCGAGCAGGCGCGTGTAATACACGCGCCGAAGTTATTTATTTATTTATTTATTATTTTTTTTAATGCGGCACGTGCATTGCATGGGCCATACCGAAAAAATGGAAAAATCGTGCAACGGCTAAAACTTTTCAAACGGCTAAAAACGGCTAAATTTAGCCGATATTTAATTTTTTTTTTCATTTTTTTACCTATAAATACCACATTTCACACCACATTCATACCATTTCTCTCTATTTTTCTCACACAATTCCTTCTTTTTTTCCATATCAAAATCACACAATCATCTTTTAAATGGATCCGTCTAATCCATCGTCGTCGTCGTGGTGTCCCCCTGAAATGGCGGACGACGGTGCATACGAAGGATATATGCCGACGGAGCTTGATTCTATCAACCTCAACTTGTCCGTCGACGAGTCCTTCACACTGTGTTCGGCAACGAAGACAGCCCCTCGTCCGAGGCGGTAGGATCTCACCGTCGCAAATGTCGCTCCTTCTCCTCCTTCGGCCGCGGGCACCAAACCAAAGAGGCGCAGTTACACGGTGGAACAAGGCACCGTCGTCGCCCAAATCTGGAAAGAGGAGACATGCAACTCCATCCTCGGCAGAGATCAACATGGCGACAAGTACTGGGGGAAAGTGGCGGAGAGGTACAACGTCATGTTCGACGACGACCTCCACTCAAAGACAGTGAAGAGTTTTTTCGGGCGGATCTCCCATAGGGTGAAGGAGTGGATGATCGCTTACGACAAGGCGACGAAGAAAAGGCCCAGCGGCGCCTCCGACGACATGGTCATCGAGCAAGCCCAGTAGATATATAACGCCCATGAAGGGAGCCAGTTTCAAGCATTTTGGTGCCCTGAGAAATTATGCAGGACTATCCCAAATTCCTCCACCTAGAATTTCTCGACATTCCGTCCATGAAGCGGACTGAAGAATACGGCAGAAGGCGCCTACACCTCATCTGGAACACCACACGGATCGAGCGAGACAATAGAGGAGGAAAGCATGCCCCCCCCTCCCGCCCACAGGGACGAGACGTGGCAAAGGCGGAGGCAAGGGCAGCCAGAGAAAAGGGGAAAAAGAAGGTGAACGAGGACGCCGAGTTCGGGTCGATGGTCGACTTAACAAATGAAAGGCTAAGCGGCATCATCGCGGCAAAGAACAACCTCGCCGAGGCAATGAGGGAGCGTGCTCGGGCAAAACAAGACGCCACTGATGCAAGGATTCGTCAACACGGATACGTCAAACTACACGCCGAAGCAGTACCAGCTCCATATGATGATGGTTGTCGATATCAAGCGACGTCGATGATGAGTTTAGTTATTTTTTTTCCCCTACAACGGCTATATTTTTTTTATATTTCTAGTAATTTTTTTTTTCTAGTAATGTATTTTTTATTTAAATTAATGAAATTAGAATTTTCTTATTAAAAGTAATGCAAAATACAAATTCAGAAATTAGATAGAAACACCCCTTAGAGACAACCCCACTGCAGCTCACTGTATCTATCTGCAAAAAACTCTTAGAGACATCCCTTAAAGACACTACCACTGCAGGTATTCTTATACATATATCCATAACAATTTTCTGGTTCCAAAATATTTCTGTATTTCCGTAATGATTTCTTATTCTTATTCTTATTAATAAATGATATTGATGGGAGAAAAAATATATTAATAACATTATTGAAAAAATGAAATCAAAAAATGTTTGATGCTTTTTTGGAAAATGCCATGTAATCAAATTTGAAAATTTAAGTTACACGTGCGATACCAACAAAAGTTAAAAAAAATAATAAAATAAATAAATAGATTGAAAAAAGAAAGTTTAGGTAAAACATAGTTTTTATATATGTATTAATTATGACAAAAATACCTTCCACTGATGTGATCAATTTGACCGCTTCACCATTATTAATGTAAATTGAAAGGATAAAGATTAGGGAGGATTTTAGAAATAACACTTTTTTTTTTGTAGCTTTTTAAAATTTTAGTATTATTTATAATTTTTTTAAATTTTAGTATTTTTTTGATATTTTTACCCTTTCATCAGTTTTCTGGTAATAAAAAAAAAATTGGTAATTAAACAAAAAAAAACATTCCACCACCACTTTTCCGTCGCCGCCGCCGCCGTGCCACCACCGCCACCACCGTCGTGCCACCGCCACTGTCACCGGCGGTCACAAAAAAAAAATTGTGACCGAACAAAAAAAAAATCAACCACCACTTTTCCGCCGCCGCCGTGCCACCACCGCCGCCATTGTGCCGCCGCCACTCTCGCCGGCGGTAAAAAAAAAAAAAATTTGAGACTCAACAAAAAAAAAATCCACCGCCACTTTTCCACTGTCGCCGTCGTACCACCGCCACTGTCGCCCGCAGCCACAAATTTTTTTACACGATTTTTGTGAAGTCACAAAATAAAATTGAAAACTTTGTGAAGTCACAAAAAAAATGAAAAATTTTGTGAAGTAAAAAAAAAAAGGAAAAGAACTTGTGACGTCACCAAAACCATGGAAAAATTTGTGAAGTCACAAAAAATTCAACATTACAGATCTGCTTTTTTTTCGCGAATTTCGGCCACGATACTTTGAATCGAGGGTTGGGATCAAGAACATTAGCTTCGCCTCATCGTTTCGCACATGTAGGTAGTGGTGGTGAGGGCCAAATCTACGAAAATTTACAGATCTGAGAAACAATTTTTGCAGCTTTTTCAATTTGAGCATTTTTCCTCATCTCCAAATACCTCTTCTCTTAGCTAATTGGATCCTCCTGCAACACCAATTTCGACTTATCCTTAACTCCTGAACTATCGAGAAAAGCTTTGGAATCTCTCTCTCAATCCTTGTACAACACCTTCTGATCCTCGTGGTGCAACCCCGTCGCCGCCGTCAGCATTTTCTTCAAATCCCTTATTTCAATTTTCCATCGCAGCAATCTTCAATTAACACATACTTCCCCAAAATTTTGGATAAACTGAATGAAAAAAATTGAAGAAGAGGAATTACCGAAGGTAGCTTGTGAGCTGATGTGAATCTCATGGTAGAATGAGAGGGGAGAAGGAAAAAGAACGGCAGAGGGAAGAGAAAGAGAGATGAGGAGGGACAAGATGGGAAAGAGAAAGATAAAGTAGGGGTAAACAAGAGAGGAAGTGCTAAAATTTAAAAGAATTATAAGGAGTGCTAAATTTTAAAAAAACTATAAGAAAAGTGCTAGTTTGGGGAATTTCTCTGAAGATAAGATCACATACATAATGAATAAAATACATGCACAAAATAAAGTACGTTAATGTATAAACATGTTAATGTACAAATTACAGTAATTTAATGCACAAATTATTTAACACACTTTTAATAATGCACAAACAACAATAATGTGATACATCAATTAATATGGACCGTATAGATTGAAAAAAATCAACGGTCTAGATTAGTTCCTAGTTCCTACCTAAAGATGAGTTCCTACCTAAAGATGAGTTCCTATATGTTCGTCTTCATATATAGAGTGTGGATCTAGTAGGAACTCATCTTTATATGAGTCCATAGGAACCAACATAAATATCAATTACGTGATGCACAAAATACAATACGTTAATGCACTACATTAATGCACAAATTACACTAACTTAATGCACAAATTATTTAGCATACTTAATGCACAAACAACAGTAATCTAATTCATCAATTAATCTGAACCATAGATTTATAAAAAATCAACGGTCTATATTAGTTACTAGTTCTACCTAAGGATGAGTATATACATGATATATATCGAAGATTTGCAACCTTTATCTCACCCCACTGCCTCCACCGCATTCTCCCTTCCGGCAAGCTCGTCGCCACGCTACTCCAGACCAACGATCGTGCCGCAGCCAATTTTGGCACCGTTAACATCACTATCGACTCCTACGACACCGTCACATTCCACTTCCCTGCCTCCAACACCATGCTCCTCATCCCGATCAAAACCCTACCTTATAACATGGTGGCGACGACACACTTTTCGGATTAGAAAACAGATGTGTTTTCCAAGTTTCACGCTTTAATAAATGTGTTTACCCATTTTTTTTGTTCACATCGAATTTTGTTGTGATTCACAACTTATTTTTGGTGATTCACTCCGAAATTCTGATCAAATTTATTGTGATTCACAACTAATTTTTTGTGATTAACACCGATTTTGTGATTCACACAAAAAATTTATGTGATAATATATATGATTCACACATTTTCTTCTGTGACATAACAACTTTCACAATTTTTTTTTGTGATTAACGCTTTAAAAAATGTGAAAGCGTAGATGGTTTGAAAAGTTACAAGAAGTTCGTCTTCAACGATATTCTTCTGGATCTTATATGTTTGCATCGTAATTCAAGTTTTCTCCAGCTACTTTTTATAAAACTATTTTTAAACCCTCTAAATAGGCGTTGTTGGTGGTCAGAGAATATGATCGCTGTTGTTGGTGGTTGGAGAAGATGGACGGTGGCGACGACGATGTAGTGTGCTTGATAATTTAACAAAAGAAGGAGGGGTATAAAAGTAAAAGTCCGAAAGTGTTAGAATTTTAAAAGATTAAAATAAGTGCTATAATGGAAAATTATAATATAAGAAGTGTTATAATAGTTAAATCTCTCATGTAAACATTAATAATTAATTGCACGTGATGTCATTCATATGACATATATATTCCCATTGCTGACCATATTTATGCTTAATTGGATGGGACGATTTTAGAGATTAGACGTAATGTTCCGCCTTCAACTTACCAAAAATGTACATTAAATTGGTTCAATTCCAAAAAGAAAAGTAGATGCTGTCTCTATACGTAGTGCATTATACTTCAAAATCAACATCTTTTTGTTGATGCTTAGTTTTCTTCCTTACATAACAGAGTGAAGTTGAAGGCATAAATAAATAATTAATATTTCACTGACAATGACCACTATAAATAATGTGATCTAAGGCCTAGTTTAATGTGATATCCTTAAAAATATAATAAAACTAGGTAGAAAGAATGAGTTGTGTGGAGATGTGGAAGCCAGTGTCTGCAATGGTGAGTGTTGAGCTATGTTTAGCTATTGTAAACATACTGATAAAGAAGGCACTGAATGGGGGAATGGATCGTGGGATCATCGTGGTGTACAGACAATCCGTCGCCGCGATTTTCTTGATCCCTTTCGCGTTTTTCTGGGAAAGGTACGTATCAACTAATTAGTAATGCTCGATTATTGTTTAAAGCCTAGTACTAGTATATCTTTATTTGTGTGAAAATTGAAGTATTGCTCTCTTAATTTGCAGGAGTAGCTGGAGTAAGCTGACAGTGAGTTTGATTTGTCAAATGTTTGTCTGTGCTGTGGTTGGGTAAGAAATTAATTAAAAAGTAAATTGGCCGGGTATTACTGTTGAAGTAATTATAGTATAATTTAAGGTTGGCATTATATATGTCGCTGAGTTGGAGTAGTTTTGGAAATTAATATTATAGGTTGACACTTACACAGTATCTGTTCATGGTTGGGCTGGATTATACATCAGCGACATTCACCTGTGCTTTCATAAACATGGTTCCGGTTATGACATTTGTGTTGGCATTGCCACTCAGGTAACCCATAATCCAAGGGATTAGGCCATTAATATATATATATAACATGACATGCATGCATGTACGTGACAAGAAGCTCAAAATATATATTCAATGTACTGCTGTATATGTATTGTGAATGACATGTGATGTACGAGCCAAATTAATAAGTTGTGACCAGAATGGAGAAAGTCGACATAAAGAGCAACAACGGCAAGGCTAAGGTTGCAGGAACAGTGGTGTGTGTCGTGGGAGCCTTAATCCTGTGTGTGTACAAGGGCGAGTCGGTCATCAACCCCCGACACTCCGTTGTCGGCGTGAGGCCGAAGAGATTCGGCCCAGGTGCAGCATTTCTTACTGCAGGAAGCCTGGCTCTGTCTTCGTGGTTTCTTATGCAATCCAGGATCGGACACTGCTTCCCCCACCACTACTCCACTACCATGATCATGTCCTCGTTTAGCTCCTTCCAGTCGGCGATCTTGTGTTTCATCACAGACAGACACACGAACTTATCCAACTGGATTGTTAGAGGACAACTGGAGATTCTAACGCTCATATTTAGCGTCAGTTTAATTTCTATACTGCTACTATTAATTATATTGGATTGGATTGGTTTTAATTAAGATTTTGGTTTTTATGATCGAGACGTTCTATTGTGTCTATTTTAGGGCATTGTGGGATCAGGACTATGTTATGTGGTCATGTCTTGGTGTGTGAAGCGACGTGGCCCCGTTTTTACCGCTGCGTTTAGCCCTTTGATTCAGGTTTTTGCTGCCGTTTTGGATGTTTTACTGCTGCATGAGCAGATTTACCTTGGAAGGTAAGTGCGCGCCTCGTCTTTCTTTACTCATTCAATTCGTGTCTCACTTAGTACATATTTGTGTGCAGATTGCGTTGTTGCATCTATAAAATTAATTAACAAATAAGTAACATACGTATATATTTTACAATTTCTTTACGCACGATGCATGTCCCAGTTGTGCACCATCATTACTTTTTCATTTTTCTCAGAGTTTGATTTTATAACTATTAATTAGAGTTTATGACTATCTAATTTATATATTCTTTAGTTAATATTTAAGGAAGCTTCAATTTTTATATATAGTACCTTTCTATTTTATAGTAATCGATAATTTTATAATATTAAAATTTGATAATGGACATGGGGACATAAGTATGATACAGAAACTGTTGGGGAGAGGATCGGAACTGAAAATGCACCAAAAATTGCTTGGGGAAATTATTAACCTTTTTCTATACATACTTCTACTAGCAAAATCTAGCTAGTATACGTTTAAATTTTCTTGATATGGACAATCAATAAGGGATGTTGTACAAAAATGCAATAAACGATTTGGCGTAACATTTGTCACGATTAGCCATCTAGCTAACCAATGCAATTTTCAAGCTTTATATATATATATATATATATTAATATGATTATCGTAATATGTTTATTGTGTGTGCGACTAATTGAACTGAAATTATTGTGCAACAATTTGAACAGTATTTTGGGATCGGTTGCGGTAATCGTGGGTATGTATATTCTACTATGGGGCAAAAGCAAAGATCATCAAGTGGCTTGCGATGCTCTTCCTAAGAGAATAGATGAATCAAATGGCCAAGTAATTACCACTTAGTCACAATAATTTTCTTTCTTAGATTTAATAATTTAAAGTAGACTTAATGTCTTTTCACCTATTCGAAAGGATGGAACCTAATTACGCAGTAGATGTTAAATTCAGTGGAATTCACCCAATGTGGGAAAAGAATATATTCATCTGTATTATTGATTACTTATTCTTTTTACTACACATGTTAGAAATGAAATTCAAAAATACTGTAAATACGAAATAAATAGATAAATTATTTAACCAATCAAATCACAGTTATCGAGGTCCAGTGCACAGTTAAAAATAAGAGCAATTGGAGCATGAGAGTTGATATTTATTTTGGTCTCTCGATGTATAAAGTAGAGAAATACTATTATTATTATATTATTATTATTATTATATTACTAAAAGAAAAATGATTCTTGTTTTGAAACAATCCTATGCGGTATTCCTCGTATTCCTCTTAATCCATCATTCCTATTTATCTAACTTTTTAAATTTTAAATGTAAAATAATACTAGATTTTAATTAGCTACTAAAATTTTGTGTCCCACATCGGTTTTTCAATTAAACTTTATCCATTGAAAAACGTATAAATACCTAGAATCAACGTGCATATTTTCTTGTCTTTTGCTCCACCAGCTTTATTTGGCCAATTTATTTATTAATCGGCTTTTAATTTCATTTGCCCATTGACTACAATACTGATTTTGTATTATATAAATAATCATCATCTAAATATATTTACAGAAAAGTTAATAATGATATTTGTTTTCTTTTTTACACGAAATTAATATTTAATTATATAAATAGATATCTTCCAGAAATATTCACACAATATTTATTAAATAAAAATTCATATTGTAAATTGTAATATTGATTCATAAAATTATTTAGTCAATGATATAACATAAAAGTTGACCATAAATATCCTAAATTTTATGAGTTCAAAATTATATATGAAAAAAAAAGTCGGTCAGCAGTTCAACTTATTTCTTGAAAAAAAAAATGTTAATTTCATAATGTATAATACTTAAAATCACCTTCATTCTTATTAACAATCTTCAATAAAGGAAAACGACTCTTTAAGCTGAATCTTTTATTTTTTCATGAAGAGTGAACGGGTAGTGAGAGAGAGAAGAGAGATAGATAACGAATAATATTATAGGGGTTAAGGACGAGAACGAATAGTTAATTACTTTCTAATTAAATTTGTATTAAAATCATTGTCGACGAGACAATTCCGGCGTGGAATCGTAGCGATTGACGACCGATTCCAAACGACACTTAAACTTTTAAAAAAATTATGCTAAATATTTTCACAGTCAACTTTTTTTTATCACTATTGCCTAATAGATTGGATAATCTTATTAACTAATAATTTACCGTCGATTTTTTTCTATATGAGACGAAAATGAGTAGGAAAGCATTTACTTATTAATCGGATTTGAAAGATTTACGACTATATATTCAAAATCTTATCGGATGGATAAACTCTAGTTTCATTAACATCGTCATCTATTGCAATCAACAACTTGGAACAATTGAATTACAAAAGAAACTAATGGTTTTAAAAATTTACACCTAAAAAGAAAAATCCGTAAAAACTTTATATAACAACCAAATATATTATGTATAATGATTTTAATAATTTTATTAATAATTAATTCCTGTCGATTTTCGACAATCGACGGGTTATACTCCAGTTGAGTTAATTACAAAGCTTGCGATAAAGAAAAAATGAAAAAGCTAAAAAAAATTGTGATATTTTTTTCACAAAGAAGATATTCTAACATTTAATCACAGGTAGCATCGGGCTTTAAGCCCAAAGAAAAAGATTTCTGTGTAAATAATCATCTTCATGCATTTTATACTTAGCCCACTTTGCTGTATATGCTAAGCCCAATCTAGGATGCATTAAAACTTTAATCTATATATATACAAGCTAAAGGTTTAATTGTTAGATCACCAGTCATGTAAGAAATAAAAAAAAATAGTTAAATGAACATGTTTGATAAATTTTATAATTTCAACCAATTTGAAATATTTAAATAATATTTTATCTTAAAATTTGTAGCAATTTTGACACCCCAAAATTTTCTCAACCAGATTGGTCCATAGAAATAGAATGATGAAGTCACATACTCTGACACGTGAAATGCTACGCCGACACTTATTATCACTTTACATTATGCCAATTTATAATTAATTTATGGCTCTAATTTTCAACCTTGTTACTCTCGCTCAACTTTATTATTTTTGTCTCATAAAAAATGTGGGAAAAAATATTCTAAAAAAGGCCGCCTTATTTTTTTCTTGTGACGGAACATTGAATTATTTTTTCTGGCCTATTGGAGGCGGGTACCCATGGGTACGTGTGTATCCGCGGGTATCTAAACTTGACCTTTAAATTTTCATAACATATTAACTGAAATTTTAACGAGTTGAGAAATGAATGTGAAGAACATTATTGATTTTCGCAAAAACTTGAATGCGACGCGTCGTACCTCATGCCACCGCACGTGGGGTGCACGTACTTATATATTTGTTTTATTTTATTTTTTCTGTTTTTCAGTTTCGTCTTTTCTGTTTTTTTTTTCATCTTTTATTTCATTTTTTTTTTAAATTCTACTTTTTTCACCTTTTTTTTGTTTGCTTCTTCGTTTTTTTGTTTGCCGCTTCTTCTTTGGTCAAAATTCGAGCAAGAGGAGCCGAAGGCCTCGGAGCGAGCCGAAAAAGTCTAAATTGTTGCCCGCCGATTATCCTTATATTATTATTCGGAGCGAAGGCGGAGTCATAAAATCGGAGCCGAAGGCGGAGACCAAAAAAAATCGGGTCAACGGTCAAACTCGGATTGACCGGGTCGACCCGACCCGACCCGATCGCATGTGAAATGCAACCTGCCGCATAGGAAATCACCTCATTGATTTTAGTTAAAGAAGAATCATGAAGGTGGTACTAGCGTAGCGTAGTCCAACAAAATCATAAGTTTTGATTTGTATGATAGCATGTGAGTAATGTTTGAAGTCAAAAGATTTTGGGATTGAGTTCACGTGGTGTGGTTTTTAAATTTAATTAAAGTTATAATTATTTTAAGAAAATCCTTAAAAATAAAAAGTCAAAAAATTATTAATATACCGCCACATGTGACATGAAATTTAGACCCGAGTATAACGAGCAAACAAATCTTGATAAATGAGACGATATCATATCATAGAAGTTTTCATGATCGATGCTTGAGTAGCCGTAGATCTGTAAACACTTTATTAATCATTCGATAATGTTTCGTATCACACCAATAAGGTCGCAACTTTCTCACTCGCTAGCTCTTGAAAAAGAAACTAAATTAACCATCTGTTGAAACAAATTCAAATTCTTGGCGCAAGGCAGGAAAATTGTTGCTTAATCCCGCAGAAAAAAAATAGCCAGAGCAAGTAATTAAGAGATGTGTTGATGAAAGTCAAGAAAGAAAAGTCTAGAAATGATCGATGCCATCCAACGCCTTAGCCTCTATCACCATGACATTGACACCATTTTAAAAAAAAAAAAAAAAAACGATGACATCATTTAAAGAAATACTCCCTCTGTCCACAAGAAAGTTGTGCATTTCTACTTTTAGTAAGTTGTTTCCCAACATTTACCCTATATCTTATTGTTTATTTACAACATTGCCATTATTGGATCCACATTAAAAAATTAATCCCTCCCACTTATGAATAAAATATTGCACGATTAACATTAACCCTAAAATCCCTAACCTACCCACTAAATCAGCCCCCCCCCCTCCTTCCTCTTCCCTTTCTCATTTCGGTTTTCCCTAATACTCTCAATTCCCCCCCCCCCCCCCCCCCAATCTCCAAACCCTACAAATCGCCACCTCCCATAAATCTGTGAAATGATGAATGGTTCCACTTCGTCAGAATCAATGGTGCCTGAATCCTCGATGATGATGCCGGAATCTGAACTTGTAGTCCAGGACTCTCAATCACCTTCGGCGGATTTGTATGTTGAAACGGTGGTGCTGGAGACACCACCACAGATTCCTGCACCGGTTCCACCTTCTATTTGGCGAGACGAGCGCGAGTATATGTAGAATTTGGGAATTTTTTTCCTCTCGGTGTTGAGACTTCTTGAATCTCAATCGGTGGTGCCAGATTCAGCTTCGACTTTGCCCGAATCTGAAGCAGTGATGCACGATGCGCAATCTCCGTTTGATACCGATATCGATTACTCTGAGGTGGTGCCGGAGACACCACCTCAGATCTCTGCACCGGAAACTCCTACTATGTGGAGAGATGAAAGTGACTATCTAGAATGGCTGGGCATTTTTTTTCCTTCGGTATTGAGGCTCCTCGAACAGGTTTTTCTATGCCTAATCTATGATTATACGGTGATTCACATGTTGTTCTTCTTACTGTGTCCATTCTGTTCTTGATGATTTTGATGAGTTGATTATGCATATTATGAAACTATGATGATTCTGATGGCTTGGATTGATGATTGTTGTTGCCTTGGATTGATGATTGCTGATTATGAAAGTGTGATGCTTCTGAGGTGATGATTCTTGAGATGAACCTATGATTATGAAACTGTATGAACTGTGATGAAGCCTTGAATTATGATTATGGTTGATGATTTTGATGAGTTGATTATGCTGATTATGAAACTATGATGATTTTGATGGCTTGGATTCATGATTATGAAACTGTATGAACTGTGATGCTGCATTTGGTCTGAATCATGGAACAGATGATGAGATTACTCTGATGTTCAGGGCAAAAATGCCTCTGTCCGTTTTGATGCCACCACTTAATAAGTTTGGAGGCTCATTTGTGGGCAGTCAGTGTGTTAATTTGACCCTAAATTGTCCCAATTACAAGTCAATGATGCAAAATATCTTTCAATTCATTGCTGAGACTGTACAAGAGAAACCCTGATGCAAAAATAGATACCAAAATGATGTTTACATCCTAAACAACAACCTTACAAGTGAATGTATGTTGCTTATGTTGTAAACTATCCAAAACAAAAAACACTTGCTTGCTCTTATTCATGCATTCTCATCTCATTGAAAGCAGTGACTAGGTCTTCAATTTCCTGTAACATCTCATCTGTAGTGGCAAGTAGGTTTAGATGGTCTATGTATTCCTCTACAAGTGACTGGTCCACTTCAAGACATTCTGGAAGAGTCCCTTCCCTAATGTGTTTTTCTTTGTTCATGTGTGGCACTTTGTAGTTATTGCCTCCCCTTTGCTTCATTAGTTCAGTGTAGCATCCTTGTAGAGTGAGGAAAATATTGTTTATCTTGTATGGCTCAAACTCTTCAAATGCATCAGTGACATTCTTCAATAAATCATCCACTCCCTTTGCCATCTTTCTGTGGTTAAGTGTCTGTATTGCTCTGAAAAACCCAAGGTCATTGATGTTTGTATCTGGAGAATTTGCTGGTTGATTGACCAATTCTATGTGGAATTCATGTGCATTAGCTGCCTTTAGAAAGTCTGGATCATTGGGCTTGATGTGGGGTTTGGCATTATCCTGTTGAATGAGGATATGTTTGCTTGCAGATTCTGGCCATTTGGCTATTATGGCAGGGATAATCTGTAAAAAAAAAAGACTAAATGATGAATGAAAAACTCTTTCATTCTGATAGTTATGAAACTGAAAATGCTACCTTATTTATCATCATATCCTTCATCACTGCATTATTTATGTTCTGCAGTGCTTTGGTGACTAGTGTTCCCCTTACTCTATTCTTAGAATTTCTCTGAGCTATCTCCAATGTAGTGAAGGGAAAGATTCCTATTTTCCCATCAAATATGCACTCCTCATCCTCTGAATATTGTGGTCTGCTGACCACAACCACAAACATTATTTTTTCTATAAACCTCCTAGATTTGCATGTTCTATGTGGTTCTTCTTCCCCGAGCAGCATGTAATACCTATCTGTGGTCTTGGTGAGATTGAACCATTTTTCATCAATGTGGACTACATTCTTCATATCTCTGAATTTCAGTTTGCCATCTTTAATTGTTGGATCCAATTGCTTGAGGCTCCATTGCAGTCTTTCGAATTTATTTTGATCTGTCAATGTTGGCTTAATTGAAGAGGAATGAGGCCTTAACTTCTTTTGCTTGATCCAGTTTCCAACTAAAGACTTGCTGACATCTAACTTCTCTGCCATATTTCTGTAGGATGATCTTTCTAACAGTGTTAGGCTTTTTATTTTTTCCACATCCATATGCTTTCTCTTTTATCCATCAATTTCATCCCAAGTGAACAAAATATAAATATTGTGGTCCCCCCTTCAGAGTAAAGATAAGTATATTATCACTCCAACCAAACAAGATATAAAACTTGTGGTCTCCACAATGAAGTATAAATTTATACCTCAATACCTCATAATATTATCCCTCCATTTAGAGGTATAAATTTATACTCCTAAATGAACACACCCTTATACTCCCTCTGTCCTACTCAACAAGTCTCATTTGGGATATACACGTAGATTAAGAGAAAGAGAATTAGAGTGTGATTAAAGTAGTATTTTATTGTTCCAAAAATTTTGGTAGTTACAAGCTTGACCACTTAAATTTAATTCATACAATGTGAAAGGAAATTTAACGAGAATTAAATATGAAGAGCATTATTCAATACAACTATTCAATTAATTAGACGATATCACACAAATTTTCGTGATGCTTGAGTAGCCGTATAAGGGCTCTAGAATATATATATATAGGCCAGGGGGTGATATATATATTGTGCTTAAGTCTAGAATCACTTCACTTCTCCAAAAATATACTACATTTTCCTAATGGAACCCTATCAATCATCCGATAATGTTTCCCATCACACCAAGGTAGGTAGCAAGTAGCATCTCTCTCTCTCTCTCGGGTAAGCACTCTGATTAACGTACATGGATGTAGTTAATTTGTATATCTCGCTTTGTGACAAAAACAAACTAGTTAACCATCATATGTAACAAACTCTTGCATGGTTGAATGCAGGAAAATTTGTTGCTTAATCACGCAGAAAAAATAGAGCAAGTAAGAGATGTGTTGACGAAAGTCAAGAAAGATTCATTCAAAAGTATAGAACTCGTCGACACCATCCAACGGCTTAGCCTTTGTCACCATTTCAAAGATGAGATTAACGGATACGAAGTCGTTGCAGGTAATATTTATTAATACTAATACTTGCATTTCGTATTTCATATGTGCGACATGTTTAGAGGAAAAAAAAAAAAAAAAACTCTCCGAGTGACTTTATTTAGTAAAACGTGGTAGATGATTTTTTCGGGCAATTCTTACATAGCGAGGAGGGCGAGATGAGATTTAGAGGTGGTCTAGTTGGTGAAACGAGAGGCGTGATGGCGATGCACGAAGCATCGCATTTAAACATGGGAGGGGAAGAAATATTGCGTGAAGCTGCAAAATTTAGCTCTCATTATCTTAACAAGAAGGCCGTGACTTGCGTTGACGAGGAGGAGGCGAAAATGGTGAAGCATTGTTTGATTTATCCCCAGCATAAGAGTGTGGCTAAGTTCACCGCGAAAAACTATCTTCAATTTCTAAACGGCGAAAATGATCTCCTGCGAGAGCTAGCAGAATTGGAATTTGTCGACATTGAGTCGCTGCACAAACACGAAATTCTTGGAGTTGTCAAGTAAGTTTGAGACTAATGTTATTTTTTGTTTCACAACACACATATGACTCGACCATATCGACATCATTTTTTTATATGAAATGTTTTTTATTGATGACTAATGAAATAATTAATACTACTATATATAATGTTGTAGATGGTGGAAAGAGGTGCGCCTAAGTAAGGAGCTAAAATCATGGAGGAATAAGCCTGTGAAATGGCACATGTGGTCCATGGCAATCTTGGCTAATCCATCTTGGTCCCAACATAGAATTCTGCTAACTAAGCCAATATCGCTTGTCTACATTGTAGACGACATATTTGATTTGCATGCTACCATTCACGACCTCACTCACTTCGCCGAAGCAATTCACAAGTACGTACGCTTAAAAAGTTATCAAACTAAAATTAACATATTTTGAAATAGCCATAATGACTATTAAAATATAAATTTTGGCCCACCTCCTTCAAAAATATAAATTTTGGCCATTTTTTTCAATTTGGATCGAAAATACCCTTAATGAAATGCGGAACGGGTCGGGTCGGACGAGGGCAGGCGCGGGTCGGGTCGAGCCGGGTATGAGACAGTTGGTACTTCTGGTACAAATTTAGTCATATTAGTACCAACTGTTCTAGTACTTCTGGTACAAATTTAGCCTTATTAGTGCCAATTGTTCCAGATTTGGTACAATTGGGACGAATTGTCGAATTAGTTCCACATGTTCCAAGTTATGATATGGTACTCTTGGAACAAACATTTCAATTATTCCATGTTATATTGCGTGGCTCCGCCTTCGGCTCCGATTGTACGGCTCCGCTTTCGCTCCGATTACTAATATAAAGATAATTGTCGGGCAATAATTTAGATTTCTTCGGCTCGCTCCGAGGCCTTCGGCTCCCCTAGCTCGAATCTTGACCGAAGAAGAAGCGGCAAACAAAAAAACGAAGAGGCAAACAAAAAATTGGAAATTAAAAAAAATCTGAAAAATAAAAAAAAAACAGAAAAAAAGAAAAAGAAAATCTGAAAAATAAAAAAAAAACAGAAAAAAAAGGAAAAAGAAATCTGGAAAATACGAAAAAAAAAATGAAAAAAAAAGAAAAAGAAATCTGGAAAATAAGAAAAAAAAAACAGAAAAAAAGAAAAAAACTGGAAAAAAAAAAGAAAGAAAAAATTTGAAAAAAGAATTAAGTGTCAATAAAATAGGTCAAGAAGTGATGAATCACAAATAGAAGAGGGAAAAGGGTATTTAGGTCCTAAGTTCAAAAAAATGGCCATAATTTATATTTATGAAGAGGGTTGACTATAATTTATATTTCAATGCTCATATTGGCTATAGCACATGATATTCTCATATATATATATGTAGTTAGATTATTTTAGAAAGAAATCAATCGATAAATGAACCAATTATATATATATATATATATATATATATATATATATATATATATATATATATATATGATGCAGATGGGATGGTTCTGAGCTACCAAATTACATGAAAACTTGCTTCGATGCCATTAATGACACCACCAACGAAATTAGCAGCTTTGTGCATGTGTGGGGAGCATGGGTGGAACCCCATCCACTTGCTCAAAAAAGAGGTGCAGTCATACTAAATTACAAATTACTCTCTAATCACTAGATAATTAATTAATTAATTCTGGGTGGGGCAGTGGGGAAGTTTGGTGGATGCATCTCTAGTGGAAGCAAAATGGCTACGAAGCGGAGAATTGGCAAAGGCACAAGAATATCTCAAGAATGGAGTGCCTTTGGTGCTATCTCATCTTTTCTTCCTAATGGGAAACCCTCAAACCCAAACCCATATGCTGTTAGAATGCTACATGAAAGAAGGGAAAGTGGATTCATTGGAAGGTGCACGAGAACCCGTGATAGCCATGGTTTCAGAAACATGGGAAAACATCAACAACCATGTCTTCTCCTCTTCTTCTTCTTTTTCTTCTTTCTCTGCATCTTTCAAATTGGCTTGTCTGAATGCAGCACGTATGGTTCCCACTATGTATACCTACGACCAAAATCATCATGTCCTTCTTCTTCAGCACTACTCGTTAATGATTTCCACCCCAACTTTGCAATAGAATTAATTAGTGCATTACTTCATTTCTGTATGTTGTTGTACTCATATATATTGTGTAAAAACTCTACGAATATACATGTAATAAGAGCAACACTCCAATGCGACCTGTTGCACCTCACATGTGACCGGATTGGGTCGGGTTGACCCGGTCAAAATTAAACATTTTTTCAAATTTCTTTTTTTAATTTCAGGTTTTTTTCCGGCTCCGCCTTCGCTCCGATTACTAATATAAGGATAATCGTCGGGCAACAATTTGGACTTTTTCGGCTCCCCACGCTCGAATTTTGACCAAAGAAGAAGCGGCAAACAAGAAAACGAAAAGGCAAACAAAAAAAAGGTGCAAAAAAATAAGTGGAATTTTTTAAAAAAAAATTGAAATTAAAAAAAAAAGGAAAAAACTGAAAAATAAAATAAAAAGAAAAACTGAAATTCAAAAAACGAAATTACAGAAAACTAAAAAAAAAAAAATACAGGCGCGTGTAATACACGCGCCGTGCATGGGTGACTGACGCGTGTATTACACTCGCCACGCACGGTCGCATATGAGATTTTGCGATGTAATAATATTTGGATTGATGTATGTAAGAATTAATAACCCAACTAACTAAAACTCCACACACACACACACACACACACACACACACACACGCGGGTTGGTTTACCTACATAGCACTTTTCCCGTAAAAAATAAAAATGATACATTTTGTGTACTAAAACAATGTATTTTGTCTATTATTACAATGTATCCTCATAATAATGCATTTTTGAATTACTACAATGTATTATTTTTTATAATGTATTCAATGTTCAATTACAATGCATCATTCAATACAACCGTAAATTTACAAAGATCAATGGTCCAGATCGTTTTTCATTTCTTACGGGAAAACGAATTACATATGATATTTTTCACATATATATATATATATGTGTGTGTGTGTGTGTGTGTGTGTGTGTGTGTGTAGTGATTCCCATGAGAAGGCCCCTTAAAGTGAGAAATAAGAATTAAACTTCACCATTGCTTATATCTACATGCAAGGTCAAGATTTGGCCTGGGTCAACCCGTTGACTTTTTTTTTGTTAAGGTCTGCTCATATGCACCACACTATATAATGAGATGCACCACTAAGTGCATTGAGATGCACCAAATTTTCGTTTTTTTTTTGGGTTTTTTTTTTTAATTATGGTCAGATCATATGCACCACATCATGTATTCATATGCACCACACTATATAACGAGATGCACCACTAAGTGCATTAAGATGCACTAGTTTTGTTTTCGTAAAACACTGTGCATCTAGTTACACTATGTGGTGCATCTGGTTACACATTGTGGTGCATGTCCGATTTTTTTTTTCAGTTTTTTTTTACAGATATTTTTTCCCGGCTCCGCCTTCGCTCCGATTACTAATATAAGGATAATCGTCAGGCAACAATTAGGACTTTTTCGGCTCGCTCCGAGGCCTTCGGCTCCCCTCACTCGAATCTTGACCAAAAAAGTAGCGGCAAACTAAAAAACAAAAAGGCAAACAAAAAAACGAGGGAAAGTAAATCTGAAAATTTTAAAAAAATATCGAAAATGAAGAAATAAAGAACCTAAAAATCTAGTGCATCTTAATACACTAAGTGGTGCATCTCGTTATATAGTATGATGCATCCGAATATGTGAAGTGGTGCATATAAGGTGACCGTAAGAAAAAATAAATAAATAAATAAAACGAAAAGTTAGTGCATCTCAATACACTTAGAGGGTGTTTGGCTAAGCTTTTAAGCTCTTTAAAACAGCTTAAAAGTTATTCATTACTAAGGAATTAGGAGCTTAGAAGTTGTTTTGAGGAGCTTTTAAGCTGAGCCAAACACCCTCTTAGTGTTGCATCTCGTTATGTAGAGTGGTGCATATGAGCTAACCCTTAAAAAAAATCAACGAGTTGACCCGAATTGACTGGGTTGACCCGCTTTGACCAGAACAAATCTTGACCTTTCATCACCCATAAATTTATGGTGGAAATTTATTCTCATTTTTTAGGATAATATTTATTCTTATATGATTTCTCTATATATATATATATATTCTAGGTGCATGCATATGGTGTGATTAATGGTCCGATCCAGACTAATTAAGTCCAACCTTGTCTTTCCAATTTGATCGATTTAATGTATGCAGCCTCATTCAAGAATCTTTACCGCTCTCAGCGTCCGGCTCCGGCCAGACTAAATCATGAATCTCGGCCGCATTGGTGAACGTTAATTTCCTTCACCAGTGCTTGCTAGTACAATATATATGGAGTGAAAGCTCATAATAATCATTCCTCAAACAAAAAAATAAAGAATGGCCTTTAAAACTTAGAGCATCCATAATAAGGGTCTTGTTAGACCCCCTGGTCTATCGTCGGAAAGCGTGATTTTAATGATTGGTGGTGTTGAGTAAGATCCCGGTAAAATTTCCACTATGGTGGGGTTGAGTAAGACCCCGAAGTCTATGATCATTGGCAATGATTGAATAAATTTTATTTTGTTATTTTTTATTTCTAATAAATAACATACAAAATACTTAATTAAATTCATAAATTAAGAAATGAAAATTTTATTCAATTAAAAAATAAAACATACACTAATTTATAAAATAAAAATAAAATAATTAAGAAAAAAAATTACAATAATTCAAAAAAAATTAGGACAATTACTCCCACCTGAATTTTTTTGCAAGTTTGGCGCAGACTTGCTAAATTAATAGTAGGGGTGGCTAAACGGTTGCGGGTTATCGGGTAATACCCGTCCAAACCGTTGGTTAAACAGTACCCGATAACCGCAAACGGTTAACCAAAAATAACCGCATAAAATACAATAAAGAAATTTTCTTTATTAATAGAATATTAGGCTTAGGCTGTGGGCAGAGGCGCGTTTGCGCGCGCGCTGCCCTTGCGAGCGTGATGTATGAGCTCGCACCCCGTTGGCGAGCTCGACGCGCGTGCAAGCGTGCTCTCTATGTCGAGCTTCTGCGCTGATGAGCTCGCTGACATGGGGTGACACTTGGTGATCGCTGATTGGCGCGATCGCTAGCCGTTACGATCGTCAACGGTCACCTTTTTTTGAAATTATCCCAAATTCATCTATAAATACATAATTTTTTTCTCTCATTTCATACACCAATCTTTTTCATTCTCTCTCAAATCTCCTGAACACCTTCATATTTTTGTTTATTTATTCATTTACAAAATCATATCGGGCGACGATGATTATTACAACGCTAGAAATTTGAATAGCACACGCAAAACTCGAGGATGATTTGATCGAAAAAATTTGGAAACGCTTCGGAGATGGCATGTAATGTTTTCCCTTTTTTCATGTATGTTTTTAATTTAAATCAATAAAATATTTATTTTCATTTAAAAAAAAAAATTGGGCGAGCTCGAGCTCGCCAATGTGACTACTGCGAGCTCGCCACCACGTGACATACAAAGTGAGCAGCGAGCTCGCTCAAATGCTTACCATTGCAGAGAGCCTTATAGATGTATAAGCTCAGGCGTATAGAAATGCGCGCAAGGCCCATAAGAGGGAAGACCCAGTTCTCATATATTGTCCGATGTGGGATGAAAAACTTCCCACACTTCATGTAACATTATCCCACGTCGATTGTTGAAGGAAGATGATGAGTGGGAATGTAAGTCTATAAAATAGAGAGCTAGAGGCTTTTTTGGGACACTTAAATAGGGAGTAGTGCACATTCAGGACACCTCGTTACAGGCCTTCAATTTGATGATAGTAAACAATTAGTAACCCTTCCGTAGGATATTTTTTGGCCCGAACGCGCCCGATTGCCACATGTCTGCCACCTCAGCCTCCAGTCATTCTCCACTAACCCCTCTCTCTCTCTCACCCCTCTCTCTCTCTCTCTCATTAGGGGCAAAAACCTCTCAACTTATAATTCTCAGCATAATGCCTGCGAGATTTATGCTAAAATGCCGCAGAGAAATCCGTCTCCGTCGGAGAGGGCGGCATCCGATGGAGTATTGCGACGAGCGCGAGGCAGTGGAGGAAGCTATTGTTGGAGTCCCAACAAATGACGGAGACGACGATTCCCTAGCGGTGGAGTGTTGCCGCCGCGATCTGCCGTCCTTCTTCCTGGATACAAATCCCAACGCTTGATTTCGCAATTCCGATGTTTATTGAGAATTTGCAGATGCTAGATGGAGAGGATGATTCCCCGACGGTGCTGCTGAATAGCTTCGATGCATTGGAATCGGAGGTTTTTGCCCGTAGTGATAGAGAGAGGGGTGTGAGAGAGGTTAGTGGAGGATGACTGGAGGCTGAGGTGGCAAACATGTGGCAATCGGGCCCATTCGGGCAAAAAAATATCCTACGGAAGGGTTATTAATTGTTTACTGTCTTCAAATTGAATGCCACAACGAGGTGTCCTGAATGTACATGTTGGGAAATTTATTAGTAAGAGTTTTGATGAATTCCAAAACCAACTGACCCCAACCGAGTAGATGTTGCCAAAACCTATTGTTAAGTAGGTAGGCTCTCTGTTTGAGCATTGTTAAGATTTTATCTTTACAGGACTCCAGCTGAAGATGGCAACATGGCATCACTCGGACAGAACATCAGTTGTTAGGAAAACAACTGAGCGTTCATCAGATGAGAAGCAGTAAAGGGGAAGAGAATATCAGATGAAAGAAAGCCATCTAAGCGTTCGAACCCAACTGATCAAATACAAGGAAGACAACTGAGTGTTCAGTTTCAGAACATCAGTTGTAGAACTCAACCGAGAAGATCAACAGATTTGAAGATGAAGTCAGCTGAGAGTTCAACTGTTAGTTGTCAGATAAGAACATCGGCTGAAGAACAAGTTAGTTGAAGATCGAAAGTCTTAACCGACCACTCCTTGTTGGAAGTCTGTTGTTAAGATTTGAATTTCAAAAAGGAAGTCACGTGAGGGTTTGACCGTTCAGTCATTACCCCATTTGGCCCAACACAAAGGCTATCTCAGATGGAAAGCAGATGAGCACAGATGCCATATCGGGAAAGTCTGCAGAGATGAGAGACAAGCCATCGCTTTCAAAGAACAGAGATCAACAGCTCCTCCAACGGCTAGTTGATACTCTCCGCCTATAAATAGAGGCCTTCATTCATTCGAAGAAAACAAGACACACACGCGAGAAGAAACCAGAGAGCGAAAGAAAGAGCAATATTCTTCACGAGCTGAACTGAATTTAATCTCTTAGAACATCACTTGTTGAGAGTTCTAGAGTTAGTTAGTTTTTGTGTCTTTAGATCGAACCTTGAGAACATCACTTAGTGAGAGTTCGTAGAGAGTTAGATCATAGCTCATTTCACGTTCGAGCTTTTAGTTGGAACCCCATTTTCTTTCACCTGAAAAGGTTTAGGATCCTACTCTTCCCGCAACTGAGTAGATAGGTTGTTTAGTACCCGGAAACTAAAATGTAAGGTTGATAAGTACTCGCAAACTTATCTTTAACGGCTGCTCAGCCCGCGTAAGCTGAGTGGTTTGTCCAGAAGAACTTGGACAGAGTTGTGTGGACTCACAACTCCCGTGGACGTAGGAGTGTTATCTCCGAACCACGTTAATTCTCTGTGTGCTTGTGTTTTTCTTTATTCAGCTATTTCTTGCATTCTCAACTGTCTGACTAACCAGCATACAAACCTCATATGTGCATTCTCAACTGTTTTGGTTTTTGACCAACCGTTCATAAAAGCGTGAGTTGTTATACGAGTTTAATTTCCACCACATTCCGCACAGCACCACTCTTCCAGCTGAGGTTGCTTACTCAGCTGAGAGATTCCAACTGAGTCTTTTTACTCGGTTGAAGTATTTTTCAGGAGTTTAGTTTTAAAATCCTAACTGGTGTATTCCCCCCCCCCCATACACCAGTAACTTGTATCGGGACCATCAAGTGGTATCAGAGCAGTGGTTCAAAAGACTGCTGACTCTGTTTCACAAGGTGTGAATTCGAGAAAGTTTCTTCAGTGGTCAACTGAACAGATCTTTTTTTTCACGCTAGTGCATATTTGCTTGCATATTTGTTCTGTTGTTGTGTGCAGATGGAAGTTAAGGACAAGATCCTTGTCATGTTCTCGGTAGTAAATTATACATCCTGAAGGACACGGATGAAGAAGATCTTACTGTCGAAGCATCATAGGATGCAACAAGTACTTTTTCCGGACCGATCATCATCAAAGAAAGAATAGCTCGCACTCCTACAAATCCCAACGATGGGGATACAGTTGTGGAGTTTGTGGAGAAGCAGCCGGAAGACTACACTCCAGAGGAAGCCAAGGTGAGCTAGTTAGATATCTGGGCTCAAAGCACGATTATGTCCACTGTTGGACAAGATTATCTCCCTTGGATTGAAGAGTGTGAGACTGCTAAAGAAATGTGGGATATCCTGGCATCGCTGAGTGAAGGAAACGATGAGACGAAGGAGAACAAGTTCTCACATGCATGCCAAGACTTCGACAACTTTTGTCTGAAGACAGATGAAACAATTGATCAGCTAGAGCTCCGGTTTATGGACATCCTCAGAAGAATCCAGTCCATCCGAAGAGGAAAATACACACTAAGAGAAATCAATCTCAAAGTGTTGCAAGCTCTACCGGCTGAGTGGGATACTTTCACCAATATCCACGAGAGCCGAGCTGACCTTGGTGAAATGGGAACTAAAAGATTATTCTCAATCTTAAAGGAAAATGAGTATAAGGTAAACCGAAGAAGATCTCAGTCCTCGGTTCAGACGAGTCGACTTGAGGATGTTGGCTCAGCCTCAAAGTCAGTTGCTCTTCGAGCTGACTACTCAAAATCAAGAACATCGAGGCCAACCAGATCAGCTGACACAACTGCAAAGGAGCCAAGCAGAGAGGAACTGCAACAGAACATTGCAGCCCTGTCAAAGAAACTAGCCGACATGGACACTCAGTTCGGGAAATACAAACGATTCTACAAATCAAACCGAACTCGAGACAGTTCAAAGCCTGTCCACCAATGGTTGCTTTAAATGCGGCAAGGAGGGACACTTCAAAGCTGACTGTCCAGACCTCTCAAAGAAAGAGAGAGAAGCGTTGAGGGCCAAACAAGCTGGAAAGAACAAGGCTATGGTTGCAGAAGAAGCAACTGACGACATGGACATCTTCACGGACACTGAAGATGAGAATGAGCTGACTTCCATCAACAACGCTACCGGACAGGATCAATGCCTCATGGCTCTTGGAACCGACCAGGATGATACTGAGGTACACTCTAATCCTGCTAAGTTAAATTCTTCCAATATTTCTAACATGCAGGAATCACTGGATGAAGAGTTGGAACCCTCTTGGAGTGACTTTCAAGAACTCAGTGAGGAACTGCATCACCAATCGGTTGAGTTTAAGCGTCTTCAAGCTCAGTTCGCCAAACTTGAAGATTCCTTAACCGAAAAGGATGATCTGATCAAGAGCCAAACCGAGGAGATTGAGAATCTCAAGAGTCAACTGAATGAGGCTAAGGCTCCAACTGATGAGGAGTTGACGAAGCAGATCAAGGAGCAGCAAGATCAGTTGAAAAATCAAGAGGCTCAGATCAACCAGCTAATAAAGAAGTCAGATGGACAAACCGAGCAGATAACTGTCCTCCTGAAGGAGTTACAAACGGAAAAGGATAATCTAATCAAACTGTATCAGTCATCCAAGATCATAGAAAATCTTATCAGTTACAGCAGACAGATGGATGACGTGTTAGGACTCGGTTATGATGTGATTAAAGACAGTGGAATTCCTCCAGCAACCTTCATCAAAGCTGTTGAGGTCAAGGGTGTCGAACCGAACATAGTGGAACCTGAGTCACCACAAAGTAATTCAACTCCGTCTCTCAGCTAGCTCAACCAACCAAGGCAACCACAACTGAGAAGGGAAAAGGAACAGTAGATGAAGGACAGAATGTTCCATCGGTTGGGGTATCAACCGAGGGGGAATGTTCCAAAAGTCAGAAGAGGAATCAGAGGCGTCGAAGGCATAATCACAACCGAACTCAGAATCAGAATCGACCTCTGCATCAACCTCAGAGTCAACATCAGAAAGAATGGAACCGACCACAGAACCGACAAGGGTTCAATCATCTGACTCAACAGCGGTTCCAACATCAGTTCAACCAAAGGTTCCAACCGAGTCAACCAATGAGGAACATGTCGAACAACTGGAGATATTCATGCCATAATATGAATCACCAACAGGGCATGAACAGCTACAGACAACACTCAGGGAGTTGGAATCAGAATCAGCCACAAAGATTCCAACATGGCATCCGATCATCCAGACAAATCAAACAGGATAAAAATCGCCATCAAAACAGGGGGAAAGCCTCACCTCTGAAAGTTCAACATGGGAGAAATCCAACTCCTCCCAAGAAACAGAACATCACTACTAACAACAAGCCTAAGGATAACTGAGGTGTTGTTATAGTTGATGATGAAGGAAAAGTGATCTGGAATGATACCATCCGAGTATACAGGGAAAAGCGGCGCACAGTTCCAGGGGGAACTAGTTCTAACCCTCAAGGACCCAACTAAAATTGGGGACCTAAGCGAGTTTCTCTTTGCAGGTACAGGAGAAACAGCTGAGGAAGAATAAAGCGTCTGCTACAATGTGGGTGATGGACAGTGGATGCTCGAAACACATGACGAATCTGAAGGATTTGCTTGAAAGTTTCATGGAGAAAGAAGGTCCATCAGTTACTTTTGGTGATAACTCTAAAGGGTACACCAGAGGTTACGGTACCCTTGAAACCAATCATGTTTCGATTTCTAATGTTTCTTATGTTGATGGATTGAAGCATAACTTGCTCTCCATCAGCCAATTCTGTGATAATGGTTTCTCTGTCAAGTTTGATGCACAGGGTTGCAGGGTTAAAGATGTCGGATCAAAGCAGGTCATATTGTTGGGAAATCGATCCCCAACCGAAAATGTCTACTATGCTGACTGGAACAGTAGTCTTCCTGACACTTGCCTGCTATCAAAGAGCAGTTCAGATGTGAGCTGGCTGTGGCACAAAAGGATCAACCATCTGAACTTCAAGACAATGAACCGACTCGCCAGACAAGAGCACGCAAGAGGCATACCAAACCGAGTGTTTTCAACAACACATATCTGCAGTGCATGCCAGTTGGGAAAGCTCGCTAGATCCTCCTTCCGGTTGAAATCAACTCCCTCAACAGACCGAGTGTTACAGCTGATCCATATGGATCTCTTCGGGCCAGTTACACCCAAGAGCATGATCGGGAACGAGTACACCCTGGTTGTAACTGATGACTACTCAAGATATACGTGGACCATCTTCATGCGCCACAAGAGTGAAACCCGAGATGAGCTACTCAAGCTGATGGATCGGATATCTAACCAACAAGAGATGAAGATCATTTCTATCCGATTAGATCGAGGAACTGAGTTTCTAAATGAAACCATCATCGAGTACTGGGAGAAGCATGGAATTACCCATCAAACATCAGCCGCGCGTATTCCGCAACAGAATGGAGTAGCTGAGCGAAGGAACAGAACGTTAAAGGATGCAGCTACATCCATGTTAACCAGCTCAGCTCTGCCAAAGAGATTTTGGGCTGAGGCCATCAACACTGCATGTTACACTCAGAACCGGTCTCTTCTGACCAAGCGGTTGGGAAAGACACCATACGAGCTATGGAGACGCAGGAAGCCAGATATTTCTTATTTCGCGTATTTGGTTCTAAGTGTTATATTCACAATAATGGGAAAACTCAGTTGAAAACTTTTGATGCCAAAGCTTCGAAAGGCATATTTCTAGTGTTGTGGAGATAACGCCTCATGTTAGTTTTGATGAATCTACTTTTGAGTGCAGGGAACAGGCTAAAGGACAACAGGGCAATTCACAAGTTCCACCTGTTCTCACCAGATCACAAGCTCTAAGGGAAAAGAATCTAACTGAACCACTGGTATGGGCAACCGAGGATGAGGATCCATACTCCTCTGAAGATGAATGCGAAGACCCAAGCTCATCTCAAGGGGGAACTTCAGCTGATGTTTCTCCAACTGCATCAGCATCCGAAGCACAACCAAGTCCGGTTCAAAATAATGTTAATGTTGAGGATCCAGACTCAACAGCTGATCAATCATCAACTCTGAAGACTCCAACTCAGATCACGGAACAACCACAGTTGGAAGAAGAAGGAAGACGCAACCGAAGATGGTATGAAGTTCATTCCACTGACAACATCATCGGAGATCCAACCGAAGGTGTTCGTACAAGAAGCAGAGTTGCGACTCAGGATTCAACCGAGGAAGATTCCAACACTTATGCCCAATATGCTGAGGAATTGGCAGTTCTAGAGGAGTTCGAGCAAGGTGGAGATGTTGCCATGATTTCTTGCTTTGTAGCTGATGTGCCAGAATCGAAGAACGTTGAAGAAGCTCTCAACTGTGTTCACTGGACAACAGCCATGCAAGAAGAACTGAATGAGTTTCTACGCAACTGTGTATGGGAGTTGGTAGAAAGACCAAATGGTGTCAAGGTGATTGGATTGAAGTGGATTTTCAAAAACAAAAGACACGTCATTGGATTCATAGTGAGGAATAAGGTAAGGTTGGTAGCTCAAGGATATTGCCAACAAGAAGGAATCGATTTCGAGGACTCCTTCACGCCGGTTGCAAGGCTGGAAGCCATCCGAATCTTTCTAGCCTATGCCGCACATCACAAATTCAAGGTGTATCAGATGGATGTGAAGTGTGCATTCCTCAACGGAGATATCAAGGAAGATGTATATGTTGAACAGCCTTCTGGTTTTGAGACTGGAGATGGAAGAGTGTACAAGTTGAAGAAAGTTATCTATGGACTAAAGCAAGCGCCAAGGGCTGGGTATGACACTCTTTGTGGTTTTCTTCTGAACTCAGGTTTCAAACGAGGGTCAGTTGACAAAACCCTATTCACCATCAAAGTTGGAGATGACATTCTTGTTGTGCAAATCTATGTTGACGACATCATATTCGGTTCTAAGTCGGAGGAACTGTGTGAAAAATTTTCAAACCTCATGAAGGAGAAGTTCGAGATGTCGATGATGGGCGAGATGAATTATTTTCTTGGGTTACAAGTGAAGCAGTCAGAAAAGGGCATCTTCATCAATCAGTCCAAATATATAAAGGAGCTCATCACCAAATTCGGATTGCAGACAAGCAAGGCAACAAGGATTCCAATGAATACTAACTGGAAGATTGAACCTGGAACTGAAGGAAAGCTCGTGGATGCCAGCAAGTATAGAGGAATCATCGGTTCTTTGCTATATCTAACTGCCAGCCGGCCAGACATATCATATGCAGTTGGAGTGTGTGCTCGATTCCAAGTTCAACCAAGGGAAGCACACATGTTGGCAGCAAAGAATATCATCAAGTACCTGAAGGGAACTGTTAATGTTGGATTGTGGTATCCAACTGACGACAATATCCAACTGACTGGAATACTCAGATGCAGATCTAGCAGGAGATCGGTTGGACAGAAAATCCACATCTGGACACTGTCAGTTCATGGGAAGCAAGCTGGTTTCGTGGTTCTCAAAGAAACAAGCATGTGTTGCCACTTCTACAACCGAGTCAGAGTACATGGCTGCCGGAAGCTGTTGCATGCAAGTGTTGTGGCTCAAGCAACAACTGAGAGATTATGAAGTCGCAACTGGACAGGTTCCCATTCATTGTGATAGCTCAAGTGCCATAGCTATCTCCTTGAATCCTGTTCGCCACTCTCGGACGAAGCATATTGACATCCGACATCATTTCATCCGAGATCATATTGAGAAGAAAGATGTGTCCATGGAGAAGATTCCAACTGAGATTCAGAGAGCTGATATCTTCACCAAACCTCTAGCTGAAGCACGGTTCAAGATGCTATGTGACCTCCTTGGACTGTTGGATCCATCAGATGAGGAGTCAACTGGGGAACAGAGATAGATATCCATCTGAGGAGGAAGCTCAGATGAAGGGGGAATCTCAGATGCGGATCGCCAACTGATGAAATCAGACGTCAGCTGAACAGACGAACTCGAGTCAGCTGATGGTATGCTGCAACATGGGAACTCAGCTGATTTCGACATCAGCTGGCAGGTAACATTTATGGCTGAAGGTGATATGTTCTTAAATGAGAATGTTTGAAATAAATTCAAACATTCTTGAACTAGTCAGTTACATTAAAAATAGCCATCATGTCGCATTAAATGTAAAGTACGGCTGAACATCCATAGCCTACTTTATAGTGCGACTGGGCTAACAAGATAAACTGTACATCTTCTCACGCGCTGGTTGGAACTCGAATCAAAACGTCAAGTCAAAGATAGTCAACAGTCGCGTAATCTCAGCCGTTGATGGATTCGCGCCATTTAACCCCAGCCATCGATTTCATCCGAGTCAAAGACCTATATAAGGCAAAAAATCAGGAAGAAATCTCCTACTTTCCTCATTCGTGCATATCTGATTTATCTATTCATCGTCTTCCCAGTTTCTGCCTAACCCATTTCTGCAAAAGATTGTCTTTCCTTTCTTCTATATATTCTCTTTGCAGTGCTCACATATGGCACCAAAAAGTAAGAGAATGGCTTCATCCGAACCATCCTTAGTCCCTACCACATATGAAGAATTATTCGATATGCTAGTATCAAAGATACACTTCGAGCAAATCCTCTCCGACGAGGATCTGGAGTCGCCGATCTTCGCCCCGCTCGCCAACACACTCAGAGAAAATGGCCTTCTCGAATGGGCCAAGCTTTGCTCCTCCCACTTGCTCAGGCGACAAGTCGGGGAATTCTACGTCAACCTCAAACGCCCCCTTGACACTTCAGAGGGAGTATCTACGGAGGTGTCCTGCCGACAAAGAGATGTTCCGGCCAGGGACCATACGTCGTGTCTCCTTCCCCATTGATGTTTCCGATGTGCTCCGGTACATCATTCCCATCAACCACACTGCCACCGAGTTCCTGGAGAATATTACCGACGAGTAGGCGGATGAGTTTCTGCAGGATGCTCTGATCGAGCCGGAGAGGTTAAGGAGTAACATGCAACGGACGAAGCTGAAGCCAGAACATCGTCTGCTGTTTGATGCTGTGTCGAAGGTGGTGTTCGGTTACAGTGGCGCATTCGGCGACATCAGCCGACCCAAATTGAAGTAGTTGGTGGCCTTGGATCACCAACACCAGTTCAACTGGTTCCAATATTTCTTGAACCAGTTGATGGTGGAGAAGTCGAAGATCTCCGAGACGACATCCGAGTCAGGAGAGAAGCTGCTGAGTGTAAAGGGGACACTCAACTTCGGCTGCAAGATCTCTGCCCTCATCTTGCTCACAACCAAGGACCGCAACATGGTCTGGGCAGATTGCGAGGAGACGCCGCTGAAGAAGCTGCTATTGTTCCCGACAGCGAAGAAAGCACAGGAGGTGCTCAGGAGTGTCTACACTCCTAAGGAAAAGAGGGAGTCTGGAAAGACAGCTGAGTCAACAGCTGAGGGGGAACCAGCCGCTGCTCGCCCCGCCAAGTCCAAAGCTACACGCCGACGAGCTGAGTCGGAGAAGGAGTCAGCTGAGGAACCTGCCTAGAAAAAGTTAAGGGTACGGTTCAAGAAGTCGACCAAGAAGATAGCTGATGTGCCAGCTGATGAGCCAACTGAGGTACCAGCTGACGAGTCAGCTGAGGAGCCAGTTGAGGTACCAGCTGAGGAACCAGCTGAGGAGCAAGCTCCAGCGGAGGAGGAGGCACCGGTTGAGTCGACACATGCTGAGGAGCCTTCCGAATTCAGCCGCTCAGCTGAGGCTGCCTCGTTCGAGATCGTCCCTCGAGCCCCCGGAGCTGATGATGTTGAGGGAATGGAGACAGTCGAGTCGTCGGATGCATCCTCCTCATCTGAGGACGTTGAAGATGTTACCACCTCCCCCACGGCAGAAGATAATGCCGTACCGCCCCCAGAGCCTCTTGCTCTTTCAACCCTCCCTCAACCAGATATTCCGAGCACTCTGCTCGATGCCAACATCGTGACCGCTCATTCGGCTGATGTTGAAGAAACCATTGAAACCTTCCTCCCAACCGAATCCCAAATTCCGAGCTCTCAGCTCGATGCCGATGTTGCGACCGACTCTTTGGCCAACATCGATGAACCTCTTGAACCTCAGCCATATAATCTTACCCCTTCCCCAATAAATGAAGCGGAGGACCTTCAGGAAGTTGCGCTTGAGCACGAAGGCAGGATGGCCTACTGCTTTCAAAAGCTGCTAGGCTTGTGCCCTGAGGCTCGCCACATGCCTATCTTCGCCACTCTCGGAACCGAGCTCTTGTACCAGTTCCACCTGATCTTCAGCCACTGGTATGTCAAAGAAGATACGATCAGGGTGCAGAGCTGGGACAGGCTGAAGTCAGATGAGTCCCGCATCCGAGCCTACTTCAACTATTCCAACTTGGAGGTGGCGTACAACAACTGGATTGCGCTGCTCACTCGACGGTTGGACCAGAGTCGAGCTGAAGGGACGGACACAAGGGAGGCAGCTGGAAAGGAGTGGGTCGACTTCCTCGACAGCATGTTGGCTAAATCAGCTGACTTCCTTGAGGATGTCGATGTAGCCGCCACAGCCGCGAAAGAAGAAGAAGAAAATCTGAAACTGTACCTAGCCAACAGACAAGCCATGGTCACAGTTGAGCCTCTAGCTCTAACTGCTCAAGCCCCTCCAGCTGCTCAGCATGTTCCATCAACTGAAGAAATCTGCGAGCTGGTAGCTGAGAGGGTCAACCAGCTGAGGACCGAACTGCTCGCCAACCTCCAGCACCAACAAGATGACCAGCTGATGGCGTTGGAAGCACAAGCAGTCAAGAACCAACAACTGGTGGAGGAGAACGTTGATCTGAAGACCAAGCTGAACGAATTCTCCTCCTCCACCAGTCAGGAAATGTCGGAGTTGAAGTCCACTCTGTTGGGATTGAAGTCGGAGATGAACGTCTTCAAATCCTTGGCCGACTCAAATCTTGCCAAGTCCCAACAGACACAGGATGCAGAATGGGAGTCCAGGTTCGAGTCGCGGTGGGCTGAGTTCGCTGCCTTTCAGACAGAGGTCATCGACAACCTCTCTGTCTTGAAGAAGGCCGAACAAGAGCGCCAGGACTCCGAACTGGCGAAGAAGATCGAGCTGGAGTGTGCGGTCGATGAACTCTTCAACCGTGTTCAACTAACCGAGGATAAACTCAACTCTCTGGACGGTTCAGTAGCAAGCCTTGTTGCTGATGCCAAAAAGGGGGAAGAGAAGGAGACGGAGGTTGAGGCGCAGGAAGAAGAAGAAACCCAAGAACAAGGAGTGCCAGCTGCTCAATCATCCAAATCTCAGTTGAGGAAGAGAAAGTCTGCTGCTCTCAAGTCAACCGAAGTCGGTGGAGCTGAGATGTCTAAAGACTTGGAGCAGGCAGAGAAGTTTGGAGTTTCCTACAGCTCCATAGCCGAGATCGCAGCCGAGCTAGATTCTAAACTCGACGGGATAACAACCGAAGAGTGCATTGCAGCTGCCAAGGCTATGGATGTAGAGGAAAAGGACTACATGAACCCGAGTTGGATCAGAAAGTTTGCCGCCAGCCAGGCGAGGAGGGTGAACCAGTTCGAGGAAGAGCTGAAGAAGTTGTCCCAAAATTTGGACCGCAACGTTGCCTCTCGCAGCCGACGCCGCATCAACAAGCATCAATCAAAGGCGGAAGCTCGGTTGAAGCAACAAAGGTTGCCAGCAAAGTCCAAGGTAGAGAGTCGGTTCAGGCATGTTGACAAGTGGATGCCGACCGAGTGGAATGAAGAGTGGGAGTTGTTCAAGCAGGAGTTCGTGAACGACTTCTACTACAGGAAGGTTTACGCAACTGACGACCCAAGGAAAGCGTTCAAGGAAGCGCTGACTGAGTTGCACTCAGGAGATCCTGACTCAAGCAACCCGAACCGCACGAAGATCGCAGCTGAGGCGAGGCAGGTTTGCAAGGAGCATGGAGTGGACATTTCTAAGGAGTCACCTGCCAAGAGAGAGATTTTTATTAGGATCTTTAGTAAGTATGGGCTACAATTTTAGCTCAGTTAGTTTTCAAGCAACTGTTGTAATTTTTGGTTTTGCGTCTATCTGTGTAATCATCAGTTGTAATGAAAACTTCAAGTATATATATTCGATTCACCTTGATGAACAATCCCTCATTGTCCAAGCTCTGAATCGCAAAGTCTTTTAAATACCATGTTATAACTGTGCTAACCCTTTGATGTTTTATCTTATAGACTGTCTACAATTTCAGCTGAGATTTTAGATAAGTTAGTAAGGTTTAGATCAGTAGCGGTTTAAAGTTGTAAGTGGTTTTGGCATCATCAAAAAGGGGGAAATTGTTGGGAAATTTATTAGTAAGAGTTTTGATGAATTCCAAAACCAACTGACCCCAACCGAGTAGATGTTGCCAGAACCTATTGTTAAGTAGGTAGGCTCGTTGTTTGAGCATTGTTAAGATTTTATCTTTACAGGACTCCAGCTGAAGATGGCAACATGGCATCACTCGGACAGAACATCAGTTGTTAGGAAAACAACTGAGCGTTCATCAGATGAGAAGCAGTAAAGGGGAAGAGAATATCAGATGAAAGAAAGCCATCTAAGCGTTCGAACCCAACTGATCAAATACAAGGAAGACAACTGAGTGTTCAGTTTCAGAACATCAGTTGTAGAACTCAACCGAGAAGATCAACAGATTTGAAGATGAAGTCAGCTGAGAGTTCAACTGTTAGTTGTCAGATAAGAACATCGGCTGAAGAACAAGTTAGTTGAAGATCGAAAGTCTTAACCGACCACTCCTTGTTGGAAGTCTGTTGTTAAGATTTGAATTTCAAAAAGGAAGTCACGTGAGGGTTTGACCGTTCAGTCATTACCCCATTTGGCCCAACACAAGGCTATCTCAGATGGAAAGCAGATGAGCACAGATGCCATATCTGGAAAGTCTGCAGAGATGAGAGACAAGCCATCGCTTTCAAAGAACAGAGATCAACAGCTCCTCCAACGGCTAGTTGATACTCTCCGCCTATAAATAGAGGCCTTCATTCATTCGAAGAAAACAAGACACACACGCGAGAAGAAACCAGAGAGCGAAAGAAAGAGCAATATTCTTCACGAGCTGAACTGAATTTAATCTCTTAGAACATCACTTGTTGAGAGTTCTAGAGTTAGTTAGTTTTTGTGTCTTTAGATCGAACCTTGAGAACATCACTTAGTGAGAGTTCGTAGAGAGTTAGATCATAGCTCATTTCACGTTCGAGCTTTTAGTTGGAACCCCATTTTCTTTCACCTGAAAAGGTTTAGGATCCTACTCTTCCCGCAACTGAGTAGATAGGTTGTTTAGTACCCAGAAACTAAACTGTAAGGTTGATAAGTACCCGCAAACTTATCCTTAACGGTTGCTCAGCCCGCGTAAGCTGAGTGGTTTGTCCAGAAGAACTTGGACAAAGTTGTGTGGACTCACAACTCCCCGTGGACGTAGGAGTGTTATCTCCGAACCACGTTAATTCTCTGTGTGCTTGTGTTTTTCTTTATTCAGCTATTTCTTGCATTCTCAACTGTCTGACTAACCAACATACAAACCTCATCTGTGCATTCTCAACTGTTTTGGTTTTTGACCAACCGTTCATAAAAGCGTGAGTTGTTATACGAGTTTAATTTCCACCACATTCCGCACAGCACCACTCTTCCAGCTGAGGTTGCTTACTCAGCTGAGAGATTCCAACTGAGTCTTTTTACTCGGTTGAAGTATTTTTCAGGAGTTTAGTTTTAAAATCCTAACTGGTGTATTCCCCCACATACACCAGTAACTCGTATCGGGACCATCAGTGCACTACCCCCTATTTAAGTGTCTTAAAAAAGCCTCTAGCTCATAAAATAGAAGACAAACATCTGACAATTTATGTTGGATCATTTGAATATAATAAAAATAAATAAGTTATTCTCGAAATCTAATTCAATTTTGATAGAATTGCTTTACATTTGACCATTTAAGTATAAATTTATTAGTTATTTATTTTAACTCGGGTAACTGTTTACCGACCCGGTTAACTAAAATGGTTAACAAGTAAACTGAATCCCTATGTGGGTCGGTATTGGAAGCATATTTTTGCCTTAGTCGGGTATCGGTTTTTCGGTTATCGGGTCGGTTAGACCGAACCCAAATCGACGTCGACTCCTAATTAATAGATGAAGCTAATGTGTAACTTGCTTATTATCAAAATCATTTAGACATTTAGATTGATCAAATTTTACTTATTCTTCCAATATCAATCAAGATTGTGTTTACTTTGGTTGTAATTAAATTAATCATTGGAAAATGAGGGAAAATAAAAATTATGAAAATATTATCATTTTCATCCGTTTCTTATCACATGTATTTACTAGGATGGAAAATAAAATATTACATGGCTCCCAACCCTCTCCCAAATTTTTCTGTCTTTTGGCCATTGGAAACTATTACCACACCTATCTCATATGTTAATATTTTCCACTATTAAAGTGAAAAGGGATGAAAAAGGAGCTGTCCGGGAAAATCCAAATCTTGTCCGGGGAAAAATAACAACTGTAGTAAACGTGTGAAATTTAATAATGAAAAAGAGTAAAATATATATATTCCACCATTTTCCATCAAAATAAACACACTTAATACTAGTCTAATCAATTTTTACCGGAATTGATTATTTTATCAAGAATACTGATCATGTACCTAGAAATTTAATTTTATTAATTCCTATTACATGCATGATATGTAGTGCTAGTTAATATATGGAAGCGTAATTGAGTTGAAGTACTTGTACACATGCTAACCAATTAAATTTGATTGGATCCTTGAACTTTTGAGTTGATATTAATCTACACAATACTCGTTTGGTAAGTTTGTGAGTTGGCTAAATATAAGCTCGCAGTCTAATTTTTAGATACTTATACTTAGTAATTTAAATTAGTCTTGAATTGGTTTAACTTTATAGGAGGTTTGATAGTTTCAATATTCTCAAGTGAAGGAAAAAAAGTTTTCTTAGTCAACCCAAGAAAAAGATTAAGGATTTGAAACGAAAACAATAACAATAGTTTTTAAGTAAAGAACAGAGAAGTAAAAAAATCGTGAAAGATCATATAAAAAGAAAAGGATGAAAACATATACTAGGAATTAAGTAAAACAGGTAGAGCTAGGTAGGTGAACGTGAATCCAGCTTATTCGGTCTTAAAACATGCATGAGCTAGCTTACTTAATTTCGTCTAATTTCAATGGATGTACATGTACTAATATAATTAATACATTCTCAGATATATATATATATATATAACAAACCATAATGAAAGTGGTGGTTTCCAATTCCAAATTGTGGTCACAGTTTGGTGGTGGGAATAGCTTTGAGAGGTACGGCCTTCTGCAGAGTTACTCCAAATTTCTCATTCATGTCCATTTCTTGTTCAAGCAATTCCCACTCAAAAGTCCCCACAAATGTCACCAACATTTGGTGCACCATCCGGTTCGCCAGCGGCAATCCGGGACACATTCTCCTTCCCGCGCCAAATGGAATCAACTCGAAATCTTGGCCCCTAAAATCTACGCGACTATTCTCGTTCAAGAATCTCTCGGGCACGAACTCATCTGGATCCGCCCAGATACGAGGATCTCTGCCACTAGCCCACACGTTGATAATAATATGAGCGTTTTGGGGTATGATGTAGCCGTGTATATCTACGTCAGAATTAGCTTTGTGAGGTACTAGCAAAGGTGCGGCCGGATGAAGCCTGAATGTTTCCTTCACAACTGCTTGTAGGTAAGGTAGCCGTTGGATGTCGGATTCTTCGACTTGCCCCTTTTCTTCCATGAAATTCTTTATTTCGTTTCTAAGTATTGACATTTTTGAAGGATTGCGTAGCAGTTCTGTCATTGCCCATTCCACGGTTCCCGATGTTGTGTCGGTCCCAGCAAGAAATAAATCCTAAAATTAAATTGTGATTAATTAGTCAATAGTAATTAACCAAAGCCAACATTAATTACATATGGAATTTGAATATATATATATATATATGTAGTACGTGTGTGCATGCATGTGTGTGTGAAATTGACCTAGCTATTTTAAAAAATAGTACCCTTTCCCTCCAATAAAAACATGACAATATTTTCTTAAAACTAGCTCATTTCTTCACTGGCATCATTTAAGGGGCCAGGAGTAGTAGATATATAAGTACAGTAAAACATCGGATTTTGTTCTCTACTTGTCTTAATTATTTGGATTGAAATGTGGTAAAGTGGATTGACTAACAAAAAATTAAAAAATGAATAGGCTTAAATGAACACTTACGAAAAGGAGATGTTTGATGTCATTTCTGGTAAGTTGAGCTTCATCTCTTTGGTGTATATCAATTAAGGTTTCCACCATATCATTTTTCTCAATATTCTCTTTCCTCAATTTCAACTTGCCGTCAATTATCTCGTCGATTATCGCCAACAGCTTACCAAAATAAAAAGTCGCCCGCTTCAAAATCCCCTGCGGATCAGCAGATTTGAGCAGGGGGAAATAATCCGCCAAATTAGGGCTGCCGGTGGTTTCCATCACTCCCCAAACCGCATCCTTCATCTCATGCGACGAGTCCGAATCGAACGACGCAAACTCCCTCGAGAACAGCGACGCCGACATCAGATTCAACGACGTCGTAAAGGCCGCCTCCCCGATGTCCACGGCCCGGCCCGTCTGGCATCGCTCCCTGACGTAGTCATGCAGCTTCTGCAGCTTCTCTCTCCTCAGGCCCTGGCTGGCGTCCAGCCTGGGGAGCGAGAACATCTGGTCTTTGCATATCTTCCGCAGCTTCCGCCACTGCTTCCCGACGGGCAACCACGCCATCGAGAACTCGTGGTGGGATTCGACCACGACTGCGCTAGGGATAGCTCGACCTGAGCAGGATAAATCGTGCTTCTGGAGCACCATTTTCGCGGCTTCGGGCGAGGAGATCACGATGGCTGTGACGCTCCCTAGCTTGAGTGACATCACGGGCCCGTGCTTTCGGGCTAGTTTGGTGAGGGAGCGGTGGGGTTTGGGCCCAAGATGGAGGATGTTGCCGATGATTGGGAGGGCGTACGGGCCTGGAGGGACGACCTTGGATGCTTTTCGGGCCCTCAGAATTAGAATGCATGTCCACACTATCGATATTGCAACCAGATAAGATGCTAAAAATTCCATCACAACATTCAAAACCTTCTTCTTTTCTTTTCTCCTTTCAAACTCTCTTCTTAATATCAATACAAATGCAGCATATAAATACCCCAATTTTGCTAAAAATTTATTGCCCAAACACTTTCAGCTTTCTCTTATACACCATAAATTTTTAATCTTGTTTATTTATTTTTCCCATCCAAATTGAATATGACTTGGCGCTTACGTGGCATCTGGACATGCATGTGTTGACCTCTCTTCCATCCGGCATCTAAAATGACATCGTTATAAACACTCAGTGCAACATCATTTCCTACTTCAACAGATATAAAAAAGTTGATTCTTTCATACTCCATCTGTCGCGTTCAATATGTCTCATTTTGTCATTTCGCGTGTCCCGCTCAACAAGTCTCATTTCCTTATTTGGCAAAAATTAATATACTAAAACCAACTTTATGTCACACTCAAACGTGAATAGTGTTATTTACTTTATTGTACAGTATTTTTTCATTCAACCCATTTTAACATCAACAATAAAATACTCACATTCTTTATCATCTACATTTGAATGGGACGGAGGGAGTATTTAACTTGTGTTCGATTGTAGGGTAAAGAATTATTTATGACGAAAATTCCACTTGAATTTGGGCGAAGAAATCACAATTCTAGAGTCTAATTAAGAAACGACATTGTTCTCACGTCTAATTAATTAGAAACAACGTTGTCAGTTTGAAACACTTGGATGATTGTGTGTAAGTAATTAATTGTCACATAAGCGTCAAATCAAATTTAATTTGCTGAAAAAAACTATGTACAATACGAACAATGTCTAAAATTTGTGATTTATCAGGGATAGTTGAATTAAAGTTTGCGTGCAAAATATTTTTAGCAAAGTTTGTGTATTTATATGCAAGTAAACACACACACACACACATATATATATAGTTTCGAGTTTTATTCCGAATGCTTCAAGATTGTGTGATGATTTTGGGCAAGCAGGAATTAATACAATCAACAAGTTAACGATATATATCAAATTGAATATACTGACAACTTATGATTATAACCATGCATGATGCATATCGGACTGATTATGTATGGTGCATTGAGTAGTGCACGAAATGAAAGGTTGATATGGCTTGCTTGGTTGATATTAGCTAGGTTGATAGACCTTTTTTGTTTGGTTGCAATCATTTATGGACAAGTTTTATGTGAAACGAATTCAAGATCCGAACCAAAAGTAATATACAAGTATAGTTTGCATTAATTCTTCATTTCGCTAGAGTACATGGCGTGCATCCGTACGTCATTTCATGAGAGTGAAATTAGGAATAGGGAAACAAAATTGATTAGTCATTCATTCATAATAAATTTCTAGATGACAGTGACACGAAGGACCATCGCAAGCAAGTTTTTTAATTTATTTCTATGGAATACAATTGAGTTAGAATTTTTTTTAGTAACACTATCTTTTAGCAATTTCCAAAACAGAACATATTTTATCGAATTTCCAAATTTAGGACAATATTGTTTTAATTCGTAGGACACATTAGAGTCTAATTTCAGAAACAACAATTCTATATGGAACAATATGTAGCCAGTTACACGCGTAAGAAAATTAAATATTTATTTAAAAAATAAAAATTATCATATTTTCCTTAGGATTTAGATTCCCAAATAGAGTATATTTTTTTTCTCAAAATTTATATTGTATTACTTTTTTTAGCTAATATTATTGTACACAATGTGTGCAAATAGTACTATTCGGACTAAGTATAACGTGAGACTCACGTAACACTTCAAGTGGAGCCCGAAAGTAATCTCCCACGTCCGTCTCTTTCTCTCTGGCTGCCCTAACACCCACCCCCTCATTTATCTCGTCTCTTTCTCTCCCAAAAAATAAAGCAACCAACCACCTCCACCACCACCACCACATCCACCGCCGACCTTGAATGCATCCCGAAAAACAACTTTTCCTATCAAATTATATCCGCATTTGCAATTTCAGCAATATCCCTTAATTCTCTTCGGTTCCTTTTCCCCAAAAAAAAAAAAAAAAAAAAAAAAAAAAAAAAAAAGAAGAAGAAGAAGATGGCATCATTGAAAACCCAACCGCCGGTAAATTAATGGGCTTTTAGCAATCAAAATTTGAGGCAATTCCACATATATGCATGCCTAAATCTGGAGAAGACAAGTCAAAATCTTTTTTTTTTTTTTTTTCTTGAGGGGACAAGTCAAAATCTGGAAGCAATTCAGGATCCAGACAAAAGTATCCAAATTATAAGAGGAAAAGGTTCATACCCTATGTATTTTTGGAAAAACGTTAATGACTTAATTAAATTATTTTTAATATAACTAGTAGAGATAATGTGAGTTACACGTTTATTCTTTCTTTTTAATATAGAGCAAAAATAATATAATTACGTTTTTTTACTTTATTTATTGATAATCAAATTGACATTTCATATGCGTAAGCAATAGACAATAGCTATTGTGAAATATTAATTTTTTAAATCAAGAAGATATTAAATAGATTGACATTCAAAATTATTCTAGTTTTTTAATGATATTAAATAAAAATTAATATATGTATTTTTATATAAAATTTGTATGCATTTATATTTGTATGATTACCTTGGTGTGTTGTTAACTTTCTCCTTACATTTTTTAAATATTTTAATCTCAAAATTCTTTGGATATGATGCACATATTTTACATGAATCATACTATATGAATGATATATAATGTCAACCTTATTGACAATTCTCATACAAAATTAGTAAGATTTTGAGATGTAAAAGGAAAAATTATGTTAATTACAATTGGTACATATAATAAATTTATTTTTAAAAGAATCAAATAAGAGCATGTACACATTATAATTGAAATTAAAATCCAAATTCTGGCTCACGCTATTTATAAACACAAATTTTGGTCAATATTTGCACTTTGAGACGGATTTATCCTTAATGAGGAAGGAGTGCGGGTCAGTTCGCGAATAGGTATCATCATTATGGTACTGTTGGGATATTTGATACAAGCTGAGTCGTTTGTACAAGGTTGCACCAAAAAATTTTCCATCAAACGATTGCTTCGTTTCTAGTGATTTAATCATTTTTTTTCTTCCGTTCACCACCTTAGAAAGTTAATTCCGATCAATTTCATTCCAAATTTCATCCAAGTCGCTCTTTGGGGAAAATCGGTCCGTAATTCAATTTCTAGGTCTTTTTCGTCGCTCGGATGTTATTCACGTTTTTCGGCACCGTCGTCGGTTGCTTTTTATTTCCGACACCACCATTGAGGTCACCTTGATATTGCGACTCTATTAGTTGTGGTAATGAAGCCTCGTCGTCGTTCGCCGGAGTTTTTTCCGATACGTGCGTTTGAACTTGCTGTCGTGACTTGGTACCGGTACAAATGGACTCCGTTCGTACCAACTTTACCATGGCCACAATTTGGCACAAGTGGCACTAATTAGACTGTTCGTCCAAATTGTACAAACTTAGAACAATTAGCACTAATAAGACTAAAATCGTACCAAATATACCATAAAATTTTGAAATGAATTTGGCACATTTGGAACTAATAAAACTACATTCGTATCAAATGTACCAACCCTGATACTCGACCCGCCCCGCCCGCGACCCGAGCGTCCTTCATTAAGGGTATTTTTATCCCAAATTTTAAGACCAAATTTTATGTTTTTGAAGAGGGTGGGCCAAAATTTGGATTTCAATGCCCATAATAGCTGTTTGAAAAGTTAGACTCCATTATAAATGTAGGTGCTTGTTACACACAAATATTATCATTATATTACTAAAAGGAAAACGATTCTTCCTTTGAAAAAATCCTACGTGGCACCCCTTATATTCCTCCATTCATATTTATCTAAATTCTCAAATTTTTGAATTTTTAAATGTAAAATAATAGATTTTAAATATCTATACTAAAATCTTGTCTCACATATCGGTTTCTTAATGAAACTTCACCTATTAAAAAACTTATAAATACCTAGAATCAATGTGTATTTTCTCATCTTTTGATCCACCAGTTTTATTTGGCCAATTTATTTATTAATCGGCCGAATAAATGACTATATTTTAGAGTTTAATTTAATTGATTAATTGGCCGAATAAATAATTATTTTTGTAGGAGTTTTATTTGGCCAATTTATTTATTAATCGGCCGAATAAATAACTGCTATATTTTTATAGTTTAATTTAATTTGATTTAATTTGGTCAATTTATTAATTGGCCGAATAGATAATTATTTTTATTAGGAAACTAATTTATTAGTTGACAGAATAAATGGTTCCAAAATAGTTTGGATAATTTATTGGATGACCGAATTAAATTTGGAAATAGTCTAATATTCTTTTATTTAATTTGATTAAAAATACTAAGTAATTTCTAATTTGTCAATTAATTAGGTAGACGGGCCAATTTGCAACTGACGGGTACCTCAACTCGGGATCCCACGTGACACATTTTCATTCTTTATTCTTATTAATTTTAAATTTTTCATTTTATTATCTTTTTCATGTATTTTCTAAAATCTAGAATCGTCATAAATTATGCATTTATAAATCAAAATCGTGGTCAACGGGCCCATTCTGACCCGAAACTGTGGCGGTAGACGAGCCAATTCCAACCGACGGTTACCTCAACTCAGAGAAATTTTTCATTTTATGTTTTTTTTCTCATGTATTTTCTAAAATCTATAATCATCATACATGAAATAATTTTTACTTTATTTGTAGTTGGGTTTTCAACTTTGCATAATCTTTAATTTTAATTAACAAATATTACTATACGATTAAGAACAATAACGAATAGTACAATCATTATTTTTATTAAATTTTTGGATCTATATAAATTCTAAACAAATTTTATAAATTACGCACTCATAAATTAGAGTCGTGGTCAACGGGCCAGTTCCGACGCAAAACTGTAGCGGTAGACTAATATACAGATTTTTTTTCAGAAATGAATTCAAAAGACTAATTTTTTAATCGGATTTTAAACAAGTACGAGTATATAAATTTCAAACAAGTTTGAATAATCCTAAACACATCATCACAAATTATTTAATTAATCGTCTCCGTTGGAAAACGTAGAATATGTAGGAAAATTGGCAGAAAAATTACTAACGATTTATCAACGAGCCAATTTCGACCAAGAATCATGCGCTTAGATGGGCCAATTCAATACTTGCGGGACAACTTTTTTTTTTTTTAATATATTAGATTATAATTTTTAACAACCATAATTATATAGGTTTGAGACGTAAACATGTAGTAAAATTACTTTTTAATTAAATTTGAGATGTATTCAAGTGCATATAAATTCTAAGCGAGTTTACTATATTACATAATCGAATGATTTAACCCTAAAATAATTAACAAATAATATTTTTCTTACTCTATCACATATTAGTACTATCTAATAATTTTATTAATTTTTATTAATATAATTTCCGTCGATTTTCGACGGGTTATACGCTAGATTTTATTAAATACTTTTGTCCCTAAAATAATGAATTATGATTCAAAATTTATTTAATTAAAAAAAAAGGCATGAGTTTAGTTTCCTAAAAGAAACTATCCTTAGAAAATAATATTTCTACATTAAATTATGATTATTATTTACTAAATGTTTCTATTCGATAAAACGATTTAATTTATTATGTTTCTTAGTCCAAATTTTTTTAACCCAACCCTCTTCAAATTTGATCTCTTATCAAACCATTACAAGATTATTTTATAATATGCGAGTATATATGGAAAACAGTGGAATACAAATATTTTTACCTTTTTATCATTTTTATATTTTTACTACGGTTATTAATTTCCGCTGGGCTGGATGGATAATCTTCCCACCCACACAACCACTTTTTCATCCTCTTCACTCTAATTGTGAAAAATAGGGCAATTATTTTAGTAAAGTATGTCAGCCCCCATTTTACCCTCTATAGTCTCTTAATTTAATAAATAATAAAAATATTAATAAATGTACCACGTTAGCCTTAGGCCCCATTTAAAATTTCGTACAAATATTATAGCCCCCTATCAATCTATAAACAGCTAGAAAATCTTTAAAAAAGATTTGCAAACAATCAATATCATTTTGTGAAGATTATTTCGAGTTTCATGGAGAGTATAAGATTTTAAATGACTTTGGATTGGTGCATATCACGATTACTGCAGCTTATCAAAACCAAAATATGGAATATATTTTGGTGAAATTAATTTGACTGTTTGTTCTAACTCTGGAACATGGTTTTAAAAGTTTGGTGAGAATATTGATGGGACACCTTTTGTCCATCATGATTGCCTATATATGTCAATCTTACTTCAGCACTCTAAATATTTCTCTGCCTAGAAGGCAACCTTACCCTAATATTCTTAGTATTGGGGAAATATGCCCCGAGGCATCGAAACTTGACTTGAGGGAATATTACCTCAATGGAAACTTGTCCTGAAGGAATGTTACATGAGAGTAACACTACCCACTTATACTTTATCGACAGCTGGTCTAAAGTACAGTACGGATTTGTCTTCTCGAGATATAAATATCCTAGAAAGATGTCGGTACCGACCTATCACATCAATCTAAGTGGGGAAGTTTCCCCCACCAAAATCAGCTAGCAGACTTACAAAGTCTCCCCAAAATATCAGAAATACCCTTATTTTTACAGGTATATATACAGATTTCATTGCACAACAGCAGGTATCAGCTTCATTATCACGTTCATTATATCTGATATACGATAGAACTCGTTGAATTCTCTCAAGCTTTCGTGTTCTATACACACTAACTTGATCGTTGGAGACACGACGCCGGCACACAACCCGGCGTTACGTTTTGCAGGTTGGAGCAAATGATAAAACCACGTGGAGAAGCTCTTCCTACCATAATATCTTCGATTCAAGGTAATTATTATGTGTTAATGATTCTTGAACATCTGTATGTTTAAGGGTTACAAATCTTGACCCCATCAACTGGCGCCGTCTGTGGAAAATCAAAACTAAGGCGTGAGATCCGCTTTACTGTTTTCTTCCAAAAACATCTTGAACATCAAGATCGATATATGCATGAACATATTTTTCCCAAAACCATATTTGCATATTTGAGGAGTTTTGTGTGGATAGATCCATGAAAAAGCATGAATATGGAAATATTTCTTATATATATGCATATCAAAGTATATCTAAGCATATCAGAGCATATTGAAGCATGATTATTTGCTGTCAAGAAAAATATGATCATGATTATTTGCTGTCAAGAAAAATATGACCATAGAGCATACAGAAGCATGATTATTTGCTAGAAATACGTGATTTTGATGAATATATTTGACTGTATATGGATATTATTGGATTGAATATTATATGTTCTTGTCGCGAAAAGACAAAACGGAAAATCTAAACTATTCCATGAACGTACATGATAATGACAACTCGTTCCTGAGATCTGAGGAAAGAGTTCGAGGAATCTTCACTGCTGAATAGCCAACCTAGCAGAGTTGCACAACCTAGCACAGTTGCCCAAACTAGAAGGGTTGCCCATCATGGCATGGTTGCCACATTCTTAAACGCAGAGCATATGTTTGGTTTAGATCCCATTCAAATACGTCAACTTCTGGAAAGGTTGCTACGGGAGAATGAAAAGAGTCAAAGAGAACACTAAGAAGCAATCAGGGAAAGTTCCAATCGCGAGGAGAGGAAACATTCCGACGAAAGAAGGTTTCCTCCTCCTCGTAGAGTGCAACACTTTGGATATGGTCTATGGTCAAGGTTGCCCTACCTCCCCGAGAAGGGCCGTATGAACAGAGAATTATGGCTGGAAGCTACCTCGGTGACCAGAGTCAATGGAGAGGATTACTCGGCTACGTATCAGCCCCACTCTGAATCGGAATCTGCCAATGGCGCAGAAGTGGCTGCCTTGAGAAAAGAAATGAAGGAGATGAAGAGGCGTTTCCTGAAGCCTGATCCAAATGACATCGATGAAATAAGTTCTTCTTTCAGTGATGCAATACTGCAGGAAACTTTGCCAGCAAATTTCACATGGATACGGGAACAAAATGATGGCTCTACTGATCCCATGGAACACCACATGAGTTTCGAGAATGGCTCCACCCTCCATCAATATACCGACGAAGTCAAGTGTAAAGTTTACCTCACAGCTCTCACTAAATCGACGCAAAGATGGTTTAGTCAGTTAAATCCAGCATGCATATGCACTTCCACCGACTTCAGCGACCTTTTTCAACATCAATTTGCAAGTGCTTGAAGGCAAAGTCGCACTTCGGTATACTTGATGTCTCTCAGGCAAGGTTCTTAAGCAGTTCGTAAAGATTATCTTCGGAGATTCAACTCTGCTGCATTGGAAGTGCCTACAGCCATCTCGAAAGTAAAGATGCATACCTTAACACAAGGCTTGTGTGATAGAAATCTCCTCAGTTCCCTTGACTAGAGTGGACAAGTTTGTAAATTTGGAAGAAACCCGAGGTATGAGAAAGGAAGAGGACCGAACCGTCCACCCACACCTCGAAGCATCTTTGCCTACCCATGAAGCAGTGTCTCACGAGGCAGAGGGAAAGAAGAAAAATAATGACAAAGGAAAGGATCTTCGAAATTATCCAATGAGAGAAAGGATCAATAGGAAAGCTTACACCCCTCTCACGGTGGCCCTAATCAAGCTTCTCGCAATCATGTCAAAACAACCAGTATGATTCCACTTATCTCGAAGTGATCGGAAAAGACCTCAAACCCAGAGTGGGTCCCTACTGTGTAATACCACAATGAATTTGGTAGTAAAACGAACCAGTACAAGCATTTTAAAGATGCGATGGAATGCTTGATAAAAGAAGGCAAACTTATGGAATATGTAAAGAATGAACCTGCCATAAAGGCCCAAGCGTTAGCGGGCTTCACCCAGAAAACTACTCGAAGTTCAGACTTGGTTGAATGGAAAGCTTATGTAGACAGCTCTACCACCAAGGAAGGATGCGGTGTAGGAATATTGATCATTCCCCCCAACTTAAAAGAAATATGACTCTCGATCAAGTTAGGATTCAAAGCTTCCAACAACGAAGCCAAATATGAAACACTAATGCGATCTATGCAAATCATGGAAGGTTTGGGAGACGAGAAAGTTCTAATCTTCTCTGATTCTTAGTTATCATGTCCCAGACGAAAGGAACATACCTAGCCAAGGAAGAAAGAATGGCCAATTATGTAACAAGAGTGATATAACTGAAGATAAAGTTCACTGAATTTCAAGTGGAGCAAATTTCCCGAGAGGAAATTACCCGCATAGATAATATTTTATTAATTTTTAAAGTCGTACATCTATTAATATTTTATTAATTTTTTAAATTAGGAGACTATAGAGAGTAATTTAAGGGGTATGTTTAGAATTACACTAGGGTAAAAGAATGAAAATAAATAAATTAAATTGACAATATCCTAAATTCAAAAGTTCGAAAAGATATTTCCTCTTCTCACAAAATATTGAAAAGTAATGATCTAAAAAAAACTCTAACCCTGTATAATTTAAATGTTTATTCTAGTTTTGTTATTCCAATGAGTGAACGTGAACGTGCGCCATGAAATTTTTACATTAATAAATTGATCAAATTAAATTAAATTAAATTAAATTATAAAAATATAATAATTATTTATTCGGCCGATTAATTAATAAATAAATTGACCAAATAAAACTCCTACAAAAAATAATTATCTATTCGGCCAATTAATAAATTGACCAAATTAAATTAAATTAAACTCTAAAATATAGTCATTTATTCGGCCGATTAATAAATAAATTGGCTAAATAAAACTGGTGGAGCAAAAGATGAGAAAATACGCATTGATTCTAGGTATTTATAGGCTTTTCAATTGGTGAAATTTCATTGAGAAACCGATGTGGGACACAAGATTTTAGTATAGATATTTAAAATCTATTATTTTATATTTAAAATTCAAAAATTTGAGAATTTAGATAAATATGAATGGAAGAATATAAGGAGTGCCACGTATCATTTTCCTTTTAGTAATATAATAATGATGATGATATGCATGCTAGAGTCGGTAGATCGATCGACCCACATATCTTAGATGGATTTTCTATATGCAAATTCAAAGCTATCATACAATAAATCAAATATCTGTTTTCTTTTTTTGGTTTTTTTTTTTTTTTTAGAAATAAATATCTAGTTGATGATGATAGGGATCAGCTCGTTTCTAAAAGATTTGAAATTTAATTATTCTAAAAGTTGAAAATCTCTGTTCTAATATTTAGTTTCACGTCCGTTCACAAAAAAATAAATAAATAAATAAATCAAACATTTTGACGATTAAACTGAATTGTTCAATTGCTTAGCTATAGCACCTTGTTTGTGCGTACTAGTAGAGGTGGCAAAATGAGCCCGGCCCGACGGGCTGGCCCGATTGTGGGCAGTTTTGGGTTCAAGAAAATTAGGCCCGAATGATTTTAGGTCGGGCTGGGTTAGCCCAAAAGATGTAAAAGTCCGATGGGTTCGGGTTAGTCCGATCCGAACCAATTTACACTATAAAGTACTACCTGAGCAGGTTTGGACTGCATAATTTTAGACCTGATAGCATTTCGGGTCGGGTCGGGCCGATTTTCCCCCAAAGCCCGATGGGCTCGGGCCCGGACAGCCCGGCCTGGTGCTTTGCTAGCTCTACGTACTAGGACGCCAACCATGCGATACACGAACAATTATAAACTTTCAAATACAAAATTAAATTGTTCACGATATTTATATAATTAGTAAAAAAGAATTCAAGAATAAATACATACTCTGATTGGTAAACTAAAATAAATTAATATTATTAATTAGGGGTGGACTTGGGTACCGGTCCTACCGGAGCCCCGGGGATTTGGGTGCTCCTATTTGCAATTAATTTATTCATTTACTTTTAATTTAATTAAATTGGTGATTAAAGAATTTGAAATGAACAACTTTTTATATAGATTTACAGATCATAGTAAATAAATTTTGATTAACAATTTAAAAGATTTTAATTTTGAAATTAGTAGATTCTAATTACTCCTAATCTTCCTCTCATCTTCCTAGCCCATTGTGGTACAAAAAAAGTAGTTGAGCAAGAAAAGCACGTAAAATAAAATACGTTAGTTATTTGGAGAAATAAAAGTTGGAATAGGAGATAAATTCCTTTTCAACGTAAAAAGACTGAATATCTCATTAGAAAAGAAAAAAAAAATTAAAAAATATTGTCTTCGCCTTAATTCTAGTGAACATCAATTTGAATATATAAAACTAACGTACAACCCGTCGAAAATCGACGAGAAATTATAAAAATTAATAAAATTAAATTTAAATAGTACTAATATATGATAGATTAAAAAAATATTATTTGTTAATTATTTTAGCATTAAATAATTCGATTATGCAATCTACTAAACTCGCTTAGAATTTATATTCCTTGAACACATCTCAAATTCAATTAAAAAGTAATTTTACCACACGTTAACGTCTCAAACTCATATAGTTATGTTGTTAAAAATTATAACTAATACTATATATTGTCATTACTTTCGATAATTATTAAAGCTCTGTTCTTCTACAAAACCAATGTGGGCAAAAATATATTTCTCTCTCAAAGGAAAGCGACTCTTAAGCTGAATTTTTTAGCTTTTTTTGAAGAAAAAGAGGCAAGGTAAGGAGCGGATAGTGAGAGAGAGAAGAGATATATAGATAGCGAATAATACTACAGATGTTAAGATTGTCTATAAGATGAAAGTGATCATAAATATCCACATTATGAATTCAACACAAGATTAAGAAAAAAAAATAAGTTAAACCACCGCTTCATAATCATTCCGTCTACCCCGACGGTTCCGACCTAGAACCGGCCTATTGACTATAATACTAATTTTAGATTATATAAATAATCATCTTCCAAATATATTCACAAAAAATTATATTCATAGAAAAATAAATATGTTGACTAAATTTGTTTTCTTTTTACCTGAAATTAATATTTAATTATATAAATAACTATATTCCAAAAATATTCACACAATATTTAATAAATAAAAATTTAATTATAAATTATAATATTATATAAATAATCATCTTCCAAATTAAAAAAAAAAAAGCTGTCCCGCAAGCACAGAATTGGCCCATCTACGCGCACGATTATTGATCAGAATTGACTCATTGATAAATCATTAGTAATTTTTCTGCCAATTTTCCTACATATTCTACGTTTTCCAACGGAGACGATTAATTAAACAATTTGAGATGATGTGTTTAGAATTATTCAAACTTGTTTGAAATTTATATACTCGTACTTGTTTAAAATCCGATTAAAAAATTAGTTATTTGAGTTCTTTTCTGAAAAAATATCCGTATATTAGTCTACCGACACAGTTCTGCGTCGGAACTGACCCGTTGACCACGACTCTGATTTATAAGTACGTAATTTATAAAATTTATTTAGAATTTATATAGATCCAAAAATTTAATAAAAATAATGATTGTACTATTCGTTATCGTCCTTAATCGTATAGTAATATTCGTTAATTAAAGTTTTAAATTATGCAAAGCTGGAAACCCAACTACAAATAACGTAAAAATTATTTCATGGATGACGATTATAGATTTTAGAAAATACATGAGAAAAAAGCATAAAATGAAAAATTCTCGAGTGTCGGTTGGGAATTGGCTCATCTACAGCCATGGTTCCGGGTCAGAATTGACCCGTTGACCACAACTTTGATTTATAAATGCACAATTTATGATGATTCTAGATTTTAGAAAATACATGAAAAAATGAATAAAATTAAAATTTTAAAATTAATAAGAATAAAGAATGAAAATGTGTCACGTGAGATCCAGAGTTGAGGTACCCGTCAGTTGAAAATTGGCCCGTCTACCTAATTAATTGACAAATTAAAAATTACTTATTTTTTATCAAATTAAATAAAAAAATATTAGACTATTTCCAAATTTAATTCGGTCAACCAATAAATTATCCAAATTATTTTGGAACCATTTATTCTGTCAACTAATAAATTGGTTCACTAATAAAAATAATTATATATTCGGCCAATTAATAAATTGACCAAATTAAATTAAATTAAACTATAAAAATATAATAGTTATTTATTCGGCCGATTAATTAATAAATAAATTGACCAAATAAAACTCCTACAAAAAATAATTATCTATTCGGCCAATTAATAAATTGACCAAATTAAATTAAATTAAACTCTAAAATATAGTCATTTATTCGGCCGATTAATAAATAAATTGGCTAAATAAAACTGGTGGAGCAAAAGATGAGAAAATACGCATTGATTCTAGGTATTTATAGGCTTTTCAATAGGTGAAATTTCATTGAGAAACCGATGTGGGACACAAGATTTTAGTATAGATATTTAAAATATATTATTTTATATTTAAAATTCAAAAATTTGAGAATTTAAATAAATATGAATGGAGGAATATAAGGAGTGCCACATAGAATTTTTTCAAAGCAAGAATCGTTTTCCTTTTAGTAATATAATGATGATTGGCATAACCCTTACAAATTGTGAACGCTGCTAGCAGAACCCCCTTGTAGTTTTTGATACTCTATAATGAAGATCATATTGCATTCTCTAATGCGTTAATAGACTATCTGAATAAACGAAAGGGATATATGCATAAATACATTATCTGTTAATATTCGAGAAAACATTAAATTATTATGATGTTAATGAACACGATAATGTTTAAAATGGTACACAAAGCAATCAAATGCATTCAAAATCATTGTGAATGGTAGATATCACGATATTTGTTATGGTAGTTTGTCAGCACGAACATCATCAAGACATGAGAAATATGAATACGTACTAAAGTGAATAACAGAGATATCAACAGGCGATAATAGCAATATCTGTTGGATATAATGGTTTTTTAAATCATTATTTTGTGGTGGTTAATTATTTAATTAGCAAATAATTAAATAATGAATGATTATTTTACTTGTCGAGTAAATAATAGAAATATATTTATTGTCTCAAAACCATTATATAATGAGCGAGAAATGATATATTTAAATTGTGTTGGAGATAAATTTATTGTAGGCAAATTAATTAATCGAAGAAATGAGCTTGGGCTCGGGCCGTCGGAATCAGACTTTGGATTTGGTTGATTTAGGATTAGTATTTACTAGCCAAATGTCGAGAATTAAGATGTGGGCTTGACCCATTTAACTTAATTAAATAAACAATTAAATAAAAATAATTTTAAATATAGCCCCAAATCTTTTATTATAGCTCCCATAATAAAATAATAATAAATTAAATTATAAAAGTACTAAAACTATTTACAATCAATATAGCTCCTCAAAAAAATGAAAGAAGACTATGCAACGACACCTTCAAATATTCAAACGATTAGTAGCTGCACAAAAAGTGGGTTCATACAGTAGAGTTCGAATTTCTTCGCTCATTCAACTAGTATTTATTTTTTCATTCATCTCTGTCTTGTTATTTTTCTGTTAATTTAAATGTGTCGGTATACATCGTTTGATGATTAGTTTAGAAGAAAACAAAATGGAGCGATAATCCATAGGTTCAGAGGTGCAGGTGCATGATTTGAATCTCAAGGAATGGGGAGGAAGGATCAGCCGCGAAAACACTAGAAAATTTTCAGCTTCCAATTTGAAGAGGTTCAGAGAAGAGGCAATGTCGTCCTTCCCATCAAACGTCACCGTTTCCAGCACTGCCTCCTCGCCCGGCTACACCGCTAGAGGTGGTAGATTAAATTAGTTACGAGTTTAACACATTTGTTAATTCTTCACACACACACACACAAAATTCTGGAAATGAATAATATTAAGCAGCTGATGATGTTTTTATTACATGCAGAGGAAATTGATCCTTCAACATATCATTCACAACTGCGCTTAGAAGTAAAGAGAGTTGATGATGAAAAGAAATGAATGCTTGTACAAATAAAAGTAGTTTGGTTTGTTAATTAATATGGTGAAGTAAGTGCAGCATTACAAGCAAAAACGGTATACACATGGGAGTTGCAAGGGCAAGGGGGAATGATTCTGAACTCGAAATGGAACGAAGCAGAGAAATACATAAGCAATCCTTTATCAGGGTAGGTGCCATTGGAGTGTTTATCAGCAAAAACACTAAGCGGAAGATCCTTCCGCGGCAGAATCACTATGTCCGCCCTACCCTTCTCACCACTTTCATCCGATCAAAGACCAATCTCACATCATCACATCCAACGGTACTAATCTTGTTCTAACTCGTATATTCTAATTTCATATCGCATACTACTAATTAATTAATTGTTGGATATATATATATAGCAGAGAAGAAGAAAACGGAGAAGAAGACGCGAGACGTGGGAACACAAAGCACGCCAGTAGATGTTAGCTATAGAGAGGCTCATTCTCCGGTGTGGATGACGTGTCCTGGCCGTTATCTCCGGTGGTTTCGACGAACACTTTCATTACAGGTGGCCTCATCGGCAAATTCTCGTGCAGGCCGCCGGCATCTTGGCCGGAGAAGAGCAAATCGAGGTTGAACAAGGGGAAAACCGGCTTGATCTGGCCGTTGATGAATGCATCCTCCGCCGCTATAGGTGACGTATTTGCTCCTCCACACATAAAAGAAAACTCCTCTTCCTCCTCCTCCTCTTCATTTTCATCTTCATCTTCATCTTCCTCTTAGATGCTGAATGTTCGACATAATTTTAGGAGAAATCAATTTTCATCAATTCAGATTCTCAAATCCCAACATTCATCAACTACCATTATTAAAAGCCGGAGGGTCGAGTGTTTGGATCTTCATTACATTTGTGATTACAGATGTGGGAGCAGTTTCTGCTACCGGTGTGAAGTTGTGGTTGATCGGCCGTGGTGTCGTTGCATAGTCTTTTTCATTTTTTGCGGGGCTATATTGATTGCAGATAGTTTTAAGATTTATTTTATCTTTTTAATTAAAATTATAAATTGAGGACTATAAGAATATAATAGTACTTTTATAATTTTATTTTATTATGGGGGCTATAATGAAAGATTTGGGGACTATATTTAAAATTACCCATTAAATAATTGTTATATTGTTTATTTGTTTGGAAGTTTTTGGCCCACTATCCAACAGACAAAGGTAATTAAACAATTTAATTACTTTGGTTTACTTGGAGTGACGTCACTTGCAAGTTTATGGTAAATTCTTGGTATGCAAGAAATTGCCATGTACCGTTACCGCGGCTTCTCCCCTTGTGTGTTATATATATGAGCCTCCTTGATGGTTTTAACACATTTCAATTCACTCTCTTCTCTCATAGCATCAAAGCATCTCAAATAGTTGCATTCTAGAGTTTTGTAGCTCGGTTCTTGATCTCTGTTTAGTTTGCCAGAGTTCTCTCTTATTTTGGTACTGATTAAGAAAGAGACGTCGTCGTTTTATCTTTAAAAGACGATACGTCGTACCGTGAGCACTAGTCGAGTCATATCTCGTCTTGCGGAAAGAGGCCTTCCTCGACTCGACGAAATTCAAGTTTGTTCTAGTTATTTCGTTTATCTCATTTTGTAATCTAATAGTTTCGATTTCGTGTTCAGTTATATATATTCCAAGCTACTTCTATATTGTCTCGTTGTACTCTCCTTTATTCCAACAATATCCTTCTAAACAAAAAAACAATAGCAATATCAGCAACTAAGCTCAAGTTAGATTCTTTCTTATTCGTAATCTCAAACAACTTCTTTCAAATAGTAGCAACCAAAACTTTTCAATTTTACTTCAAGGAATTCTTATCATATTTTTTTTCTCTCCTCTTACCCTCTCCATTTCTCCTCTTCTCTGACCCTCTCTTCATTACCCAAAGTGTGAACGCCCAGCCACCCCAAAAAAGGAAGACCAATAAGTAACTTAAGAGAGTGACATATATAAGTAAAACTACAAAGATCATCAACCAATTCAACATAACACTAAATAGATTTATAGTCTAATAAACTATTTATATTCAAATTAAATACCCAAAAAAGAATGAACAAAACTTAATTTGGATTCCAGAAAACTTCAATAAAAGTCAATAATCAAAACTTCATTTAATTTTAACAAAAAATTAAATAAAAGTTTAAACAACAAACATGACAATGTTTCAGCCAACCATCGATAGGAACAGATTGAGAAAATTAAGGATAATAAATGCACACTTGCATTTTGACTGATTTTGAAGTTGTCATAGTATTTCTGAATTTGATGCCAGTTTTCTGCAACATATTTGTTATTGAAGATATGATGATATCAATATCTATTGAAAAGGTTAAAAATTATCTGCCCACAATAAATATCGTTGTTAAACTAATTTTTCGTACAGAAGAAAGAAAAATGTGAACAGACTTGCAACAGCTTATATAAAAAAACAAAAAATACTCCCATGCTCAGAGTGATTATGATCGATCACCCAATGTCAGCTATGAAATCGAGAATTTCCGTTGTAACAGAAAGAGAAAACAACTTGCACTTCCATCGTAGGGGATTCAACAGAATATTGGATATGAGAGATTTTACTTTCAAAGATATAAAGAAAAAATCGAGATTAACACATAGAACATGATTTGTGGATTACCCTAAGCGCTATATATTTTAAAATTGGCAAATACTCTTGTGAGACACGTCTCACCTTGTGCACGCCTCTCACGCGCGGCGCGTGTTGTGCACGCGCCCCTTTTTTTTCAATAAGCTCATATGCACTGCACCATATATTTATATGCACTACACTTTATGTTGATATGCACACCGAAGAGTATTGATATGCACCAGCTTTTTCCAGTTTTTTTTTCGATTTTTGTTTTTTAAATTTCCAAATTTATTTTGCACTCTTTTTTTTATTTGCCTCTTCGTTGTGCTGTTTGTTGCTTTCTTCTTTGGTCAAGATTCGAGCAAGGGGAGCTGAAGGCCTTGGAGCAAGCCGAATAATCCAAATTGCTGCCCGACGATTATCCTTATATTAGTAATTGGCCGTAAAATCTGTCACAGCCCCAAATTCCGAGGGACGGCAGAAGCCGGGGTGCGACTGGGGTTGGATTAAAGAAGCGGGGAAGAAGGGGGCTAACTGACTAAACATACATAAACGACATCAAACATTCAATGAACAAGACTGGAATATAATAAAGAAAGAGTCAATCACGAGTGATTACTCGACAAAAGTACACAGAAGAGACTAAGTTCAAAATTACAGACTTAACTACAGTGTACTGTTCAAAAGGTATATTTGAAAAGATTTAGAATTTTGCAGCGGAAGAGTTCTAACTAAAGCATCCTATCTTTCAACTCAACATCAACCGTTGCCGCTCCCGTCGCTTCAACCTGCACATTTAGAAAACAATGCAGGGCTAAGTACAAAAGTACTTAGTGGGCACGATGCCGAAATCATAATCATAAGTATAAATAATCTGGCATTTTATAACCATAACGCATCGGGGTTTTGTTAAAAAGGCTCGTGCCTACTAAACATTTTTTGACTGATTTGTATAAAGCAGCGTGCGCAAGCATTTTTAGAGTATGTTATGTTCAATCTTGACCAAAACTAATTCACCGTGGCTGGCTACCCCTCAACAGGATACCACATACACCACAGGTTACAAAGTGCACTAACTCTGGAAAGCACTTAGCAGCTAACTCAGAGCCGATCGTTAGTTAATCTAAAATAGACTAACTCTAAATCTGGAAAACATGAATGTTGACTCAGATAGGTACAAGAGAACTCACATAAAAACATAAAATAGTTCATGCCATAATATCACTTTGAAAACACAGATATCAAAGCGATAAAGAAAGATTTTCCGAGCATTGCTCGTTTTATTTTGTATATAAAAGCCCACCTTGATTTACAGAACTTAAAGCAAAACTTCCAACTTCGGATCTTCTGTCCTTTCTCTACAGTTGGCTTCCTCCTTCATCGTAAAATAAACATACTTAAAAACGGGTCGTAAAGGATAATCGATTAAAGAGAATCAAAGAAAGTTTTAGTTGTTTCATTCTTTAGGCATTTGCACGCTTATTAGATTCGTTTTACTTAAACGGAAAACGAGACTCGTACCAATCTCGTTTAGAACTTGGAAGATCTCATACTCGACTCTCGGATCAGTAGAGAAGGTAGTCGATATCTTAGTACGACTTTCAAGATTATAAGAAACTAAGTTGGAAAGAATCAACTTAGGCGATTTACATTTTAGTTCATTAAACGATTTATGAAAGTTTCTCGTTTATTATTTCTTTAACAAAAGGATAAAAGATAAGATTTCGACTGGTTTTCATCATTAAGGTCCTATACTTGATTCTAGGGTCAGTAGGAAGATGTTCGTTAGATAAAACGGCTTAAACAATCGAAAGAAACTAAGTTGTGAATTAAACAACTTAGAAAACAAGAAACTGAATTTTCACTGCGCAGTCCAGTAACTCTGGAGGCTGTCCAGAATAGAGAATTTGGAAACAGGGAATGAGCCCTATACCATTAGAAAGCTTAGGAAGTCTAGTTCTCACTTCAATTTACGGATCACAAATCCGATAAACGAGCTGGAAGTTATTACAGTTTCCGGCAAGGGTCGCAAAACTGCCGCGAAAACCCTAATTGCTTGATAGGTTTGACGTATAACGTCTTAGGTTCGTTCTAAGCTCTCGTATTTGATTTTTTTTTAGAAACTGGACTCTTAAGGCAGTCATTACGTACTTCCGTACGTGACAAACTCCTTCTTAAAACTCGCTCAAAAGCACGATGTTCTAAACGTCGGATTTCAACTAACAAGTACTAAACCAACAAAACTTCAAAACGCGTTCTAGTTCTCGACTATAACTATAGCCCATATTATATCAACTCGAAAGCTTATAACTTCAACTAGAAAATTGTTCTAAATTTCATTATAAACAATAATATCAAATTATAATTTTCATCCGACTTCTCGATTATTAGTTACAACTAAATGTTTGTCTCTTACGCGATTTTTTCAACGTTGCCGGATTTCATTCAAATTTTACGACGTTAAACTACGTCTAACGTGAAACATTTTCATGCATGCAAATATATCATAACATCATTATAACTCAGTTTATATGGTGATCTTTATCTCTTATGTTTCATTAAATATTTTTAGAAAATTCTCAATTAAATTCTATAATCAACTAACATGATTTGCAACTATATTCCATTAACAATTCATCACTTAACATTAATACATGAAAACCCCTAATCACTTAATAAATTTCTGTTTTTATACATATGTTAAGGGGATGATTTTCTTCCCCAATTAACTACATTTATTTACTAATCAACCTCTTATAACAATTATTAATCAATTGCAATTCCAAAATCAACTAACATGCATAAACCCCTAAATTCATAATTCAAACCCTAATTGACATTCACAAAAACATAGGGCTTTCAATTCCTTTTCATTCCAAACACTAATTAAACATCTATTAAACAAGAATCAACCATCAAAAGAAGAAAAATAAAAATCCTACAAAATCCCTAATAATTTCGGTAATATAGAGGATACTAGGGTTCTTGATTTTGATCAATTTTAAACCCTAATTAATCTATCTAACACATCTAATTTCATTATTCTAAGATCAAAACATCTATATCACCACTTCTAAAATTTCGATCAAAAGGAAAAATAAAAAGAAAAGGGTTTTGGATGGATAGAATTAAAGAGGAGTTGAATACCTTAAGATTTAACAAAGGATGTAGAAGGTTTTGTTGGATGATTGAGGACTTGTGTGGTTTCTTCTTCAAGAACTTCAAGGTGTCTTCAATGGAGGTGAAGAAAGAAGATGAAGAAGATGAAGATTGGGGGGAGAGAGAGAGCTGCCGAGAGATAGAGAGAGAGATGGGAGGATTGATTTTGTTCAAGTGTTTGAAATGATGATAGGTTTGAACATAAGAAAAGTATAGGTTAAGGTGTCATTAAATTAAACAAGTCAAACATGCATGTTTGCCACTAATCAAGGTGATGTGTCGGCTGCATGGAAGAATTTTAGAGGGTTACGGGTTTTTCCGGCGCGATCCGACGTTACGGAAAAACGAACGACGAAAAACGTTGCTCGGTACAAAATCGTCGCGATTCGATTTGACTTAAAAAAAATCTAACGTGTGAACTTAATTGGAAATAAATTTACAAAATTTATTTTGACAAAAACTCGGGACGACATAGTCCGAGTTTCGTCCGGAAAAACATAAAAACAAACTTTCTTGGCGTGTTCGTATCGCAATTTCGTAATTGTAAAATTAGACGGTTTTCCGTTCTTAGTTTACGAACTAAGAACTTTTCGTACGCGCTAACCCTAAATACAGTAGTCGTCTAGCTGACTTCTATAATTTATTTTTTTAATAACAGATTCGACCGTTAGTCTTAGAATTCAAAAATTGTAAACTTAGGCGTGCAAAGCCATTTATTTAATTAGCTTTAAATATTAAGAACGTAAGGAATTTACGGGGCATTACAAAATCGGATCCAAAGGCGGAGCCATAAAATCGGAGCCGAATGCTCCACAGGGAAAAAAATAAAAAAAGAAAAAAAAACTGTAAAAAAAAAAAACTGGAAAAAGTTGGTGCATGTCAATACTCTTCGATATGCATATCAACATAAAGTGCAGTGCATATAAATATATGGTGTAGTGCATATGGGCTTATTGCAAAAAAAAGGCGCGTGAGAGGCGCGCGCGGTCTCACGCTGTGAGACGCATTGCATGAGAGTGTTACTCTTTAAAATTTACCTTTCAAATTCTCTATGCGCAAGAGCCAGTAACAATAAGGAGTGAATGATTTTCTTCTTCACCACATTAGTGCAGGCACCGCCACTATCGAAAAGTCATATTTTTCTTGTTTTTCTAACATTTCCTTCTCCATAACTCGACAAATTCAATAATGGAGATTGTGCCTCTATTGGAGATATATATGTATGCAGTTTAGAATTTAACTAGGGAAAAGATTTACGTCGCATCTTAAATAAACTTACACGTGATATTCGGAAAAAAATGGCATGTACGCTCGCACACCATCTAACTCTATAAAGTCTTTTGTTGATATCGATTCGTATATAACTGATGCTAAAAAATGACAAAATTGCCCCAAATTGCTCCAATACTCGTCATACTTTTCAGGCACAAGAGACTTCCAATGCATTATCCTGATTTCTATTTGTATATTTATCTTACCCAAGTAATTAAACTACTCAAGTTCAATAGAAGCATTGGTCAACAAACCTAGTATTTCGGGAATATAAGCATGCAATTATCACGTTCAAATTAGACCTCTTGAGTGTAGGTTTATGCTCAAATCATCTTGCCCAATCCAGGCTTAGGAATTTAGCTAGACATATCGAAAGTAAAAATCAACACAAAATAAGTAAAGGAAAACATACTTGGCATAAATAAAAATATGAATTGTAATCCAGCAGAACAGAAACTGTCTTGGCCAATACAACCAGCAAAAACTAAACTAGAAAATATTAAGTGTTACCTGTAGGTAGAGCTGTCAAAATTGGCCCGAAATGGCCCGGCCCGATGGGCCAGCCCGACCCGCTCGATGTTTGGGCTGGGCTGGGCTGCTATTATTAGTGGCCCGAAAAAACCCGGGCCATTTTGGCCCGGCCCAAGTGACCCGACGGGCCAACCGGGCCGCGGGCCTAAAAAGCCCGACGGGCATAATTATGAAGTGATTAATATGATTAATCACAATTAGTGTGATTAATCACAATGTCACAATAATCGATTTTCGAGCAAGCCATATCATATGAACAGTGACTACACCCACATATCGATCTGAATGAACTCTCAATCCGAATGAACTACACCCATATATCAAAAAGAAATAAAATATTTTTTCACTTGAATTAGTTGAAATTATACATTAATTTGACACCATAAAATTGTTAAAATAAGTTGTCTTCTTGTAATCAACTTCACATTCCATACCGCATGTACTGTAACTACAAAGTTAGTGATTCAATTGTAAAATTTTTGTCCTGTTTTACCCAATTTATTTACTTAATGTTCTAGCAGGAATTAAGAATAATAGATAAGTCTATTTAAGTCTATTAAGAATTTATGTTCTAGCAGGAATTAAGAGTAAAGATAAAATAATAGATAAGTCTCACTTCAAATACTTTAATAGGTGTGTATTATTTTTATTTAAAAATAGATAAATTAAGAAAAACATTTATTCAAGAAAAAGTAGGAAAATTGAGTGAAAGTTACACACGATATACCCATTTTAAATTTAAATAATAATTATTTTTTAAAATTTATTTTCTGACCGGGCCACTTTGGCCCGACCCGCCCGTAGGCCCGATAGGGCTGGGCTGGGCCATCATTTTTGGTGGCCTGTGAAAATTTCGGGCCGGCCCGGCCCGATCCGAAAATGTGCATTTGGCCCGGCCCGAATGATTTGACAGCCCTACTTGTAGGGCTCCTCACAACTCTCAAATAAAACGTGATAAAAGATGGATGATTTACAGAATGAATAGCAGCCATATATATAGGCGTGAATTAGAGTTGAAGTTGGTCTCTTTCATGGGCTGGACTCCTTCCCTTATTTAGTCTTTTTTCCATGTAGCTAGGACTTAAATCTTCTTTCCTTCTCCTTGGCAGATTCGGCTATGATCAGACACTTTAAGATAAACATGGAAAGTTCACATCCTTATCTTCTTCCTTGGAGAGGAAGTCTCCTCTGCTGCCCATGGCTACTTTCATCCTGTCTTGACTACGTCGATGTTTGTCTTGCCCACGATCCGCACCACTCTAGGCACTTTCTGCTCGACATGAAGATATGTGTGTGTGGGGAGGGGGGGGGGGGGTACTACTTCATTTCATAGCTCCATTCCATATAATCTCTTTGTTGCCTAAGCTGCAAGCTTCAACCCTTTGCCCATTTGCATCGTATCGTTGCCCAATGCCTTTTTAGCAGATTTCCACCGGATTATGCCACAATGCCACGTGTCCTCCCCGCACCCACTTTTCTCCTACTTGTGTCATCTCAGACACATAAAAGACTCTAAACACACACAAGACTCAAACAAAAGACACATAAAATGAACCCAAATTTCTGGTCCATCAAAGCAGTAAAATTGTTTGTGCCGAAAATGTAAAGAGTATGCAGAGAATTAAAGTGTATCTTGGAGGGGGGGATGGAGGAATAGTAAGTATGTTCCCGCCAGCCACACTTGCTAGACTTTAAATAAAAATAGGGTATGGATGCTAAAACCTTAGTTGTAGCCATTAGTCCTTTCTCGTGTAGAGCATACATCCCACTGATGAACCCATATTTTGAGTCATTTTTATGTCTATTTTAGGTAGTTTAGATCGAGTCTTTATATGTGTTTTGTCTAGTTCTAGTGTCTAAGAGGACATATTCTGGGCAGGAGGTGATATGTTGCCTGGTAGGTGCATTCTAGGCACAACAGGGTCTGGAAGCTTCATTTCTGTTAAGCTAAACAAGGCAGGAAGTGAACTGAACAAGGTGGTAATGTGCTTGGGCAACTGGCATGTTTCTCTTTGAAGTCTAGAAGGATAAGGAAAAGATGATATAACTTAAATATCTTTCCTTATCCAACTAGAATTAGGATCCGGAAGGGATCTCTTGTAGATAAACATGACATGCCATGTTGGGATCGTGCTTATCAAAGAATTACTTGCATCCCAAGTCTTTTATGCTTTTCAGTCCTTATTTATTTTGAGCATTGTGAGGAAAGACAAGTCCTACGGACAAGTTTATTTAGTGTTTTCATCGTACTTGTTTTGATCGGCACTTTTGGCCGGATTTACTTTCCGTTGAATATTTCGTAAGTTTTTAATATAGTTTTTATAAGTTCCTCAATGATTTGTGTTTACGTATATAAATTCATGTCTAACTAAGTTTTTATACTTGATTTGGGTAAGACAGTTAAGTGAATTCATAGCTCGAGAGGTCTAAATTATGCTTGATAATTACATGCATGTGTTCCCGATATGTTGATGAGCTTGTTCAAATATGATGTAATACGACTAAGAGGTTAATAGGCCGTTAATCACGTAAGACATATTAGATCACTAATCAATTAAGAAGTAGCAGTGTTTTTCGTAACTTATCTTAGTTAAGATCAATTAGATTAGAGGAAGGTGTCTACCCTGCTTGGCAAGACGTGATGATTCCTTGTTGGGCCTTTTTAGATTTTAATGCTCTCTGTGCAAGAAACTGAATGATGACTTTAACAGAGGTATTGCCTAGAGTAGGGAGTCGGTGGTGCATTGCCAATTAAGTAAGGATAGGTCATGAATGGGTTTGTTAAGAGCGTGACGAGTAAAAAGAGATCTCAGCATTCAAGTCTTATAACCAACGATGCATGCATGTGATAAATATATTTGCATCGATGACCGAGCTAGAGTCTTCACTTAACAATGCCTTTATCCATATCAAGGTTTTTTTATTATTGATCAAGTTCTCTATTTCTTTTCAGTGTTTATTTAGTTTCTATGTTAGGCAAGAGAGTCCGAGTGACCAACATTCCAAAACCCTTCTTTCTTACTAGGTGGAGGCGAATTCAAGAGATAGGAAAAATCAACTCCTTGTGAATCGACCCTGTACTTACACGCTATCTGATAGTTGTGATAATAGGCTACAAATTCATTTTGAGAGTGAAAACAACACCCTCGTCACCCATTTTTAGCTTATTGATTTGCTTGCTAGAATGATACGAATTGGTGAGATTTGATTCTCTCCAATCTTCTGGATTAGCACCATTCTCTAATTGATATCCTATGGATTGATGGGACTTTCCTTTTCTGGTCTTTACACGCGCTTTCCATAAATAACCACTGGTGTTGGGTGTTATTGGCTTGTGTACTGTCACGGGCATTCTAGCTGCTTCATCTCAATATGCCTCACACCAATTTATGCTCACCAGGGGACCATCGCTGCTAATAGGTGTTCTGAGTGGTTCGTCATTGAGCTTGCTCTTTGGGGACTCCTTTATTTGCAACTTGCCTGATGTGTGCAATTTAAGCTCATTTAGGCCTCCTTTTGTCATATGCCTTGATCAGAATCTCCTCCTCCATCAACCTGTTTTCTCCTATTTAACCTGTACAAACACAAATAAATACAGAAAAGACAAAAGGATACTAAAAGTCGAAAACGCATCACCGGATCACGTTGGATTCGAAGCTGACACGAAATATTAAAGTTATTTGGTCAAACAATTTTTATTTTGACTACCACCGCCCGCTATCCGTTCTACTGCCATCGACGTCGTGGTACGTATTGTACGAATCTGTACCAAGCGTAACAACGTACGACCACCCGTTATCGTTCTATCATCGTCGTTGCCGCTACCATCACCACTGTCGTGGTACGCTTCGTACTAATTCGTACCAAGCGTACCATAACCCACTTTCCCTTCTGCCACCGTCGCCTCCATGGTACACTTTGTACAAATTTGTACCATTCGTACCAACGTACCACCGTCCGCTATATGTTCTGATGCCGCCGTGGTACGATTTATACTAATTCGTACCAAGCGTACGAATGTTCCACCATCATCTTTCATTCTGCTATCGTCGCTACTGCTATGGTACGCTTTGTACGAATTCGTACCAAGCGTACCAACGTACCACTGTCCGTTTTTCATTTTGCCGCCCCTGCCGCCGTCGTGGTATGCTTTATACAAATTTGTACCAAGCATACCAACGTACCACTGTCACCTTTTATTCTTCCACCACCACCGCCGCCATCGTTGTACGCTTTGTACGAATTTGAACCAAGTGTGCCAACGTACCACTGTTCGTTTTTCGTTCTGCCACTGCCGCCGCCATAGTATGCTTTGTATAAATTCGTACCAAGCACACCAACGCACCACCGCCTGCTTCCCGTTCTATCATTGTCATGGTACGCTTGGTACGAATTTGTACCACACGTATCACTAACACCTCACATTCCGCCTTCACCACCATCACCGCTGTCACCGTCGTGGTACGCTTTGTATGATTTCGTACCAAGTGTACCACGCGTACCACCATCATATTTTATTCTGCCACCGCCATGGCAGCACTGAGGTGCGATTGATAGGAATTCATACCAGGCCTACGGCTATCACTTTTCATATCGCCATCATTTAAAATTGAGGGTTTTTTTTTGAATTTTTTTTTCATTTATGATTTTTTCGCAAACTTGTTTTTGATGATCTATATGTTTTTCATGTAGTTTCTAATGATTTTTGGTGTATTTGTTTTTAATTCTGATTGAATTCGATGTTTTTATGTTGATTTCTGGTTTGTTTCTATTCATGGAGGAGATTGTTGCTCGCTGTAAAAAATATTCGTACCAGTAGTAACTTGTACCAATATAAAATAACCATTTTGTACCAAGTTTAACACTGAGTAAACTGGATTTTGGTACAAAAATGACCATTTCGTGTCGACGTACCAAGTATTAAGTGGTAACGCAGTACGAATTCGTACAAAGCGTACCACAGCGGCGGCGATGGTGGCGATGGCGGTGGTGGAATGAAAAGTGACGGTGGTATGCTTAGTACGCTTGGTACGAATTCGTACAAAACTTACCACGGAGGCGGCGGTGATGGTGGCGGCGACGACGGTAAAATGAAAGGTGACGGTGGTATGCTTGGTACGAATTTGCACAAAGCGTACCACAACGGCGACGATGGTGATGGTGTCGGAATGAAAGGTGACGGTGGTACGCTTGGTAAGAATTAGTACAAAGCGTACCACATCGGCAGCGACGGTGATGGTGGCGGTGGTACACTTGGTACGAATTCATATAATGTGTACTACAACGGCGACGGTGGTGGTGGCGGTGGCAACAGCGGAATGAAAGATGATGGTGGTAGGCTTAGTACGCTTGGTGCAAATCCGTACAAAACATACCACAGTGGCGATGGCGATGGTGGCGGTAGCAGTGGCGGCTACGGAATGAAAAGTTACAGCGGTATGAATGGTACAAATTCGTACAAACCGTACCGCGGCGGCGACGACGATGGGTGGTGGACTGAAATGTTACAATGGTATGCTTGGTACGCTTGGTACGAACTCGTACGAAGCGTACCACAGGTAACGGCGGCAGTGATGGTGGCGGAATAAAAAGTGGTGGTAGTACACTTGATATGTTTGATACGAATTCGTATAAAATGTACTAGGCGATGGTGATGGTGGAAGAATGAAAGATGACGGTGGTACGCTTGGTATGTTCGGTACGAATTCGTACAAAGCGTACCACGGCGGCGGCGGTGATGGTGGCGGTGGCGGTAGTGGAATGAAAGGTGACGGTGGTACGCTTGGTACGTTTAGTATGAAATCATACCAAGTGTACCTCGCCTCGAAGGGTAACTTTGTCAGAAATACACAAATATTTCCTCTTTATGTCAAAAGTTCACTTTTGACAAGATTTGATGGTTTTCGTTGCTATAATGGCATAGTACGATTTGCCTCTTTATATAACGCGCGCTGCTCTTTTTTTTTTCTTTTCTAAATTTCAGCGCGCGCGGGTGAAACCCGACCTGTTGACTCGATTGTACCACATACAACCGTTGTACCCTAGTGTGTCTCTTTATAAATATAGTTCACGTATCTTTTAGGTGTGATACTTTGCATTGTGATTTAAACTACTTTTTTTTTTCTTTGAAGCAAAACCAGTTAACAATGAAGAAACCGCCATATATGTAACCGAAAGTCTCTCTCCACCAATTCCTTAAAACAATTTTGAAAATTTACACTTTAATAATTCTTTTACCCTTTTAAGTTCCAATACAAAACTAATGAAATACAACTATCAAACTTTCACTGAATTTAAATTTTAAGTGATAAAAAATACACTACGTGTGACGCTTAAAGCATAATTATATTTTCAACAAAAGGATTTAAAATGAACAAGCGCACTGAGGATAACATTTTTCATGTTGAAGTTATGTTGATTTTTATTTTTAGTTTTAGCATCAGAATGGTATCATTATGATGTTAACTCACTTTTATTTTATTTCAGTTGAAATTCGTTCATCTCAACTTTGGTATGCCACAAGTGGAAATAGAGATCCATGACTTAATAAGGAAAAAAATCGATTTACTTCATATGAAAATGTCAATAGTATTACTACATTTTTTTCCATTTTCGGTTTTGAGTTTTGTTATTACTCAAGTTTTGTTTTGATTCACATTGAGTAAGTTTTTTTTTATAAATGAATGTTCGAAAATTTGATTTAGAATATAGAGGTAACCGATTCAAAAAATTTAAAAGTGTGACATAAATATAAGAGTCAACTTTTGAAATAGTCATTATGGTCAATATACCCAATATTTGGTAATTTTTTTAATTTGGGAAAAAAATCTAAACCCTAAGGCGAAAGTAGATAATTTCAATTTTTATAATTAACGTTCCTTTTTTTACGCCATGTAACTATTGGTATTATTGGTACTTTTTGTACAGATTTAGTCATTAGGTCCCATATGCCCCATGTCTCAAAAAAAGTCTCAAATGTCCCAAAGTGTTGTTGGTACATTTGGTACAAACGAAATCTATTTGTACCAAAAGTACCAAGTCGCAACAACAGATCAGAAAAACACTCGATGGAATGATCTAATTTAGTCTTATTAGTGCCAAATATCCCAAATTTGGTACAATTGAGACAAATGATCTAATTAGTTCCAATTGTACCAAATTATGGATATGGTACAATTGGGACGGATGGTCTAATTCGTACCAATTGTGCCAAGTTATAACTTGTTCAACTGTGGTATAATTGGGACGAACGGTCCAATAAGTTTCAATGGTTCCAAAATATTGATACAATTGGGACGAATGAATGACATCCATTTGTACTGTTCGTACCATATCGCGAGAACCCCAAATTTTGTCAATTTCAAACATAATATCCCGTGGTCTCAAAATTGAACCACAACCAATGTTAGAAAGTGACTTTCAACAAGACTAGTCTTTTTGAAACCAAATACAAAAACATAGTTACAAAAATACTAACTAAAATAACATAATGAAAATTAAGAAACATTAGCAAACACCTACTCCAAATTGCACCCCAGTTTCATGATCATGAATTAATTCAATCCTTTATAGTCATGTGATGTGAGCCATGAAACAATCCATCTCCACTTAAGTAGCACCATCTTTCATCATAGATTGTTTCATCAAATTTGCAAGCTTTTCTACCCTCTGCCTCATCTCAACCCCTCTACACAAAGCATCAATATTATTAGAGCTTTCTCTACTGTAAACGAACACACAAATTCGTCTCTTCGCACCCAATCTCTCACATCGACGCCTACCTTGAGTACCTTCTTGATCAAAACAGCTTGATATATTCTCTATGCATGAATTCCTCCCACAATGGCTCAATAATCCACCAAGTGCACAATGCTCCAAGACTTCGAGCTGCGGTGCTCATTCTTTCACTGCATCTCTCTCTCTTTAACCATTTCCTCAAATCCTCGAGGCAACTCACCTTTCTTATCTCCATCTTCAAAGATATCTCCTCTATCTGCATCTCTCAACAACCACACAAATCTCACCTCAGCAAGATCTTAATTGGTTCACCAAATAAAGACAACACCGTCCCAAATACATAATCATTAAAAATAGCAGCTATAACAACAAAATAAGAACAAAGAAAAAGAGTAAAATACTTAGTGAGACAAATAATCAAACACCTAATCACCATAACAATAACATTACTAGGCCTCAATCCTTCAGCTTGCATCTTTTGGAACAGATGCAAAGCCTCCTATAAATCACCATTTTAAGCATAACATTCGATCATTGAATTTTACGACAGGACACGACACTTTTGAGTTGTTGTTGACGATGGAAGAAGCGAACGACGGTGTTGCAGAGAGGATTTTTGAGAGGTGTGTAGAGAGGGACTTGTCGTGGTGGTCGGAGAGGACAACGCCGATACGAACTGGGGCGAAAGGGGGACTTGTCGGAGGAGTCTACGGCGGAGATGAAGGAGAGGAGGGTTAAGTTGTGGATCAAGTGACGGCTACACATGGAGTTGAAGAGAGAGAGAGAGAGAGAGAGAGAGAGGTGAAACTTGTGAAGGGTGAGGGTAGTTAAGTCTCAAATTCAAAAGAATGGTCAGAATTTGTATTTTAGAACATGATGAGCCAAATATTGAGTTTTAATGCCCATTGTGGCTATATATATATATGGGTGGGTTCACATATAAAGTACTTTTCTCATAAAAAATAAAAATGCTGCATTTTATGTATTAAAATAATACATCTTGTGTATTATTACAATGCATCGTCATAATAATGCATTTTTGAATAACTACAATGCATTTTTATGAAATGCATTTCATGTTCAATTACAAGGCATCATTCAATCACAGCCGTAGATCTACAAAGATCAATGGTCCAGATCGCTTCTCATTTCTTACAACAAAATGGATTTACATATGATCACTTCCATATATATATATGGGTTGGTTCACGTACAAAGCACTTTTCCCGTAAAAAATAAAAACAATGCATTTTATACATTAAAATAATGCATTTTGGGTATTATTACAATGCATTCTCATAATAATGGATTTTTAGATTACTACAATGTCTTGTTATGATAATGCATTCCGTGTTCAGTTATAATGCATCGATCAATCTCAACCGTAGATCTATAAAGATTAATGGTCCAGATCGCTTCTCATTTCTTATGGGAAAATGGATTTACATATGATCTCTTTATATATATATATATATATATGTGGAGAGGATCATATAGGAACTTTTATTTATATAAGAACTAGGAATCGATCCAAGCCATTGATCCTATAAGATCTATGGATATGATTTAATCTTATAGCCAAGTGGTCAAACCCGCTTTAGTTGGTCAATCCCGCATCTTTTCACTTAAGTAAAGTTATTATGGTAATTTCGCTATTTGATCTCGTGTGAAAATAAAATGCATAAACTAGTATAAAGTGATGCACTAATTAGTGTAAAGTGATGCATCAATATCTTATTTCTGATGCAACAATTATATTTTATTAATGTGGAACGAATAATGTTTGTTACATGAATAACAAACAAGTTTTGTAAACTGTAAATGTATAATTAAAACATTACAAATATGGTTCCTAAGAAAATTACGTATATTTCTGGACACAATGTCATAATGCATTAACACGATTTATGTGATGCATTAATATGAATTTCTAAATGCACATAATAGTGAAAGACTCTTACCATAATAAATGCATTACATGTATGGTATTTTTGCATGTCGATGTTCAGATTTATGCATTACATTGTGTTTTTTTTTATACAATAGTTTATCAGCTTTTAATGCACAAACACTATTGACATAATGCATTAATATTAACAACATAATGCATAAATACCACTAATCTGTGCAAAATGAATAATTACAGATTTAATAAATTTCACCCACACTTCATTTATTCCTGATGGTCCCGATACGAGTTCTGGTGTATGGGGGGAGGGGGAATACACCATGATAGGAATTTTAAAAATAACCCCCTGAAAATTACCACAACTGAGTAAGAGGACTCAGTTGGAATCACAACTGAGTAAGAAAATTCAACTGGAAGAGTGGTGCTGTGCGGAATGTGGTGGAAACAACAATAACTCGTATAAAACAACTCACGCTCAGATGCAAGTTAGTTGGTCAGTTGAGTTAGTTGGTGAAACCCTGAACTCACGCTCAGTTCAGTTGAAATGTAAAGATGCAGTTTTGAGTGCTAGTTAGTTGGTCAGTTGGATATGCAAAAAGTAACTGAACTGAAAACACAACACAAAGGAATTACGTGGTTCGGAGAGAACTCCTACGTCCACGGGAAGTTGTGAGTCCACACAACTCAGTCCAAATTCTTTAGGACATCTACCACAAAGCTTACGCGGGCTTTGCAACCGTTCATATAAGTTTGCAGGTACTTATCAACCTTACAGATAAGTTTGCGGGTACTTATCAACCTTTCTACTCAATTTCGGGAAGAGGAGGATCCTAACAACCTTTTTAGGGGATGTGTATAAGGGTGGATTTTCCAACTACTAGCTCTAACAAAGAAGTGAGCTAGGATCTAAGCTTGAACAAAGGAAGACTCAAACTAAGATCGAAAACACCAAGACAGATTCTAACACTCTATGAACTCTCAGCTGGTGATGTTCTTAGAGGATAATTTCAGTTTAGCTCGTGTGCAGTTTATTGTCGTTCTTTTACTCGTCTGTCTCTTCTCTTGTGTTCTCTGTCTTCTCACTTGATGAATGAATGAATGCCTCTATTTATAGGCGGTGATAATCAATTAGCCATTAGAAGAGTCGTTGATCTCTGTTCTGTGAAAGCGATGGCTTGTCTCTCATCTCTGCAGATTTTCCCGATTTGGCAACTATGAACTTCTGCTTTCCTTCTGAGACAACCTTGTGTTGGGCCAAATGAGGTAATGACAGAACGTCAAACCTTCACGTGACTTCCTATTTGAAATTCAAATTTCAACCTTTGTCTTTCAACATTGGTTAGTCTGTTGAGACGTTTGATCTTCATCTGAGTGGTCTTCAGCTGATGTTCTATCTGATCGCTACCTTCATCTGGCATTCTGTCTGAAGAGGAACAGTTGAACTCTCAGCTGCCTTGAACTTCATGTTGTCGACTTATCAGATCGAGTCCTGCAACTGATGTTCCATCTGAATAGTTAGCTTGAATGCTCAGTTGTCTTTCTTACATCTGATGTTCTATATCAGAACAATTGGCTTGAACGCTCAGTTGTCTTTCTTCCATCTGATGTTCTATCCGAGTATAGCCATGTTGCCGTCTTCAGCTGGAGTCCTGTAAAGATAAAATCTGAACATTGCTCAAACAGTGAGCCTAAATACTAACTTTAGAAAATGGCAACATCTACTCGGTTGGGGTCAGTTGGTTTTGGAATCAATCAAAACTTTACTAAATTTTCCAACAATTCCTCACCGCCACCTCCATGCCGCCCCCCAAAATCCGCCGCCGACCACCACCGTCATCGCCATTTAGGATTTAAGATCATTAGAAACTCATCCTAAAAATCCATAAATCAAAACCCATCAATATGACTGAAGCTAATTCCCATATGCTAAATCTCTTACAAATATCTAATCTAACAATATTTGTTTCAACAAATTCAATATGCTACATTAATTCAACTGTGGGAGCGGAGGTGACAACTGAATGGTGGATGGTGGAGAAGAAGAAGAAGAAGAAAAAGAAGAAGAAGAAGAAGAAGAAGAAGAAGAAGAAGAAGACGACCATGGCGGTGGTAGAGACGATGTTGGTGGGGGTAGGTAATGGTGGTGGTTCTTCTACAATTCCCTACGGTAGAGAGAGAAAGAGGGGGGATGGGGGAGAGAAGAAAATAAATGAGGAGAAGGAGGAAAATAGAGCAACAACGGTGGAGTCGATGGCGGTGTCCGACGACAGTGATGGTAGGTGGTGGTGGCGATAGTGTTGTTCGGCGGGTGGTGGTGAAGAGAGATGTAGAGAAATCGATTAAACCGGGAAGAGAGAGAGAGAGAGAGAGAGAGAGAGATGTGATTCAACGTGAAGAAGAGAGAGTGTGTGGCTGAAATTAAATTTCTAAATTTAACCCTCCAATATATAATCAAGCAATTGAAGAAACACTTATCTATGTTTATTTTTATATTTTTCAATTACTTTATTTAATTATTAGTAATTTGTTTTGTTCTGCTTAGTCTAGTTTTCTCTTTGCTTGTTATTAAATAGAGAGATGCTTATTTGTGTTAGTTTTGTTGCTTTTTTTTTTATTCTAGTTTTTGATTTGCTTATTTCAAACTAGAGAGATGCTTATTTATGTTTGTTTTGTTGCTTTTTCTAGTTTTTGATTTGCTTATTATATACTAGAGAGATGTTTATTTTGTTGTTAATTAGTAATTTGCTTATTATCCATTGGCGAGATGCTTATTTATGTTAATTTGCTTGCTTTTTTAATTTTTTTATTTGATTATTTTAGTTATACTAAAAATATGAAAAAATAAACAAATAATATTTTAATTAGGTGTAGGATTACAAAATTCGTTGTATATATATTTAAAACAAACCTAATATTTTGCAAAAGGTGCAAAATTATGAAAAGGTGCGCACTTCCCAAATCTCACAAGGATACAAAAATCGTGGGAGATATATTCATTAATTTTTACCTTATTTTCCCTTAGACGCTAATTTTAAATTATATTTTATTAATATTAACAATTGTTAAGATTAAATCCTAGCCATCTAAATAGATTCAATCAGTGGTTAATATTGGTTCCTAGTTTCTATCTAAGAGGGTGGAAACTACCAGAACTACTCTATATATATATATATATATATATATATATATATATATATATATATATATATAGAGGGATAGGATCAAATAGGAACTCCTATTTATATGAGAACTAAGAACCAATCCAAGCTATCCATCTTATAAGATCAATAATATGATTTAATCTCTTAATTAGTTGGTCAAACCTACTTTTTTTGGTCAATCCCATATTTTTTACTTAAGTAGGGTTAAAATAGTAATTTTTGCCATTTATGCAGTGCAAAATCGTAATGTATTAAATAGTATACAGTGATGCATAAATTAGTGCAAAGTGATGCATAAATGTATATTGTTTATAAAGAACAATTTTTTTATAAAAGTGTGTACTTATACAATTAATGCATTACGTATATCGTATTCGTATTCATATTCGTATATGATATCATAATTAATGGATTATGTACATTTTTTTTCGTATTTATTATTTGATGTTCCGTTAATAGTTTTATGATGCATTATCACAATTTATGTGATGCATCAATATGATACTGTAAATGCACAAAATAAGATATGATTTATTACCATAATTAATGCATTATGTATGTGATATTTGGACATTAAATTGTTTGAATTTATGCATTTGTTTATGTATATTTTTTTTTTACTTCAATGCATCAAATTATAATGCACAAATAATATTAGTGTAATGCATTAATATTAATAACATAATGCATAAACTTCTCCTCCGCTCCACTAAACCTGACACTGCCGCTCCGTTGAGCCGCTGCTCAAAATCGGCGCCTACAAATCCTTCTCCGAGGTGTCACCCCTCATAAACTTCGCCAATTTCACCTGCAATCAGCCATTCTCGAGGTCGTCAAGGAATTCGATCGAATCCACAGATTGTCGACTTTGACATCGATTACGGCAGACAATGGGCATCTCTTATGCAGGAGCTCGCATCGAGGAACAACGACGCCTTGCTGCTTAGAATCACCGCACTCGTTTCTCCATCAACTCACGATCAATTGAGCTCATCCTTATTCGAGAGAATATAATTCAGTTCACTAATGAGATCAACGTTGGATTAGAGTTTCAGATTATCAACATCGATTCGTCGAGTTCAGGTTCATTGGTTGTGTTTCCTAACGAGGTCGTGGTGGTCAACATCCTCGTTAGTTTCCTTCAACTGCCAGCGGCTTCTACTGTCGTGGGCATAGCGGTGATCAAGAGAATTAAAAATAGAGAAAAGAGAGATATAGAAAGAGAGGGAAAGATAGAGAGAGGGGAAAGATCGTGTATTGCTAGATATTCCCTAATTTAGCCCTCTATCCCTTATTTTTTAATCCATGTCAATTTTTTAGATATAATCTTAGCCACACATTCTTTAGAAAAGAGTGGTCATGATTAGTTCCTAGTTCTCATATTAGGAGTGGTTCTCACCAGATCCACACCACATACATACATACATACATACATACATACATACATACATATATATATATATATGCTGGTTCACATACAAAGGTATTTTCCCGTAAAAAATAAAAATAATGCATTTTGTGTATTATTACAATGCATCATCATAATAATGCATTTTTGGATTACTATAATGCATCGTTATAATAATGCATTCTGTGTTTAATTATAATGCATCGATCAATCTTAACCGTACTACAAAGATCAATGTCTAGATCGCTTCTCATTTCTTACGGGAAAATGGATTTACAAATGATCTCTTCCCTATATATATATGTATATATATTTTCTAAGGTGATGGTTGGTACGCTGGAATGAAATGATAAATAGAATGGTCAATACTGCTTCTATTCCTAATCCCACGGCTGGTATATTTTTTTCGTAGGGAATGACCATTCCCTCCCTCCTCTCTGGTATTAGCTATTTCACATCTTCATTTATTATTATTATTATTATTATTATTATTATTATTATTAATATTATTATTATTATTATTATTCAGTTATTACAAAATAATTCTAATAAATTAATTAAATAATAATATTATTTAATTATACTTTTAATATTACTATACTCATTAGCTATTAAGGGTATTATAATAATATCAATAATAAATAAAATTTATTATTATTATTATTCATTTATTACAAAATAATTCTAATAAATTAATTAAATAGTATTTCATAATAATGTTGCTATCATTGTAGTTAGTATAAAATTATTATTATTACTATTATTAATATTATTATAATTATAATTAATAATATTATACATATCAAATAACCTATCACTAAAATCCCCTTAGAGGGGATAAGGCTAAGCGGAGCGAAAAGGGTTTTCCATGAGATGGAAAATGCAAAGTATTAGTCCCACATGAAGTTTGTGAATAAGTGATTGTCTGATAATGAGCAAGGAATACCCGTCTTTCTGCTAAAGAGGATGTATTGACTCATAATTCAATAGATACTTTTTATGAATGTCAACTAAGTATCGTAAGTAAATTGCTCCCGTTGTTCAATCATTTGATAACCAGAATCATTCTTTGATAAATGATCACTATGAGTCAGACTCAATAGATTTGATCAATCTTTTTTTCTGTCGTTAAGGCGGAGAACTGAACCAAGAATTCTCTTTCTTCATCATCAATCGAATCACTGTTCGCGACCCAAGATTCTATTTTATCATCAATCCAACCCCCATTCAATCCGAGCAGCCCCTTTTGCATCAATTTCTCACCGATTGTGGAAAATATTAACATGAGGGAATGAGAGTGATAATATTTGCAATAGATGAAAGATATAAAATGAAGAAGGACTGAAACCATATTATAATTTTCTTTTCCATTTTATTAAACATCTAATAAAAAAATAATGAATATATTAATATTTTCTTACCTTTTCTTATCCATCATTTTCCAGTGAAAATATTTCCATCAAAATCACCTACATATAAATATGGGTAATTCTAAATGTAGCCCTCAAATTACTCTTCATAACCCCTAATTAAAAATAATAATTATAACTAATGTGATTTTACTACTATAACCTCATAGCCCCAAAAATTATAATTAACTAATAAATAACTAATGATAAGCATAGCCAACCCCAACAAATCGGCATAAGCCCCCACCCCCAATTCCACATAACCCCCAACCCCAATTCCATTGTAAAGAAAATGAGCTAGTCTTCCGAGAATAAAGAGCCAAACTAATGTTCCCTAGTATCTTTTTTTAGGGAGACTTTTCCAAGTATCTAAATTATGGTCGAATGTTTTCAATGGATTCTTAAAAAAAATAAAGAGCCGATTTGCGATAATTGGGATTGGGAGTTTCAGTGAAGCTTTCCAAAGTCGGATTATGTTATGCCTCTGGCATATTCGCCGTGGTTGGCTTAAAGTCCTATTGAAACATTGTCACAATTTTGATGTGCAAAGAGACATGTTTAAGCACCTAGGCAGGATATTGTATTGCACAAGTATTGCGGCAAGAACTGCAGATGCTGTTGAAGAGTTTATGCAAATACATATTGATCAGTGTGAATTCTTGGCGATAATTGGGATTGGGGGTTATGTGGAATTGGGGGGTGGGGGGAATATGCCGATTTGTTGGGGTTGGCTATGCTTATTACTCCCTCCGTCCCTGATATATCTTCCTAGGAGGGAGTGGTACGGAAGATTAAGAAAAAATGTTGATGAGTTGGTTGTGAGTGGATAAAAGGTGGTTGAGTTTGTATTGAGTGGAGAAAGGGTCCCACATTGAAGGAGTGATAGTATTAATTAATTGAGATAGTGGTGAGTGATATATTAATTAATTGAGATAGTGGTGGGCCATATGTGGTATTTTAGGTAAATAAGTTGATAAAGTAAGGGTAGGGAGTAATAATTTGTTGTGATATGATGTCCAAAAAGAGCTAGGAAAATATATGGGGGACACCCCTAAAAAAAAAGATAAGAAGATATATCAGAGACAGAGGGAGTATTTAGTTAATTATAACTTTTGGGGTTATGAGATTATAATAGTAAAATTACATTAATTATAATTATTTTTTTTAATTGGGGGCTATGAAAAGTAATTTGGAGGCTACATTTAGAATTACCCTGTAAATATACTTCTATTATAATGGAAAAGGAAACATCCCCCAAGAAAGATTACTGCAATTGGGCTTTTAATGATCTGGATCGGGCCCAATTAGGGATCAACACCAAATAGTTGGGCAAAAAGGCACAATCACAGTAATTTGCAGCAGCGGTATATATTTGGGTGGCATTCTTCCTTCGCGCTCCGTTCGCTTCGATTCCTCTCTTCTCATTCAATTTTCCAAAAAAAAAATCTCCATCCGATCACCGCAGTTTCTCCCATATTTATCTAGGCTGATTCAATGAAATCGCCGGATTCTGTCGCGAATCTTTCATTTTAAGGTAAGAAACAATAATTAACACTCTGCATTCGCGGTAATTCGCAGGAATTCGCAATCGCACGTATGTTTGCATGAATTTGTGATCCTTGGATGCCGAGACGTGATCCGCATTTCGTTTATAGTTGTGGAATTCACAATGCGTTGCTGGGATCTGTTGATTGAGTGTCTTTAACTTCACTTTTGACTTGTGCTCGTTGTTGGATTCGTATGCGTGTGGTGGGGAAGGAGAATATTGTTAGAGTGGTCGATTGATGTTGGATGCATTTTGTTTTAGTTTCCTAAATTGTTTGAATATTAAGTCCGCATTAGCTCCAACATTTATCCTGGGTTGATGGTGCACGAGTTTTAGTTGAATTTCGAAATGATTAAACTGTACTGTCATGTAAGAAAAATGCATACAATGTAAATTGTGTGGAATTTCAGTTTGTTCGGAAGAAGTGCACATTTCCAGTTTTAGTTTTGTTCTCCGTTGCTCTCTCTCTTGCTCACTGTGGACTTCAGTTTGCTTGTTGATTGATGCTTCCAGTTATCTTTTCAGGTCAACCGTAAAAATTTCATATGAGGAATCTACAATAGAAGGAAAAATATATATTGTTAGTAAATGGAAGAAGCGGAAACAATAAATCATTACGAAATTTCTGGTGAAGACCATGAATCAATGAAGGAAGGAACCAGTCTAGATGGTAATATAGTTATACCTAAAGCTGCAGATATGGAAACAGATCTAAGTCATGCAGATAATGTAGTTGGTGGTACAGATTTAGAGGGAGTTAATCCAGCTTCTCCTATTTTAGATGATGATCTTTTTGAGCATGTTCCACTGAAAGAAAAGGGAAAAAGTGGCACCGAAACAAGTCAGTTTTTGGGCCCTGATGACATCAGACATTCATCTACTGGAAGTGAGGAAACATTTGAGTTTTCCTTCCCAAACGTTCCATCATCTGGTATTGATTTTCTGCCGGATGTAGGACTGGATTATGGTCTACGCTCAAGCTTTGGGGCTGAGAATGACTCCAATTATGACATCAACGAGTCCTTGTCTTCGTCTAGTTTTGATGCTTTGCAGTCATATGGAGATTTTAGATACTCTGCTGATTCACCTCAAAAGCCAAAGTCCAAACAGGTTGCGCCGACTGGGTCTCCAGAGCTTTTGCATTTAGTAGATTCAGCTATAATGGGGAAGCCAGAAAGTTTGGATAAGCTGAAGAATGTTGTTAGTGGTGTTGAGAGGTTTGGAGGAGATAATGATGCAGTTGCTATGGCTTACTTAGTAGTTGATTCGCTTCTTGCTACCATGGGAGGAGTTGAGTCTTTTGAAGAGAATCAGGATAATAATCCACCCAGTGTGATGCTGAATTCTAGGGCTGCAATAGTGGCTGGTGAGCTCATTCCCTGGCTTCCTGACATGGGAGATTTTGATGGTTTCATGTCTCCTAGGACTAAGATGGCAAGAGGATTGCTAGCTATCTTGCGTGCTTGCACTAGAAATAGAGCAATGTGCTCTGTGGCTGGTTTGTTGGGGGTATTACTCCGGTCTGCGGAGAGGATGTTTGTTCAGGATATCTGTTCAACAGAGAAAATGAAATGGGACGGAACACCTCTCTGCTACTGTATTCAGTACTTAGCTGGGCATTCTCTTAGTCCACGCGATCTGCACTATTGGCTTCAAGTAATTAACAGAATTCTCAGGACAGTTTGGGCTTCTCGGTTAATGCACTCGCTGGAGAAAGCGATGGCTGAAAAAGAGGTCAGGGGTCCAGCGTGTACTTTTGAATTTGATGGTGAGAGTTCGGGTCTGCTTGGCCCAGGTGAAAGCAGGTGGCCTTTTACCAATGGATATGCATTCGCAACTTGGATCTACATTGAATCATTTGCTGACAACATAAGTACGGCTACGACTGCAGCTGCAATTGCAATGGCTGCTGCTGCCACATCAGGGAAGTCATCCCCCATGTCAGCTGCTGCAGCTGCTAGTGCTTTAGCTGGTGAAGGCACAGCACACATGCCTCGCCTGTTCAGTTTCCTGTCTGCTGATAATCAAGGGATGGAAGCATATTTTCATGCTCAATTTCTGGTTATTGAATGTGGAAGTGGGAAGGGAAGGAAATCATCTCTGCATTTTACTCATGCTTTCAAACCACAGTGCTGGTATTTTATTGGCCTTGAACATAATGTCAAACAGGGTCTCCTCGGAAAGTCAGAAAGTGAGCTGAGGCTGTACATTGATGGTACCTTGTATGAAAGTCGTCCTTTTGATTTGCCAAGAATTTCAAAGCCTCTTGCATTTTGCTGCATTGGCACAAATCCTCCTCCAACTATGGCGGGATTACAACGCCGCCGCCGCCAATGTCCTTTGTTTGCTGAGATGGGCCCTGTATATATATTTAAGGAACCAATTGGGCCAGAAAGGATGGCACGTTTGGCTTGTAGAGGAGGGGATGTGCTGCCTTCATTTGGAACTGCCGCTGGAACCCCATGGCTGGCAACAAATAACCATGTCCATAATATGGCACGAGACAGTGCACTTCTTGATGCTGAAATTGCTGGATGCCTTCATCTGCTATACCATCCTAATTTGCTCAGTGGCCGTTACTGTCCAGATGCTTCTCCTTCTGGTGCCGCAGGTATCAAGATTACCTAATTGAGAAATTCAATATAAAATAATAGGGTCACTGAGTTGTTTATACAGCATATACTAGTACGGAATTGGCGTTCGCCCTGTTTCTTTAAGTTAGAGCTGACTGATAATTATGTTTATGTAGTGTTATGTAGTGCAGTGTTATGTTTTACTTGGTGTGATATACTGATATCATATGGTGGTTCTTATTTCTTGCCTTGGGAGTGGGACACCTGAAACTGATTGGGATACAGCTCGAAAAAACTCTCAAATATTCCCCCCCCCCCCTCTCTCTTCGCATTAGACCATAGTCCCTGTTCTTGAGTCAAAATTACTTGCCGATGATGGTTTTATTTCCCAGATGCTGTTGCTTATTGTAGAATTGTTGGTGGAGCCTGCTTTTATGCTAATGCAAAGGAAAATTGATCTACATATTTACACCTAAAATCACCCTACTGAATCCAATTTTTCTACATTATTGTCTTTTTTCTCTTTTTCACATGGCTCAAACTACTTGACATGCTACTCCTCCTTGGTGAGTAATGCTCTTATGCATTTCAGGCACCCTCCGAAGGCCGGCAGAGGTTCTTGGTCAAGTGCATGTTGCTACAAGAATGCGGCCAACCGAAGCCTTGTGGGCCTTAGCTCATGGAGGCCCCATCTTCTTGCTGCCTTTGGTAGTTGGCAGTGTGCACGATCATAGCCTTCAGCCACGGAAAAGTGACCTTTCTTTGTCCTTGGCCACAACTGCACTTGCAGCTCCCATATTCAGAATTATATCTTTGGCTATTAGGCACCCTGGAAACAATGAAGAGTTTTGCCGACGAAGAGGCCCTGAAATATTATCTCGAATTTTAAATTATCTCCTCCAAACTTTATCTTCACTTAAATGTGCAAAGCGTGATGGTGATGAGGAACTCGTAGCAGCTATTGTCTCCTTATGCCAGTCCCAGAAGTTCAATCATGTACTAAAAGTGCAGCTCTTTAGTACACTGCTACTTGATCTGAAAATTTGGAGATTATGCACTTATGGACTGCAAAAAAAACTATTGTCATCACTTGCAGACATGGTTTTCACTGAGTCGTCAGTAATGCGAGATGCTAATGCTATCCAGATGCTTCTAGATGGTTGCAGACGATGCTATTGGACTGTCCGTGAAACCGACTCTGTTAATACATTTTCTACGAGTGAGGATGTTCGTCTTGTTGGCGAAGTAAATGCTTTAGTAGATGAACTTTTAGTGGTTATTGAGCTATTAGTTTTGGCAGCTCCGCCGTCCTTGGCTGCAGATGATATCCGTTGTTTGTTGGGTTTCATGGTTGACTGTCCCCAATCAAATCAGGTGCTTGCACACTTAAGTTTATATATTTTTTGTCGTAAATAAAGCAGTAGTTGAAATCTCGTACAGTCATTTTCTCTTAGTTTGTTTTAGTTTCTTTGATAAACATAATTTGTAAGTTACATGTAGTCATGAGTACTAACAAATAAAGCATGCAGTGAACAATTGCATTTTAAAATCTATCAAACTATAATGAACACACCTGAATACTAGCTCAGTTGTGTTGATCTCATCTGGTGCTTGTTTGGTTGCATTTCAGTCTTCATGTCTAGTCATATTTTAAAATAACCACCAAACAACTCTTTTTAATTAACCCACAAAGTGTTGGTAATATAATACCTAGGTCTTATGCTAAGAAATGTTATTATGAACTTCTGTGTTTGGTAATAAACTCCTACAACAAATTCAGGGCTGACCTTGAACTTATATTGAATTAAGGAGACATTTCTTAGCAATTTCACTTTAGGGGATTGCCAATTCCACAAAGCTGGTAATAGCTTAGCCGAAAGCCAAGCTGAAGACAATTCATGTTCATTTCCTTAACTAATGACTCAATTTATGTGGTCGTGCATGATATATATGACTCTTTGTCACTCATTCGCCTCACGTACTAGTAAAAAAGAAAACACTTCAACCCAAACTTGTTGATTCATGGAATGTTAATGAATGTTTACTTTCACATTACACCTAACAATTTGGCATCTGTTATGATTTTATCGTTCCTAGTTGTTTGATATCTACTAATCTTCTTATCCATCTCATTCTGAAGTTCTTTGAGCATGTCTGACAAGTCTTCTGGAATCAATTGCCTCAATCTCTCCTTCCAGGTTTCCAGGGTGCTGCATTTAATTTACAGGCTGGTGGTTCAACCCAACACATCCCGGGCTCAAAGCTTTGCTGAGGCATTTATAGCATGTGGTGGCATGGAAACACTTCTTGTTCTGTTGCAGCGTGAAACAAAAACTGGTGACCATGATGTCCCACACTTGTTGTCTGAACACAATAAGCGCTTATCATCAGTCAAAACAGATGAAGATAGTTCTCATGGTGATGGGAGATCTTTGGAGAGAAAAGATTTGACTTTACAGGAGAGTGCTTCTGAACTCGAAAATTCTGATGGACCTACAGTATCTAACACTGAGAGGATATCGTCCATGTCTGGAAATCCATCATCTAAAAACTTAGGTGGTATAAGTTACTTAATAAGTGCTGAAAATGCACGGAATAATGTATACAATGCTGATAAAAGTGATGGTATAGTCGTACGGATTATTAATCTCTTGGGTGCTTTGGTAATATCTGGACATTTGAAGTTTGATTCACCTGCTCCTTTGGATGTGACGAGCAACCTTATTGGTTTACTTGAGGCAGGAGGTACCATGTTTGATGACAAGGTTTCTCTTCTTCTTTTTGGTCTACAAAAGGCTTTCCAAGCTGCACCTAACCGGCTTATGACTGGCAATGCATACAAGGCTTTATTGGCTGCCTCAGTATGTCTTTATCTTTTTGCTTCCCCTTCAGTTTGTTTAATGGGCTTAGGTGAGAGAATCCAACCTTTTTTGAGTGACAAAATGCAAGGATGAATAACTGTGTAAGAAATGGTTGGTGCACATGCCTACCAATTAGTTTGAGGTGAAATGGATGATATGTTTTCCCATGACTGTTACGAGGAAGAAATTTATCTTGAGTCCTGCACTCTTACTGAAAAATGGTTTTAAGATACCCTTCCTCCCTTGTGATATCATGATCATAATGTAATACGGAATCATTACTATCTTTAGCAACAGAGTTCGATCAAATATGGATATCCACCTAACATATTATCCTTATTACAAGTTCATTTGTTTCAAATTTAACACGAGCTGTATTTCTTGGATCAGAAATTCCAGCATGTATGCTTTTTTGGTTCACATTATTATGCCTAAATATTAAATGATTGATGCTCCATTAAAAGCAAGAAGATACTAAAAGTGAGTTTTATTATGGCCTATTTTTGAGAAAAGATTGCACTTCGTTTTAACTTGACTGTCTGGTTTGATCTTTGCTTTCCAGATAAACGTGTCTTTATCAGAGGATGGTCTAAACTTCCATGATCCAGGTCACCGCTTTGAGCACTTGCAGATCTTGTTGGTTCTTCTACGTTCTCTTCCGTATGCGTCTACAGCATTACAAAGTCGAGCACTTCAGGTGCTGAGTTTTGATGTCAACTATGCCAGGATTGCATACTCTTATTTCAGATTAAAGCAGCCTTTTTCTGTTTTAAACTCTTTTAACTGTCACTTCCTTCTTCTGTTTTATCCCTTTTTGTTTTTTCTCTATGCCATTTTAGGAGTTTTTAGAGAGGTATTGTTGGAGAGTTCTTGGAGGGTAAATCTGTTCAGCAAGGAAAACATGAGTCCACTACTAAAATAACTTTTATTTTAGAAATATATATTTTGGTCTGGTAGAGTCTCCTAACTGGTGAATGCTAATACTGGATATCAATATATTGCAGCTTGTTCTGGGCATACATTTGTTTTACCGTGTTTTCTTCTAACTTATTGTCCTTAATTTGAGTTTATTATTTTGTACACATGGCATGCCTCAATTCTTGGTCTCTCTCAGGTGTTACTTAAGTTTGTGTAGTATATAGCAAAAGAGTTTGTTGGATAGTCCTCCTTTGTTCTCCTCATCTTTTGTTTCCGACTCTGTAACAAGACATTTATTTATTTTACCATTCTGTCAAAAGTTATTAATCAAAGTTACTACACTATCCATAATGTTATCTTAAACAAAATATTTCAAATGATTGGTAAAAAGTGCTGCTGATGCATTTTCCTTTCAAATCTCACTCTTCCTATTTCATATCAGGATCTTCTAATTTTGGCTTGCGGTCATCCAGAAAATAGAAGCAGCCTAACAAGCATGGATGAATGGCCTGAATGGATCTTGGAGATTCTCATATCTAATCATGAGGTAGCATTACTTACCCATTATAATGACTGTCATTGTTATTTGTTGGGTCCTTTTGGTGGTGCCATTTTTCACACTTTATGCTTTTTATGCAGAGAGGTGGAAGTAAAAATGCGAATCTGTCCAGCTTGAAAGATGTAGAAGACTTCATACATAATTTCTTGATAATAATGTTAGAACATTCAATGCGCCAGAAGGATGGATGGAAGGTTAATGTTCCTTTTTTGTTGTCTTCCATTCACACCCTTGTATTGTCTACCGAGCAAATGAGGTGTTTAAAAAATTACCAGTAGTGAACATCAGGCAGAGGATCACCTTAATTATCAAGCTATATGATGGAAGGCAATAACTTTACTGATAAGCACAATGAAAATAAGGTCTGGCAACACAACAGTCTACTTATGGAGCATTTCACAGATGATCTTAATTTTTTTCACTATATCAAAGAAAATATTGATTAGTAAGAAGACCATAGACATGATTTTCCGTAATACCACAAAAGTTGCATTTTTCTCGTCAAACAGAAAGCACTTCATTTTTCCTTTTATTTATTTATTTATTTATTAGTATTTATTATTTTTGGTGTTGGGGTTTGGGGGGTGGAGGGTGGTGGGAGTGCCTTGAAGATGATATCACAAATCCTATGGATTTCACATTTTAGTTTCTCTCTCTCTACTGTCGATCAACCTTCATTCAGTTTCATGCCACCATGTGCATGAGTAGTAGAATACTTTCTAAAATATTTTGGTGCTGAACTGCTGAGTAACGTTTTATTCCTTTTTTTTTTTTTTAATTCTTGTTTAGGCTAATCTCATTGTTTCCTTTTCAACTTCATTAAGTCCTGATTTTTATTGGTGTATCTGGTCATTACTGTGACAGGATATTGAAGCTACACTTCATTGTGCAGAATGGCTGTGTATGGTGGGTGGTTCTAGCACTGGAGATTTAAGGATCAGGTATTGCATATGAAATACATTTTGTAGCATTAAGCATTCTGGTTTATAATGAAGAGTTCAGCATGGATTTTCTTAACCTTAGTATTGTATTGTTTAGTTTATTCGCCATAATTTACATTAAATAAGGTTAAAGCTTGTCAGTTATGCTCTCTGAATTTGGCTCCGAGGATCAGCAGTCTAAAACCAAAATTGTGCCAATACGAGCAATTTAATATTCTGCAAACTGAGGTCTAGAATTTTAAGTGGCTGCTACTGTGTTTCACAGACGGGAAGAATCATTGCCCATCTTCAAAAGAAGGCTTCTGGGTAGTTTGTTGGACTTTTCTGCTAGAGAATTACAAAATCAGGTAATCTTTATATTTGCTACAGCAATTCCCATTTCTGGTTGGCCCTGTAGGGTTCTTGTTATATTCTTTCATTCGTCATTGACTCTGTTTAGCTGTGAAAACCTTCTTTTCTCTATGTTATGTGCTGCTTTCATAACAGTATTTTGCTTTTGGTAGCCTGTGTTATCCTCCTGCCTTGTGTTGGCAATAACTTCAGCGTATGTATCTTATGCAAATCTCAAACATTGCCTTTCAACACTATTGATAAATGCTCAATGTTGTTAATCATTTTTCAAATTTATCCCTTTTAAGTTACTTCATGAGGTACAATTACATATTTCATATTTTCTTAAAAAGATTACCCTAAACCTTGACATGTTGGTATTGAATGTTCTAATGATTTTTGATATTTTTTTTTGCAATGATACAACAATGTCAGCATTTTAGTTTCTCTGTGCTTCAGACTCAAGTTATTGCTGCAGCAGCTGCTGGTGTGGCAGCGGGAGGATTGACACCTAAGGATGCAAAGATTGGAGCTGAGAATGCTGCTCAGCTTTCTGTTGCTTTGGTTGAGAATGCAATTGTGATCTTAATGCTTGTTGAGGACCATTTACGGCTGCAAAGCAAACTTTACAGTACTTCATCTTTGTCTACTTCCATGTCTCCATTTTCGAGTGTTTTGCCTATGGGCGGCCGCTCTTCAAGTGCAACGCGTGGAGAAACTTCAGATCTTACGTCATCTCAAAATTCATCAACTACTGATTCTGGACGACCTTCTCTCAATGTATGTATGTACTATACTATATAATGACATGGGCATTTTTAAGCTGCACCAATATTTTGATATTTGTGTGATGCAACTTAGCTTTTTCTTGTTTTACTTTCGTTTTACTTGGCATGAAGTCAAAACCATTTTCTTGTTAACTGCTGTATGTCAAAATTGAGAAGGCTCTAATATCAAGTGTTTACACCTTAGTTTTTACTTGGCATGATTTCAAACATCAGTATCTTGTCAACCACTGTATGTCAAAATTGAGAAGGCTCCAGTACCAAGTTTTTACACCTGTTGGGTTAGTACCATCAGTCCCATTCTTACTTGTTGTCACAATGCCATATCGTATGCGCCACTGCAAAAGTCCTGGGTCAGTCTCAGAACGCTACTTTTATCTTTGTGCTTTAAGACATAATTGGAGCTTTGGCCTTTGCATGAACATAACATTCCATGGGCTCTCTTTCGTATTTCCTGCATTTGATTGTCACAACTAATAAAAACCGACTCTACTTGATCTTGGTAGGTTCTTGCTCCTGTGGCTGATGGTAATGGGCAAATTTCAACAGCTGTGATGGAACGACTGACTGCTGCAGTGGCAGCTGAACCTTATAACTCAGTTTCCTATGCTTTTGTGTCATATGGGAGCTGTGTCCTAGATTTGGCAGAAGGATGGAAATATAGAAGTCGCTTGTGGTATGGTGTTGGACTTCCTCCGACAACATCAGAATTTGGTGGAGGTGGCAGTGGTTGGGAATCTTGGAAAACAGCGTTGGAGAAGGATGCCAATGGAAACTGGATCGAACTTCCACTAATAAAAAAATCAGTTGCAATGCTTCAATCTTTGCTATTAGATGAGTCTGGACTTGGTGGCGGTCTGGGTATTGGTGGAGGATCAGGTACTGGAATGGGAGGCATGGCAGCTCTTTACCAGTTATTGGATAGTGACCAACCCTTCTTTTGTATGCTCCGTATGGTGCTTGCTTCATTAAGGGAAGATGATGATGGTGAAGATCACATGCTAATGAGACATGTCAGTAATGAAGATAAGTCAATGGAGGGCTTCCACCGAAAAACTACCACTGCTGCAGCGTATGAGACAAACACCAGAATGCCAAGTAGGAAACCACGATCAGCGTTGCTTTGGAGGTACACATCTATGTATTTGACATGAATTTCTCATTTTTTCTGCATGGATTTTTACCATAGTGGTGGCTTATAATTTGTTTGAATGCCAAATTCTGTTTGCAATGGTAATCTACTTATCAGCTGTTAGTCAAACTTTTGTTTGTACTGTAACCCAATAATCTCAACTTAATAACATGAAATCTAATGGTGGTGCATAGTCTACCAATCCACCTATGATCATCTCACCTTTGGGCTTGAACAGAAGAGTTTATAGCAGCTATACATACCTTTAATCATGAATTCACACTTTTCCTGATCTAAAAGCTGTCCAGAGTTAGATTTTCAGCCTGATAAGGAAATGTCATGTTTTTTCGGTCGACGTTAAATGCCACATGCATGTTAAAGTTTTTACTTCTGGGGAGTACCATTATGTTCGTCAATGTATACTTTATAAAACGAGACTAGCTGACCTTTAATTTTGTGCAGCGTGTTGTCTCCAATCTTGAACATGCCAATATCTGAGATGAAGAGGCAACGAGTCCTGGTTACATCTTGTGTCCTATATTCAGAGGTCAGTCTTGTTTGTTGTGCTTGTGTTTGTATAGTCTTGTACCCTTCTGTGAGAGTTGTTCTATTTGCTGCTTCTGCATTATATATGTCCATAACTAGCATGACTTATATGTAGTTATTCTAAATATTATGCTGTTACCCTAGTACTTTTTGATGTTGCAGGTGTGGCATGCAATAGGAAAGGACCGTAATCCTCTACGTAAACAATATTTGGAGGCAATCCTACCTCCTTTTGTTGCTGTATTAAGAAGGTGGCGGCCTCTTTTGGCAGGAATTCATGAACTTGCTACTGCAGATGGTGTTAATCCCCTTGTTCTTGAGGATCGTGCCCTGGCAGCAGATGCTTTACCTATTGAGGTGGTTATCCAGTTCTATTTTGGAACATGACAGTTGGCCTGAAGTTTGGAATTCCCTTTGAGTCACTAGGACATGCCCAGCTTTTGATGCCTCTTATAGTATGATATAGATTGAATTACCATTGCACATATGTTAAACTAGTCACATGTAAACATTGTGAAAATTAGTGTATGCCCAAGTATCTTTCATATTATTCTTGGATCAATTTATTTACCGTCCAAAGAAAAAAAAAGAGTTGTTCAGCATGATAGGACTCTCTCTTTTAAATTATTATCCCCTCTCATTATAGGTAATTCTGCATCCCTCAGACCATAGCATAACTGAGATATTTTTTATTTTTTTTACTTATACATTTAGGCTGCTCTTGCTATGCTGTCTCCTAGCTGGGCTGCTTCTTTTGCCTCACCTCCTGCTGCTATGGCTTTATCAATGATTGCTGCCGGTGCTGCTGGTGGAGAGACCGCTGCTCCTCCATCTGTCTCACATCTTCGGCGTGACTCATCATTGCTTGAGCGGAAAACGACTAAACTTCATACATTTTCAAGTTTCCAGAAACCTCTGGAAGCACTTAGCAAATCTCAGGCCATTCCAAAGGACAAGGCCGCTGCGAAAGCAGCTGCATTGGCTGCTGCCAGAGACCTTGAGCGGAATTCAAAAATTGGATCAGGAAGAGGTCTCAGTGCTGTGGCAATGGCTACATCAACACAGCGTCGGAGTAGAAGTGATTCTGAACGAGTAAAAAGATGGAATGTGTCTGAAGCCATGGGCACTGCCTGGATGGAATGCTTACAATCAGTGGATTCAAAATCTGTGTATGGCAAGGACTTGAATGCTCTTTCCTATAAGTATATTGCTGTTCTCGTTGGAAGTTTAGCTTTGGCTAGAAACATGCAGCGGTCTGAGGTATTGCATTCTTGCTTTGAAGATTCCGACTATCTCTAAAATCACAACACACAATTACCTGAACTTGCTGTCGGTGATTTCAGGTTGACAGAAGGTCACAAGCTGACATAATATCTCAGCACCGATTATTAACTGGAATACGTGAATGGCGCAAGCTTATCCACTGCTTGATAGAGATGAGATGTCTCTTTGGTCCATTTAGTGATGATTTATGCAAACCTAAGCATGTATGTTTACAAACTGGACTCATCAGGTTTATCTGAAGGTTTGTTAGTCACTAATCTATCACTGTGAACTTTGATGGTGTTAGGTTTTCTGGAAGCTAGATTTTATGGAAACTTCTTCTAGAATGAGAAGAATTTTGCGAAGGAACTATCAAGGCTCAGATCACCATGGTGCTGCTGCAAATTATGAAGATCATATGGAGCAGAAGCAGGAAAATCATAAAGCTGCAAGTCCATCTACTACCTCTATCGTAGCTGCAGAAGCAATGTCATCTGATGTGGGTAACGAGGAGGATGAGCAGGATGTAGCCTATTTGGATGTTAGCGCAAATGGTGAACAGCCCGGTGATACTCAGAGAATATCATCTGGACGCGGTGAGCATTCACTAAAGTCAGGGGAGTCTTTGGATCCACTAGTTACTGATAGCCTAGACTCGGAACCTATTCCAACATTGGTTGCCCCTGGTTATGTCCCATTCGAGCATAACGAAAGGATTGTTCTTGAGCTTCCATCATCAATGGTCCGTCCATTAAAGGTCCTAAGAGGAACTTTTCAAGTAAGTTCTGCATACATTAATCAAGATATACTTTATTGCCATTTTGTATTCTCCTAGCCCATTATCCTGATGCAAAAATATGGTCTTACTTTCTGCTGCCAAAAGACTCAGAACTGATGGTTTTCCTACTGGTGCTCCTATGGAAACTTTCCACATCTGATGATGTTAACCATTTAAAAGATATATTAGGGGACAGGAAAAAACAGGTGATGATGTTAACCATTTTAACCATTTAAAAGATACAGATTACTCGTCTTTTGCCTATCCTGCCTTCATCTAATAGAGGTTAAGAAGTAACTGTGTGGCTTGGAGACAAAAAAAGGACTAACTATGGTTTTTAGTTGGCTCTATTAGACCACATCTATATGGAATAGGACATTATCCTTCTCTTACTGAGCAGCGAGCACTTTACTGAAGCTCCATTCCGTGTGATGCTCATGCTGAAGTTAAATTTACCTGCAATTTCACTAGTTAATATGATATGTTCATATGTATTAAATGATGTCTTTTGTCAGATAACAACTAGGAGAGTCAATTTTATCATTGATCGCATGGATGATAGTGCTATAAGAGATGTGGAGGGCAAAGGTTATGAAGTTCAAGAAAAGGATCGAAGCTGGTTAATATCATCACTTCACCAAGTATACAGCAGAAGGTTGTTTTAGTTACTGGTTCATTCACGTGACCATACTGCTTCTAACTTTTCTTCTTGTTTGTTATATTACTTTTCAATGGTGCTCATCTGCCTAATTTTCTGTCTCGAAACGACCTGGTTATGTTGAGTTCTTTTCATTCCTTTATCTCTCTTTTTTTTTTTTTTTTTTTTTTTGGATATGGTTTATTCTTTCTTTTGAAGTTCTAGAATCTTTTGTTTTTGTTTCATTTAATGGATTTGATTCACCCTGAGGGAGTGATCCCTTAAATGCTGAAGAAAACGACTACCTTCTTCATTTTTCAAGGATTAAATTATCCTCATGACTTTATTCATCAGTTTATAATTTTACTCAATTCCTAGTAACCTCTTATCTGTGCTTGTAAGATTACTTGTTCAATGTTTCATGTTCTGGTCGTACAAATGAACAGTATAAAAGTACAAAGACCTTAATTGTAGCATGTAATAGCTGTTCATCTTACGCATCATGCTTCTTCTTCAGACCTCTCCCTTTTACACAACGGAGATTTATTTGCTTGGGTGTCCCTTCCACACAGGGGGGTTAAACAGTTCATTATTGTACGAGATGGGACAATTTAATTTATTTTTCTTCAAGGCTCTGTATCCCTCAGTGAGCGTGGTGGCAGTATGTTCTGAATATGTGATTTCCCATAAAACATATTACTCCTACTTTTACTTTTTATTTCTTCTTTTATATTCACGAATCTCTGATATGGCTTCACTGCTATTTAGAATGTTGTGATGGGCCCCTCTTTTGCAATGTGACTAATTGGCTCATTGCTGTTGCAGATATCTGTTGAGAAGAAGTGCACTTGAGGTGTTCATGGTTGACAGGTCAAATTACTTTTTTGATTTTGGGGTATGCTTCTCTAATTCAATCTTTAATTCCAGAAGAATGTCATTTCACACCTTCCAAAAAAAAAAAAAAAACCTCCCCGTCTTTCTCCTGCAGAGCACAGAAGGACGAAGAAATGCATATCGGGCTATTGTCCAAGCACGTCCTCCTCATTTGAACAATATCTACCTAGCTACTCAGGTATTGATCTTGTGATATCGTGCTACTCCCTCTTATATTAATTAAGTAAACTCATTCTCCAAAAAAAAAAAAAAGAAAGAAAGAAAATCCAAGCAAATGAATCTGTCTATCGCTGTGTTTTAAAAAGCGCGCCCGGGCACGCCTAGGCGCATCGCCCAGGCGAGGCGCAGCCTTGGGGCTTTTTTTCCTACCAGGCGCACGCACCTACAGAAGGCGCGGCGAGGCGCACCTAGGCGCGCCTAGGCGCTGTTTCTCCCGGGCGCGCGCCTTCGGTTTAGGGCTTTTTATTTGAAAATTAAAAATTGAAAATTGAAAAATATAAATACAAGAATTAGAGGTAAGTAGTGATAGTGTGGCCCCCGTACAGCTAAATCGAACGGTAGATTCAAGGCATAACAACAAATTGCATAGTTGATTTGATCGTACTTTAACTATTTGTGTGTTTTAAGACTTAAGTATTTGGCTATCTGCATTCTAAGTATTTGTGTGTTAAGTATTTGTGTGTTTTAACTTTAAGTATTTGTGTTTTGAGTAGAAAATATATTATAGGAAATATATTAGATATTTTATATTTTAGGTGCGCCTCGCCTACGAAAAGCCCGCGCCTGCGCCTCAGGCTCTGCGCCTAGGCTCCAGGGCAGTTTGCGCCTCGGTGCGCCTCGCGCCTTTTAAAACACAGGTCTATCGTGAATGAGATTAAATGCATGATTTTTCTTGCAAAGAAACTGACTCCACTTGTAAATCGAAGGATTGAAGTGCATACTTGGATCATGATGTTTTGAGTTTTCAAATGATCTTATTATGCAGTCTTCTAAAAATATTATTGTTTTCTATTTCCAAGAGACCTGAACAGCTTCTAAAGAGAACTCAGCTTATGGAACGTTGGGCTAGGTGGGAGGTACTTTTGAAAATCAACCTGAAGAGCAAACATCCCTTTATTTAGTTTGAATTCGTAAGTTTCTGATAATTAACCAATTAATAAATTCTTGCAGATCAGCAACTTTGAATATTTGATGCAGCTCAATACATTGGCTGGACGCAGCTATAACGATATTACACAGGTGAGGTTTTACTAACATTCCATACTCAACTCATGATAGAAAGATGATATTTATTGCTCGCCTACATTTTTATGTGCAGTATCCTGTATTCCCGTGGATTCTTTCTGATTACAGCTCACAGAACTTAGATCTTTCAAATCCTTCTTCTTTTCGAGACCTCTCAAAGGTGGTTTACATTTTTCTTTTTAATTGTAATTTTAAATTATTATATGCTTTAATTTTACATGTAACATTTATTGCAGCCAATTGGTGCCCTGAATCCTGAGAGATTACGTAAGTTCCAAGAGAGATATTCCAGCTTTGAAGATCCAGTCATCCCCAGATTCCATTATGGCTCACATTATTCAACAGCTGGAACAGTGGGTCCCCGTATTGTTCATCTTTTATTTTAAACAAAGACTTCCATTATTTAAGCACACTGACATTTTTTAAAATTCTTACAAGCAACATTTTCACAACGCTGCAAAATAGTTAGATAGCATTTGAGCAAATTTCTTTTACGAGGAACTCATGACTAATGATTTTAAGAACCATCTCTAGATTTAATCTATCGGAATTTCTTTGTGAGATATGGCGTAAATTTCTTTAGAAAAATTTCCAGTGTTGTAGGTTAGTTGGGGACTGGGTGTCATTATTCACGTCAGATTTTCCATTCTGGTAGCTCATCACTAGTGGGTGTTGAATGAGATACTGATGAATGGGTATAAAATCATCTAGATTAGCTTACACATTAAGCTAACTAAGAGCCAAGAGCATGCAAATCAATAGCTACAAGTTATGCATTAAGATAATAAGATTGTGTCCTGGTTTGACTGACTTGAACCTTCTACAAAACAAGCGTGTAAGTTGTTTTGCCACGGGAGTATCTTCTTTCCTATCCCTTTAGCTAACTTTACCTTTGGTTTGAGAATATAGCTGACTATAATTCCCTTTTCTTTCCATATTGTGTGGCAGGTGTTGTATTACCTCACTAGGGTAGAACCTTTTACAACCCTATCCATTCAACTTCAAGGAGGCAAGTTTGATCATGCTGACAGAATGTTTTCAGACATTGCTGCAACTTGGAGTGGAGTTCTTGAAGACATGAGTGATGTAAAGGAACTGGTAAACATATCAATTCTATCGCTGGTTTATTGTTCTTTTTGTTACAGTTTTTCCTTTTGCCCTCAGTTTAAGTAGTTCCTGCTTTTCTTTCATATGCTTGTTAATTATTAATTTGATTGGGCATGGTGGCTGCTAGACATTTAAGATATTTAGCACTTGATTCTACTAATATTATATTGCCATTCCTTTTTGTTCCTGAATGTTAGGTTCCGGAGCTATTTTATGTTCCTGAGGTTTTAACCAATGAAAACTCAATTGACTTTGGTACTACACAACTTGGTGAAAAGCTTGGTATGCATTTCAGTTTCTTCAATTGGAATTTAGATTCATATTAGACTCGAAGAAAGACAAATATTTTCTGTATAGCTTTCTGTTAATTTCATACTATTTCTTCACATTATAGGTCAAGTCCGGCTCCCCCCTTGGGCAAAAAATCCAGTTGACTTTGTCCATAAGCATCGAATGGCACTAGAGAGTGAGCATGTCTCGGAACACTTGCATGAATGGATTGATCTAATTTTTGGGTACTTTTCTTTTTCTTTTTTAACTCTTGAAGCTGGCATTTCAAATTTGGGTATTTTTTCCTTTTTCTTTTTCAAATCCTGCTCTCTCCCTTCTCACGCACATGCACACACATACACACATGTTTATTGATGATAATTTTCCATTCTGATTCCCATAAACTCAACACGTTCAGGTGCAAGCAACGTGGAAAAGAAGCTATACAAGCAAATAATGTTTTCTTTTATATAACATATGAAGGAACTGTAGATATTGATAAGATATCAGACCCAGTAAGTTTTCTTTATAGTTTAATTTCCAATTCTTTTTCTCAAGAACACTCCCTCATTTTGGTCTGCAATTACTTAAATGTTTAAATATATATAAAAGGTACAACAACGTGCTACCCAAGATCAGATTGCTTACTTCGGCCAAACCCCTTCACAACTTCTGACAGTGCCTCACATGAAACGGATGCGGCTGGCAGATGTCCTTCAGATGCAGGTACTCTCTAAATGCCCAAATTCTACTTGCTTTTCCCTTCCACATGTAGATAAATGTATGTTTTATTGTCCTTCTTGTAGACAAATGAGCACAGTAATAGCAATTGTCTTGGTCATGATACAATTGAAAAATTGAATCTTGTCGTAGAAGATGTATGCATTAGTCATTTGATTCTTGCACCCCCAAATCTGTGGGGGTGAGAGAACAAGGAATTGAATTGCTTGGAGTTAGAGTTCAAATATTAGAGGTATTGACAGGCCATGTGATTTGGGGATAAGAAATTCTATGGACCTACAGGCGCCATCAAATAACATCATTAAACCAAATTTATTAGAGCTATATAATGATCAAATCAGACTGAAAAAAGGAGTTGACCAAAGTTGAGCTTGGCTGGGCTTTAACATATACAAATTCTAGCATAAATACTTGATCCTGAAACAAGAGAACACTCGATCTATAACAGAATGTACAAGCTTTCTAGTTTTTTTACTTCATTTGCAAATATCGGCAAGATTTTGTGCATGGGTAGTAGAATCACAGGGCTGCTTGCTCTCCAAATTAATGAGGTTTTAGCTGGGAATATCTGTTGTTTGTACAATGGAAGTTATTTTCAATGTATGATAATCAATATTTATCTGTTTCTCAGCTAGCTTGCTTAGCCAGATTTATTTATGATTGTGCTAGGAAAGGTGATTCCTGTTTACTGATTATATTTCACGTGAGTAGACCATTTTCAGGAATCCCTCAGAGGTTAAGCCTTATACGGTTCCCTTTCCTGAACGCTGCAATCTGCCTGCTTCTGCCATTCATGCATCTTCCGACTCTCTGATAATTGTTGATATCAATGCTCCAGCAGCACATGTAGCGCAACATAAGTGGCAACCAAACACACCTGATGGCCAGGGGACACCTTTCCTTTTTCAGCATGGAAAACCTGGTACAGGTGCTGGTGGTGGAACTTTTATGCGAATGTTCATAACCCCAACTCCCTCTGAGTCAGAAGAATGGAATTTCCCTCAGGCACAAGCATTTCCAAGTTCTGGAATTGAAAGCACAAGAATAGTTTCAATTACTTGTGACAGAGAAATTATCACTGGTGAGCATGTTTTCTGAGAGTAATTTGGTGTAAATGATTCCAAGTATATGTGATAAATACTCCTTCCGTCCACGAAGAGAATGCACTTCTTTCCTTTTAACTCCGTCCACGAAGAGTATGCACTTTTTCATTTATAAACAATACCCCACCACTTTTTGCCTACTTATTACCCTCAATGTTTCAACTTGTTTACAAAAATACCATCACTACACTCACATAATGTGGGATCCTTACTCCACTCACAGTACACTCAATGAAACATCTTAAAACCCGTGCCGTGCCTTATGAGGCATTTTCTTTGTGGGCGGAGGGAGTATAATATTTTTCTCTTGTAAAAAGTTTCAGAAAGGTATTGCTTCGAAAATATCCCAGCCATAGATCTCTTTAGGGTGTGTTTGGTTTGAGTGATTATGAGTGATTGATAAATAATCATGCATAATCATATGTTTGGTTTGCATGATTGGGCCCGTGATGGATAACTAGGCTCTTGATCATATCAATCGAGTGATTAACTATCCTTCTTATTTTGGGGTGATTATTAATCACGCATCCAAATCATTTGAAAATTTCCAATTTTTGCTCTCAAATTTCTCCCAATTTTCAACATCAATGTTCAAACTCTCTCTCTCTCTCTCTCTCTCTCTCTCTCTCTCTCTCTCTCTTTATCCTAGGTTAATTAAAATGATAATCAGTCTAACCAAACGTATGATAAATAATCCAAATATTATAATCCTATCCTATTTATCAATCTTATCTATCCTATCCTTGAAACCAAACATGCCCTTACAGTAATATGACCGTTGGTTTTTCCATAAACTTGTATTAAAGGCTTAATTCTCTGTTTTAGGCGGGCATGTGGATCACAGCATAAGGCTGATTTCAGCTGATGGAGCAAGAACATTGGAAATTGCCAGAGGACATTATGCCCCAGTAACATGCTTGGCAATGTCTAATGATAGCAACTATTTTGTGACCGGATCTCAGGATGCAACGGTTCTACTGTGGAGAATACATAGGTCATCAATGCCACGCTCGGGAAGCCTGCAAGAACTTTCAGGTAATCCCAGCACACCAAGATCACCAAGCAATGCTGCAAGGAGAAGCAACTTGGCTGACAAGTCTATGAGACACCGAATAGAGGGCCCCATTCATGTCCTTCGAGGTCACCTCGGGGAAATAGCATGCTGTGCTGTCAGTTCAGACCTTGGGATTGTTGCTTCCTGCTCCAATTCTTCTGATATCTTGATTCATTCGATAAGGCAAGGCAGGCTGCTTAGAAGGCTTATTGGCATGGAAGCTCATTCTATGTGTCTATCATCTGATGGAATCATAATAACCTGGAACAAGTATTTATGTAATTTAAGCACTTATACTCTGAATGGAGTTCTGGTTGCTAAGAAACAACTTCCGCCTTCATCAAAAGTTAGTTGCATAGAGGTCTCTATTGATGGTCGCAGTGCTTTGGTCGGGCTAAACCCTTGTCTCGAAAATGGAGGCTCTGAGACTCAGCAGTTGAATGCAGATCACGAATCAGTCGAAGGAAATAGACAGGAGTTACCTATTCCTTCTATTTGCTTCTTTGATCTCTATACTTTGAAGGTATGCTTAAAATAAAAATAAAGAGGTGGATTTTAATCTCGTGGAAAACTTACCCATTCATTAAATTTTGCCCATATCCATTTCCTTATCTATTTCTAATGCTTTGGGACCTTTTTCCTGCAGATCTTTCATACATTAAAACTTGCAGAAGGACAAGATATTATCTCTATTGCTCTGAACCAGGACAACACAAATCTGTTGGTTTCTACAGCTGATAAACAGTTGATCATATTCACAGATCCTTCTGTAAGTTGCACTTGTTATCAATCTCTTACTGTTTGTTTTCTTTTCGTTTTTTCATGTGTCGCAAGATGCACATGCTTTGGGAACTCTGCAATACCATTTTCCAATGAAACATTACCGTCTATAGCTTGGTGTCTTCGGTTTTTCCATAGGGAAGATAGTGCATTGCATAACTCGTTCATTTTCTTTGCAGTTGAGCTTGAAAGTTGTCGATCAGATGCTCAGACTGGGTTGGGAAGGTGACGGGTTATCTCCCCTTATGAAGTAGATCTTCTAAGATGATCGATATCACCTCTGGTAAGGACTTCATGTGTTACTTCAGAGACAGCTCTTAATTTTGCTTGTATTAGGTGGCTGGTGCTCCCCCCAACGGAACATGAAATGGCAACAACTGACCACTATTCCACATGAAGTTGTTCGATGTTTACTGAATACTTGTACTTCCAACACCTCCAGGTTTTGTTGCATGAAAGGCCTGATATTGTGTACAAAGAGTCGTGTATTTTAATTTTTCATTTTCTTTTTCCCAATATGATATTGTTGTGTAAAGAATTATGTGTTCTGTTGAGGCCGCTCTTGCCACTGAATATGTATACAAAAATCTGGATACTGTAATTTGCTATTTAGGGCAATGTAAATTTCTGAGGATTCTTTCATTTGGTTATCGCAACTATATATTCTTTTGCTTTCTATTTTCTTTTCTTTTCAAGACTATCAAACTGAGAATATTAAATGTGTTCCAAACGATCTCGAGTAAATTCTCTCTTGAACATATTCTCTCTCATCTTAGATCTCCAACATGGCTGTTCTTGCTTCTGCATGAATATCAAGGCTTCCACTGATATGAAGTGTGAGCATGGTTCTATACGTCACATTCTTGGTATCATCACTCAATTTGAACCCGAAGAAGCGGAGCAGTGCTGCTGATACAATCTTCATTTGTCGATAAGCAAAATCCTTTCCCAGACAGGTCCGAGGGCCAGCCTGAAAATTGAGCAACCATGAGTTAATAGCAATCATCAGCCTCATATGCATTCGTAGTCATGGACAAGCTTTACTTACATTGAATGCCACAAATTTAAATGGCGATTCAGGTTGAAACACCCCGTTTTTGAGCCATCTCTCTGGCTTGAAGTCTTCTGCGTTGTCTCCCCAGATGTACTCCATCCGTCCCATTGCATAAGCCATGTAGTAGACGTTGTCTCCCTTTCTCAGTCTGTAGCCATCAGGAAGAACGTCGTCTGTTTCAGCAGACCTCCCATCCTAAACAACAATGCAAGTAATCTTTCCACTTATGTTTGAGTTCTATATTCTTTAGGTATTCAAAATCGAGCATTAAAAGATCGATATGTAGATAGGGTTTCGTCTTAATTTACCACTGGAACTGCAGGAAACAGCCTCAAGGTTTCGGTAATGGTTGCATGAAGGTAATGCATTTCTTCAAGAGCTTCATCTGTAATATTCTCAACAAATTCACTTACAGTAGTTTCATTTCTCGAACACACTTTTTCCACATCTTCTGCAATTCTTTCTTGGATTAATGGATTCTTGCAGAGAATGTAAATAAACCAAGACAGAGTGTTGGCTGTGGTGTCTTTCCCAGCAACCATGAAACTGAGGATGATATCTCTCAAGTATTGATCGTTCATCGTCTCTGGATCCTTCTTGCTCTCCACCAGAAATCTTGAGAGTAAGTCCTTCTTAATATTCTTGAATCATGTAACTTAAATCAGTTATATCAATATTACTAAAAGAAAATTGAAGGATAGGAACTCACCTCATTTTGTTCCTTGTCCATTTGTTCTCTCTTGACTTTGATCAATCTGTCGACGAAGTTGTGGATGAACCTGATGTTCCTCTTCAAGGTTGCTTCTCCACATATATTGAGATATCTCTTTACTTTCCATATAGGATCGACGTAACGCCAGTATACCAATTCATTAGAGTCATCAAAGGCCTTAATAAACTCATTCCCTTCTGCATTAGACTCCTCTAGGCAATTTAAGTCTACTCCAAAACCAACCGTAAATATTGAATCAAGGGTGCATCTCATCAGCAAAGCCTGCATTAGATATGATCTTATATCAGAGAGAGAGAGAGAGAGAGAGAGAGAGAGAGAGAGAGAGAGAGAGAGAGAGAGAGTGGAAGATGTAGAGTACCTGCACATCAAAGACTAGGCTGTGTTTGGAGAATTCATGTATTGTCTTCACCAATTTGGCTGCTTTCTGTCTGAACACGGAGCAGCTAAAGTCTCTGAGCACTCTAGTCGAGAACTCAAAGCTCGCGAGCTTCTTCTGCTGGTGCCACTTGTCGCCATCCACCACGAAGATGCCCTGACCAAACAAGTCTCCCATAATGTCTTGATGATACTGACCTTTGCAGTAGTTGTGGAAGTTGGACTTGAGAATATATTCTACATTTCTCGGATCAGTCGTGTATATCTCACTCTGATCCGGAGATAGAAGCCTCCAAATTCTATGTTTCTTCGCCATTTCTGTTTGGTAATCATAGAGTCTGCTCAAGTAGAAGAGCTGATCAAAAACAGTTCCAGCCACAGGAGGGTAGTCTGAGTTCTTGATCGATTTTCCCATAAAGATTCTGAGCAGCAGAGATGAAACTAGTGCAACAACAAGAAGAGTCGTTGTTGCTGTAATGTAAACAATGGCATTAAGGAAATCCATCTCTTGCAACCTAGGATTAAGGTTTGAACTTGTGATGATTTGTATCCAAACCTATGTTGAGAGGACTAGTTTTCTTCAGAGATGGAAAAGTTGAGACAAATTAGTAGTGTACGTACGTGAAAACGAATCTGCAGAATTACAAAAGGAAATAGACAAACCGCCATACACGTTCCATCAATGGAGAGAAGAAGACTTTAAATTACTCAAGAATTGGAAGTTTCTGTGAATAGACACCCATGTATGAGTGTAATAAACTACTATGATTTTGATGTTTTTTTTTTTTTTTAATTAACAAGATTAGACTTGTGTGGCGACAATTTAATGGCTGATCTTTGAGAAACTGCTACTGCAAGGAATTAATTCTGTCAATAATTTCATGATGTTATTACACAATTTTCATCTGTAGTATTATTGCAAGCCATGTCATATTGGATCAGCACTTAATAGAAGTCGTACATTTTATAGAAAAAAAACTTGTATAACCAACCAACCTCAACGGAGGGTTGGTTGTAATTAGGAGTAATTAAGGTTTATTAATTATAATTTTAATGATTAACAATAATTAAGGTTTATTAATCCAAATTAAGATTTCTTAATCTCAATAATAATTTATTAATCTACCATTAAGGGTTATTGAGCCTCCGTCAAAATTAATTTGAAAAAAAACATGGTCCCATTGCAGTCCATCGCACACAAGTGTTGCCCATATTTTATTTAGTTTGAGAAAACTTGTTATTTGTTCTTATCAAGTCAAGAAACAAATGCATTGTTTTGATCACAACCATTGAAATTGGAAGATCACATCACTTCACTTGAAACAACTTATAAGCTCCTAAATCCTACATATGAACATGCCTCGAAAGAAGGAATCGAGCCCGAGGGAATAACTCAATAGTTAAAGCGTAAGCAATTCGATGGGCTACAATACACCGGAAAAGTTACTCTCGTCATTTCCTTTCCTAAGGTCATCTCGAAGTTGATCAATCATAGAATTATTTTTCCTCTTTGTATCATAATTCAACCAAAATTTCTTGAGTTATTTGAATCTTTAACTTCAATGAAATCGGCCTATACGGTCCTGAAAGCGGAATCCCGTAATCAGCTTATTGTAATACCAACTCTTTCTTTTAAGACTGAAGATCAAGATCAAGTGGCGAGTGCAGACATATCGAATGACCTAAAGAGTGTACATATTGAGTTAGCTAATTTAAACTGTTTTAAGGAACTTATAAGCTTAGCCAAACAGCCTAAAATTCAAGTTGCATAGTTTAGCAGCACAAGGAAATTTAATCATAGGAAAACATAACACAAAATCCTGCTTAAATTATTATGATACTTTGCAAAATGAGGTATTTACATGATTTATCTCAAATAATCTTGAGGAAAGTTAATCTATACTAATATAAAAAGAACCTTATTTTACAAAATTTGTTTTGCTTAAAATATCCTTGATATATATATTAAAAGTAAGGATTATAAAGTAAAATAATATATTGTAATTATAAGAAATATATAATTTTATTAGGAATTAAACTTATACCTTGTAAAAAATTAACTTTTACCTAATTTAATTATTTTGATAGGATAATATGAATTCTTTAATTTCATGTTTTTACACGTACAAACTAATTTAATTAGGAATTAAACTTATACCTTATAAAAAATTAGCTTTTACCTAATTTAATAGTTTTGATAGATGATAATATGGACTCTTTAATTTCATGTTTTTACACGTACAAACTTGCCATCATATTAGCTTTTACCTAATATATTTGATTTAATATATTAAATCTTTTGTGTATTAATAATTCTTCTTCGTTAACTAGCCTCGCAGTTGGTTTTCTAATCTTAGTTGCCATTGGTTTCTTAATAAGGTGAAAGCTTAAAAAGACAAACAAAAGATAAATCAAGCTTTAAGAGAAACGTGGGTTTACTCTTTCAAGAAAAATATATTGAAAAGTGTCTTGCGACTTTATAAGAATTATCCAATCGTTATGAACTGTATATTTTTCTTATTATTTGGGAAATCAAGGTAGACTTTGATACATTTTAAATACAATCTAATGTATTACATATTTATAAATAAAATATAGTTCATTAGAATAAAAATACTACTATATCTTACATATCGGTTAGTTTCCTAGCAAATTAAATATATTTTATAATATATATGGCAAGTTTATATATGGTACATATTTGCCAATATAAATGTATCGTTTATGATATCTAGAGGAACAGACATATTGTAGTATAAATTGAGAAATAATTTAATTGAAAAATAATTGATCTCATCAATTTTTTTTCTTTCTTTTTTTTTTGTCCTTGCTCTTTGGACTTGAATTAAGAAAATCATAAGCATACTTATAATGATGAATCCCTTAGAGGAATAAACATATTGTAGTATAAATTGAGAAATAATTTTTATAGCAGAAAATTAACTATAGAGCATTCTCAATTTTTCATGGATGAAATTTGATCTTGTACTTTATTTTACTAAAGATGACATTTTTGATTGCTCATATTTGTATTATATTGAATGATCCATACATTTAAAATATGTGAGCCTTATTTTACAAAATTTGTTTTGTCTATTATAATCATAATTTAAGGGCAATAATATAATATAATGTATTACATATTCATAAATAAAATATAGTTCATTATAATAAAAATATATAACAAATTAAATATATTTTATATTATATATTGTAAGTGTATATATGGTACATATTTACCAATATAAGTGTATAGTTTATGATATCTTATCAGTTTTTTAATTTTTTTTTAATCCTTGCTCTTTGGACTTGAATTAAGAAAATCATAAGCATACTTATAATGATGAATCCCTTAGAACAACAGGCATATTGTACTTTAAATTGAGAAATAATTTTTTATAGCAGAAAATTAACTATAGAGCATTCTCAATTTCTCATGGATGAAATTTGATCTTGATCTTTATTTTACTAAAGATGACATTTGAGTACTCATATTTGTATTATATTGAACAACTGACCCATACACTTAATGATGAGTCCCCTAGTGGAACATGCATGTTGTAGTATAAATTGAGAAATAATTTTCTATAGCAGAAAATTAACAATAGAGCATTCTCAATTTCTCATGGATGAAATTTGATCTTGAACTTTATCTTACTGAAGATGACATTTGAGTACTCATATTTGCATTATATTGAATGATCCATACAGTTAAGATATGTAAGTAAAATAATTTACAAAATTATGAAATTTTTATTATTAACTTTCAAATTACACGTGACTGATATGTATGTAATATAAATTCTCGAACCCTAATATCCTAGAAGATAATATACAAGCAGTACAACATTGTAACATCGTATGATTTATTTATATATTTATCTTGTAATAAAAAATAAAAACCAAATACCATAAGCCATTATTATAAATTAACTACAATATATGTTTATATAATTTATAATTATATCCTGAATTAATTGTGTTTAGAAGTATAATATGCACATTAATTTAATTGGGATAACACATTTTCCTATGATGAATCTGAATTTTGGGTTGGCTAAAGATAATATTGCATAAATCAATTGAAAAATTTAAACAAAAAAAAATTGAGTAAAATAAGCGATTGATATCAAGTAAATTCTAAATTCTAACGTCTATGTGATTATGTGGTATAGAGCGGCATTAGTATGATGACTATTTTTATGTGATCTTTAATTTTTACATATAAATTTAAAGAGACATTCAATTGACATTATTGCTTAAAATAAATTATAAACTATGTTTTATTTCAGTTAAAAGTAAACTAAAATGTAAATAGATGGATCAATATTTATTTAGTATAATCATTATTTTTAACGTGCGAGTGCACGTTAATTATACTAATTATATAAAAATTCATATAGGCTTCCATAAGTTCAAGGTAAATATAATATAGTACTATTTACATTCCATGTCACATTTCAATTATTTTCAAAATCTGAATCTCTTTAACCTGAATCTGAATCAGAATCAGAATCACTCTCCCCTTCATATCCTGCAGACACAAGATATGAAGAGAACTAGAAGGGAGAGACGACGACCTTTCCGCAGGCTCGTCCTGTTTCAATATATCCGAAAGCACTGATAGCATCACTGAAATGGAAGGGACCAATGGGATCAACCACTGGCTTGAGCTTCCCACTCTCCAAATATGGCCTAAGCTTCTCCAAAAACTCACCAGCAACTGTCAAGCTTGAAAATCGAGCTTTTGGATTTGAAGGAGGCCACGTTATATCTATAACCGGAGCTCCTTCCTTTGCCACCACATATGAATTCCTCGAGTCACCTGCAAATTAACTTGACTCTGCTAGAATCAAAACAACACAACATTCATCATTCTTTCTAATGTAATCTTACCAATTGTGTCGTAGACAAGATCATATTTTTCCTCAACTTGTTCATATGTTGTCTTGGTGTAATCCACCACCTTATCACAACCCAATCTCTTCACAAACTCAACTTTTTTAGTACTAGTTGTTGCAGTGACTAAAGAAGCCTTATACATCTGCTTAGCCAGCTGCACAGCTAGAGTCCCTACACCTCCTGCGCCGCCTACTATGAAAACCGTCTGCCCTTCTTCAAATCCTGCAGTTTTGAACCCCTCGACCGCTGTTTGGACAGCAATGGGCAAGCTGGCCGCCTCCTCAAACGACAAGTTATTAGGCTTCACAGCAACTAAACTTTCTTCCACAGCAATGAACTGAGCTAGGGAGCCTAACTGCTTCAGCTTCCCTCCTCTCCTAAAATCTTGAATGTTGCCATAAACCTCGTCACCAACTTTAAATTTAAGCGCTCCGTCTCCTTTTGCCACCACGACACCTGCCATGTCACACCCGGGAACAACCTGCAGCATCAAAGTGTAGCACGCATCAAATGATGATCTCAATATATGTATGCATATGAGACGAAAGACGGGTCTCACTGGAAGATCGAGAGGGCCTAATGGATTCTGGCGCAACTTGAAATCGACAGGATTGAGTGCTGCAGCATGGACTTGGATGAGCAGTTCATGAGGCTGTGGAGATGGGATGGGAATGTCTCTTAGCTTAAGAACTTCCTTAGGGCCATGCTCTTCATAAAGCCAAGCCTTTTGCATTATTTGTTTACTTTTTTTGCAACTGATTCTATCTATGTAAACAGATTATTATTGATTTGGGATACAATGTAAGAAAATATTGGGATACAATGTAAGAAAATAAGATGATTATATATGAGGATTAGGTGAGGAATATGGCAGCAAAGACAAACTAGAGTACCTCAAACTAACTCTGCTGCCATCTTAAGAAATTTGTCTTTCATTTTGACAAGGTTTTGTTGAAATTTAATATTCTGACTTCATGTGGTGGTTCTACTGTCATTGGAATACATAATTTGATGATCATTTTAATCATGTTTTTTCAATTATGGTAAGATAATGTTTCTGTTAGTATGGAACACTGTACGATTATATAAATAGGCAATTTTTAACTAGAGTATTGTAAAGTTTATTTCATTAGTTTTTGGTAACATTACCATTCATATAATTTTTGTGACATGACCTTCGAACTGCCAGAAACCTCGAATGCAGCAATTAGTATAGTGTGTTGCTCATTCTTTTTTTTTTAACGAGATCACCAACGATTATCTCAAAAATATAGTATAAACAATAATTCATCTCAACATTTTGTTCTATTTTTTTATGTAAAATAATATTTCAGAATATTCTATTTTATTTGTTTAATCACAACAAATATAAATAACTTATCTCAATTAATGAAGATTAAATTACATTAATATACGAAAATAATTATATTATACATAAAAAAGTTATAAATGTATTCATGTAAAAGAAAAGGAGCCATCCACACGCAGGCAATTTGGGTAATATACCTAATATTGTAGTAATTAATTAATTAATTTCATATTTTTGTTATTTAAGGAATTGACATAAATACCCTTCCTTTCTAAACCCTTAATTCATTTTCCATCTAAATTTAACACAACATGAGAGCGAGGACACTGAAGATGTACAGAATCGGCGAATAACACCACCTCCGCCGCTGCCGTTTGGGACCGGTGCGACGGTGATGTTCTACTGCATCGTGATTTTTGTATAATACGGTTTTCCAATTAAAGTATTAGTTATATGTGGATTTCTTATTTGTTGTACAAGTTGTCGTTGTTGCAGTATACTGGAGAGTGTGTGTGTGGGGGTGTGCGTGTTTTTTTGGTGGAAGTGAAACTCTAGAAAGAACTCGTCGTCAACCATTTATTTACGAGCCCCGGGGGTGCATCACCAATATGGGGGTTGGATTTGGGCAGGAGGTACATTGTCAAAAATAATTAGGAGTAAATTGATCACATTAAGAATGAGACTAATTCAAGAAATAGATCATGTAATTACGTACGGCATACAATGTAGTATAATTATTAAAGAAAAAAAAAGTAGAGCAATAAATAACGTTACAATAAGTATAAAGCAACAATATCATTGAAATCTTTAAATTGTACTCTCCTTCGAGCAAATCACATATACTTCATAGTATTCTTAACATGATATAGCTAGAACGTTATAGTCCCTCTTTTACAAAAACACTTTAATTTCATATTATGTACAAAAATATCATACTATTTTGAGATTTTTGTCAACTGAAAAGTATGTACTAGTATGAGTTTAAAAAGAGGTACTACTATTATAAGGAAATATAGTTGTGACTATTTTATACTCCACATGTGTATATATAATTCTTTTCTTTTTTAGGACTGCAGTACTTATAATTTAAAAAGAAAAAATATGAAGAGTTTAAAATAAAAGCAAACGGAATCTGTTAATTGGATAATTGGATTGTAAAATTGGAAGTCAATTGTGCGAGTTGCGTTGAGTTTTCAACTACGGAGCAGTAATTTTCAAGACACCAAACTGCAACAACTTCTCCTAAATTGTTAAAGTATTCTGCAATTTCTTCAAATTATCTGCAGAAAATCTACGAATCGGCCAATGTTTTCAAAGAATGAGCTTTCTGAAAGATATCATCGAGAATTTTAGCTCGATCTTCTCCGATTCGGTACAGACCTTGAAGAACCCTAGCACCCCCAGCGGCGGAGCGATGGACGGGGAGGGCGGTGTTTCGACGGGGAATGAGCGGACGGCGTATAAACTGAAAGGATATTTTGATTTGGCCAAAGAGGAGATCGCTAAGGCTGTTCGCGCCGAGGAGTGGGGGCTACCTGACGACGCCATTTTTAATTACCAGAATGCGCAGAAGATACTGAGTGAAGCAATTTCCACGCCAGTTCCTTCGTATATCACCTCTAGGTATCGATGGTGGCAATATATTAATTTAATCGTGAATTATGACTTCATGTGTTTTTGTATGGTTATGCACATTGATTAATGGAGTGGAGGATGTGCAGCATGATTTATGCATGTTAAGTTGTACCTTTTCTGAGTTGATTGTAAAGAATGCTTAATTGGTACTGTCAACTATAGATTCTTATTAAGATTTTAGATTTCTGTGCAGCAATATATGAATCAGATCCATAGTATGAGTTTGTATTCTTACCTAAATTGCTTGCAGCATTTTTATCTTGTATAACTTTTCTATTGGTTCATTACTGTAAGAAGATAATGTTCAAGACTCTGCATTGGGTGATTTGTCAGTTGTACTTACTGATCCTCTAATATTGTGGTATATTTGACTAACTTAATTCTCGGTGCATATCTATTTTCATTTTTTGTAAAATTTTCCACAGTGAAATGGAAAAGGTGAAATCTTACCGGCAAAAGATATCACAATGGCAGGTCCAAGTAGCAGATAGGCTGCAAACGTTAACTCGAAGAACAGGTTGTTAATACTTTCCATCAATTGCACTGCTTCTTAAATTTTGATATAAGCACTGTTAATGGCCAGAAGTTTCTGATGTTCTTCTCTTTGCCTTCTCATCTCAGGTGGATCATCAGAAATCAAGGTAGGGATAGCTCTAACTGACATGTAAGTTTTAGTCTCTGGATTTTATGTCCTTGATTTTTAAATATGTGCTTCCCTTGAGACAATTATATATGAGCGCCTGATAGTGTCACCCGTTATGGTGGTTTTACAGAAGTATTTTGTACTCATTAGTGCTTAAAGCTTGAAATTGGAGAACCTGTCATGATGATCTGTACCTTAAATTGGGAGGGAAGAAGTGATATTTCTTCACCTTTTCACTCAAAATGTCTATGGGAAATTATGCAGAGTCAACCACCAGTTTGACCTATTGTTTTCCCTTCTATCCATTTTGTCAGAGCACATTGCCAAAGTTGAAAACTTCGGCAGTTTCATCGACGTCATCACTTCCAAGAAAAGTGGCAGCACAAAAGTTTTCTGGCAATAGCAGAGCTGGTCCTGCTCAAGGTAATAATGGTCCAACATTGCAAAAACCTGCTCAGGGGTCTGCTGGCGGTCATGATGCTAAACTGGTAGAGATGATAAACTCTGTGATTGTTGATCGTAGCCCCTCAGTTAAATGGGAAGACATTGGTTAGTGGCCATGAATTTTTCATTAGAATTCTCTCTTTTTTAAGCCCTATTCAGTGTCTCACTATGACTTTGCCCGTGTAGCTGGTCTTGAGATGGCTAAACAAGCATTGACGGAAATGGTTATTCTACCAACGAAAAGAAGAGACCTTTTTACTGGGCTTCGTAAACCAGCCAAAGGTAACGTTAGGAAAAAAAAAAAAAACACATGCACCGCATTTCTTGACAAAGGTTGTAGGGACTAATAATTTTTGCAGGTTTACTTCTCTTTGGACCACCTGGCACTGGGAAGACCCTGCTTGCTAAAGCAATTGCATCAGAATCCGAAGCTACCTTTTTTAATGTTTCTGCTTCTTCGCTGACATCAAAGTGGGTGTGTCTCGTCTCTCTTTTCTCCTTACTTACATGTTATTTTAGGTGGGTCTAAGCGTTTGCTGTTTACATGTAATATCTAAAGTCCTCATGTATTATGTTTTCATGGTAGGTGGGAGAGGGTGAAAAGCTTGTTCGTACTCTTTTTCAGGTTGCCATTTCCAGGCAGCCATCAGTTATTTTCATTGATGAGGTATTTGACAGTCTTGATGTATGTTACTGGGTTCTAATTACAAACTTCTCACCCATCACTACAACCGACATAAGTGGCTCGATTCAATTAAGAAAATTGTAGCACCCTTAAAGAATAGAGTATCATTGTCCTACTTTCACTGTTCAGGTTTTGTGATTAGCGGTTATCTTCTGTGTCATACCTATGTTTTACTTTCCACAAGTGGACCTAGTAGCTGTTGAGTTGCTTCCTGTGTAATATATTGTAATATTTTGGTTACAGATTGATAGTATTATGTCAACAAGAACGGAGAATGAGAATGAAGCAAGTAGAAGGTTGAAGTCAGAGTTTCTCGTTCAGTTTGATGGGGTAGCGTCAAATTCTGGTGATTTAGTAACTGTCATTGGTAAGTTTTATTTTACTATCCAAATTCTTTATCATGTTAATCAATCTTGTGGATTTCAATTTTGTTACAGATACTTATGAGAGACCTGATTGTCGGTGTAATTCTGGTCTTTTGTTCTTATATGTTGTAACCTTCATGTCTGAGAAACTGCATAATCTCCATCTTCTCAATAGGACCACATTTTTTGGTTTATCATTATCATGCTATGTTCTTCTATTCTCACATATTCTTATCCTATTGCAGGCGCAACTAATAAACCCCAAGAGTTGGATGATGCAGTTCTTAGAAGACTGGTTAGTTAGACTTCACCAAACTTCTTCTTGTGGCATATTTATTTACTGAATTCTGGATATTTGCTTATAACTCTTATTATATTTTATTATTTAGGATATGTTTCTTAAGAAAAAATCTTGGACCAGTATCTTTATTCATCAATCGTGTTTCAGAGCTGATGGTCTTTGTAGTCTATTGGAGCCAAGTGTAATGTTTGTAGAGAAAAGTTTTAACTTCATATGGCATCAATTGTGTTTCTTGGCAGATGAATTATAAAATGGCTTGGGGTCTATGCCTTTGCCAGATGGAAAATATTTTAACTTTTTGGAATGTAATCACAGGTAAAGAGAATCTACATACCTTTGCCAGACGCAAATGCTAGGAGAGTTCTTCTGAAGCATAAGCTCAAGGGTCATGCATTTTCTTTGCCAGGTAAAAGCATGAATTGATCTCATCGTCGTTGGATCAAAACTTATGATATTTAACATGGTTTATTGTTGTGAAACAGAGAGAGATGTAGAGAGACTTGTGGCTCAAACTGATGGTAAGACAAGAATAGCAGTTTAAATTTTTGTGGCTGAAGCTGATGATATTTAATATTTTAGTCAAGAACTCATTGTTCCTTTCATAATAATAGAGAAATTTGTACAAAAGTATGAGTATTGTTTTGAAAGCAAGACATGATACGGTGGTAATGTTATGTTATAAGGGTATTCGGGAAGCGACCTACAGGCTCTGTGCGAGGAAGCTGCAATGATGCCAATCAGAGAGCTAGGTTCAAACATTCTTACAGTCCAGGCAAATCAGGTTGGCCACTCGCCAGTTATTATATAATCTTCTGCTATTTTATCTTTAAATCTTCATTACTGGCCTAACCTGGTATATTATTCGTGATCATTTCTCCCTCATCTCTTGTTTGGAAGCATTCAAGCTCCCATCTATATAACGAAACAGTTGCACTCTGACCGTGCATCATTAAAACAACTTTATATTCTGATGTGCAGGTTAGGAAACTAAGATATGGAGATTTTGAGAAGGCAATGACTGTTGTCAGGCCTAGCTTACAGAGAAGTAAGTGGGGTGAACTCGAAAGGTGGAATCGAGAGTTTGGCTCTAGCTAGTTCAGTATTCTCTTTCTACAATTTGACATGTATCAAGTTTTTCCTTCATTGAAAACAATGATTTCAAGTACATATATATGGTGTGTGGAGATTCAGTATTTAAGTAGTACTAACATTTAAGTTAATAAAAGTTAATTACTAATATGTATATGTATCTATATGTATGTATGTATCTACTATAGTGTAGAAATCTGTTGATCAGTTGGTGCAAGAAAAAAGTTGTGTAGTGCATGCATTTCCTCCAGGGTTTTCAAGTCGAAACAATATCATGCTCTATTTTGTAGCTCGTTAAATGATTTAGCTTGAAAATATAAAATTGTTAACTATAAATATGATTTATATTTATATTTTCTGATTAGTAAGAGTTGTATTGGCTATAACTAATTTTATTTGTTATGAGAAAATAATGAATTTTAGTAAATACTGTAGTATATTTTATTATTGTGAATAAAATGTTTAATATTTAAAAGAAAATAATTAACATTTTGAATGTGCGTTTAAATTTAGAAAATTCAATTAGGATTCGTTAAAGTTCGAATAAGCTTGCTTTTAAATTTAGAAAATTGGGGCCAAATTGGGTATGATAGGGTATAATCAGAAACCCTAGAGAAGATTGGATCTAGGGTTGCAGAGAAAATTGGGGCCAAAATGAGAATAACCCAACCCATTATACCCTATCGTACCCAATTTGGCCCCAATTTTCTCTGCAACCCTAGATCCAATCTTCTCTCTTCTCACAATTTCTTCGCCGATCTCTCTCATTCTCTGATGGCTAACTCTCAATCTTACCAACTCCTTCTCTCTGCAACTCTCGATAATCCTCTCGATGATTCTCTTTTCTATGAGGATCTATCTATCCCAGTCACAACTCATTTCTCCTCAATTCCGACCTATTCATGAGAGTCTCCATATGTGGAAATCGATTCGGCAGAAATCGTGCCGGAATCAGATCTGACCGGCGACGAAACTTAACCACAGAGCGTTTGCCAGGTGAATCTGAGTTGAATCCTCTTTTTTCTCCAATTTTGGCCACCGAGAGCTATGTCCAGATCGGTGAATCTTCCGATGGATCTGAAATTGTGGTTCCATAGACATCGTTGTTGGCCGTGGAATCTGAAGCTGAGATGCACGATGTTCTCTCTAATTCTGATATGCCCCCCTTTATTCCAAATGTGTGGAAGAGCGAAGAGGAAAGGGTGAGATATCTGCAGTGCCTAGGAATGTTCTTCCCTAGCATGTCATTTCTCATATAATTAGGTGATTAAGTTCTTATTTTTTCTCTTTCTCCGATTCAGATGCATGCGAGTAGACTGGTGATGCCATTTGTGATCGTGTTCGGCTGATTTTATTTCAGATCTTTGCTTTTTTTGGGCTTTGTGGATCTGATCTATTGCTAAATGATGATTACATGATGGTGATGCCCCTACTCGAATATTTACATGATGATTATGTTGGTGGGTGGGCTGGTGATGCCATTTATGATTCTGTTTGGCTGATTTTATTTCAGACATTTGCTTTTTTTTTCCTGTGTCGATCTGATCTATTGTTGAATGATGATTACATGATGGTGATGCCCCTACTCAATTATTTACATGATGATTATGTTGGTGGGTGGGCGGTGATGCTATTTGTGATTCTGATTGCTGCCTTGAGAATTCTGTGCTACTGATGCATACACTTGATGACATACTGATGCATTTCTATGCTACTGATGCTACACTTGATGCATTTCTATGCTAGTGATGCTATACTTGATGCATTTCTGTCTAAATGATGCCACCACTAGGTGATCCTAGTTTTGGAGGTTGACTGAGGATGGTTATAGTGTAAAATATGACCCCAAATTAAGTCAATGATACAAAGATATATTGTTGAGACATTTGAACTAAAACAACCACAATAAGTCAGTTTACATTCCAAACAACAATGATACATTCTTGGTCGTGTTCGTCCCTGTAAACTTAAGCAAAAAAAGAACTACATGGTTCTCTAATCACTGATGCTAACCTCTGCAGTCCCTGAACTAGGTTGTCTACATTGTAGAATTCCTGATTTTCAGTTCCTTGCAAGTTTAGCAACTCTAAGCTGTCTCTTACAAGCTGCTCTTCAACTTCTATGCATTCTGGTAGAATTTCAAGCCTTTCCGGTCTTTCTTTATTCATATGAGGAATCTTGTAGTTGTTGCCCCCTTTACTTTGACTATCTCTTTGTAGCATCCTTGCAGAGTTAGGAATACATGATTAATCTTCTCTGGTGGGTACTCTGCATAAGCATCTTTGGCATTTTTCAGTAGCTCTTCAACATCTTTGTTGGTTTCTGGTCTTTGAGTGTTTGAATGGCCCTAAAGAAGCCAAGGTCATTGACATTGGTGTCCAGAAAAATTAGCAGGTCGGCAGACAAGATGGATATTAAATCCATCAGCTCTTGCAACTGCTACAAACTCTAGATCATCAGGTTGAATATGGGGCATTATCTTATTGGATAAATATGGTTTTGCTTAAAAATTGTGGCCACTTAGCTTTAAATGTTGGTACCATCTGCATTTGTAATGATGCATAGCTATGTGATGAACATGTAGATGATTCTGATAGCAAAATTATGTCAGAAAATGTTACCTCTTTGATTAGGCAGTCCCTTGTGATTTCTTTGGTGATTGCTGGAATTGGTCTTACTTCTATGGTGCCTTTAAGTATGTTTTTGGAATTCCTTTGAGTCGGTTCCTCTGTTACAAATGGAAAGATTCCAAAATTTCCATCAAAAAGGATCTTTCCTTCTGCATCTATTATTGGCCTAGATATAACACAATTAAACATAACTTTGAGCACAAATCTCTTTGATTTGATTGTTCTATGGGGTTCAATCTCATCTAGCATAAGATAATATATGTCCTTGTGTTTAGTTAAGAAAAATCATTTCTCATCAATCTGTACATGGTCTGAAATTTCCACCCTCACTTCTAGAACTGAGCTGACTGAGACTCCAACTTAATCTACACAACTTGTTTTGAGGGGTGAGCCATGGTTTCACTCATTTGTATGTGGTTTCAGCTATTTTTCTTTCACCCACACATGAATTAGAGATTTACTAACACCAATGTTAGCTAACATAACCCTCAAAGATGATCTTTGTAGCACAAAAAGTTTCTTTACCTTTTCTGAATCAATTGTTCCATTTATCTTTGTGTTTCTGCCCTTTTTTTCAGATTTTTCAATTGGGCAGGAATTCCCATAGCTTGCTGAGTTGTTGTTGCTTTCCAAATGTGCCATATGGTCCTCAAATCCACATGAAAACGTTGGGCCGCCTCTTTTTTTGCACCATAATCCAGTTTGTCATTGAAGCTGTGTTGGAGTAGCCATTGTGCAACCTGATTTTTGACATCATCGCTCAGCTTGGGCTGTGAACCTGCTTCTGCCATATCCTCTCTTCTGTAGAATTTTTTGCTTTTGTGTGGTTGGAAAAAAATTGTGGAACAGAATGCTGTATTTAAGCAATTTTTTAGGGTTACTTTCCCCCCAACTTTTTTGATCACTTCAATGTACTTTAAGTAATTGTTTATTCAATTAAAACAAGTTTTGGCTCCAAATTTGAACTAAAGTAACTTTTTACATTTTGTTTTGACTCCATATATGGATATAAACTGTTGTCATTTCATTTATAGCTTTGCATTCATTTTATGTTGTGATATTGTTATTCAAACTTAGAAAAATTTAAATTGAAACTCGTTTGTTACACAACAAGAAAAAAAAACAGAAAATAGCAGGAAAAAAAAAATTGTCTTCGTATACTCGAAAAAAAAATGCCTTCATATTTTCGAAAATAGCATAAAAAAATCAGTTAATGAAATGGATTAAAACCCATCACGTGGAGTAGCTATACTAGTGAAATGGTATGCCTTTTTCCTAATAAAGGATTAACAAAACTAATAAAGTAACATTAACACTATCTTTTTATTCCACTCACAACACTTTTTTCAGTTTTCTTAGTCTCCCTGCCCAACATAAAATGGAACTTTGTTTCGTGGACGGAGGGAGTAGAACGTTATTAGTTTACAAGTATAACATAATAAATATAATATAGATTCATCAGTCGGATCTAGATCGGATTCGAATCTAAAAATTGAAGATCTAGATCCACACCAATTTTTTTGTATAGATCCAGATCCAACCCGGATCCTTTAGATCCAAAATTTCGAGATCCAAATCTTCAAAAATGGATTTGAACCGAATCCAAGATCCATTGTCATTCCTAGTTATTTTACACAAGATATAATCAATGATACATGACACACAACAAAAAATAATTTGATACTACTAACACTGAACATTGAAGAGAATCTCAAGGTCTGAGCAATTGGGTTGACCGACCATTTTAAAACAGCTTTAACATATCTGGTTCTCCCATCAAAAAATTATACTATAGACAAACTATCTCGTGCATTTGTTCAACCATGGAACACCCGCCCCAAGACCCGCACGCGGCGTGTGAGATCCAATTGATGTGCCACCACGCGTGGCGCGTGAATCTCACGCGCTTGTATTATTATTATTATTATTATTATTATTATTATTATTATTATTATTATTATTATTATTATTATTATTATTAGAGAAAACTAACAAAAAAATACCAAAACATAAAAAACACTTCTTTTATAGCCTATCTTTCAAACACACTCTTTTGTATACCAAAATCCTGTAAAAGTACTAAAATACCTTTAATTTTCAAAGTCAACCGTGTCATACTTTTGAATGCGCACGTAGTCACGATGGGAATGTCACGATGGGTTGTTCACGATGGAAATCCCATCGTGAGGTCACGGTGGCAGTCCCATCGTGTGGTCACGATGGCACTTCCATTGTGACCAAGACTGATGCATGCGAAACTCATTAATGTATCTGCACATTCGATTTGGTGAATATTTTCGGGTGTACTAGGTAATAAATGAAGTCACTAAGGTTGGTGGTGGTAGCAATGGGGAAGAATAATCCCCATTCAAACTCATAACCTCACATTCAAACATATACACAATCAACAAACATACACCCCCAAAAAAATAAAACCAATCATCATTCCAAGCATCTAAGATTTCGCCCAAGAAGAACGAAAGCATCAACGGGGGCTCCGTGGCGTTCCTTACTTCATACAAAGGTAAGCATAATATGCATAATGTTTGTTCATTTGATATAAGTTGCTGCTGAAGTTAGGGTTATTGTTAGGGTGAAATTAGGGTTTTTGAAAGTATAATACCAGATATGTTTCATCTTATGTCATGAAATATGTTATTTTGTTCATATAATGGTGTCTTAAATTAAAAACTTCATGGTATCGTGGGTTTAAAAGAAGTTGAAATACCTAGTTCTAAGCTAACCACACGAATTCTGCTATGGTCACGATGGACAAGTTCACCGTGTTCACGATGGTGATCACCATCGTGACCAGCATAGATGTGTGCTAAACAAGTATTTTCATTGATTGTTTACACTTCATTTTTGTATATTTTCTTAATTTCAGATGTCTTTACGCCGTATTATTATATATCACGGCGGTCATTGGGAGCGATCGATATATATGGACGAGGATTTATTTGTTGTCTACATCGACCCCGGCACGATTAATCGTGCAAACCTTGTGGAACTCATTAGAGAGGATTTGAATGGTGGGAAGGAGACCGAATATGTGTTATGGTACCTCACAACCATTAACGGCATGAAAGCAAAAGTGCTATTGCAGGGCGATTTAGAATTACTTCGATGGTTAGCGGACTCTAAAGAGGATCCAGAAGTTCATGTGATTGAAAACCGCGGGAACTCCGCCCCCGAAGTTAATGTGAGAGGTAGCACCTCGGGTGCACAAGATGATAGTGACGATGGTGATGATGATGAATATAATGAAGATTATGAGGAGGATGAAGCGGTGTCTACATCCGAAGATGAAGAGGAAGATCGTTGTAAAGATTTGCTTGAATCATTGAAAGAAGAGTTTTATGCTTGGATTGGACAGCCAGCACAAATGGATAGGCTCATGGGGCAGCGACACTTTTCATCGGACCATCAATCAGAAAATGAGGTTGAGCATGAGCGTACACAGCGCAATTGGATCATTCCACATCCTGACATTGAAAGCGCAATACCGTTGGCGTGGGTTGAGCGGCCTATCGTCATCAATGGTAGTCTCGAGGTAGGGTCGATATTTCGATCAGTGCAAGAGTTGAGGATAGCTGTAGGAATGTATCATTTGGAGCACTTTGTGGAGTGTAAGACCGATCGCTCCGCTTCGAATTGTGCAGTGTACCTATGTAGGAGTGGTAGAAAGAATTGCACGTTTAGGTTGTGTGCTACGGAATGTGCAACTCTTTTTCGGATTACTAAGTTGACATTGGATCACAGTTGCCGATCAGATTTGAACCGTGCTGCACGTGCAAGGTCGGTGAGTAGCGAGATGGCCGTATTTTATTTTTCTAAGAAATTGATAGATGAGAAGGTCGTTCTGAGGCCAAAGGAGATGATGGCAGAGATGCGCATGCGATACGGCGTTCAAATGTTATACAACTTTGCCGTCCGAACAAGGCAACTAGCGATAGAGAGAATGTACGGTGACTTTCCCTCGTCATATCAGAAGATTCCGTCGTATTTGTATTTGTTGAAACAACGTAATCCTGGGACTGTATACGACTTGCAGACGACTAGTGAAGGAGTGTTTTGTCACATGTTCCTTGCCCTTGGACAGTGTATTAGAGCATTTGAGCAGTGTCTTCGACCTGTGCTCATAGTAGACGGGACTCATCTTAAGGGTAGAAACAAAGGAACCTTATTTGTTGCCTGCACGAAGGATGGGAACGAGCAAGTGTTTCCGCTTGCAATTGGCCTTGGTCCGATAGAGAACGATGAGTCGTGGACTTATTTTCTCTATAACCTACGCAAATGCTTCAATCCACCCGAAGATTTGTTGATAGTGAGCGACCAACATAAGAGCATTAGGAATGCAGTTCGAACCGTCTATCCAAATGCATTCCACGGATTGAGCTATCACCATCTGCAGAAAAATTTGACCCCATACGGCAAAACTGTGACCACACTCTTTTATGAAGCAGCATTTAGTTATCGCCACGAAGTGTTTGAAAACTTTTTCGAATTGTTGTACACTGTAAGTCCTAATGGTGCTTACAGACGATTTTCTCAAATTGGACCAGAAAGGTGGGCTAGGCCAAAGTGTCCTGTGCAGCGCTATGGATTACTGACATCCAATGTTGTCGAATCCGTGAACAGTGTTTTGTGGTGGGGTAGGCGTTTACCAGTGTGCTCGTTACTTGAAACATTTCGCCACACATTGGAGGATTGGTTTGACGAGCGGCATACTGATGCTGAATCGAGAGATCATGTGTTGATTGTAACTACATTCAACAAGCTTTCTCTATCCGTGCAAGCGAGTCTCCCTCTTCCTGTTCGAGCAATCACCGATCATGTTTATAAAGTAGACGAAGATAATCAACAATATCAAGTGGATCTTCAAAATTGGACGTGTGATTGTCGTGTCTTCGATGAGGATAGGATTCCATGTAAGCATGCTGCTACCGCTATAAGGTAAAATCTATATTATTTGTTATAATTTTCTAGTATTTTTATATTCATTTTGTATGTAAGTAATTCTATTTTCCCTAGTTTAACAGGCGGGCCGGCATTGGTTTGAACGTGTACGATTTCGTACATAGATATTTCAAACAAGACGGCCTAAGACAGACTTATGCTGAGCATATCAATCAAATACCACACCCCGATGAGTGGAATGTGCCGCCGGAGATCAAATCAATTAGGGTTTTATCCTCCAGAAGATGTACGTCAGGCCGGTCGTCCAAGAACGAGTCGTGCTCGGTCAGCAGTGAAGGCACGAGAGCACGACGTCCTCAAGTTTGCTCAAGGTGTGGTGGATCTGGGCACAACAGAAAAAAATGCACGATATCTATTCCCCCTGGTGGAGTCGATTTGAATATCCCTCTCCAACAAACAGAAGATGAACAAAATTTTCATGATTTTGGGGGAGTAGAATCAAGTCAACGACGCCGGAGGAAAAAAAGATGTAGTAATTGTCGTCGTGAGGGTCATGATATTAGAGCATGTCCTGACCCAATTGAAGATGAAATATAGGAGTAACAGAACTTGTTGAGTTTATGGCATTGTATTGACCTTTTTAAACCTTTAATATCTGTTTTTATATTCAGAATTTTTGAGACAGGTATTATTTGCATACATGGATGATTTTTGGTGAGTCCCTACCTTGATCACGATGACAAAACCATCGTGAAGTCACGATGAAGGAACAGCCGTGACCTCACGATGGCCACTCCTATCGTGACATCACGATGGTGATCCCATCGTGATGAATCCAGATTTCCCGATAAAGTACTACAGAATCTCAAACTTTTTATTTCAACCATACGTACATTACCTTCTTTTCCACCAATATCCAACATATTTCATATTATTATCTCATTCCTACCTCCCTCTTCCCTCTTTTCAATACCTCCGCTTCTCTTGTCCAGCGCCGCCGCCGCCGCCCCCACCGCTCGTTTCCGATTGGAGGTACGTTTCTTCGACCTCAATGTCACCCAATTATAGGAGTTATGAAATTATCTTTTGTTTTATATTTTGATGAATTGATTATCTAGTATTCTTTTGCAAGAATTCTAAAATTTTGTTTGATATGTTGATGTTGTTGTTTTATGTCCGATATATGTTGTTGTTTTTTAATTTGGTTTGCTATGTTGAATTTCAAAGAATATGTTGATGTTGTTGATATGTAAAAAATTTCAATTTATGTGTCAATTGTTGAAGTTGGTTGGAGATGTTGATGTTAATAATGATGTTCGATTTATGTAAAATGTGGCAAATTATTGAATTTAATTGGTTGATGTTGATGTTTGTCTTCACTTTATGTTTTGTCGTATTTGGATGGTTGTAGATGTCGACCAACCCATCCAATTCAAACTTGAACTGTCTATCAGGAGACAAGCCTTTTTTCGATGTTATCCTAACCAAGTCACATGTTTCGGCCCCTTGGCATTTGGTAAGAATTTCTACCACTAAACAAACAATTAATTTGTTTTATATGACTTTTAATCAATGCTTTGTGTGCAATATAGCATATACCAGCACATATTGTCTGTAAACTTCCTCGTGCGGATGTGTCACTGGTTGCCAATCATAATGGAACCGAATGTCAGTTGATGTACCTTGGATCTTTGAAGAAACCGAAGTTTGAGTATGCAGGGTGGAAACAATTCACACGCACTTTCGACCTCAAAGTAGATGATGCCGTGATTTTTGAGGTGATGGAGTCGACACAGGAAATTATTAGATGCCGAGTGCTGATTCTGAGGGACACTGCTTGGTTGCCGCTGGAATTTGAGGCCCGAAATAAAGCAGCGGACGATGGTGCGTCACCCTCCACGGTTCTAGATGTTGACTAGCGTGTTGGTTATAGTTTAAATTTGTTTAAAAGTTATGTTTGAACTTTATTCGTATTAAACTACTAGACCTATTTGGTGACTTTATTTGGTGATTTGTTTAAGGGTTCTGTATGAATTTGTACTAAAATTTGTGTTGAATTTGATGTTTCGTTTTATGCGATGCTAACTTGAATTTCAATGTTATATTTTTTCGAGTTTCTGGACAGGTCACGATGACCACGCCAACGTGACCTCACGATGATGATGCGATCGTGAGGTCACGATGATGAGCACATCGTGATCACGATGACATTCTCACGACCAGGTTCACGATGATATTTTTATCCCGTCGTGAACTAATAAACCGGAACAATTACGTCTAAAATAATGATTAATTAGTGTTGTAATGTTACATTATGTCTTAAGAAACATTTGCACATCATATTTTGTGGTTTTATATCAAAGAAACACTAAATGGGTTATTGTTAGAGGTATATTGTTTATCAAATGCAAGAGTCATTGTATATGTAACATATAGTAATGTATTCATTGTTGTGTCACACATCTCGCCAACACTATAATTGTGTGTTTAAATGTGTAATTTTTCATTTGTTGATGTATTTCAATGTTAAGTAGAATATATTTAACACGTACCAAAATAATATAACCGGTTAAAACACCATAATTAGTCAAAAATCCTAACGTCACGATGGGGTTTAGCGTCCTCATCGTGAGCTCACGATTGTATTAATCGTGACCTCACGATTGCCCTGGCATCGTGACTTCACGGTTACATTCCATCGTGAGCTCACGATGGAGTTGTCATCGTGAGGTCACGTTGGTAGGGCCGTCGTGACCAGACCCGAGAGTTTAGGGGTTTACCTGCTCAAAACTGTTTCATTCATGTAGTCAATAAACTAAGAAACTATACCATAAAAATAAGATCCAAATACATGTTTCAAACACCATAAACTCAATAAACTAATAAAACTACCCCATAAAATAATATTGAAATACAAAATATAAAAATAAGTTTCAAAAGTTATGTTTCAAACACCATACATATAAAACTAGACGTTGTCAAGTACAGCAAGCCAATAAATCCTAGTCGCTACGAGCCACCGATATCTTTCAATGTAGCGTTCGGTGATGTTCCCCAAGTGTCTTGACTTACTACTAATCAAACGATCCAAATACATGCATGCAAAGGGGCCGCAACTGTGACTGTCTGTCTGGGCAAACTGGATTTTGATCGGCATCTTCAAAAGCTTCATTTCACCATCTCGCTTCGTCATTGTTGCATTATTAGTCCAATAGCCTGAGAGAGCTAGTAGACGAGGAACGAGACGAGTAATGGACTTGAGCTCATAATCAATAGGCGCGACCCTTTCCTGATCATATTCGTGTGATATTGAGTCGTACAATTCAACCGTCCAATCAGCAATACTTATCTGAATCGTGACCCAATGATTCTTAAAGACATTACACACAGCGCAGATCTGTTTCAATACAAAAATAGAATAATTTAAATCAATAATGAATGGTTAGAAACTTGAAATATATATCACCATAAATACTTACATGTTTGCAATTCGACCATGGAACGACATTTGGATAGTCTAGCCCGTACACAATGTCCTGTAATCCCGGATGCATCTTCCAACCCTTATACGAGGGCTTTCCCTTTATGTGCATGAATTGTTGATCTTCCGGATGTAGGAGTTGCAGCTCGGCACGCAAAACTTGCTATCAAATTGACAACATACAAGATTAATATCATTTTTAAATATTTATAATAAAATATAAAGAATATATATTAAAAACTTACAAGTAACTGAGTGCCGATGATGATCGTGTTAGTTGGCCCATTATTTGGAGCAGTCCTATTATGCACTCGGATCCTCGTGCGAACCGAAAGCACGTGGAGGTCCATTACCTGAGACAATATAAATTTCAAATCAATTTCAATATAAGTATAAACTTGCTATATAAAATTAGTAACTTACTTCTTGACGGAAGTCCTCCTTCGGATCCTCCACCAGATCAAAGAATTGGTTTGTTAGACGGCACAGGCACATAACGCCCATATCTCTGCTTCCTAAAGTCACTATACATCATCCTCAACCTCTCCATTCTACTTTGTCTTGCACCCTGAAAAGGGGTGCGGAGAGCAGCAGACGGTCTACGTTGCCGAGGACCGAAGGCAACATCACCTACCTCCTCACCACCCCCCTGATCCGGCTCCTCATATTGAGCATCATCCTCATTAACCGGATCATCTACAATGCACTGCTGGGGAGTGTGTGAGCTAGAACCTTGATTCTCACTCGGACCATAGGTCAACTGCAAAGGTGTATGGTAAGGGAGCAGTTGCGTGGTCTGGTGAATAGGCTGCTGCGGCGTCTCTAGAATGGGCTGATGCACTGTCTCGTAAGGGGTCGACATCGGCATCGGCCGAAAGAGCTGGGCAAACAAGTCCTGACCAATCTGTTGTGAGGACTGCGCCTCCTGATCGGCTTGGAACGGCCCAAACTGCTGAAACGGCTCATCACGGACTGTAACACCGATTTGAGGTTGCCGAGAAGGAGCCGCAAAGTCGTGAAGAGGGGCCGGCTCAGAGTGGTCGAAAGTCTGCCGGTGAGAGTAACGGGAAGGCACCGGCTCAGAGTGTTGGGAAGTCTGCCGGTGAGAGTACTGGAAAGGCACCGGCTAAGAGCGGCGGGAAGTCTGCCTCTCGTCGTGGTGGGACCCAACTGCAGAATGGTGTGACTGAACTGGAGAGTGCTGGGGCTAAATTGGAGAGTGCTGGGGCCGAACTAGAGAGGTCTGCATGTGACTAAAACCTGCAGCACTAGAGTGATGGGCCGGATCCCTTTCCTGGTCGTAACTACCAGTCCGCATCTGAGCGTCAAATGCCGAGGTAGAGTGACGGGCCGCGTCCAATGCCATCCTACGACTCCTATGTGACTGTTGTGGAGGACTGTCTGGGCGCCTCATAACAAAAAACTGACTCATTCTCCGAGTCAGTTTAGCAAGGAAGCCGTTGTCAGATTCGTCGTCCAAAACACTCCTCAACTGGCGCTCAATCTCGTCCCCCCTGCTGCTCGTGCCCTCATCATGGAGGGGGCATGGTCGTCCGTGCAAACAACAAACCCTGTCTGGCTCTCCCGAGGGCCCCACTGTGAAGTACGAGGTGGTGAACTGCTAGGTGGTGAACTAGGAGGTGGTGAACTGCGAGGTGGTGGGGTACCCTCCCGACGACGCTTCGACATCTATTGTGCCGGGTCACCACGGACCACCCTTGCTGCTAACTGCTTCAACTTTCCCATAGTCTTCTGCTTGGCATTCTTTGTAGTCGGGTTATTTCTGGAAGCAATTTATTTGGGAGGTATATATCGAACATCCAAAAGGGTCTCTATTTTCGAAGCTCAGCATGTAATACTCATAATGCTCTGCTTCCGTAGCTTCAAAACTTTCCAATACCTGAAGCTGCAAAGGTAATGAAAAGGTAATATTAGAATTTTAGAAACTAATATAGATTGCATCATTGAATGAATGAAAAACATTATAAGATTATAAATGTACCCGTATATTATCGAAGAATTGACTGAAATCAACTTTTATCACTCTTGTGGCCCACATCAAGCACCGGGGCACTCTCTCGATGTGATCTTTGATTCCACATCGACCTCCCAACACCGGAATCATCTCATAAGTCCAAATCTGTAAAGCCCAAACCGGACCATAGAGGTGGTAGTCCTTGGGGACTGTCTGGGCGTTGTACACATAGTGACATAGTGCTCCCCAGGTGTACGAGCCCCATGGGAAGCATCCCAAGCCTCGAAGTCTTCAACTAAAGTCCATGCCCAATCCTCTATGGTGGGTTTATCCCGACATAGGAGGAAATAATAGTAAATGAGCAAGTTGGCCGCCTTCAAATAGTCATTGATGTCTCTCCCAAGTTGTTTTCTGTTGAAGACGTCGCGCAACTCATTTGTCTTTATCTCTCGGCCGTTGAAAAATCTGTAGTGAATGCCAGTTCTAGGAAGTACATGAACTGCATGAGGATTAAATGTAGAGTTTTCAAAGTGAAGCCCGGTGATGAGAGCATATTCCACTGCCGTCATACGAATGGTCGTATGACCAAGATAAAACCAAAGCTCATTCTCTGGTACCCGATTAGCACCAACTCCTTGCAACTGTCGGGCTATTGTTAGATTTAGAGCATTACTTGCACTCTGATTTCTTCTAGCATCAATCAACCGCCCAACAACACCGGTTCTTAGGAAATCCTCGGCTTGATGATCATCCCGATATTTCATATAAAACTCTCCTAATTTCATCAAACACGTCTACCCTCATGTAAAGGTTCACTTTAGGAGACGAGTACAACATGGCGGGTCTAACAAATTCATAATGTTCCTACAAAATCAATAAAACCAAGTATAAGTGCATGGTAACGTGTTATAATTCAACAAACCAACATAAACACAAGAAGATGAAGGACGGGGGGATAATCCGTGGCCATGGTCACGACGGGAGTAGGACCGGTGCGACGACGGCGAAGGGTGCTGCCGTGGTCACGACAGCCCTTCCCATCGTGAGCTCACGATGGCCTTCCCATCGTGAGGTCACGGTGAGGTTTCCATCGTGAGCTCACGATAGAGTGTCATCGTGATCGGGCGATAGAAACCTCACCGTGACCTCACGATGGGAAGCCCATCGTGAGCACGCCAGAGCTCTTTCGCCGTCGTCTTCCCCACCTCCATCGACCCCGTAAGAACACCAAACCAACACAGCAAATGTCGAACTACCCAACACCAACAAATTCAAAAATCTCCAACTCTATTACACCAAAAACAATGTCGAAATCTTCCACATGAAAATCCTAACTCTAACATATAACAATTTCTAACATGTAAAACTAAAAAAACATGCATTCAATCGAAGATTTAAGCATGAATTTCGAAAAAAGAAAGGGCACTAACCGGTGGAATTGGGACTCGAAAATTCGAATTTTCCTCCTCTTCGCCGGAGGACGTCGACGACGACTCATTGCGGCGGCGGATGTGGCGGCGGTTGCTCATTTTCTTCCGTTCACGACGATCAATCGATCGTGAGGAGGAAATGTCACGATGAAGATGGAGAGAGAGAAGAGGTCGGTGGCGGTGGGGGATCGATTGGGAGAGAGAGAGAGGGGGCTGTCGGGTGGGGGGGGACCGATGTGGGGGAGAGAGAGAGATGGGGACGGCGGGTGGTGGGGGGTAGGGTTAGTTTTGTTTTTTTATTTAAGTTTTATTTAATTATTTTGTAAGTTTGAGGGTATAATAGTCTTTTAAAATATTTTGGTATATAAAAGAGTGTGATTTAAAATGAGGATATATAAGAAGTGTATTTTATGTAATGGTATTTAAAAAGTTGGACCCCTTATTATTATTATTATTATTATTATTATTATTATTATTATTATTATTATTATTATTATTATTATTATTATTATTATTATTATTTTCCATATATTTTTTAAAAAAATTCCAGATTGTTTTTTTTGCCTTTTCTTTTTTATTTGCCTCTTTTCTTTTTTTCGTCTCTTCTTCTTTGGTTAAGAGATCGAACGAAGGGAGCCGAAGACTTCAAAGTGAGTCGAACGATCCAAATTTTTGACACTACAATTATCTATAAATTAAATTCGGAGCCATAAAATCGGAACTCGAGGTGGAGCCGAAAAAAAAATCTATAAATTAAAAAAACAAAAAAGTCAACATATCGTCATTGACCAGGTTGGGTAGGGTCGGGTGTGGAGCAGTTCCATACGTCACAAATTCAAATATGTGTATTTCCCTCCCAATCTCAAAACCCCCAATTTCATTCTCCGAAATTCCGAATTCCCATTTGCGATGGCCGGCCAACCCCAAGAAACCTCCCAAGAGCTTTTTTCTCTCTCCGATTTCGAAATCGGCAGACCCCTCGGCAAAGGTAAATTCGGCAGAGTGTATCTCGCTCGCGAAATCAAGGTGAATCTATCTCATTTTCACCCTAAATCGTCGTCCATCATATTGCTGTGCGTCAAAATTTAGCTTCTGCATTTGTTTGTTTGTTTTTTTTTTTACTAGAGTAAGTATATAGTGGCGTTGAAGGTGATATTCAAGAAGCAAATCGAGAAGTTCGGATTGCATCATCAGTTGCGGAGGGAAATGGAGATCCAAACCGCCCTCCGCCACCCCAATGTGCTGAGGCTTTACGGATGGTTTCACGACGACGAGCGGATTTTCTTGATTTTGGAGTACGCTCTCGGCGGCGAGCTCTACGCGGAGCTCCGCAAATCAGGGCACTTCTCCGAGAAACAGGCTGCCACTGTAAAATCATTGCTCTCTTTGCAACTTCTTTTTTTGTGCATCTGTATTAATATTGTAGGATTACTCAATGCTTGCATCTGTGTTACAATGTTTGTATTCGTTTGCATTGTGGATCTTTCTTTGAACTGCCTTTTTCGCGTTTGCGTTTTCGACTAATCTGTATTTTGTTCTTGATGTTCTGTTTCTGTTGAATTAGTACATGGGGAGTCTCACCCAGGCTCTGGCATATTGTCATGAGAAGAATGTGATTCACAGAGACATCAAGCCAGAAAATTTGTTGCTTGATCATGAGGTATGTCTTACTCTAAAAAAGTTTAGCCTCTTCTACTGTATTTTTTAAATTTTTGTTAGAGAAGTCATGAACTTCCAATTACTAAGCTAATTAGTCAAGATTATGTCCCACTTCATTCCTGTTCAGACTGTGTACCTTGCTTAGTTTTTAAACGAACTGATCATACTAAGATTATGGCTTCAAGCGCAATTATTTGGTTATGGTGAAAATCGATTTACTGGTTTAGTCATTTCTCCAGCTGCTGGTAAAGCTTTCTAATGGATGCCAAGGAAAAAAATCCACAGCATATGCCTATTTCTTCATTGAACTGCTCCCTTCTCTTCTCTCTTTCAAGTGGATGTCGTGATGAAAAAAAGACTGGAGTTGCATGATTTGATTGTGTGGAAAAAGTAATCAACTTTTTTGGGAACGAGATTAAGAAAAGTGGCAATGCAAATTCATTATGTCTTTGAAACTATAACAAAGTCTGTATCACTTGCAGGGTCGGCTGAAAATAGCTGACTTCGGTTGGTCTGTCCAGTCCAGAAGCAAAAGACACACAATGTGTGGAACTTTGGACTATTTAGCACCAGAAATGGTGGAGAAGAAGGCGCACGACTATGCAGTAGATAACTGGACACTGGGGGTTCTATGCTATGAGTTGTTATACGGTGCTCCTCCATTTGTGGCTGAAAGCCAGAGGGATACATTTAAAAGGTAACAAACAATTTCTTGTTTTTTTTATCCTTAGTTCGATCTCATTCAGTAATGATCTATGTCGACCTCTGTAGGATTATGAAAGTTGATTTAAGCTTTCCTTCCACCCCTGATGTTTCATCAGAAGCTAAAGATCTCATCAGCAAGGTAATATTATCAGTTCTCACTTCAACATATAGTTTCCAAAAAAATCTACTACTTTTTTCTTCGTTTCTTGATTACATGGCATTTTTATGCAGCTTCTTGTGAAGGATTCATCAAAAAGGCTCTCCCTTGAGAATATCAAGCAACATCCTTGGATAGTGAAGAATGCCAACCCCTTGGGCATCTGCCCAAAATAGCATTATGCTTCCGTCCTTTCTTTTCTTGACTAAAATTAACTCCCCGATGATTTTAAATCACCAAATTGTCATCTTCGGATTACAAACTTCTATCATTTTTGTATGTTGCACTCCGTTGATACTTAACAGCTTCAATTGTGCTATTTGTAAGTCTGGATTCTGTTTCACTTCATTCTACGTACAGAATGCATTGGTCCTCTCTCTCTCTAGCTCTCTCTATCTTTCTCTCAACATCTACAGTTTATTTTCTACATATTGAATCTATAGACGGTAGTATGGGAATGAAATATATACTCACTGCGTTTCGACTTATTCACAAAGCAACACAAATAACCAAGTCAGCTATAAGTTCTCTCTGGTCGTGACCTTAAATCCGGACAACGGGACAGCATAAACACACCACATACCACAATACATACACTAAAAACTTACTTAAATCTACGTCAGCAGTTCTCAAACTAAGGCAGACGAAACAACGTGCTACTGCAATCTCCATAAATCTCTGGCCCTGGTGGAGACAGTTGCTAAGACAGAACACTAATGTTTTCATCGGTGATGGTCGTGGCGTCGCTGGTGCTGCTACTAGAATCGTTGCTCATGCCATGCTGATGAGGGCTTGCTGGTACAGTGTTCAAGTTGATGCCGCTGTTGAGATTTCTAGTTATGGTGGTGGGAGTAGCTTGAAAACACCTCGAATATTCTGGCCTCACCACGAGTCTTTTTGACCCTCTGTGCATGTGTGCTTCACAGTACTTCTGATTGTGGAGGGCGTTCCGCCTGCATTGCCATTTCTTGCCATCTGTTCTCCGGCATCTCTGTGGTTGTTCGGCTTCCATGGTGGTCGTACAGCCCGACCCCAGCCCGATTTTTCCTAGCAAGATATAAAAAAAAAAAAAAGTAATAATAATAATAATAATAATAATAATAATAATAATAATAATAATAATAATAATAATAATAATAGGCCCTAAAATTAGTAAAAGATCTTTCGCCTTCTTTTGGAATTGCAAGAAGCAACTTTAGTTAAAATTTAACTCCAACAAACTAGATCAAGCAGAGTAACACTTTTCTACTCCATTTTATCTAATTATGAATGAAATTATTATCCAAGAATCCACATATATAACTAACTATCTACTTCTTGTTAAAGTAGAGAGACAATCATCCTTATGCCACATAAATCAATGATATAAATTCCATCTAAAAGTAAGTTCAAACACATAAACTGAAGAACCAAAGAATCAACTCGAAACGACAATCCTAGATCACCTAACCTCAATGTTCAAGAAGAAACTTCAAGGTAAAGCACGAGGGTTTATGCATGTCAAGGCATCGCATATCAAATCTATAAACAAACCTGCAGCATTGAGAACACTCTTGGGAGACAGACCATATGCCGAAGAATTGAAGCCCACGTAGTTGTTCCCGACAACATTCTGTTTCCTGCTACTCAAAAACACAGGACTGCCATCAACATGATCGCCTCCACTAATCAAGCAATTAGTCCTTGAACTACCACACGTGCTTCTAGCATAGTCATCTTTGATGCTATTGCTGGCTGATGTAGCACCACGACTCTCATCGTTCCAGCATTTCAAGATTGCTGGAGAATCATTGGCATAGTAGCTAGAACGTGATTGGCTGGGACTGGTATCACTCTGGATGGCAACAGAGACTCTACTGTCTACATCAAATGCAACCAGAGACGTTGTTAGCATCATAGTATCATCGGAGGCTTGATTATGAGTTCTTGATAGTGTTTCGATAGGTTCCACATGCTTTCTTGAACCCTGACGCCCCCTATGCATGTGGCGTTGGCAGTATTTCTGGAGTGGAAGCACACTCTTGCTACACCTCCACTTTCTACCATCAGTTCTCCTACATCTTCCTGGTTCAGAATCCATCACACTACTATGATCACTCTTCTCACCGCTGAAACCGCTCACTGAAAACAATTTAAGACAGGAATGAAGAAACAAAACCATTTAAATATATGGACCTTAAATTAGTAGTACCTTTTTTGCTGTCTAAGAATAACGTGTGTGAACCATGAAAGCTTAGAGCTCATTTCAGAAGATAGTACTAAAAGATATACTTGCAGCGAATATAAAAAATTTAAGGTTTGTTAAATTCAAGAACAGACAATAGTATAACCACTGCATTGAATGACAGAAGCAAGTAAATCGAGATTTCAATGTAGAAATTCCGACTTGTTAAAATATTATACAATTACTACATCAAAGTTAGCCAGTGTAAAACTAATGAGGGTAATTGTAGTAGAAGTTGGAAGCTGAAAAGGTAGAGATTCATTTTATTTGTAGATTTTCACAATTGAGAATCAAAGGGAGATGGTAAAGCCATCAAGGAGATAAACGGAATGAAAAACAGAGATTAGTTTCATAGATACAAAATAAACAGATGAAAGTTCACCAAATAATCCCCAAGAAGAAGAAGAAGAAGAAGAAGAAGAAGAAGAAGAAGAAGAAGAAGAAGAAGAAGAAGAACTCACAGGTGGGGTAAGTGTTGAAGAAGATGGCAGGGCCTAAAGATTTAAAAACACTGATCCATATGGGAAGGAGGAGATGAAAAGCCACCGGAAATCCATAGGCAATGGAATTGCAGATATAAATTTGGTCGCACAGCTCTTGAAACTGCGCACCGGTGAAAATACACTCTCTTCTCTCTCTCCCCAACCCTCCCTCACTTCCACTTGCACAAGCAGATGCACAACTCCCAATTTTAAGATCAAGATTAATCTTTTTCTCAGCTTCTACCAATCCATGACCACTTTCACCTTCACCTTCACCTTCATATATCCAAACCCATCAACAATTTTTAATGAATGAGTGTGTCTGTGGGTGTATGTGGAGAGAGAAAGAGAGAACCTGGAGGAGGAGGAGGAGGAGGAGGAGGAGGTATTGCAATTGCAGCAGCAGTAGCAGTAGCAATAGCAGTGAGTGGTTGACAATACATTGGCAATAAATTTACATTTCCGGGAATTCCAAGAAAAGGAAAAAGGTAAAGATTTCAGAGCAGCAACAGCAGCAGGTCAATTCCAACAGTGGGAGCTCTGATTTCTCTGAAACTTCAACTGTAGGGAACAGGTGTAAAGCAGCTCTGAACAAACAACACACGATGTTTCCTGCTCTCATCAACACTCGCATATATATATATACGTATATAAACATAAACATGAGCCTGCCAGAATAAAAGGGAGAGAGAGAGAGAGAGAGAGAGAGAGGGGTGGATGTATGATGAGTATTGTATATGTGGAATTGAATAGAGGAAAGAAAAGCCAAATTGGAACCGCCTAAAACTAAGAATACAAAGATGAGGGACAACCATTACGCGCATGCAGACACCACCCTTTCTGCTACCCATAGTGTCCTTGTGCGCGCGTGTGTGTGTGAGAGAGAGAGAGAGAGAGAGAGTAGTGGTAGTAATTGTAAGAGTTTTGTCATGTCAGCTTTTTGGAAGGAAGCCTGGGATTCAAAAAATATTAACTACTCTGCGCTGCGGCTTCCTTCATTAATAAATGAATGATCCCGTGTGTTGTATATATATATCTTTGTAAATTTGAGTTCAATTGGGCCGTGCAAACAATTAAGTTTGGGCTGAAAAATGAAAATAATTACGATCCACTGTGAATTTGTTTATTAATTATGGGACAAATCTCATTTCTTCTCTTTATGATCGATCAAATTATAGATATATTAGTTGAGTTGGTGTTCTATTAGATATATTTGAAAACCCCACCATTTATAAATTATAGCAAAATAAATTATACCCCCACCCTTCTTCATATATAATAATAATAATAATAACAATAATAATAATAATAGGAAATTCACTCATATATCATTAGCTCAATTGTAATATCAAAAAGGTTACTAGTTCAAATTTTATCAATTTTTGTCGTATATTTACTTTTTAAACATTTATACCCTTATAATTTATACTTTATTCCATCCTAACACATTCTCTCTCCTACTTTTCCACTTTATTTTTCTCTCTCCTTTTTCTCTCTCTTATTCCCCTAGCTCACGTCTCTCTCTCTCTATCGTTTTTTTTTTCAGTTTTCTTCTTCATCAAGTTTTTCTCTCTGCTGATTTCTCTCCGTCCGACATCATCGCCATTGTTGATTTCTTTCCGTCATCGTCGTCGCCATCGCCATCGCCGTCGTCGTCGTCCTCGCCATCGCCGTCGCCGTCGCCATAGTTTGGAGCTTTTTCCTCCATCATCGTCGCCGAGTATTGTTCGTCGTCGGCGTGGCTTTTGATTTTGTGGTCGCCGGCTTGTTCGTCATCGTCGTCGTGTAGTTGCTTTTGTTGTAATTTTACAGCAATTTGTTGTGGAGAAGTTTTTATTTGTGGTTTTTTTTGTATTATGCAAATTTTTATGCGATTTTGCTTTGTTTTATTCTATTATTTTTGTTTAGCGAGTGTTACGTTGGTTGATTTGTAATTTTCCGGCGATTTTTGGTTGCGATTTTAAGCTATGGAGGTAAATTCCGGCGACTGTATTTTCTGGTTGCAGGCTTGGTACGTTTTTCTTAATTTCGTACTGGTGCGTACCAAGTTTACCTGGACCGCAGTACGTATTGATAAAAACGTACCGCGTACCTTATTTTGTTTGAATGGTACGTAGTACGTATTTATCATTACGTACCAAGTGTACTTGGTACGCAGTACGTAGTTATGAATTCGTACCAAGTTTACTGGGTACACAGTACGCATTTACTAATGCGTACCAAATTTACTCGGTGCAGGTAAGGCCTTCTTCTTTAGTGGTTGCGCATGGATGACTGGAAAGAGAACATTTATGAGGGTGGTAGGAAAGAGTATATTCCTATACCGCCTAGTGGTATAAGTTTTGAATCTTTATTAGCAAAGCTTGAAGTTCGAATGAAGAAGGATAAGAGCATGTATATGTTTGATATAGATGGTTTAGTTCCAGTCTCCTAGAGGTGAAACTATGAGAATGAAGATTACAGATGATTTCGAGTTGTCCTATTTGATGGATGTGTCGGAGTTTCCTACTGTATATGTGGCGGTTTCTCCCACGATGGATGAATCTTATAATAGGAGGAGTCCTTTAATTGATGATGGTGTGCGGAATGAAGACCAGAACAATTTTGTTGTTGATTGTGATGAGTTGGGTTTAGATGGCATTGGTGAGAATGATGACCATGATGTTGGTAATAGCAATGTGGATGGTAATAGTTTTGTGGGTAATAAAAGTAGCTTAGGACAGCGTTTGTGGGTTATTCCCGGTGCAGCCCAGCAAGCATCTCTTCCATCGGATGAAATACTTGCACCGGTTGTGCGTGTGGATGAGCTTGTTGAGGGTGGCACTTTTGTCGGAAAGAAGAAACTGAAGTCAGCTCTTGGTTTATATCACATGAAAAAATATCTCGAGTGTAAAACAATTCGATCAAACAAGGTGTACTACCATGTGTGTTGCAAACTGGTAGAACGATGTGAGTTTGAGATGCGAGCAAGTGCAATATCTAATTTTTGGCGTATCAATCTCTTCACTCGTCACTCTTGTGTGGATGATTTTAGATATCACGCTGATCCTAAGGTTTTATCTAGAGTTGTTGCTGCACACCTTGGCCCAAATTTTGGGGAAGATGGTTCGTGTCTTAGGCCAAAGGATATTCAATCACAGATACGAAGGGAATTTGGTGTTAATGTAAAATATTCTACTGCTTTGACTGGTAAGCACCATGCTCTGGAACTGTCATTTGGCGATGCGGATAATTCATTTCAGGTTTCTCTATCCTTTTCTATATTAGTCTCGTGTAATTATTATTATTGGTAAATTTGGTACAATTTTGAATTTTCGTACCAGGTTTGCCTCTCTAATACCGGTACATCGGGTACGATTTTTCAAATTTGTACTCAGTGTACCTGTAGTAAGCGGCAAACCTAGTACGAAATTAATATTGCGTACCTAGTTTACAATAGTTAGTATAGTATGCTGGTACATATTTATAAAAACGTACCAAGTTTTACCAATTATGTTGGTGGAATCGGTACGTTTTTGTAAATTCGTACCTAATTTGCAACTATATTACTGGTACATTCGGTACGTTTTTTGAAACGCGTACCATGTTTACCTAGCGTACTTTTAGTGATTTTTTTACTAATTGAGATAAATTATTGCAGATGATTCCCAAGTTCTTATACATGTTGGAGCTGATAAATCCTGGTTCAATTGTGGACCTTCAGACATGTCCAGACGGTGTGTTTCAATATTGTTACTTTGCTCTCTCTGCGTGCATAAGAGTTTTTCGTGCATGTCGGCCCGTGATTGTCATTGACGGCACACACTTGAAAGGGAAATACAAGGGTATTTTGTTTGTCGCAGCTACGAAGGATGCTAATGAACAGATTATTCCATTAGCATTTGGCATTGGTGAAGTGGAGGATACTTCATCTTGGTCGTGGTTTTTGGAGCGTGTCTGTCGGATGTTTGGTTGCCCCCCGGATTTTATGATAATTTCAGATCAGCATCTGAGCATCAAGAATGCTATAGATCAAGTTTATCCTGGCATCCCTCATGGTCTTTGTACGTTTCATATACAGGGTAACCTGAAGACTTGGGTACCGTTGTGATTGATTTATTCCACCTTACTGCGAATGCTTACAAAGTAGAGGATTATGAGGAGTACATGAACAATTTGAAGGAGGCCTCTCGTGGTGGCTCCAATTTCTGAAAGACAGAATATGGCATCAAGTTAATCCCTGCTCCCAAATCTAGCATACCAGACGCTTCCTTTCCATTCCCCATGGCTATCTTGATCGCAAAACTCCCTGGATCTCGCTGTTTGGGAGGAAGAGGTTGCTGCATAATTGAGTTTGCACTCTCAGATATCAAAATTGGTTCGTTCTCCACAAACTTCCTCTTATTCGAGGCCAACTCCTTGAAAAACTTCACATAAGCAGGTACATTCTTGATAATCTCTAGCAGTTGCAAATTGACATTCACCTTAGAGAGCAAGTTGTAGAAATATGAGAACTGCGTATCTTGCTTCTCATTTCTTAACCGACTAGGGAAAGGGAGTGGTGGTCTGTAAGGATTCGCTGCTTTGTGCAATTTAATCTCGGGTTACTCCTTTTCTGCCTCAACTCTTGACCGCTTCTGCACCACTGACCTTTAGTCCACCTTATTATCAACAACTCTTCCACTTCGTAGAACAGTAATAGCTTGAACCTGATGTGGTTGTTGACCTTGACTCGGAATCTTCCCTGTCTGTTGTTGTTGTTGCATCTGGTTAACAGTACCCGAAACTTGTCCCACAGCCGTTTCAAGACGCTTGATTGTTGCATCTTGAGATTCCCTCGCTTGTCTGCTTTCTTGCATGAGTGCATTGAAATTATCTTCAAACTGGTTCTTTTGAGCAGGTGGTGGCGATGAGCGTTGAAATTGTGATGGCCCCTGTTGGAATTGATTTAACTGAGCTGGATTCTGCCACTGTGAATTGAAATTCTGCTACTGCTGCGGATACCACTGCTGTTGCTGCTGTGGGTACCACTGTTGCTGACTAGGAAACTGATTAAATTGTTGGGGAGGATATTGAGTAAACTGCTGTGGAGGACGACGATTTTGAAAATTTCCTCCATATCCCTGACCTTGGTTCTGATTCCTCCATCCCGAGTTCTGCTGTTGCTGATTCTGATTAGATCCTTGACCTTGATCAAACTGCTGTCGTGGTGGGTACCCCTGTGCAGCATACACTTCTGCTCCTCCTTCATATGTCAGCTCCCCTATTCTCTGACACTCCTCAGGATTATGTCCCAACTCCCCACAAATGCCGCATGGCTCAGGAATCATTTTACGTCTAACCGGCTCCGATCGAGGTGGAGAAGCCGCAGATTTATTCATTTTCAATTCTTGCAACTCCCTCATCATCCCTGCGAGTTGTTTCTGTAACTCATAATTCGGTGCCACTACGCTGGCGTCAACTCTTCTCCCACGAATCGACTTTTGTTGGGAACTGTCTGCCAAAGTCTGAAAGATCTTGTTGAGTTCCGTGGGAGTCTTCGTGGCAATGTTACCCCCTGCAGTGCTATCCACCATGAACTGAGTAGTCGTAAGTAGTCCATCATAAAAGAATTGACTGATCATAATCGAAGACAGCTGATGATGCGGACACTGTCGAAGGAGCTCTTGATATCTCTCACAAGCTTCATGGAAAGGCTCATCAGTTCCTTGCGTGAAATTCATAATCTGAGTACGAATCTCCTGTGTCTTGTGGTTTGGGTAGAATTTCAGCATAAATTTTTCACAAGCATCCTTCCAGGAGTCTATAGAATTGGACGTAAGCGATAGTAGCCACGCCCGAGCCCGATCCTTCAATATGTATGGCAGACACTTGAGCCTCAATTGATCCTCTGTAAGGTTTGAGAGAGGAAAAGTCTGCACTATCGAACAGAATTCACAAACAAATTGGAGTGCATCTTCATTGGGCATTAAACGGCGCCAAATTTGTTCAATCTAATTAATCTAAGTCGTACGCAATTAAACGTGGTTGTTCTAGATTAGATAAGTTAACCCGAATATCGTCTTACAAGGAAGGCTTAACAGGGTGATTGTTGTATTGCGAAAAGAACAGAAAAGAAAAAGGAAAGCAATAAAAATTGATTGATTTGGGGTTTTTCTAATCTAAGAAATTAAAAGAACAAATTAACCTAGGCAAGAATATAAAACCCTAAGTCTAAGAATACAAATAAATTCATAAACATAATTGAAAGACAAATATATATATTAAACATAAATTAATCCTAAGCATAAATGGAAATCTAATCTACAAAAGCAATAAGAACGAAATTCAAAATCAAACATAAACTCAAGAATAATCGCCCAAAGAAATTTGAATAACAGGAATAAATTAATGCAGGAACTTAACTTAAATTGGAAGAAAACTGAAATTGAATAATCCGCAGTAGAGCTGTCACAAATCCGTACACGAATTGAAGTAATAAATCTATCTAAAATTGGGAAGAACAAGATGAAAAACCATACTGGAAAAAGAAAAATAGTTCGTGTCTAAGAACGGCGGAAGAGAAAGAAAAAAAAATGTAAAAACGAGGAGAGAAAATAAATCTGGAAACAATCCTATTTATAGGGATTTTCTCACCGCCTCAACACGAACGAGCGCCCGACATGGGCGAGCGCCCAACTTGCACGTCCATCACCAGTCCCGACGAGCGCTGGAGAACGGGCGATCGCCGAGGGTCACTCTCTGAGGTCCGCTCGTCCATTCGTAGGCATGTCGGACGAGCGTCGGAACCGAACGATCGCCCAAGGTGACCCTCTGCTCCTTCACACCGGCGATCGCCCAAAGGGGACGTTCTTCGGCCATACAAAGCTCAACCCCGACGATCGACGAGTCCGGGCGAGCGTCGGACCTTTCTTGCGCGCCATTTTTGTTTCGATCATAACTCTCTCATCCGAACTCCGATTTGCGCACGGTTTTTGCCTACGAACTCGTAACGAGACGTACTTTAATCCTATCGAGTTCAACTCCTCAAATATTTGTCACATCATTTCTCATTTTTGACCATCTCTCGTCTATTCTCGCGCAATTCTTGCAAAACCAACATGTTAGCGAGAATAACTAAAACCAATGAATTTAATAATAAAATCGGACAAAATAATGATGAGAAAGATCACTTGACACATAATTATACATCAAAATGGAGCTCAAAATGAGGTGAAACAACGCCGGTACGCTTTGACTAAAAACGTACCGGCGTACCAAGTTCTGATGAGCATGCTTGGTACGCATTTACAATTTCGTACCACGTTTGCTTACCCGAAGTTGGTACGCCGGTACGCATTACCCAATTTCATACCAAATTTTCCTTCGATCAAGTTTTAATTTTTTACACATTTTTAGGTTTAAGAAGGAATCCCCACTGTCATATGTTCATGAATATTATTCTACTGCGACGTGGTGTGAGATTTATGCTGATGATGTGATGCCTATTCCGGATAAAGATTCGTGGAGTGTGCCGCCACATGTTGCTTCAAGGATTGTTCTTAGACCTAAGGAACCTAAGCAAGCTGGACGACCGTGTACAAAGAGGATTCCAACTGGATCTCATACCAAACGCAGTCGGGGGTGTTTGTGGTGTCATGAGAAAGGTCATTATATGAGTACATGTCTTCAAAGACGCCGCTTGATTAATCCGAAGGAAGAAGGGAGTAGCAAACAACCAAGCATCAATACGAGAACCCGCAAAACGAAGAAATGTGGTATTTGTGGTGTTGCGGGTCATACTCGCCAAACATGTCAAGATCCACATAGATTTGGTTGATAAGTGGAGATTTATTTAATTCTATTAGCTGTGTAGTGTTTGTCATTTTTTTTTGTTTGAAATTTTTGACGTTTTAATCAATATTGTGTCAAATATTAGCTGTGTAGTGTTTGTAGTTTTTTAAGTAAATCTTTGTACGTTTTGTTTAATTGATTACCCTGCGTACTAGAAAAAAAAATTCAATGACAAATACATATTCACTGTTTAGTCATAATCACATAGGTAAAACTGGTAAACTTTTACGAATACGTACTAAAACTCCTGGTACGCTTGGTACGTTTTTGCTAATGCGTACCTAATGTACTTGTTATGTAGGTACGCAATTTGCAAATACGTACTTGAAACTAATGAAATACTGGTACACTTGGTACGTTTTTCATAATTCGTACCAGGTGTACCTGTAGAGTAGGTACGCTTTTGTAAATACGTACCTATATTACAATGAAAAATTGGTATAGTCGGTACGTTTTTTTAAATGCGTACCGAGTGTACTAGAAAAATACTAGTAAATATTGGTATATTTTGTTTAATTGCTTACTTTTCGTACTAGAAAAACTGTAAAGAAATTGCGTACTGTGCGTACCATAATTCACATTAGAAAAAAATTTACATAGTTAATCCCTAGCATATACTAATAGTTATGCAAAATGCACATTCAAAATATTCTAATGTTTATGGATTTACAAAATACTATCCATCATGCACAAAATATTAACACGAATGCACTGTTTAATTCAATTGCCTTCATTCCCTTCATTGACTCCATCCAAATCCATGAGGACTACCGGTGTCACTTCCTCCGTGCTATGGACATAAATGATCCTTGCTATGTGGTCTCTATACTCCACCCGATCTTGAGGCTCTTGCAAACATCTTTGCAATGGAGTTTTTGAGATGAGTTGCTCCACATACTTGAGCGCATAGAGGCCACAATCATACTCATTATCTTGCTGGAATTTGTTTCTCTTTTGGCCCTTCTTTGGAGGGAAGCATAATTCCCACTGGCCGAGTTGTGGGTCCTTGATGCGATGCTCTTTGTAGTATCCAATGGCCTTCATTATTTGTGAGATTGTTCTTGTCATTGGGAGAAAGATATCTCGTCTATTATCGTAATGGTGGTCCTCGAATGTATGCTCCATCGAGTCATAGAGATTTATCTTCTACTTTTTAAGATCTATCAACATTGTACCCCAGTGATCCTTGTAGAAGCACAATGCAACTACCTAAAAACAAAATAAAACATGGTACGTTATTGTAAATGCTTATTACAAATCCAAGAAAACCAGGTACGCTTTTGTAAATGCGTACTGCCAAACCAGGTACACTCGGTACGAATTTATAATATCGTACCGCATTTACCATACATGCATCTGGTAAAACTAGTACGATTTTAGTAATGCGTACCGAGTGTACTTTGTTTTATTATTATGTATTATTAATAAAATCGTACCTTGTCGCAGTCAATCCAATGCCTTACGTTTCGCCCCCAAGCTGGCTGAGCTCCGTCGGCAAACAAAAGCAACCTCTCCATTTCATCTTTTGGGAAGACCTCTTCAACATTTGGTCTAAACGTCTTGTGATTGTATGGATCAAAAGGATTTGGTCTCTTGTGGATGGTGTCGAACACATTCTCCACCGTTTCCTACAATTAAGTGTAAGAAATATGAATATTTATATGTTATGTGTGTAGAAGTATTACTGTATAAAATTTAAATTATTATAATTGATTGAATTTACCATAAAATAACAAGACGTCACGGCAATCTTCAGGTCAACTTCTCCCAATTCGGCCATTGTAGGATTTGCCACCAGAACAACAAGATAAGCCTCAGTGTGTTCTAAGTCGATTTGTCCTGTTGGATACATGACAGACTGGAAAAAGGTCTTGTCAACACCACAATGGTCCCCGACATTCCTCCTGTTGTCAATGAATATTACATTAATTGAACCTGGTACGTATTGTAAAAATCGTACCGGCTTTACCAATTAGGAATGGTACTCCTGGTACGAATTGGTAACATCGTACCGAAATTACCAATTGCAATATGGTACACCCGATACGTTTTCACAAAATCGTACCTAGTGTACTCACACAACATGGTACACCTGGTACGAATTGACTAAATCGTACCAAGTGTACCAATTCTATGCTGGTACACCTAGTACGCTTTTACAAAATCGTACTCAACTTTCCAATTGCAGAATGGCACACTTGGTACGCATTGACAAATTTTTGAAGATGAAAAATTTAACTTACATTGGAGCTTCCTCTAAGTTCAACCAATGCTCGAAGGTGTGACATCCTGGTCTCACGTCTTCCGGCAGAAATGGACTGCGTAGAGGTGGAGCTGGGAATCTTCTTCGGAGTGGCCTCGGATTCAAGATGCGCACCGCATTTTTTTGTGCTGGTGGAGCTTGTGGGGGAGGAGGCCCTTGTGGTGCTGAACCTTGTGGCACCGACAAGTGTGGAGCTTGTGGGGGAGGTGGCCCTTGTAGCACAAATATTTGTGGAGCTGCTGATTTTTGTGCTTCAAATTTTGGACACGGTGTGAATGTACCAGCTGAAGATGCATTTGGTTGAAGAATTTTGTCTTGCGGAGGCGTAAATTGATCATTTTCCATTAAGGTGTCCCACAAGATGTTGATTTGCGTGTCCGAAAATTGATCGGCTTCCTGTTCATGTGTCTGCTTGAGAAAAGAGAAATATTGGTACGTTTTTCCTAATTTCATACTTGATTTGTATTGCAAACTTGGTAAACTCGGTACGTTTTTGGAAAAACGCTTGTTGGTACGCATGGTACGTTTTTATGAAAACGTACCATGCGTACCCGTCGAAACAGGTACGATTTTGTATATTGTACCAGGCGTATCTAATTATAATACATATCAATCAATTAATGAAAAATAATTCATCCATGAAAAATAATACAAATTAGGTTACAACATCAAATAACCAGGAACACAAATATTTGTTCTTAACATGAAAAATAAAATATGAAATTGTTTGTGTTGGGAAATTTATTAGTATAAGTTTTGATGAATTCCAAAACCGACTGACCTCAACCGAGTAGATGTTGCCAGAACCTAATGTTAGAATTTAGGCTCGCTGTTTGAGCAAAGTTAAGATTTTATCTTTACAGGTCTCCAGTTGAAGAAGGCAACAAGGCGTCACTCAAACAGAACATCAGTTGTGAAGAAGGACAACTGAGAGTTCATATGATCAGATGGAAACAAGGGGAAGTCTTCAGAACATCAGTTGTGAAGGAAACCAACTGAGCGTTCATCAGATGAGAACCAGTTGAAAGGAAGAGAACATCAGATGAAAAGGAAAGTCATCTGAGGGTTCAAACCCAACTGAGTAAATACAAGGAAGACAACTGAGTGTTCAGTTTCAGAACCTCAGTTGTAGAACTCGAACAAGAAGATCAACTGCTTGAAGTTCAAAGTCAGCTGAGAGTTCAATAGTTCAGAACATCAGCTGAAGACCACTCAGATGAAGATCAAGACTTTCAACCGACGAACCGAAGTTGACTGTCAGAAAGGTTAAGATTTGAATTTCAAAAGGAAGTCACATGAGGGTTGACCGTTCAGTCATTACCCCATCTGGCCCAACACAAGGCTGTCTCAGATGGAAAGCAGAAGAGCACATATGCCATATCGGGAAAGTCTGCAGAGATGAGAGACAAGCCATCGCTATCAACCGATCAGAGATCAACTGCTCCTCCAACGGCTAGTTGATTCTCTCCGCCTATAAATAGAGGCATTCTCTCATTCGAGAGATATAAGACACACGAGACAGACTGAAGCAAGAGAGAATAGTTCAATCACAAGCGAAAGAAAAATCTGCTAAACTCCTATTCTAAGAACATCAGCAGCTGAGAGTTCAAGAGTGATAGAACATTAGTAGCTGAGGGTTCATAGAGTGAAAATCTGTCTTAGATCTTAGTTTGAGTGTTTATTCGTTCAAGCCTTAGATCCAGCTCTCATTCGTGATCGAGCTGTAGTTGGAAATCCCACCCTATCTCACACCCTAAAAAGTGTGCTAGGACCTTACTCTTCCTGTAATTGAGTAGTCAGGTCGTCAAGTACCCGCAAACTTGACATAGGCTGTTTAGTGCCCGGAAACTAAACTGTAAGGTCGATAAGTACCCGCAAACTTATCCTTAACGGTTGCTCAGCTCGCGTAAGCTGAGTGGTTCTATCCAGAAGAACTTGGACTGAGGTGTGAGGATTCACATCTCCCCGTGGACGTAGGAGGGTTATCTCCGAACCACGTTAAATCATGTGTGTCCGTGTTTGTTTTTATTCAGTTGCATCTGCATTTTTATCTGATCAATCTAACTGACATACAAACCTCTTTTGCACATTTTCAACCGAGCTGTTTTGGTTCTTGACCAACCGAGCTGTTTTGCATGAGTTGTTTTTAACGAGTATATATTTCCATCACTTTCCGCACAGCCTCACTCTTCCAGCTGAGGTCGCTTACTCAGCTGTGAGATTCCAACTGAGTGTCCTCTTTCACTCAGTTGAAGTGATTTTTCAGGTTTAAGTTTTTAAATCCTAACTGGTGTATTCCCCCCCCCATACACCAGTAACTCGTTTCGGGACCATCAAGTGGTATCAGAGCAGTGGTTCAAAAGACTGCTGACTCTGTTTCACGAGGTCTGAATTTGAGAATTTTTCTTCAGTGGTCAACTGAACAGATCTTTTCACGCTAGTGCATACTTGCTCGCATTTTTTCTGTTTGTGCAGATGGACGTCAAGGACAAGATCGTAGTCATGTTCTCTGTAGTCAATTATACATCATGGAGAACCCGAATGAAGAAGATCCTTCTGTCAAAGCATCATAGGATGCAACAAGTTCTCACTTCTGGACCAATCGTCATACAAGACAGAATACTTCGCACTCCCACAAATCCCAATGATGGAGATGCACTGGTGGAGTATGTGAAGAAACAGCCAGAAGACTACACTCCGGAGGAGGCAAAGGTGAGCCAGCTGGATATCTGGGCTCAGAGCACAATAATGTCCACGGTTGGACAAGATTATCTGCCCTGGATAGAGGAGTGTGAGACTGCAAAAGAGATGTTGGACATCTTGGCTTCGCTAAGTGAAGGAAAATACACTCTAAGAGAAATAAACCTCAAAGTGTTGCAAGCTCTACCGGCTGAGTGGGATGCTTTCAAAAATATCCACGAGAGCCGAGCTGACCTTGGTGAAATGGGAATTGAAAGATTGTTCTCAATCTTGAAAGGAAATGAGTATAAGGTCAACAAAAGGAGGTCGCAGCCCTCAAGTCAGACAAATAGAATTGAGGATGTCGGCTCAGCATCAAAGTCAGTTGCCCTCCGAGCTAACTACTCAAAGTCGAGATCGTCAAGGCCAACCAGATCGGCTGACACGACTGCAAAGGAGCCGAGCAGAGAGAAACTGCAACAGAACATTGCAGCGTTGTCAAAGAAGTTAGCCGATATGGATACTCGGTTCGGCAAATATAAACGTTTTTATAAATCAAACCGAACTCGAGACAGTTCGAAGCCAGTCACCAATGGTTGCTTCGAATGCGGCAAGGAAGGACACTTCAAAGCTGACTGCCCAGACCTCTCAAAGAAGGAAAGAGAAGCACTGAGGGCCAAGCAAACTGCAAAGAACAAGGCCATGGTAGCAGAAGAGGCAGCTGACGATATGGACATCTTCACAGACACTGAAGATGAGGACGAACTGACCTCTACCAACAAAGTCATCAGTCCGGATCAATGCCTCATGGCACTTGGAACCGACCAAGATGATATTGAGGTACAATCTAATCCTGCTCGCTTAAATTCTTCCAATACTTCTAACCTGCAGGAATCTCTGAGCGATGAATTGGAACCCTCCTGGAATGATTTTCAAGAACTCAGTGAGGAATTGCATCAGCAGTCGGTTGAGTTTAAGAGTCTTCAAGCTCAGTTCGCCAAGCTTGAAGATTCCTTAACCGAAAAAGAGGATCTGATCACAAGCCAAACTCAGGAGATTGAGAATCTCAAGAGTCAACTGATCGAGGCTAAGGCTCCAGCTGATGAGGAGTTGACAAAGCAAAACAAAGAACAGCAAGATCAGTTGAAAAATCAAGATGCTCAGATCAAACAGCTGATAAAGAAGTCAGATGGACAAACCGAGCAGATAGCTGTACTCATCAAGGAGTTGCAAACTGAGAAGGACAATCTAATCAAGCTGTATCAGTCATCCAAGATCATCGAAAACCTTTTAAGTTACAGCAGACAAATGGATGACGTGTCAGGACTCGGTTATGATGTTGTCAAGGATACTGGGATTCCACCAGCAACTTTCATCAAACCAGTAGAAGTTACAGCTGTAGAGCCAGACACAGCTAAGTCTCCAAAAGCTAATTCAACTTCCACCTCTCAACAAGTTCAAACGACCAATGAAATTACAACTGAGAAGGGAAAAGGAGTAGCTGATGTAGGACAGAATATTTCATTGGTTGGGACATCAACCGAGGGGGAATGTTCCAAAAGTCAGAAGAGGAATCAGAGGCATCGAAGGCATAACCGGAACCGAACTCAGAATCCGAACCGACCTCTATATCATCCTCAAATTCAACGTCAGAAGGAATGGAACCGACCTCAGAACAAGCAAGGGTTCAATCATCTGAATCAGCAGCGGTTCCAACGTCAGTTCGACCAAAGGTTCCAACATAGTCAACCAATGAGGAACTGGTCAAATAACTGGAGATATTCATGCCATAATATTAATCATCAACAGGGCATGAACAGCTACAGACAACCCTCAGGAAGTTGGAATCATAATCAGCCACAAAGATTCCAACAGGGCGTCCGACCTCACAGACAAACTCAACAGGATAAGAATCGCCATCAAAACAGGGGGAAAGCCTCACCTACTAAAGCTCAACATAGGAGAAATCCAACTCCTCCCAAGAAACAGAACATCACTACTAACAACAAGCCTAAGGATAACCGAGGTGTTGTTATAGTTGATGATGAAGGAAAAGTAATTTGGAATGATAAATCCATCCGAGTTTACAGGGAAAAGCGACGCACAGTTCCAGCTGGAACTGGTTCTAACCCTCCAGGACCCAACTGAAATTGGGGACCTAAGCGAGTTTCTCTTTGCAGGTACAGGAGAAACAGCTGAGGAAGAAGAAGGCGTCTACAACAATGTGGGTGATGGATAGTGGATGCTCGAAACATATGACAAATCTGAAGGATTTGCTTGGAAGTTTCGTGGAGAAAGAAGGTCCATCAGTTACTTTTGGTGATAACTCAAAAGGTTATACCAGAGGTTACGGTACCCTTGAAACCAATCATGTTTCAATTTCTAATGACTCTTATGTTGATGGATTGAAGCATAACCTGCTCTCCATCAGCCAATTCTGTGATAATGGTTTCTCTGTCAAGTATGATGCACAGGGTTGCAGAGTTAAAGATGTCGGATCAAAGCAGGTGATATTGTTGGGAAATCGATCTCAAACAGGGAATGTATACTACGCTGACTGGAACAGCAGCCTCCCTGACACTTGCCTGTTATCAAAGAGCAGTTCGGATGTGAGCTGGCTGTGGCACAAAAGGCTCAACCATCTGAACTTCAAGACGATGAACCGACTCGCCAGACAAGAACATGCAAGAGGCATACCTAACCGAGTGTTTTCAACAACACACATCTGCAGTGCATGCCAGCTGGGAAAGCTCGCTAGAACCTCCTTCCGGTTGAAGTCAACTCCCTCAACCGAGCGAGTGTTGCAGCTGATCCATATGGATCTCTTCGGTCCAGTTACACCAAAAAGCATTAATGGAAACGAATATACATTGGTTGTAACTGATGACTACTCAAGATATACGTGGACCATCTTCATGCGCCACAAGAGTGAAACCTGAGATGAGCTGCCCAAGCTGATGGATCGGATATCGAACCAACAAGAGATGAAGATCATATCTATCCGATCAGATCGTGGAACGGAGTTTCTAAATGAAACCATTATTGACTATTGCGAAAAGAATGGCATAACCCATCAGACATCAGCCGCGCGTACTCCACAATAGAATGGCGTAGCTGAGCGAAGAAATAGAACTCTCAAGGATGTAGCCACATCCATGTTAGCAAGCTCAGCACTGCCAAAGAGATTTTGGGCTGAAGCGATCAACACAGCATGCTACACTCAGAATCGATCTCTTCTCACCAAGCGGTTGGGAAAGACGCCCTACGAGCTGTGGAGACGCAGAAAGCCAGATATTTCTTATTTTCGTGTTTTTGGATCTAAGTGTTATATTCACAATAATGGGAAGACTCAGTTGAAAACTTTTGATGCCAAAGCTTCGAAGGGCATATTTCTTGGATATGCAGCTCGGATCAAGGCATATAGAGTTTTCAACAACAGCTCTCGTGTTGTGGAAATAACACCTCATGTTAGTTTTGATGAATCTACCTTTGAGTGCAGGGAACAGGTAAAGGAACAACACGCGGATCCAGCTGTTCTACCAGTTCTCACCAGATCGCAAGCACTTCGGGAAAAGAACTGAGCTGAACCTCTAATATGGGCAACTGAGGATGAGGATCCATACTCCACTGAAGATGAATGCGAAGACCTCAGCTCGTCCCAAGGGGGAACTTCAGCTGATGCCCCTCCAACTGCATCAGCATCCGATGCCCAACCGAGCTCAGTTCAAACTATTGTTAATGTTGAGGATCCAGACTCAACAGCTGATCAATCACCAGCTCTGAAGACTCCAACTCAGATTTCTGAACAGCCACAATTGGAAGAAGAAGGAAGACGCAACCGAAGATGGTATGAAGTTCATTCCACCAACGACATCATCGGAGATCCAACCGAGGGTGTGCGCACACGGAGCAGAGTTGCAAATCCAGAATCAACCGAGGAAGATTCCAACACTTATGCCCAATATGCTGAGGAATTGGCAGTTCTAGAGGAGTTCGAGCAAGCTGGAGATGTTGCCATGATTTCTTGCTTTGTAGCTGATGTTCCAGAACCAAAGAATGTTGGGGAAGCTCTCAACTGTGTCCACTGGACAACAGCTATGCAAGAAGAATTGAATGAGTTTCTACGCAACTGTGTATGGGAGTTGGTAGAAAGACCAAATGGTGTCAATGTGATTGGATTGAAGTGGATTTTCAAAAACAAGAGAGACGTCATTGGATTCATTGTGAGGAATAAAGCAAGGTTGGTAGCTCAAGGATACTGCCAACAAGAAGGAATTGACTTTGAAGATTCCTTTGCACCAGTTGCAAGGCTGGAAGCCATCCGGATCTTTCTAGCTTATGCCGCACATCACAAGTTCAAAGTATATCAGATGGATGTGAAGTGTGCATTCCTCAATGGAGATATCAAAGAAGATGTATATGTTGAACAGCCTCCTGGTTTTGAGACTGGAGATGGAAGAGTGTACAAGCTGAAGAAAGCTATCTATGGTCTAAAGCAAGCGCCAAGGGCATGGTATGACACTCTGTGTGGATTTCTTCTAGACTCGGGGTTCAAACGAGGTTCAGTTGATAAAACTCTGTTCACCATCAAAGTTGGAGAAGATATACTTGTTGTGCAAATTTATGTCGATGACATCATTTTCGGCTCCAAGTCGGAGGAGCTGTGCAAGAAATTCTCCGATCTTATGAAGGAGAAGTTCGAGATGTCAATGATGGGCGAGATGAATTATTTCCTTGGATTACAAGTGAAGCAGTCACCTGAAGGGATTTTCATCAACCAGTCCAAATATACAAAGGAGCTCATCACCAATTTCGGATTGCAGACAAGTAAGACAACGAAGATCCCTATGAACACGAACTGGAAGATCGAACCAGGAGCTGAGGGAAAGCTCGTTGATGCCAGCCAGTATAGAGGGATCATCGGTTCGCTACTCTATTAACTGCCAGCCGACCAGACATTTCATACGCAGTTGGAGTGTGTGCTCATTTTCAAGTCCAACCAAGAGAAGCACACATGTTGGCAGCAAAGAACATCATTAAGTATCTGAAGGGAACTGTCAATGTTGGGTTGTGGTACCCAATTGATGACAATATCCAGCTGACTGGATACTCAGATGCCGACCTAGCAGGAGATCGGTTGGATAGGAAGTCTACGTCTGGACACTGTCATTTCATGGGAAGCAAGCTGGTTTCATGGTTCTCCAAGAAACAAGCGTGTGTTGCTACTTCGACAACCAAGTCAGAGTATATGGCTGCCGGAAGCTATTGCATGCAAGTATTGTGGCTAAAACAACAGCTGAGAGATTATGAAGTCTCAACTGGACAGGTTCCCATTCATTGTGATAGCTCGAGTGCTATAGCTATCTCTCTGAACCCTGTTCACCACTCTCGGACTAAGCATATCGATATTCGTCATCATTTCATCCGAGATCATATTGAGAAGAAGGATGTGTCCATGGAGAAGATCCCAACTGAGATTCAGAGAGCTGACATATTCACCAAACCTCTTCCTGAAGCCCGGTTCAAGATGCTATGTGATCTTCTAGGACTCTTGGATCCAAGCTAAAAACTCATCCGAGCAGAAGAGTCATCCGAGATGAAGAGTCATCCGAGATGAAGAGTCATCCGAGCTGAAGAATCGGATATCTATCTGAGGGGGAATCTCAGATACTGATTGCCAACTGAAGACGTCAAACGTCAGCTGAACAGACGAACTCGAGTCAGCTGATGGTATGCTGCAACAATGGATCAGACGTCAGCTGAACAGACGAACTCGAGTCAGCTGATGGTATGCGGCAACTGAGGAACTCGACTAATGAACACAGCTGATTCAGACATCAGCTAGCAGGTATCATTTATGACTGAAGGTGTTATGTTCTTAAATGAGAATGTTTGAAATAAATTCAAACATTCCTGAGCTAGTCAATTACATTAAAAATAGCCATCATGTCGCATTAAATGTAAAGTACGGCTGAGCATCTATAGCCTACTTTATAGTGCGACTGGGCTGACATGAAACTGTACATCTTCTCACGCGCTGGTTGGAACTCGGATCAAAATGTCAAGTCAAAGATAGTCAACAGTCGCGTAATCCCAGCCGTTGATGGATTCGCGCCATTTAACCCCAGCCGTTGATCTCATCCGAGTCAAAGACCTATATAAGGCGAAAAATCAGGAAGATATCTCCTACTTTCCTCATTCGTGCTTATCAATTATAACTATTCATCGTCTTTCAGTTTTTCTGCCTAACCCGTTTCTGCAAATAGATTCCTTTCCTCTCCTATATATATATATTACCTTTGCAGTGATTTAATAGCACCCAAAAGCAAGAGAATGGCATCATCCGGACCTTCCCTCGTGCCTACACGTATGAAGAGTCATTCGATATGTTAGTATCGAAGATTCACTTCGAGCAGATCCTCTCCAACGAGGATCTAGAGTTGCCGGTCCTAGCCCCTCTCGCCAACACTCTCCGTGAGAACGGACTTCTGGAATGGGCCAAGCTCTGCCCCTCCCACTTGCTCAGGCGCCAAGTCGGAGAATTCTACGTCAATCTCGTTCGCCCCCTTGACATTTCAGAGGGAGTTTCCACGGTGGTGTCGTGCCGACAAAGAGATGTTCCGGCAAGGACGATACGTCGTGTCTCCTTCTCCATCGACGTGTCTGATGTCCTCCGGTACATCATACCAATCAACCACACCGCCACCGAGTTCCTGGAGAATATTACCGACGAACAAGCTGATGAATTTCTTCAGGATGCTCTGATCGAGCCAGAGCGGTTGAGGAGCAACATGCAAAGGACTAAGCTGAAGCCAGAACACCGCCTGCTGTTCGACGCCGTGTCGAAGGTCGTGTTCAGATACAGTGGCGCGTTCGGCGACATCAGCCGACCCAAGCTGAAGCAGCTGGTGGCCTTGGAGCACCAACACCAAATCAACTGGTTCCAATATTTTCTGAACCAGTTGATGGTGGAAAAGTCGAAGATCTCTGAGACTACAACTGAGTCTGGAGAGAAGCTGTTGAGTGTGAAGGGCACGCTCAATTTCGGCTGCAAAATCTCCGCCCTCATCCTCCTCGCAACAAAGGACCGCAACATGGTCTGGGCTGACTGCGAGAAGACGCCACTGAAGAAGCTGTTGTTGTTCCCGACGGCCAAGAAAGCACAGGAGGTGCTGAGGAGTGTCTACACTCCTAAGGACAAAAGGGAGTCGGGAAAGCCAGCTGAGTCAGCAGCTGAGGGGGAACAAGCTGTTGCTCGCCCCACAAAATCCAAAGCCTCACGTCGCCGAGCTGACGCTGAGAAGGAGTCGACTGACGAACCTGCCCAGAAAAAGTTAAGGGTAAGGTTCAAGAAGGCAATCAAGAAGGCAGCTGAGGTGCCAGCTGATGAGCCAACTGATGTTCCAGCTGATGAGTCAGCTGATGAGCCAGTTGAGATTCCAGCTGAGGAGCTAGCTGAGGAACAAGCTCCAGACGAGGAGGGAGCGCAGGTCGAGTCCGCACCTACTGAGGAACACTCCGAATCCAGCCGCTCAGCTGAGGCCGCATCGCTCGAGATTGTCCCTCGAGCCCCCGGAGCTGATGAGGCTGAGGGCATGGAGACGTCGGTTGCATCCTCCTCATCTGAGGACCTCGAAGATGTTACCACCTCCCCCACAGCTTGAGTGAATGATGTACTGCCCCCAGAGCCTCTTGCTCTCTCTACCCAAATCGAGCCAGAAATTCCGAGCTCTCAGCTCGATGCCAACATCGTGACTACTCCTTCGGCCGATGTTGAGGAAACCATTCCACCCTCTTCCCCAACTGAATCCCAAATTCCGAGCTCTCAGCTCGATGCCGATGTTGTGACCGAATCTTTGGCCAACATCGATGAACCTCTAGAACCCGAACCATACAATCTCACCCCCTCCCCGATCAACGAAGCGGAGGACCTGCAGGCTGTTGCTGACGAGCACGAAGGCAGGGTGGCCTACTGCTTTCAAAAGCTGTTGGGTCTGTTCCCTGCGGCTCGCGACATGCCCATCTTCGCCACACTGGGAACCGAGCTACTGTACCAGTTCCAACTGATCTTTAGCCAGTGGTATGTCAAGGAGGACACGATCAGGGTACTGAGCTGGGACAGGCTGAAATCTGATGAGTCCCGTATCCGAGCCTACTTCAACTATTCCAACTTGGAGGTGGCATACAACAACCGGATCGCGCTGCTCACTAGACGGATGGACCAGAGTCTAGCTGAAGGGAAGGACACAAGGGAGGCAGCTGGAAAGGAGTGTGTCGACTTTCTTGACAGCATGTTGGTGAAATCAGCTGACTTCCTTGAAGATGTTGATGCAGCAGCTGCCGCCGCAAAGGAAGAAGAGGAAAACCTGAAGCTGTACCTGGCAAACCATCAAGCCATGGTCACAGCTGAGCCTCTAGCTCAGTCTGCTCAAGCCTTTCCAGCTGCTCAGCTCACTCCTTCAACAGAACAAATCTGCGAGCTAGTGGCTGAGAGGGTCAACCAGTTGAGGACCGAGCTGCCCGCCAACCTCCAGCACCAACAAGATGACCAGCTGAGGGAGTTGGCAGCTCAAGAAATGAAGTACCAACAACTGGTGGAGGAGAATGCCGAGCTGAAGATGAAGCTGGATGATCTCTCCTCCTCCACCAGTCAGAACGTGTCGGAGCTGAAATCCACTCTGTTGGGCTTGAAGTCGGAAGTGAATGTCTTCAAGTCCTTGGCTGACTCAAATCTGGCCAAGTCCCAACAGACGCAGGATGCTGAATGGGAGTCCTCGGTTCGAGTCGCGTTGGGCTGAGTTCGTTGCCTTTCAGACAGAGGTCAACGACAACCTCTCTGTCTTGAAGAAGGCAGAACAAGAGCGCCAGGACTCCGAACTGGCAAAGAAGACCGAGCTGGAGTGTGCGGTCGATGAACTCTTCAACCGTGTTCAATCCACCGAGGCCAAACTCAACTCTCTGGACGGTTCAGTAGCAAGCCTTGTTGCTGATGCCAAAAAGGGGGAAGAGAAGGAGACGGAGGGTGAAGCACAGGAAGAAGAAGAGACCCAAGAAGAAGGAGTGCCAGCTGCTCAACCATCCAAATCTCAGCTGAGGAGGAGGAAGTTTGCTGCTGCCAAGTCAACCGAAGTCGGTGGAGCCGAAATGTCAAAGGACTTGGAGCAGGCAAAGAAGATTGGAGTTTCCTACAGCTCCATAGCCGAGATCGCAGCCGAGCTGGATTCTGAACTCGACGGGATAACAACCGAAGAGTGCATTGCAGCGGCTAAGGCTATGGATGTAGAGGAGAAGGACTACATGAACCCGAGCTGGATCAGAAAGTTTGCCGCCAGCCAGGCGAGAAGGGTGAACCAGTTCGAGGATGAGCTGAAGAAGGTTTCTCAGAACCTGGACCGCAACGTTGCCTCCCGCAGCCGACGCCGCATCAATAAAATCCAATCAAATGCGGAAGCTCGGTTGAAGCAACAAAGGTTGCCTCTAAAGTCCAAGGTTGAGAGTCGGTTCAGGCATACCGACAAGTGGATGCCGACCGAGTGGAATGAGGAGTGGGAGCTGTTCAAGCAGGAGTTCGTGAACGACTTCTATTACAGGAAGGTTTACGCAACTGACGACCCAAGGAGAGCGTTCAAGGAGGCGCTGACTGAGTTGCACTCAGGTGACCCGGGCATGTTCAGTCAATTCAGGAGGGCCATGATTGACGCCAACCTGGACTTGAACACTATTCCAGTTCCCAAGAGGGTTACTTATCGGCCACCTCTTCTCCCGGATTCCAGCAACCCGAACCGCACGAAGATTGCATCTGAGACGAGGCAGGTCTGCAAGGAGCATGGAGTGGACATCTCCAAGGAGTCACCTGCTAAGAGGGAAATTTTTGTAAGGAATTTTGGCAAGTATGGGCTACAATACTAGCTCAGTTAGTTTTCTAGCAACTGTTGTAATTTTCGGTTTTTGAGCCTATCTTTTGTAACAATCAGTTGTAATGAAAACTATTCAGTTATAAGATTCACCTTGATGAACAATCCCTCATTGTCCAAGCTCTGAATCACAAAGTCTTTTAAATACCATGTTATAACTGTGCTAACCCTTTGATGTTTTATCTTATAGACTGTCTAGAATTTCAGCTGAGATTTTAGATAAGTTAGTGAGGTTTAGATCAGTAGTGGTTTCAAGTTGTAAGTGGTTTTGGCATCATCAAAAAGGGGAAAATTGTTGGGAAATTTATTAGTATAAGTTTTGATGAATTCCAAAACCGACTGACCCCAACCGAGTAGATGTTGCCAGAACCTAATGTTAGAATTTAGGCTCGCTATTTGAGCAAAGTTAATATTTTATCTTTACAGGTCTCCAGCTGAAGAAGGCAACAAGGCGTCACTCAAACAGAACATCAGTTGTGAAGAAGGACAACTGAGAGTTCATATGATCAGATGGAAACAATGGGAAGTCTTCAGAACATCAGTTGTGAAGGAAACCAACTGAGCATTCATCAGATGAGAACCAGTTGAAAGGAAGAGAACATCAGATGAAAAGGAAAGTCATCTGAGGGTTCAAACCCAACTGAGTAAATACAAGAAAGACAACTGAGTGTTCAGTTTCAGAACCTCAGTTGTAGAACTCGAACAAGAAGATCAACTGCTTGAAGTTCAAAGTCAGCTGAGAGTTCAATAGTTCAGAACATCAGCTGAAGACCACTCAGATGAAGATCAAGACTTTCAACCGACGAACCGAAGTTGACTGTCAGAAAGGTTAAGATTTGAATTTCAAAAGGAAGTCACATGAGGGTTGACCGTTCAGTCATTACCCCATCTGGCCCAACACAAGGTTGTCTCAGATGGAAAGCAGAAGAGCACAGATGCCATATCGGGAAAGTCTGCAGAGATGAGAGACAAGCCATCGCTATCAACCGATCAGAGATCAACTGCTCCTCCAACGGCTAGTTGATTCTCTCCGCCTATAAATAGAGGCATTCTCTCATTCGAGAGATATAAGACACACGAGACAGACTGAAGCAAGAGAGAATAGTTCAATCACAAGCGAAAGAAAAATCTGCTAAACTCCTATTCTAAGAACATCAGCAGCTGAGAGTTCAAGAGTGATAGAACATTAGTAGCTGAGGGTTCATAGAGTGAAAATCTGTCTTAGATCTTAGTTTGAGTGTTTATTCGTTCAAGCCTTAGATCCAGCTCTCATTCGTGATCGAGCTGTAGTTGGAAATCCCACCCTATCTCACACCCTAAAAAGTGTGCTAGGACCTTACTCTTCCTATAATTGAGTAGTCAGGTCGTCAAGTACCCGCAAACTTGACATAGGCTGTTTAGTGCCCGGAAACTAAACTGTAAGGTCGATAAGTACCCGCAAACTTATCCTTAACGGTTGCTCAGCCCGCGTAAGCTGAGTGGTTCTGTCCAGAAGAACTTGGACTGAGGTGTGAGGATTCACATCTCCCCGTAGACGTAGGAGGGTTATCTCCGAACCACGTTAAATCCTGTGTGTCCGTGTTTGTTTTTATTCAGTTTCATCTGCATTTTTATCTGATCAATCTAACTGACATACAAACCTCTTTTGCACATTTTCAACTGAGCTGTTTTGGTTCTTGACCAACCGAGCTGTTTTGCGTGAGTTGTTTTTAACGAGTATATTTTTCCACCACTTTCCGCACAGCCTCACTCTTCCAGCTGAGGTCGCTTACTCAGCTGTGAGATTCCAACTGAGTGTCCTCTTTCACTCAGTTGAAGTGATTTTTCAGGTTTAAGTTTTTAAATCCTAACTGGTGTATTCCCCCCCCCCCCCTATACACCAGTAATTCGTTTCGGGACCATCAGTTTGTGTTATCACACCATGAAATTTTTCAAATTTTGTTATGCATCAACTCAAGATGCATCTTTTACCTCTTCATCATCTAGCTGCTTCGTCGTCCTCCCGTCAGCTTGCTCCAGTTGGTGCTCCTCCCTCTGCCTCTTTCATCGTCTTGTCGCTTTCCATAGCCGCTGCCTCCGTTTCCTCTTTCTCCTCGCTTCTCGTGTCGCCATCCACCGATGTTGCTTCTGTTGTTTCAGGTTGAATGTCATTGATAGTAGGAGAGGCTGGAGATGTATAGTGTGCACCCGTGAAGGGTTGGACTACCCCTTGTTCATGGAGCTTGTTAACAACATAGTTCCCAACATCCTCCACGAGCTGTTGTCTTTCATCCGATAGCCATGATATGAGCATATTTGCGGCGGCCTCAGCTATCTCTCGCACAAGAACCGCTCTCTCCGGCCCTTGCATTAAGTTTGCTAGGACAGAGGAATGGGTATCGGCGGCAGGAGAAGCGGTTGATGTGTATGCAATGTTGGTACGCGGAGGAGGAGGAGGAAGATTGTCTTGATCATCTTTGTTTGCAGCTTCCGCTTCATTGGCATGAGGCTGTTCATTAATTTCACCATTGTCGGTTGCTTCTCTTTTTCTTTTCTTTTTTGCATCATTCGGATCATACTTAAATGCAAACGTGCCGATTTCCAAATCTTTCTGTAGAGAAAGCCAGTATGGTGTTTGTTTTTCAGCATTCGAAGGCTTCAGCAGCTGTCGAATATTATGAGAAGGATAAAACATGGTTAGATAAACTGTGGGTAAACTTGGTACACTTGGTACGAAATTACAATTTCGTACCAAGTGTACCAATTTATTTAAGTAATCTCAGTACGAAATTCCTATTGCGTACCGAGTGTACCTAACAAATTACTTCTTTCACTTGGTACATTTGGTACGAATTTATAATTTCGTACCAAGTTTACCAAACCATCTAAGCACACTTGGTGCGCATTTGTCAGTGCGTACCAAGTTTAGTACTTTGACAATGCGTACCAAGCTTTACTAAAATTACCAAGTGGTACGTATTTTTGAATGCGTACCAAGCTTTACTAAAATTAATATTAGATCTAGAATAAATCTTACCAATTTTATGTCTTCTGCTGGAGGGATTTCTACGTCTCTGATGAATTTGTACCTCAACATCCGAGGCAGCTTCTTCTCGGTGGACCTCAATTCCACCTTTGTTCCAATTGCCAGCACAACCTCATATATCCACCCCTGTTTAATAAATAAAGCTTTGTCAGTATGTAATCATATACAAGATACAATAGGTTTACTTGGTAATCTTGGTACGTAATTATAAATGCGTACCGAGTTTACCAGCATTAAACTGTTACGTTTGGTACGAAATTAGGAAATCGTACCACGTTTTACCAGTTCGATCTGTTATGTTTGGTACGTAATTATAAAATCGTACCAAGTTTTCGAAGAGACTATACTTATATTTGGAAAACTTGGTACGATTTCCTGATTTCGTACGGAGTTTACCAGTATCGACTGTAATGTTTGGTACGAAATTTTAAAATTGTACCAAGATTTCCAATAAATACCAATTTCACCTATTAAGAACTTACCAATAAAGCAAAACTGCAGCCTCTGATGTGGTAAGATACGCTGGATTTGTTCTTTTTATCTTCCGTGTCGATTGTTTTGAAACTATCGACAACCATTTGAAACGAAAAGCTGCCCTAGGGGAATTTCTCCCATGCTTCCTCATCCTCAACCAGGATCCACAGCCAGTCCGATTTTTCTTCTTGGTATTCTCATATCCCAGCACGTACGATGCCGCCAACAGAATTTTTGCCAACTTCAAGTAGTCGTCGGCGCTGATTTTGATTTCAAATTCCTTGTGAAAAAACTTCCTGTTCGTAAATGGTGTCCACACCTCTGCAGCAGTGACCATTTGGTTGTCGAATAGTCGGGAGTACAATGATGTACGCGGTATGATGTGGTCGGTGTAGGGGTCAAAATCTGCAGGGCCGAATTTCAGGCCGCTAACCAATGCAAATTCTTGCCGACTGAACCGCAAGAGTTTCCCTTCAACCTTGAACCATAGAGCTGAAGCATCATACTCGGGGAATGAAACCACCTGTAGAAGCACCATCCAGTGGATGGCCTTCCCGGATCGCGTATTCATGTCCTCCATGCCCATAAAATGGCCTAAGCAGGACTGCTTCGGCTTGTCCACATATGAGTTTCCACTTTCGGTTAGGCATGCTCTGATTTCGTAAACAAGTGACTCATAACCGTGAGTCATTGTCTTGTTTTTCAAATGTTCAAGCTTGAGCCTCTTGTATTTCCATCGGTTCTGCAATAAGAAAAAAAAAACAAGTCAATAACAAACACATTTTCACTGTTTAGTCATAATCTGCTTGGTAAAACCAGGTACGTTTTTTCAAAATCGTACCTAGTGTACTCGCACAACAGGGTACACCTGGTACGAATTGATTAAATCGTACCGAATGTACCTATTCTACGTTGGTACACCTGGTACGAATTGATAAAATCGTACCGAGTGAACCTATTCTACGCTGGTGCACTTAGTACGCTTTTACAAAATCATACTCAGTTTACCAATTACAGAATGGCACACTTCGTACGATTTGATAAAATCGTACCAAGTGTACCTGTATAGTAGGTACGCTTTTGTAAATTCTTACCTATATTACAATAAAAAATTGGTACACTCGGTACATTTTTCAAAATGTGTACCGAGTGTACTAGAAACATATTAGTTTTCTTGGTATGTATTTGGGAAAATAGTACCAATTTTAACCAAACAAGGGCATATTCAAATGATTAGAATGCAAAATACATCATGCATAAACAATCTCAGCTATTCAACAAGAAGCTATCCTCAATTCCAGTAATGACATATCTGGTATTACCGGTACGTATTTCACAAAATGTACCCAGTGTACCAGTAGAGTTTTCCCCCAAAATCACAGATCTGCAAATCGTACCCTAATTTCCATTCTACTCAACAAACTAGGTACGAAATTGATATTCAAAACATAATAAACCCGCGAAATCAGAGAAATCAAGTGATAATCAAACATGCAACCACCTTAAATTTCAAATCTGGAAATCTTACCGGCAAATGCTCGAAAGCATCTTCTTCCTCGGCTTCATCCTCCTCGTCATCTTTAGCCTGGTCTTCTTCCTTTTCTCGCGGCGGCGACGACTGTACTTCTTCCTCTGCCTGCAATGGAGATGTCTTTTCAGCTTCTTCTTCGCGCGTCTCAGGCGGCGTCTGCTGTGCTTCTTCTTCGCGCGGCGGCGCCGTCTGCTCTGCTTCTTCTTCTCGCGGCGGCGCCTTTTCGCGCGAAGGCGAAGCAACTTCGGTCCGTTTAGACCTAGTTTTTTTGGCGGCCTTCGTCGGCTGAGTCGCGGCCGTTCTCTGTTTCGTCGTGGCGGTTTTGCTTGGCTTCGTCGCGGCGGTTTCTGTGGTCGCCGCCACTGTTTTTTTTGTTTGGCTCCTGGTCGCCATTTTTAGGGTTTTTTGTGGCGATGTTTCGGCAGTTTTCGTCTTTTTCGTGCGCGGCGCCATGTAGTCGGACTTTAGGAGGTGGTTGGTGGTGGAGAGAGATGGAGACGCGGAGGAGGAGAGGTGGATGGCGATGGAGAGAGATGGAGCCGCGGAGGAGGAGAAATGGAACAGAGACAAAACGGGGAGAGAGAATAAGTGCAGTAGTTATTGATTTTTGAATTTTAACCGTACACACCCCAATACCCTATAAGGGTATTTGAGTCAAATTGGGTACAATTTTACCCAATTTTTGTCAAAAGTGAACTTTTGACAAAATTTGTTATTACCATGTAGGGTAATAACATACTACCATTTCCCTCTTATATAATAATAATAATAATAATAATAATAATAATAATAATAATAATAATAATAATAATAATAATAATAATAATCCTAGAAAGAAGAGAAGGTCTTTGGTGCAGCAGGTCTTATGCCATGCGATCGGATTTGGGTCAAGTTGACCCGGTGAACTCGGGTTGACCCGTTGACCCGATCAATTTTTTTTTTTGAATTTTTTTTTAATTTTAATTTCTTTTTCGGTTCCGCCTTCGGCTCTGATTTTACGGCTCCTCCTTCGCTCCGATTACTAATATAAGGATAATCGTCAAGCACTAATTTGAACTTTTTCGGCTCGTTCCGAAGCCTTCGGCTCTCCTCACCAAATCTTGACCAAAGAATAAGCGACAAATAAAAAAACGAAGAGACAAAAAAAAGGTGGAAAAAAATAAGTGGATTTTTTTATAAAAAAAATTGGAATTAAAAAAAAGGAAAAAAAACTGAAAAAAAAAACTAAAATTACAGAAATGCTGAAAAAAATCGAAAATAAATAAAAATAAAAATACAGGTGGCGTGTAATACACGCGCTGCGCGTGGACAGCTGGCGCGTGTATTACACGCGCCATGCACCTGATCGCATGACATGCGACCGGTCGCATATGAGTATTTGCATAGAAAAGAATGACCCATTTGTGTATAATATCGAGTTTGAGTAATATTATTACACGCGTCATGCACCCGATCGCATGGCATGCGACCGGTCGTATATGAGTATTTGCATAGAAAAGAACGACCCATTTATGTATAATATCGAGTTTGAGTAATATTGTAACGTATTCAACCTTTAGAAATCTGAACGTCTCGTACAGACGGGGTGAGAATTGCCCATTCATTAAGTTTTGAAAGCAAATTCCATGAATAATATATATATATATATATATATATATATATATCAAAATCAACATGATGTACCAAGATCAATGCCTTAAATTTTTGTTCCTTTAGAGCACCCACTACAAGGGTCGAGCGCCGGTATCGACGCCGGTGTCGAACGGCCGCGAGGTCGAAGTCATAGTGGGTGCGGCGATATAGGGGGGTCGAAGCAGTGGTGTATATCGACACCATCTCCGACTTCGTTGTAGCAACGGTATAGGGACACGTGGCGTGTCCCCATTGGCGGGGTTTAATTTTTTTTATTTTTTTTCTGATTAAAAAAAAATTAACAACAACACCAACACCTTCATCACACAAAATTCACTATAAATACCTCTTCATTCCATTCATTTTCCACATCAAAATTCAATCTTCATCCCGATCTCTTTCTTCTTCATTTTCAATCTTCAAATCTAATTTTTTTGTGCAAAAAAATTAGTGAAAACGAGTTCGATTCGTGGTACCAGCAATATTACGGTTCAAATCCACCGAATCAAACTCTCACTCCACCGAATCCAAACTTCCAATTCCCCCTTCTTCCGGTTTCACCCAATACTCCCAGACTGTCGGGTTTGCACCTTTCTCGCAGTCGCCAGGGTTCTCCCAATTCCCCCGTCGACGGGGTTCTCGCAGTCTCCGGGGTTCTCCAAATTCCCCCATCGAATGGGTTCTCGCAGTCTCCGGGGTACTCCCGATTCCCCTCATCTTACGGCTACTCGCAGTCTCCAAGGTTCTCTCAATTCCCCCGACATCCGGCTTCTTCCAATTCTCCACTCCACCAGGTGGATATCGTGCATTCGACACGCCGTCATTGGAAACAGCTCGAATCAGACGCATCAACCTCAACGACGACTGCGACGATGTTGAAGTGGAGGAAGAGGAAGAGGAAAAGAAAGAGGCATACGAAGATTCCCAACAAGAGGAATCGGAGGAACGCGAGCTAACTCCACCGCCACGCTGCAAGGGGAAAGCTCCCGCCACATCAAGCACGGCCACTTCTTCGGCTAAGGGGAAGGGGAAGGGAAAGGCGAGCCGCAAGGGCAAACAGCCCGCCGTATCAAGCACTGCATTGAAGCCACTACGACGTCCTAACTACACACCTGACGATATAGAGTTCCTTGCACGGTGCTACATTGATTTCGGGTTGGACGCGGTGACTAGCAATTACCAAACCCATAATCATTTCTGGATGAAAATATGTGCCCGCTTCAACGAGCACATAGCTCCCGTCGAGCAGCAGGAAAAGGGTCCGATGAAGTGCGTGTGGGGCCGCGCCAAGAAATAGATCTAGAACTTCGCCACCATTATCAAACTCGAAGACGAACTCGGAAGCAGGCGGAACAACCTCAATCTGTACACGATGGCCGAAGATAGTTACTCCGCCCAGTATGGGAGAAGCTTCCCCTATAGGGCAGCGTGGGATCTCTTGAAGAATATCCCGAGTTTTTCCAATCCGACAACGGCAACAGCTCCAAAGCGGACGAGGATAAATGAAGTCAGCGACTATACTTCGTCTGCTAGCGGAAACACATCCACGACATCCGCGAACGATGCAAACACGATGCAAATTCGTTTCGAAGGAGTGAAAGTTGTCAAGAAGAGGGGGAAGGGCAAGACAGCGGCAAAGGAGGAGGTGATGGTAGAATTGGCTGCCGTAGCTGAAAACTTGAAGGGGGAGAGGAGTGAAAGCACGCAGAAGTGGGCCTACGATGTTTTTACGCGAGACACGACGAATATGACTCCCTGTCAATTGGCAGCGCACCTCAAAGTCTGCGCCAAATTTGCAAAAGAATTTGGGCGGGAGTAGTTGTCCTAATTTTATTTTCGTAATTATTGTAATTTTATTTTCTTAATTTTTGTATTTTTAATTTATTAATTAGTGTATGTTTTATTTTTTAATTGAATAAAATTGTAATTTCTTCATTTTTGAATTTAATTAAGTATTTTTTATGTTATTTATTACAAATAAAAAAAATAACAAAATAAAATTTATTCAATCATTGTCAATGATTATAGACTCAGGGTCTTACTCAACTCCACCATAGTAGTAATTTTTACCAGGGTCTTATTCAATCCCACCTATCATTGAAATTACGCTTCCCAGCGATAGACCTGGAGTCTAACTAGACACCCGTAGTGAATGCTCTTAAGAGATAATAATGTGTGAAGCTATGTTATGTGTGTCTTCTTTTTCTTCTCCTAAATTATGAAATAATAAGTGTGACTTTACCTTATTTTGCTAGGGTTTTTAAGTTATAATTGGTGGAAGGTTGTAAATACAATTAACATATATATATATATATATATATATATATATATACTAACATAATGTTTACTACTTTAATTAATTTTGTCTAAACAGGTTAAAAAAATGTGAATATTTAATGTTCGTCATAACATCAATATTGTAGCTTTCCGATTTTGCTCATGTGTCTTAAGATTTTTCATCATACGTAAGTTACTAAGGTCTGGATTAACCTCTGATTATAGTGATCGTGTTCTTCATTTTTCATGTAATTACTAGATATTGATTGAAAGTTTGAGTTTGAGTTTGAGTTTGAGTTTGAGATATTTTGATCATAAACACTTCCCATTCATTAAACATTTTCAAGGGGGATATGCTTATTGTTAAAGTATAACGTTGTAAATTTCTTCTTCTTCAAAAAAAAAATACTCCCTCCATTCACCAAATAATGTCTTGTTTACCTCTCAAAAAATCTTCATCAAATAATGTCCTGTTTACCTTTTCGTACAATACTACCCTCTTTACTATCTTAAAATTACTACTCTTTGCTACTGATGGACCCACCATTTATTTTAGCCTACAATTTTAACTCCTAATTAAACCCAACCCACTAATTAAACCCAGAACCCTGCCCAATTCATATCACTCACTCTCTCGATTTGTCTCTCAACCCTAATCTACTCTGCGGCGCAAATGAACTCCACCACCGATCTTCCAAACTCTCCTCGCACTTATGAACAAGAGATGGAATCGGCGGTGGAGGTAGTGCCTGAAACAGGCGATCTACTGCCTTCCTCTCATCTTCCAAACCGTTTTCTCCATTTCATCTTCGATTCGACCTAGAATCAAGATGATTCACTTCTGCCACTCTCTCAACTTCCATCGATGGCGGTGGATTCGTTTCTGCCGCCCTTTGGATCGAAGGGAGTTGATCTCTCTCGTGCTACATCCGACAAAGTAATCTTCGTGCCGGAAACTCCATTACCGGAGTCGGATACTCCAGATTCACCAGATCCATCTCTTAATGTGGATGCTTTCTTGGAGAGGATGGTGCCTACGGATCCTTATTACTTTCTGATGTCTGAGTGTGCTAATTTTCGAAAGAAAAGAAAGGTAGCCGAAGCCTGTGCTGCTGGAAATTGCTCAATCAATCCAAAAAAAACCCTCATGGGGTCTGATCAGGTTATTGCGTTCTAAATAATTTATTTTTTTGGTGTTGGGGGCTGGTGATGCCATTATTGTGATGATGGTTCTTGTGATGCTTGAATTGTGATGATTTATTGATTTATATTGCTTGGTTCCTGTGAATTGTGGGCTGGTTCTTGTTAATTATTGTGGGCTGGTTTTTGTGAACTTGTCAGTAGCATTGTGATGCTTGGTTCTTGAATCTGACTTGGTTCTTGAATTTGACTTGTGGGCCGATCTCTCCTATTGTTTGGTTCTTGTTAATTGTGTGTGCCATGAACTGATAGAACATGATACAACATCCATGCTTCATATGATGACAAAGTTGCCTATTTACATACATGATGCTCACTTGATCTTTGTCTGAGGTGATTGTTGCCTTCTGGTTTGGCTTGGTTTTTGTGAATTTTGTGCTGAAACTGTGATCTGACTTGCCATGAACTGATAGAACATGATACTACATCTATGCTTTGTCTGAGGAGATTGTTGTGTTCTGGTTTGGTCTTCTTAATGTGAATGTTGGCTGTTAAATGATGTCACCATTAGGTTCTTAGAAACCTAATTTTAGGAGGCTCAATTATGTGCATAATAAGTCAATGATGATTTCATTTCCATTGATTCAAACTGAGACTACATATGTGCCAAAAAACAGCCAACAAACATTTACATTCCAAACAACAAAATAACTAACCTATGATGTTTGTCCCTGTAAACTTGTTGCCAAAAAAATTACCTACTCCTCCTACTCTCCTATGTTTACCTGATGCATTCAATTCACTAAGTCTTCAAGTTTGTAGGGTGCAGTTTGCTCTTCTTCACTGATTTGCATGTTCAGATACTCCATTGCCTCTTGTACTATCTCCTCCTCCATTTCAATGCATTTTGGAAGTGCACCCTCTATTCTTAGTCTGTCTTTGCCAATGTGTGAGATTTTATAGTTGTTACAACCCTTCACTTTGATGATTTCACTGTAACACCCTTGCAAGGTTAAAAAAACATCATTCAATTTGTAGCTCTCATACCCCTCAAATGCCTTTTTCACATTTTTTATCGAGTCTTCAATTGTTCTTGCATTCTTCTAATCCTTAATTGATTTGAATAGATCTGAAAAATCCTAAGTCATTGTCATTAGTGTCAGGGGAGTTTGATGGTTGACAAATCAGTTGGATATTGAATCCATCACTTTGTGCTGCTGCTTGAAATTCTGGATCTGTGTTTGAGATGTGTGGCTTTGCATTGTCTTGCTGAATAAAGATGTTTCTACTTACACCTTTTGGCCACTTCTGTTTAATTATGGGTACAATCTGTCATAAGTGATTAATAAAATGATGAATGTCATGTTGTGATGAACCTGTTATGAAGGACTAAATGACTAAATGATGAATGTGGCATGATTATGATAGTATACCAAAGTAATATAACTTACTTGCTGAATGAAACATTCTTTCATAATAGGTTTAGTAATTGGCTGAATTGCTTTTGTGATCAGGTGCCTTTCTATCTGTTCTTGGAATTTCTTACTGCTGGTTTTGTAAATATGAAGGGAAATATCCCAAACTTCCCATCAAATATCACATTTAAATAGCAGTCAGTCTGTGGCCTTCCCACAACTGAAATGAACATGATTTTTTCAATAAAGTTCTTTGATTTGCATGTTCTCAATGGCTCATCCTCATTTTGCAGCAAGTAGTATCTTCGTCCTACTGAGATTGAACCACTTTCTCATCAATGTGTCTGATGTTGTATATCGGCTGAAAAGATATTTTCTCATTTGCACTAATGCAAGTAAGCATAGAGAGACTCCATTTCAGTCTAACAAGCTTGTTTGCATCTGTTAGAAAATGCTTGATAGCATTTGTATGTGGCCTGACTTTCTTGCTTTTAACCCACTTATGGACAAGCCCTACTGATACTCCAAGGTTTGTTGCAAGCTTACTTATGCTTGTTCTCTCAAGGACTGACAGTCCTCTCATTTTTTCTTCATCCAACAATTTTCTATCTTGATGAATGCAACCTTTTTTCTTTGATACTAAACTGACAGGTTTTCCAAAGCTTCTTTGGAGCAGAGCAGCCTTCCAGATTCTAAATACCGTTCTAACATCAATGTGGAAGAGGAGGGAAGCTTCCTTTTTCGCACCATGACGAAGTTTGTTGTCATGGCTGTTTTGGAGCAGCCATTGTGCAACAACATTCTTCTCTGCATCTGTCAGATTCCTTCGAGCCACTCCCTTCTTCATCTCAACTTTTTTTGTATTTATGCTTCTTGGAGAATTGATGGAAGTGAATGTGTTTGTAAATGAATGTTGTGGCTGTATTTATATGTTTGTTTAGGTAGCCTAATTCGAATTTTCCTCCATAGGAAAAGTAAGAAGCTGAACAGTTAGTGTGGGAAATTTTAAGTTTATATAAAAGCTCAAATGTTGATTAAATTATTGGAAATGAATTCCCTTTTTTTTATCAAATCATTGTCTCTCTCTTTGGAATACATACATGTTTTTTTTCTCATTTCAATGCATTTCAATTCATTACAGTCTGATTTACATAAAAAAATTACAGAAAAAAAAGTTATCCATAAACAAATCAGATTAAAATCAGTAAATATGAAGAAAAAAAATATCATGACTTAGCAACAAAAAAAAACGAAAACACTTCCTTGCAAATCAGTAATGGATGTAGGCAAAAAAAAGGTGAAAATGATTAAGAAACTAATCACTTTTATTAACATTACCCTTACATTCTAATTTTTATCCTACTAAAAATAATTTTACCAATTTTTTTAATTTTCATGCCGACTCTTAAATGATACATTATTTGGTGAATGGATGGAGTAACGTTTAACGTTGTAAATGTGGGACTTAATTATTTTTGTCGGATGAATTTGTTGCAATGGTTTGAGCCAAAAATATCACAAAAGTATGTCCTAAAGGAATTGGGTTCATGGGCCCATTTTAGTAAATAATTCAGAATAGTGTGCGGGGCCCACAGACAACGAAATCCACCAAAATTGGATCCATTATAAATTTTTATACTATGATAATAATGGCCACTTTATTTTTCCTTTTCCTCTTTCTTTTGTTCTTTTTTTTCCTTTTTTTTGAACTTTAGTTGTAAATTGGAATATTTAGTTATCTATATTTAGTTAGATTCCAACTATGCAAGTATGTACATATACAGAAGGATTCGTTTGGGTTTACATATAATTTTGTATGTAGTGGAAAAATGTTGTCTATTCACCCGTAAACTTGTTAATGTGTCAATATAAAAATATGATAATGTCAACTATTACTATTATTAGTTTCTATTTATATTACTTTATTAATTTATAAATGTTAATCGTACCAAATTACAACTATATAGACTAAACAGTGGATATTATAGACATGAATTTTATAATATACTACCTCCGGTCCTGAAATAAGTTCTTAGGAGAGAGTGACACAAGAATTGAGAAAAAAGTTGTTGTGAGTAGAAAAAGTAAGGATAAGGAACAATATTTTATTGTGTGAATGTGATAAAAATAATTATAAAGTTATTTGGGGACCGTCCCAAAAATGAAAAATAGCAAATTATTTGGGGATCGGAGATAGTATTAAATATGAATCACCTACCGAATATTGCAAGGAAATTCAGCATCCGAAAATATTTACAAAGAGATTTATAAGGAATAAGAATTATTTATTGCACGACTAAGGGGATATTTCATTTATTTCTGTGAAAAACGGAAAATAATTTTAACATCAACTAAATTTGCTTGTTCTATGTCATATTGAAAGTAATGAAATGTGACGGAGGGGCGTTGAGTTTTCTCGACTCATTCTGTCTACCACTCAATTCAAAAAAGTTTACCTTGTAATTGAGCAAATTGAAAGGTAATTTTGAGCTATTCTAAACAAAATATTTGAAACTATCATTAGCTATGTAAATTTAAGTCCATCAATAATATTATTATATCTACCCAATTAAACTGTGTCAAAATAAATGAATGATCAAATCTAAACTTTCCCCATAGTAGCTAAAAAACAACGTAAACCCATTGATAATTGTATAATTTGGATTATCATAAATATAAGGGTTAATTATCTCTAAATCCCAAAGGTTTTTTCAAATTTTAGAATTGCACCCATTTTTAATATTTTGGTTTTAAAAACTCAAACGTTTTAATTTTTCGCAGATTTGCCTCTCCGATCGTTTTTCCACAATTTAAATCCTACGTGGCACTCGCCGGAGCCACGCTGGACATGCCGGACGGCTGGGCAAAAATAAAACGATGTCGTTTCAGACTTTGGTCCATTTTTAATTGTCTTTAAATCCCAAAGGTTTATTCAAATTCTGGAATTGCACCAATTTTTAATATTTTGGTTTTAAAAACCCAAACGTTTTAATTTTTGAATGAGGCGATTGATGGCGGTGGCGGTGGCGGGTTCCGTTTTGAATGAGGCGATTGATGTTGGGGAGATGGGTTTTGAAGTGGTAGCCGAAGTGGAAGCCGTCGAAAGAGATGATGAGGACGACGTGGTGGGCGGCGGAGGGGGATGCGGAGAAGAAGAGGAAGGAGAATGCGGCGACGGTGGAGAGAGCGACGATGGTGGTGATGACGAGGGAGATGAATATGAGGGTGCTGGCGGCGGTTTTCTTGGGGTAGTGGTGGTGGGGGGCGGCAGCGGTGAGAGCGATGGCGGTGGTGATGACGAGGGAGATGAATACGAGGGTGCTGCCGAGGGTTTTCTTGGGGTAATGGTGTTGGGGGGTGGTGGCGGAGAGAGCGACAATGGTGGTGATGACGAGGGAGATGAATACGAGGGTGCTGGCGGCAGTTTTCTTGCGAAAAATTAAAATGTTTGGGTTTTTAAAACGAAAATATTAAAAATGAGTGCAATTCCAAAATTTGAATAAACCTTTGGGATTTAGAGACAATTAAAAATGGACCAAAGTTTGAAACGACGTCGTTTTATTTCTCTCCAGCCATCTGGCGTGTCCAGCGTGGCTCCGACGAGTACCACGTAGGATTTAAATTGGGGAAAAATGACTGGAGAGGCAAATCTGTGAAAAATTAAAACGTTTGAGTTTTTAAAACTAAAATATTAAAAATGGGTGCAATTCCAAAATTTGAAAATATTTTTGGGATTTAGAGACAATTAACCGTAAATATAAATATTAGTATTCTGTTAATTGTGTTCATAAAACAACATTATATATATAAATGCATAATTCATAGATTACTAATGCTGAAATCTCATCTCTTACCTATTTTTTAGAATGGTACATGAATGTACTTATCATTAAACCTTCTCGATTATTTTAGAGCATATAATACAAGTGTCGAAGGGTGGTGTCGAAGGGCGGTGTCGAAGCCTTCGACACACCCCCCACTCGACACACCCCCAAGTCGAGTCCATAGTGGGGGATCGACACACCCCTGTGTCGATAGGTGTGTCGATGGCGGTGTCGAGGTTTCGATACACCCTTCGACTCCAAGCAGCTGCAATATGGGGACACGTGGCGTGTCCCCATTGGTCCGTTCCACTTTTTCTTTATTTTTTTTATTTTTTGATTACAAAATTAATAAAAAATCACGCTTTCCAGTGCTTAGACCTAGGTCTTACTCAACCCCACTGTAGTGGAAAAATCAACCTAGGTCTAACTCAACACTACCAATCATTAAAATCACGCTTCCCAGTACTTCAACCTAGGTCTAACTAGACACCCGTAGTGGATGCTCTTAGTGTCATTGAGAGTCACTTTTTAATTGAGATTAAACATAACCACTCGACTAAAGGGGAAACTTTAAAATAAAACATTTGATAAAATATCAAATATTTTGAAACAGGAAAATATGTGTGAAAATTTACACATTTCCTTCTAAGCATAAATTGTGATAGGATGAGACAATTTGTCAATCGTAATCAGTTTATACTCGTATTACTATTCTTTCCTGTATAGACAATGACTATACAACATTTAAGTGTTTTATTGTTCATTAATTTATAAATATTTTTCATCACAATTGAAATATAATAACAGCTTTAGTTTAAGAGCATGTACAGCAGTAGGCGACAGATTAAGCGACGGCGAGGGCGATCGCCCGACATTAGGGCAAGTGCCGTTGGCGCGCTGCTCCGGGTGAAGCCCCATGCTATATATTTCACTCTAATACTTGCCCTATCCTCCATGCCACGTGGCAATGGTTGGCTTTTTCCTTTTCTTTTTAATTCTTTAAATAAAAAAAATTAAAATGTGATTTAATGCAGCAACGTTAATTGCTCTCCCACGGCTACAACATTTAAATTTTGTTTTTTTACTCCATTTCTACCTATAAATACTACACTTTCATCCTCCAATGCTCACATCTTCTCAACTCTCTCACTCTCACTTTCTACTCTCAATTCTATTCTTCCAGTTTCATCTTGTTGTTGAAAAAAATGGGAGACAATGATGATCAATTCAACAATTGGTATGAGCAATAACCCTCCAATTTTTCATTTTACACAAATCTCACACCCCGTTCCTCTTCAAGTGCCCAATTCAATCCACCAACAACAACGATTCTTGTCGTCGTCAATCGAAGGTCGACCGTTCTCGTCCCCTGAGAGTTGATATCCACAATTTTTTTCGTCTTCAGTGGGCAGGTTTCACCAATTTTCGTCATTGTCTGAGGTGCATCCCAGCAATTTTCCTCACTGTCTGGTGGCTATCAATCATTTGTCACGCCGCTCGATTTAGAGATATCAATCTCAACGACGACGACGACAATGATGTGCACGAGGTGCAACAGAAGGAAAGCTCTTTGCCATCACCGCCTCAAACCAAGGGGAAGAAAGGCAAGGCAAGGCAAAGGCAAAAGGGATGACAAACGGAAAAGTGAATGCCACGGATATGGAGACGAAGACAGAGTATCCGAGTCGAGACGACAACTACTCACCCAACAAAATTGCGTGGATTGCCAAGTGCTATGTTGATATCGATCTTAACGTGGTAACTTCGAACTATCAAAAGCTTGCTCAATTTTGGGACAAAATTGTCGACCACTTCAACGAATATGTGGCTCCCACACTGCCTCAAAACATCGAGTCCATTCAATGGACGCGCGAAGAAAAAAATTACATTATTCAATGGGCACTACGTGAGATGAGAGAGAGAGAGAGAGAGAGAGCAAGCGAGCGAAGCGAAGCGATCTCAATATATACACTTTGGCGGAGGACGCATATCAGGCAAATAATGAAAAAGAGTTTACAAAGATAAAGTGTTGAAGATAGTGAAGGATATACCCAGCTTCCTCAATACAGACATGTTGACAAAATCGACAAAGCGGGCGAGGATCGGTGCGGACGAGCACTACACGAGCAATTCCAGCAATTTGAGCAACGCCAAATCCATGAACATGGCATTTTCGATGCAAAGCCATCCACACGGACAAAAGCCGGTGAAGAAGGGAATAAGCAAGAAGAAGGCAGACGATGACAATCCCATAACCACAGTTGCTCAAGAAATGAGCATGTTAAGAGAATGGGGTGTTTTCAAGACAACCTATGAGATCTACACGAGGAAAAAAAGCAATATAGAGTCGGAACGATTGGCAAATTACCTTGAAGTGTGCGCAATGGTTAAGAAGAAATAGTGTTTTGGTTTTTAATTATTAATAGTTATTTATCTATTTTTAAAAAATCAATTGTATTGTAATTTTTCAATATTTCAATATGGATGGTTCCGGTAACGAGTAACTGGTTTATAGGGGGAATACACCATTAGGGATTTTTTCACAAAAATCGTTTTTCAACTCTTGGAGAAATTTTCAGTTCAGCAAGCTCAACAACTATAAAGGACAGCTAGAGCGCTTCACTCAGTCAAGATCAAAGCTGGCTGAGGTTTTAACCAGAGTTTCTAACTTTGCAAAAGTTGGTGGGTTTTAGACTCGTTACAAAATTGAAAATCTTTTGAGGGAAGGTCAAGTTCCCTAAACCATTTTAGTGCACTGAATATAAAATACTGAATATAAAATACTGGAAAGTAAACGACTTAATATTTTAACGTGGTTCGGAGATCGACCTTCTACATCCACGACTTCCCTTTCAGGGAAGTAATCCACTGGATAAGCTTACGCGTGTTTATTAAATGTTCCACTTGGTTTACGGGTACCAAATAACCTATCCAGTTTGATTACAGGTTTGAACCAAATCTTACAACACTTTTACGGTCAAGTGTACAGTCTACAGTTCTATTGCGGGCAAGAACAAAGTATGGGTCTTAGACTAGTTACAAAACTCAAAACCTTTTGAGGGAAGGTCAAGTTCCCTAAACCGTTTTAGTGCAGAATGAAAGTTTGTTTTCGTGCAGGGGTTAGTTTGTTAGTAAACTGAATATAAAGTACTGGAAAATAAACGACACAGTATTTTAACGTGGTTCAGAAATCGACCTCCTACATCCACGACTTCCTTTTCGGGGAAGTAATCCACTAGATAAGCTTACATGTTAATCAAACGTTTCACTTGGTTTACGGGTACCAAGCAACCTATCTAGTTAGATTACGGGTTCTAACCAAACCTTACAACACTTTTACGGGTAAGTGTATAGTCTACAGTTCTATTGCGGGCAAGAACAAAGTTTGGGTCTTAGATTGCGGGTTCTAAGGGACATAATTTCTTTGATTACAGGTTCAAAAAAGACCTGGGGTTTGGGGGCTTGAGGTTTCCAACTTTGAAGCCTTCTACACTCAGAACAGTGGAGGCTTCTTCCGAAGGCTTAGAGACTCAATCTGCAAGAGAGAGTTTGCTTAGAATCTATGAAAGAGAGCCCTCTGCCAAAAGTATGGCACTCCACCAACTCTTGTTCAATATTTTCTAAACCAGCGATCCGTGCTTTATGCACGTCCTCTTGGTCGGTCAATTTATGGAAAGTTTCCTAGCTGACTTGAGCTTTTGAGTAGAATTGAATTCCGAACTTCAACTTATCTACTTTTGCCATCTTCAAGGTCTTCTCTTCTTGATTTTGCGACGTCAGACTTCATCACAGCTTCTCGACATGATTGAGCTGTATGGATCAATTGTGGAGTCAACTGAGCTTCAGTTCGACTAGCCAGCTTGCCTCTTCAGTCCGACTGACTTCTTCTGCTTGAAACCTGTAAAAATTAAAATTCCTACGCTCAAACAGTGAGTTCTATTTAAGTTCAGATTGATGGCTTCATCTACTCGGTTGGGGTTAGTTGGGTTTTGAGATGAATCAAAACCTTTATTAATTTTTCCAAGAAATACAATTTGATATATTCTTAGGGTTAATTTGCCTAAAATACACCACTTTTTCCGAATTTTGAATTTTAACATGACCTTTAATTATTTTGCCTAAAATACACCACCTTTACAACCTTTTGAATTTTGACACAGTGAAAATTTCCGACAGCAGACATTGCAGTTTTTAGCGATGTGTTAGTTATTAATTATGTGGCAATTTAACATTTGACATGTCTATATTAATAAAACGAAACAATATGAGATTTTTTCATTTCATTCACCACCAAAATGACAGCAAATACTAAAAAAAAAAAAAAAAATGATCACCTTAAAATGAAAAAATATTCGACTGTGGATGCCCTAAGAGATTTTATTAACGGTTGTATTTTACAAATTGGAAAAGTTGGGAGAACATACCAAATTACCAATGTCGTAGGTTGTAATTCACTCAACAGTCAACAACATCATATGAAAAGAATTACCAAAAATATAATACTCCCTCCGTCCACGAAATGGTTGTCACTTTTGCCATTTAAGTTTATCCACGAAATGGTTGCCACTTTTGTTACTCCACTCACATTTATTGTAGCACCCTTACTCCACCCACAATAATATTTACTATAATTCACTACTACCTACTTTTTTCTTAAAATCCGTGTCGTCAAGAATGTGGCAACCATTTCATGGACGGAGGGAGTACTTATTTTAAGATAAGCCAAAGCAGAAAGCAGGGGCAGTCTCATCCTTCCCACGAAAAGAGAAATATAACCTTATACAATGGCCACCGACTTTAGATTTGATTTTGAACTGGTACATACTAAAGGTACAATGCGATCTCTCTCTCTCTCTCTCCACATTCCCAAACAAAAAATACTAGTCGGAAGTTACTCGTTTCATTCATACTAAAGGGGGTGTTTGGTAGCTCACACTGGATTAGATAAGATTAATAATGTTTGATTAATAATGTGGAGAGTTCGGATAAATTTAGTGTAGGTATTCCGTTCGGTAGCACCCTACAAATAACAATTTATTGAGTCCGCGCGTTTGGTAGCTTCTATTAAAATCGAGATTAACGAGTGGACTTCCAATTTAGACCTTGTACAACTTTAGTAATTACAAAAACACCATACATATATATACACAGCAACAACACACGATTCCATTCAGTGAAACCCTAGAATCGGGCAAGGCTGTGTGGACGAGGAACCAATTCGCCGGAGTTCTGAGTTTCGAAATTGGAAGCACCAATGAGTTCCGTGAATGCAGGTCTGCTATCATCTTCCTTCATGGGTGTGAGTGTAGATTATGTTATTTGTCCATTGGCATTTGTCCAAAGCATGCTTCATGTATGTCAAGGGTGTCTTCAAATTCTAGTGGGCACCCTGTGGAATGCGATGCAACTGACGAATGAAATCAGACGTTATAGTGTTTTTAGTTTCATAAAATCCAACTTGGTGTGAAGAACAAAAAAATTGCGGTAATCACAGAGAAACATGCACAAGGTGTTATACCATAGGTTTATGGTCCAATTAATTGACAGGAGCCGTAATTGAAACTTCGAAGGAGGTGTCTGTTTTGTGATTGATTGCATTGCCTATTTGCTATTGTTTGAAATCGAAAATGAGCTGTTAGTCAATTACATTGGTGCTTAGGTGATGAATACATCCTGTCTGCTATTATCTTTACTTACTTGTATAGATTGCTCAACTGTCTGTGTGGATGATGAACTTTTCTGCTCCCCAACATGCTTAAAAATAGATTCTATCTAGTGTGAAGGACACCAACTGTGAGGTTACAAACATATCAGATAAAGAGATGCTTACTTATTTGGAGTTATTCAATCGATGATTAGGAGGCAGAGGAGTATCCCTGTGTCTGTCAATGATGTATGAAAGCTTGTGTGGTTATGAAACTTCATATATTGGGAGATGAATATGCTAAAAATCATGATCTTGGTCAGATTAGCTTTCATGTTCAGAAATGACTATGAAATAAAAATTAAGAAACTTAATCTTTAGTTGGAATAGCATTGCAACAAATCGAGTGAGTTGATGACTGTGTTATGCTGCTCATTCTCAGATATCGAAATGCAGATTCCTTAATTCATGATTTTCATAACCTAATTGATTAATTTTCAGAATAGATCTTTATATGGTGCTGATTTTCAGAAACTAACGTATATTTTGACTCGTATATGGTGCTGATTTTCAGAAATGAGAAGGCATTGTCCTCCTTGCTGATTTTCCAAAACTAATTTACGGAGTTTCAGAAACTTATTTATATGGTGGTGATTGTCACAAACTAATTTAGTTGATGACTGTTATATGGTGCTGATTGGTGTGTTGCTTTCTTCGTCTTAGGTAGTAGCTGCCCTGGGCGTAGTAAGACTTATAAGTCTCAACATGGCGAGAAGCAGACTCGCCGTTCTTGGTCCCCGCAGGAAGAATTATTCCTCATTGCTTGTCTCAAAGAACTGGTCGCACAATCATGGAAGGGTGATAATGGGTTCAGGATGGGATACCAACAACGCTTGGAAGAAATGATATCGAAGGAATTGTTGATACCAACACGACAGTTACAAACAGATGAAGTTGACTGATTTGAAAAATATACAATGCAGAAAATATCAGATGAATACACACTCTCGAGTTCACAGAGCAGTCAGATAACCTGTGTGAAAATACCCCAAAGGATCGGGTTCACAGAGCAGTCACATAACACACACTCTCGACATTAGAAAAACCTGTGAATTGTTATATCAAAGCATATGAGCACACACTCTCGAGTTCCAGCATAAGGCATGAGGTTATCCCTAAATCATGCCTACTTTGAACACCAACAATAGATCTGTGCAGCGCCTGTATAGTATGGAATGAGGTCACTTACAGGTTTGAAGTACAAATGTGCCCTCAATTGAACGAGGTTTGTTGGCGTTCACTGATTCGTACCCAAACGGTGGCTATGCAGGCTAGGATGTGCTCGCCCCCGCTCTAATTTCTCAAAGAACCGCGCGTACAGCGGGAATTTTCGTCGCCGGGGGAAGCTTCTTTCTTCGCCGAGGACTGTACAGTTCAAGCACTACTTTCACGATTGGTGCCCTAAATTCAGTAAATGTCTCCTAAATTGAGGATGGATTGAGTGGGGTTCGTAGTATCTCACCTTAAAATCCAATCTCGTCGAGGTAATAATGTGGTCGGTGCCGTGGAGCACGATGAGAAGAGGCCGGCGACGACAAAACTGCTCGACTGATTAAAGCTCCGTGCACGCTGAGAGAAGCCCGGATCGCGATTGGTGTGATTGTGGTGAGCTTCGTGGCCTCCGCAATCGAGCGGGTTTAGTACGACATATCTGTGTGGACGAAGATCGGAGAAGAGAAGGGCGAGGGCAGACTTTCGATTTGTTTCTGCTTCTTCTCCTGATGATAATCCATGATATTGGGGGGGGGGGGGGGGGGTAAGAAGGTCCCCGTGAATTTCAATGTTGAACAGTATTGAGAGCAAGAAAAATAATTGGGGGGGTGCCCGATTTTAATTTCTTTGGAGTAACAGTTCTTTACCATCGGGCCCCCTACTTTATACAGGGCTGCTCGTATAAATTTTGATGGCTACCAAACATGAGACAACCCAGGAAAAACAATTTAGTAGGAGTTAATGTTGCCTACCAAATACCCCCTAAGTATTAAATTTATCAATTTAATATATTTTGAAGAATTAAGTTTTTTTTTTTTAGAAATGAATCAAGAGGTATTGGACAATTCAATAACAAAAGTGTGTCGCGATGGATGGATGGATGGAGCGGTGAGTTCTAAAAGTGAACATTGAATCCCATTACCAAATGACATACAAACATTTCCTCAATCCCCCTTTTCATTAGAGAATTGAGCGTGTATGAGTTATAAAGATATAGGTGTATGATTGAATTCAACTAGACTGGCCAAACGCAGTCCGAAATGTCCTATAAAGCCCAATGAGTCGGATTGACCCTGTCTTTTCAATCAATTTTCACAGTAAGCTTAGTATTATGGGTCGAGTTGTCTTACTAGAGCATCCACTGCGGTGGTTTTACTAGACCTAGGTTGAAGCACTGGGAAGCGTGATTTTAATGATTGGTGGTGTTGAGTTAGACCTAGGTTGATTTTTTCACTACAATAGGGTTGGGTAAGATCTAGGTTGAAGCACTGGGAAGCGTGATTTTAATGATTGAATAAATTTTATTTTGTTGTTATTTTTTATTTATAATAAAAATTATTAAAAAATTACTTAATTAAATTAAAAAATTGGATGAATTGGTGTGGTGGTGTGGTAAGATGAAGGGATATATATAGTGAAAAATGAGGGGTAGTTGTTGTATAGCCGTTGCTGGTGAATTGTATATAGTCGTTGCTCATTTTTATTTTATTTTTTTATTCAGAAAAAAAAATTACATCGGACCAATGGGGACACGACACGTGTCCCCATGTTGCTGACTGACGGAGTTGAAGGGTGTGTCGATATTTAGACCCAGCCTTCGACACACTCTTTGACCTAAGGCTGGGTCTAACGCCCACTATGGCCTCAACCTAGGGGTGTGTCTAGCGGAGGCTGCGTCGAGCCCTTCGACCCAACCCTTCAACCCCTCCACACGTATACCGTAGTACATGCTCTTAGTGACGCTATCAGTAATGATCCATTGACCCCTAGTCTTCCCCAATCAAATAGTATGGATTGAACACCTTCTTAGTGGCCCGACCAATTTTTGACCTGACACGACTTAAGAGTTTACTTATGGTGCGATAAATTTGAGAGCCTTACAGTTCACCATTCCACCCAAGATAAGCACAATTCCATCCAAACATTAAGAACGAATAAAATAGAGAAATGAAATCTGGAAAAATTAAAATAGCAATTACTACTAGACAATATTGAAATGCGATGTTCTTACAAAAATCCGATAGCAAAAAGTAACAGGAAAGATGAAATAGAATCCAAGTAATTCTGAAGAGAAAAATCGTCGTCTCTGTGTAAAAGAACCGAAAATAAAAGCTAACCTAAAAGAAATTACATTATATTACTAATGAGCTCCCGCTCAACATAAGTGACCGCCCAAGATAAACACGCGAAAAAGAAACTAACAATTAATTAAAATAAATGAGCGACCGCTCATTCAAAATACGGGGCTCGAAAGAGTGGAATGAGCGGCGGCTCAAATGGAATGAGCGCCGGCTCAATGGAATAATTGGAATGAACGGCGGGTCAATGGAATAAGTGGCAGCTCAATGGAATAATTGGAATGAGCGACACCTCAATGGAATGAGCGGCGGCTCAACTGATTTTCGGCACTTTTTCTGCTATTTCTTCTACTTTTCTCCTGGCTTCTATCATTCTCCACACTCTCCTGCAAAACTACTTCCACAGTCAATAAAAGTTTACGAATAAAGCCAATAATTATATCAACTATATTACAAAGTCCACACAAATAAGGACAAATAAGCACAAAACAGAGACCTAGCACAGAATAAAACTATGCCATATAATATTGAAATAATTAATATGATAATTTATGCATATAAATTGTATCCATTACTGCAAGGCTTAGCACAAAATATAACAATTATGCTAAGTAAAGAACACACAGAAATGGTGATCCAGTTCGGTTAGTCAACCTACGTCTTATATAGGGTTCCAAACCTGCGCTTATTCAAATATACCATAAGTGGGAGCTGCGGCTTTAAAGCTTGACTAAGAAGCAAGAAAGTTTCTTTTTCAACAAGAATGGGGGGCCATCCTCGCGTGATAGTACATCTGCGATTGGTTTGTCTTGTTTAACGAGTTAATCGCCTGAATGCATGAATGCAAGTGCGCCTATTAAGGAATCCGGGTATGAGGGAAATTCGACTGGGGTCTTTCTTGCCCAATAGAGAATCAATCCACTATTGAAAACTGTAGTTATAGACTCTTACAAATATAGTTCGTCAATCATATGAAGTCTCCTAACTCACACACTTCCCAACCCAGCGTGAACCAACGACTGTTCAAGATGCACTCAAACAATCTAAGCTTGAGTCGCAACTCAATGCTCACCTCTCTCCCAAGTGTTTTTACATGAATGAACACTCTCAAGAACAATACGAAAAATACTCACTAACGCAAGTATACTAGCTATGAATATAATGAAAATAGCTAAAATAACGGCAACCTCCAAATAATGTTGATATCGATATATAGGTCTTGAGAAACCCTAAATATGATCTTCACCGATTTGCCTTAGTTTCTTTATAGATAGAAACTTCCTTTGAAGGCTTATCTTGTGGAACAAATAAATATATTTGCCGTATCAGATCTTCTCCGTATCATGAATGGATAAGGAAAAGATCTCCGCAAAATTTGCATAAATATGAAAAGAATATTCTGAATCTGTTCTAACCTATTCCACAATATTCTAGCTCAGATTGAAGAACAAAATCTCCATTCTGTGTCAGCACACCTTGTAACACTTCAGTCTTATCACCTTCTACATAAACTTGCCAACTTGATTGAGTTGCATGCTCGAAACTAACAAATATAAATATTGTCATCCATACAAATAGGAGCTCACTCACTCCATCTACCAATATACCAATCAATTTATTTTTTACTATATATTTTTGATTATTTTCTACATAAATAATACTCTCTCTCTGTGTCCCATTTATAATGGCCAGTATTTCTTCTTAGAACATCCCATATAAGTTGGTTAGTTTCTTTTTTTTGCCAAACAACTTTCTTTATTATACTATTACACTCATATTCAAAAAGCAAAACAACTTTGTTACACTGTTACAACAATAATATATTCAATAAAAACTCCACTTAACACACCTTTTAGAGCATTCACAATGGTAGGTGTTGAAGCCCTAGGGTGATGAGTATTTTATTGTATTTTGGTAGGGTAGTAATGATTGATTGTCCTAGGATGAAAATTATATAATGATGAAGTTCTACCCTTAGGGCGATCCAATGATTGATTTTGTATTTATTTATTTTTTTGTTTCAATTTTACTTTGCTTTTTTGAATCATAGTAAGAATAATAAGTTACTAGATTGTATTGAAACATTGAAAAATTACAATACAATTGATTATCTAAAAACTAAAAATTAAAAATTACATATCAATATCCGGAAATCCATATTTCTGCTTAAGATATGCTCGCACTTCACGGTGGCGCCTCAATGGTTCCTGCTCCAAATCGCTTGTTTTCCTCGTGTAGATGTCGTAGGCCTGCTTAAAATCCTGAGTAACACGCAGCAGGCCCATTTCTTTCTCGACTGGCCGATTTTTTTCACGGCCACCACCTTCGGATTGACTTTTCTCTTTTCCTTCTTCGCTGCCTTGATGCTGGTCAGTCGGGTTAGCATCAACGAGGCCTCGTTTGCAGATGCGGAGTTGCTGGAATAACTTGTGTAGCCATCGTCTTCACTAGTCTTTGAGCGCTTCGATTAGGTTGAGGCATCCGGATTGCAGAATTTGGAATATCCTTCACAACCTTCCATGTCTACCTTGCGATGGATGAATTGTTTTCTCCTCTCTGCACGATAAGCATCGGAGGCCACCTTGTAGAGGTCGAGGTCGCTCCGCCCGCTAGAGTTTTCTCTCTCAAATTTGATGTATTGCTCGTTGAATTTAGTAATTTCGGTTTTGGCGCGTGTCCACACTGACTGAATGGCATCTACACCGCGAGGTGGTTGAGGAGCTATGGACTCGTTGAATTTTGCGACAGTTTTCTCCCAAAATCTATCGAGCTTTTGATAGTTTGAATTTATACATTAAAGCCGATATCAAAATAGCACCTTTCAATCCACTCAATTTCTCCGGGCGTGTAGTTGCCGCTTCGACCTTCCTGGTTCGCGGAGGCCTTTTCCTTCCCATGTGCCTTTCCTTGGCATGTGCCTTCCCTTTATACGATGCGGTTCCGACTCCGGCTCCGGCTCCGACTCCTCTTCTTCATTTCCTCTTCTTCATCCTCGGGGACATTGTTGTCATCATCATTGAGGCCGATTCCTCTAAACTGGCTGTATGCAAACGACGACGTCTGGAAAGATTGATAGCCACCAGGCGGCGAGGAGAATTGTTATAATGGACCTGACGGTGGTGGCGAAGAACTGAAGTGGCTGAAGCCCGGTGATGACGAGTATTGCCTAAATCCAACAGGCGACGAGTGTTGCCCAAATCTAGTACCAGACAACGATGGAAACGACGAAAAATTGCTGGTGAATAATTGTCATGAGGGAATTAGATTGGGTGATTGAGAAGAAGGATGAGGATTTTGTTCAAATGATGAATAATTTTAGAAGTACCACTGGTTGAATTCATCATCTCCCATTTTTTAAGAACAAAAAAGAATTCAAGAGGATAAATTTTAGAAGTGAGAATGAAGAAGTAAAGAAGGTGTGAGTGTTGAAGGATGAATGTGATTGATGAGTTTATATTTTGTGTCTTTTTAGTGTCTGTTTTAGGTAGTTTAGATTGAATCTTTGTGTGTGTTTTGTTTAGTTTTAGTGTCTTGGAGGACATATTATGGGTAGGAGGTGGTCTGTTGCCTTGCAGGTGGAAATTGGGCAATACAAGGATAGAAAGCTTCATTTTGGAAACAGGTCTGACAGAGCGATATTGGTCAAAACAGGCGGAGTGTTTTGGTCAGCTGGCGAATTTCTCTCCTAGGTCTAGAAGGATAAGGAAAAGATGATCTAACTTAAATATCTTTCCTTATCCGACTAGATTTAAGATCCGCAAGGGATCTCTTAGAGATAGATGTGACTTGCCATGTTGGGGTCGTGCTTATCAAGTATTACTTACATATCAAGGTAGCTCGTGGATTCCTTCCATGTTAAGGACCGGGGGCCCAAACCCTAAGTGCCCGCCTATATATATTGAAGCCTAGCTGCTGCGATGGGAGGCCGTCTTTAATGCTTTCATTCCCTGTTATAATTGGAGAGATTGTGAGGGGAAAAACAAGTCCTACTGGGCAAAGTTTATTTGTGTCTTATTCGTACTATTTTTCATCGGCACTTTTGACCGGGTTTACTTTACATACTTCGTAAGTTTTAATATAGTTCTTATTATGAATTCCTCTTTTATTGTGTTCATAGTTTTACTTTCATGTCTAGTTAAGTTTTAATACTTGATTTTGGCAAGATAGTTAGGTGATTACTTATGCTTGAGAGGTCCAATTCGTGCTAGATAATTGTATGCATTTGTTCTCGATATGTTAATGAACTTGTTCCAATATGATATAATACGATTAAAAGATTAATAGGCCGTTAATCGCTTAGGACATATTAGATCACCAATCAATTGAGAGGTAGGAGTGTTTTCCATAACCTGTCCTAATTAAGATTGATTAACATTAGAAGAAGGTGTTTACCCTATTGGGCTAGACGTAATGATTCCTTGTTGGGCCTTTCTAGTGATTAATGCTCCTTGGACAAGAAACTGAACGATGACTCCGACAGAGGTATTGCCCAAGGTAGGGAGCCGGCGGTGTGTCGCCAACTAAGTAAGGATAGGTAATGGAAGGGTTTGTTGAGAGCGTGACGAGTAAAAAAGGATCTCATCATTCAAGTCTTATAATTAACAATGCGTGCATGTAATGAATATATTTGTACCAATGACCAACCTAGGGTTTTCACTTAACAATGTCTTAGTCCAGATCAAGTCATTTTTATTATTGATCAAATTATTTGTTTCAATTTCAGTATTTATTTAAGTTCTTGAATTGGGCAAGAGAGCCCTGGTGACCAAGATAGCAAAACCAACCTTTCTTTATAGGTGGAGGAGGTTTCAAGAGATAGAGACAATCAACTCCTTGTGGATCGACTCTGCACTTACTTGCTAACTATATAGCTGTGAGGATAGGCTACAAATTCATTTTGAAAGAGCGAACGACAGCCTCGTCAGTGATGTATTTATAGGGGAGAAATTTTTTTTTGGCCATTTGAAATGTAGCCGTTGCAGCTGTTTCTAATTTTGTTTATTAATTGTAGATTTAAAAAATAAAAATAAAAAATGTAACAGAAAATGAAGGAGTTAACGAGTGTCCTTTCTCTCTTTACAATTCGCCGCCTTCACTCGAGCTTCACAGCGCCCGTACGCTCGCCGCCTCTGCCCGGCCGTCGCACTCCAACGGCATCGCCCGCGACGTGGGCGTTCTTTCCTCCATCGAACGGGCTATCGCCCGGAGGAAAGAACACCCACTATCTTCCAGATCTCCAACTTAAGGTATTACACTCACACTATACTCGCTTTTCTCTATCTTTTTCTTCTCGTCCAAGTAACTGACTTGAGTGTCGAAGGGTCCTCACTGGATTTAACCCCCGGCGTAGGACTTCATTTTCTTTTTACGGGAGAATTAACACAAAATCTTTGGCGAAGAGCATCGAGAGAGGTATATCAATTTTCTTCACTTGAGAATCATTTTCTCAGATTCTATACCTTTTCGTTCATTTCTCTTTATTGGTAAAACTTTAACTCAGTCTTACTACAAATATAAATTTGACTGGAATCTTTAAAAAAAGGGTTAATTGCCAAAAAATTCTCCACCTTTTTCAAAATTCTTGTTTTAATCCCTACTTTTTAAATCTGTCTCTAAATTTTCAACCTTTTCATTTTATCTGATTTTTCCCACGGTGACATATTCTGGTAAGGCTATAGCTGACATGTAAATATTAATTGCAGACATGGCCTAATATATTACGTGTGGCACTCGTTACGTTGCAAGAACAAAATCACGACGATGACGACGTATGGCGTTAACTCACGTTGGAGAATTTGGAGGCAGATTAAAAAGGTTGGATTAAATTCGGAATTTATAAAAAGGTCGGAAATTATTTGGCAGTTAACCCAAGTCTTTATTTACCATTAAACGACGGCGTATGATGTTTATTAAACGACGACGTATGATGTTTATTAAACGACGTCGTTGCATGTGTTCCGATGATTTGCCACGTCGGCATTTCCGACTTCCAGCTCATCATTAATTTAGTGGAAAATTATCGTTGTGGGAAAAATCAGATAAAATTAAAAAGTTGAGAATTTAGAAGCAGATTTAGAAAGTGGAGACTAAAACTAGAATTTTAAAAAAGGTGGGGAATTTTTTGGCAATTAACCCTTAAAAAAACATCGGTTGGATTGGAATGACTTTAAACAAACTAGCGTATAACCCGTCGAAAATCGACGGAAAATTATAAAAATTAATAAAATTATTAAATAGTACTAATATGTGATAGATTAAAAAAATATTATTTGTTAATTATTTTAGCGTTAAATAATTCAATTATGCAATCTACTAAATTCGCTTAGAATTTATATCCCTTGAACACATCTCAAATTCAATTAAAAAGTAATTTTACCGCATGTTTACGTCTCAAACTCATATAGTTATGTTTGTTAAAAATTATGACTAATATATTCTCATTACTTTCGATAATTGTTAAAGCTCTATTCTTCTACAAAATCGATGTTGGCAAAAATATATTTCTCTCTCAAAGGAAAGCGACTCTTAAGCTGAATTTTTTAGCTTTTTATTAAGAAAAAGAGGCAAGGGAAGGAGCGGGTAGTGAGAGAGAGAGAGATGAGATATATAGATAGCGAATAATACTATAGATGTTAAGATTGTCTATAAGATGACAGTGACCCTAAATACCCCACATTATGAATTCAACACAAGATTAAGAAAAAAAAATAAGTTAAACCACCGCTTCATAATCATCCCGTCTATCCCGACGGTTTCGACCTGGAACCGGCTTATTGACTACAATACTGATTTTAAATTATATAAATAATCATCTTCCAAATATATTCACAAAAAAATTAATGATGACATTTATTTTCTTTTTACCTGAAATTAATATTTAATTATATACATAACTATATTCTAAAAATATTTGCAATATTTAATAAATAAAAATTTAATTATAAATTGTAATATTATATAAATAATCATCTTCCAAATATATTCATAGAAAAATAAATGATGACATTCGTTTTCTTTTTTACCAGCTTCGAGAATAACTTTTTTAACTGAAAATAGAACTTCAAGAATTGTTTCACTATGTACTTGGTAGTTTTTCCTTTTTATATGTGGAATGATTGTGATTCATAAAATTATTTAGTCAATGATATAAGATAAAAGTTGACCATGAATATCCTTAATTTTATGAGTTCAAAATTATATATATATTAAAAAAAAGTTGTCCCGCAAGTACTGAATTGGCCCATCTACGTGCACGATTCTTGATTCTTGGTCGAAATTGACTCATTGATAAATCGTTAGTAATTTTTCTGCCAATTTTCCTACATATTCTACGTTTTTCAACGGAGACGATTAATAAAATAATTTGAGATGATGTGTTTAGAATTATTCAAACTTATTTGAAATTTATATACTTGTACTTATTTAAAATCCGATTAAAAAATTAGTCATTTGTGTTCATTTCTGAAAAAAATCTGTATATTAGTCTACCGCCACAATTCTGCATTGGAACTGGCCCGATGACCACGACTGTGATTTATAAGTGTGTAATTTATAAAATTTATTTAGAATTTATATAGATCTAAAAATTCAATAAAAATAATGATTGAACTATTTGTTAATCGTCCTTAATCGTATATTAATATTCGTTAATTAAAATTATAAATTTTGCAAAGTTGGAAACCCAACTACAAATAACGTATAAATTATTTCATGGATGACGATTATAGATTTTAAAAAATACATGGAAAAAAAAGCAAAAAATAAAAAATTTCTCGAGTGTCGGTTAGGAATTGGCTCGTCTACCGTCACAGTTCTAGGTCAGAATTGACCCGTTGACCACGATTTTGATTTATAAATGCACAATTTATGACGATTCTAGATTTTAGAAAATACATTAAAAAATGAATAAAATTAAAATTTTAAAATTAATAAGAATAAAAAATAAAAATGTGTCACGTGAGATCCCGGATTGAGATATCCATCAGTTGGAAATTGACCCGTCTACCTAATTAATTGACAAATTAAAAATTACTTACTTTTTTATCAAATTAAATAAAAAATATTACACTATTTTTAAATTTAATTCGGTCAACCAATAAATTATTCAAACTATTTTGGAACCATTTATTCTGTTAACTAATAAATTGGTTTCCTAATAAAAATAATTATCTATGTGGCCACTTAATAAATTGACCAAAATGAAATAACTTAAACTATAAAAATATAGCAGTTATTTATTCGGCCGATTAATAAATAAATTGACCAAATAAAACTTCTACAGAAAATAATTATCTATTCGGCCAATTAATAAATTGACCAAATTAAATTAAATTAAACTATAAAATATAGTTATTTATTCCGCCGATTAATAAATAAATTAGCCAAATAAAACTGGTGGAGCAAAAGATGAGAAAATACACATTGATGCTAGGTATTTATTAGCATTTCAATAGGTGAAGTTTCATTGAGAAACCGATGTGGAACACAAGATTTTATTATAGATATTTAAAATCTATTATTTTACATTTAAAAATTCAAAATTTTGAGAATTTAGATAAATATGAATGGAGGAATATAAGGGGTGCTACGTAGGATTTTTTCAAAGTAAGAATCATTTTTCTTTTAGTAATATAATAATGATGATTTATAAGTGCGTAATTTATAAAATTTATTTAGAATTTATATAGATCCAAAAATTTAATAAAAATAATGATTGTACTATTCATTATCGTCCTTAATCGTATAGTAATATTCGTTAATTAAAATTATAAATTATGCAAAGTTGGAAACTCAACTACAAATAACGTAAAAATTATTTTATGGATGACGATTATAGATTTTAGAAAATACATGGGAAAAAAGGCAAAAATGAAAAAAAATTCGAGTGTCGGTTGGGAATTGGCTCGTCTACCGCCACGGTTTCAGGTCAGAATTGACCCGTTGACTACGATTTTGATTTATAAATGCACAATTTATGACTATTCTAAAGTTTAGAAAATACATGAAAAAATGAATAAAATGAAAATTTTAAAATTAATAAGAATAAAGAATGAAAATGTGTTACGTGGGATCCCGAGTTGAGGTACCCGTCAGTTAGGAATTGGCTCGTCTACCTAATTAATTGATAAATTAGAAATTACTTTTTTTTATCAAATTAAATAAAAAAATATTAGACTATTTCTAAATTTAATTCGGTCAACCAATAAATTATCCAAACTATTTTGGAACCATTTATTCTGTCAACTAATAAATTGGTTCTCTAATAAAATAATTATCTATTCGACCAATTAATAAATTAACCAAATTAAATTAAATTAAATTATAAAAATATAGCAGTTATTTATTCGACCGATTAATAAATAAATTGACCAAATAAAACTCCTACAGAAAATAATTATTTATTTGGTCAATTAATAAATTGACCAAATTAAATTAAATTAAATTATGAGAAAATATACATTAATTCTATGTATTTATAGGTTTTTTAATAGGTGAAGTTTCATTTAGAAACTGATATGAGACACAAGATTTTAGTATAAATATTTAAAATTTATTATTTTATATTTAAAAATTTAAAAATTTAAAAATTTAAATAAATATAAATAGAGAAATATAAAATGTGTCACGTATAATTTTTTCGAATCAAGAATCGTCTTCCTTTAATGATGTTATTTCTTCGCACAATGAGGATTTGAGTTTGAGATGTTACATTTTTTTCTATATTGAGGCGCAATTACCGCCGGGGTTGAATTGTAATTTCTAATTGCATTTGAGTCAAACGGCTCCAAAGCCGACGTGGCATCCTAAGATAAAAAACCCCATCTCTCTCTTCTTTTCCACTCTCACTCCACCAAAAACTTCAGCAATGGCCGCCTCCCTCTCCCTCTCTCTCGCCGTCATTGCCATCCTCTCCGCCGCTGCCGCCGCCACCAACATCACCGACATCCTATCCGCCTACCCTGAGTACAGCGAGTTCAATGACTTACTCACCAAAACCAAACTCGCCGACGAAATCAACAGTCGCGAGCCGGTCACCGTCTGCGTCCTCCCCAACGGCGCTCTCTCCGCCGTCACCGGAAAATACCCCCTTAGCGTCGTGAAGAACGTCCTAGCCCTACACGTGTTGCTCGATTACTTCGACGCGCCCAAGCTTCACAAAATCTCCGAAGGCTCTGTCCTTTCCACCACCCTCTACCAGACAACCGGCAACGCCGGCGGCCAGCTCGGATTCGTCAACATCACCGACGTTAAAGGCGGTAAGGTCGCCTTCGGATCCGGCGTCCCGGGCTCGCCGCTCGACTCCACCTTCTCTAAATCCGTCAAACAGTTTCCGTACAACCTCTCCGTCATCGAGGTCAGCAAGGCCATCGCCCCCTCCGCCGTTCTCACGGCGCCAGCGCCGTCGGCGAACCTAACGGCGTTACTCGAGAAGGCCGGGTGCAAGACGTTCGCCTCTCTGCTGGCCTCGAGCGGCGTTCTGAAAGTGTACACGTCCGCCGCTGACAAGGGCTTGACCGTCTTTGCGCCCAACGATGAGGCGTTCAAGGCGGCGGACGCTCCAGATCTGAGCAAGCTCTCCAATGCCGAGGTGGTCTCGCTCCTACAGTATCACGCCCTCGCCACCTATACTCCCGTCGGATCTCTCAAGCAGGCCAAGGGCAGTCTAACCACCCTCGCCACCAACGGCGCCGGCAAATACGATCTCACCGTCAAAACCGCCGGCGACTCAGTGAGTCTCAACACCGGAGTCGACTCGTCACGGATCGCCTCCACCGTGCTCGACTCTACTCCCCTCTGCATTTTCACCGTCGACAGTTTGCTTCTCCCCGTCGAGCTTTTCGGGAAGGCTCCGTCTCCGGCGCCGGGACCTGCACCCGAAGTTTCCCCCTCTCCATCTCCGGCTGATGCCCCAACTCCGGCGTCGTCTCCAGAACCCGCTGCCGCGCCGTCGCCGTTCAAATCTCCTCCAGCTCCGCCTATAAGCTCGCCTGACGGAGCTCCATCGGAAGGTCCGACGGCGGACTCGGAGAATAGTAGCACTGGCAAGTCTGGTGGCGCGGTGGTAGCGCCGGCGGTGGTGAAGGTGCTGCTCGCAGTGTCAGTTTCGGTGTTTGCCAGCTTTTACTTGTCCTAAATCGTCATTTCGTCCTGGTTTGCTTTTTTATTTATTTCTTTTTCCTTTTTCGTGTAATTCTGGAGTCATGTGTTTTGTTGTTTGTCACTTGCTCCGTAGGAAGGAAGGTCTTTTTAGTGTTTTTTGTATTTTTTATTTCTTTTTCTATTTTTATTGTAATTGCTGTGCTTATTTAAAACATTTTATGAGATACAGGGACAGTGTATTCGAGTGATTTGTTAATCTTAATGCTGGGTCATTCAATTTGATTTGGTAGTGTACTACTACTACTACTTTTAATTAAAAATTTCGTCCTTCTTGAGGGACTGAATTGTGTTTGGGTTCAAGTTTGTGAAGGTGTCGGTTGTAATGATGGAGGGGAGTGGTGGTGTTGTGCACGTGGAGTGAGAAAATCTTGTCGGGCCCACAGGTCAATTTTTAACATCAGATTATTAAGGTTTAGTTACAAATAAAACTTACTAATAACAGAAAGTGGTTATATGAAACAACCTTTTACTTTTATTGTCCAAGACCAAACTGCTTATTCAATTTAATAAAATTGGTGGAGGTAGTATAGTTTTAAATTGTTTTTAAATTGTCTAAATAATTATTTGTATATGGGTGGGTGGAATAAAGGTTCTAATTGAGGTGAGCCGATGATTATATTAAAGTAAATATGACAATTTATAAAAATACATACTTTCGAATTGGCAGAACGAAAAATATACACATTTCTTCGTAACAATGAAAAATATACACTTTGAAATATTTATAATATAATATATCATTATGTCATTCAATTTATATCACATCTTTTAAACATGTGTAAGGCTATCTGCATCATTTAGAAATCACTAGTAGTCTCCAAAGGTGTTTCCAGCACTAGAAACCTCTTAAACACCTCTACCCCTGTAACCCAACGGTCTACAAAAGGTCTCCAGCACCATATTAAACAATTCATCATTTCCATTTATTAAATTACTTCATGTATTTGTAAATAAATTAAAATAAACTAATTAATAAATAATACGAATTTTCCATTAATATTTGAAAATTAGAAAAATTACATGCCGCACACTATAAAAAAACACTACTTAATTAAAAAAAATTTTACATAATAACTAATAATTACGAAAAAAAATTACGCCCATCCCCGACGTTGCTTCACCTCCTCCACCATCATCAGGTGAACCTGATGCTCCGGCGGAGGCCGGAGTGTTGAAGTTGATTTGATCAAGCCTCGCCCCTGTGAAACCATACATGTCGTCGGACATGTCGGGAAACCACGCCGACGAAAATGGGTTGTTGGGATCCATATTTTTTTTGGATGAATTTGTTGGAGAAATGAAGGAGATGAAAATAATTTGAGGGATGAAAGAGATGAAGAGGTGTGAAAATGAAGGAGATGGAAATGGGTATTTATAGGCAAAATAAATGGATTAAAAAAAATCGGTATTACTGTTTTAAATTTCAGCTCCGCGCGTGCGTTACACGCGCTGCTCGAGCCGGTCTCGAGCCATGGAGCCTCCCAACGCGTCTGTCTCGAGCCGAGAGGGTCTCGAGCAACCCTCGAGACGGCGGCTTCGAGCCGCGATGCATATAGCCTAAGAGATGTGATATAAAGGAGATGACATGGGGATGACAAGTTTGGTTGTGCGTGTAGTTAGCAATTATTTAGGGTTAATTTTATAATTATTTGACAATCATTAGCCAATAATTATGTAATTTAACTATTTTATATGAAATATATAGGGATTAAGTAGCGTACTAAATTCATTCGAAAAATTATGAATTGACATTAAACCAACCTAAATGTTATTCCCGTTCGGATAGTAGCAAAACACGCTCGCCGCGTGTCAAAATCTTGGATTTGACACGTGGCGAGCGGGATTTGCTAGTAAACCCTATTCTTTCTTCTTCAATTTTCATCCCAATCTTCATCCCAATTTCTTTCTTCTTCAACTTCAATCTTCAAATCTTTTTTTTTTCGTGCAAAAAAAAAAAAGAGTGAAAACAAGTTCAATTCGTCGTTCCGAGAATATTACGATTCAAATCCAATGAACCCTCAAACTCCTAATCCATCGAATCCAAACTCCTAATTCCCCCATTCTCCCGATTTCACCCAATACTCCCCGGCTGTCGGGTTTGCACCTTTCTCGTAATTGTCGGGGTTCTCGCAATTCTGCCCGTCGATGGGGTTCTCGCAGTCTCCGGAGTGCTACTGATTCCCCCTGTTGACGGGGTTCTCGCAGGCTCCGGGGTTCTCCCAATTCCCCCCCGTCTTACGGCTACTCACAGTCGCCGGGGTTCTATCAATTCCTCTCGACATCCGGCTTCTCCCAATTCTCCAATTCACCTGGTGGATATCGTGCATTCGACACGCCGCCATCGGCTGTTGCTCGAATCAGACGTATCAACCTCAACGACGACGACGACAATGTTGAGGTGGAGGACACCCAAGAGGAAGAGAAAGATGAAGCGGCGTACGAAGATTTCCAACAAGAGAAATCATAGGAACGCGAGCCGACACCACCGCCACGCCGCGAGGGAAAAGCTCCTGCCACATCAAGCTCGACCACTTCTCCGACTAAGGGGAAGAGGAAGGCTAGCCGCAAGGGCAAACAACCCGCCGCATCAAGCACTTCATCGAGGCCAATGTGATGTCGTAACTACACACCTGACGATATAGAGTTCCTCACATTGTGCTACAATGATTTCGGGGCTAGACGCGATTACCAACAACTACCAAAATCAAAATGTCTTCTGGTTGAAAATAGTTGACCAATTCAACGAGCACATAGCTCGTGTCGCGCCGCGCGAGAAACAGCCGTTGAAGTTGGCGTGGGGCCGCACCAAGAAACAGATCCAACGCTTCGTTGGCTGTAAGACGAACTCGGAAGCGGTCGAAACAACCTCGATATGTACACAATGGCCGAAGATAGATACATCACCCAGAAAGGGAGACCCTTTATAGGGCAGCGTGGGATCTCTTGAAGAATATCTCGAGTTTTGCCAAGCCGGCGATGCCAACAGCTCCAAAGCAGACGAGGATAAATGAAGCCGGCGACTATACTTCGTCTGCTAGCGGCAACACATCCACGACATCCGCGAGCGATGCAAACACGATGCAACTTTGCCCCGAAGGAGTGAAAGCTATCAAGAAGGGGAGGAAGAGCAAGGCAGTGGCGTAGGAGACGGCGAGGGCAGAGTTGGCATTCGTAGACGAAAAGTTGACAGCGGAGAAGGCTGAAGCGAGAGAGATGCGGGTGTACAGTATCTATATTACAGACACGTCGAATTTTACTCCCGACCAATTTTTGGTCCACTAAAGAGTCTGCGCCAAACTTGTAAAAGAATTTGTATGGGAGTAGTTCTTGTATTTTTTTTCTTAATTATTGTAAATTCATTTTCTTAATTATTATTTTTAATTAATTAGTGTATGTTTTTTTTAATTGAATAAAAATGTAATTTCTTAATTTTTGAATTTAATTAAGTATTTTTTTATATTATTTATTATAAAAAAATAAAATAAAATCTACTTAATCATTGCCAATGATTATAGATACTGATATCTTACTCAATACTCATAGTGGAAATTTTTACCAGTATCTTACTCAACACCACCAATCATTAAAATCACGCTTCCCGGCGATAGAACCAATATCTAACTCAATACCTGCATCCACTACGGGGGATCGATCACCGGTATCTAATCGGTGTCAATCCCCCTTAGATACTACCTCCATGAATGCCACCGATATCTAAGTCGTAGTGGTTTCGCTGGATACCAGTATCTAAAGGGTGGTGTTGATGGTGATATCTAACTTTGGATACAACCTACAATACCGGGTGGGCAGCTCTTTGGGAAAACGTGGCGTGTCCCCATTAGTCCGGCTTTTTTTTTTTTAGAAATTAATAAAAAAGAATCTCCAACTGTTACAATTTTTTCATCCCCTATAAATACCCCTTCAATTCATTCGTCCTTCACACCAAAATTCATTCTACATCTTCAAAATTCAATTCTTCACCTAAAAAAATCACTATTTTCTTCCACAAAAAAAGAGTTAGCCAGGTGCATTTTTCAATCATGAAGAGGAGGAGGATCGACGTCGGCGACGTATCGAGTTGGGTGAGTGAGCCATGGAGCTTTACCAACAAGCATACAATGATGATTCGTCGGATGACGAACCAGATACGAGGACGTACCTACACCGGAATCGTGAGGAGGCCGAACAACGCCTCCGGCGAGATTATTTAGACAACAACCCTATATGGGGTGATGTTGTCTTCTGCCGGTGGTTTTGAATGAGCAAGAGCCTCTTTTTGAGAATAGCTCAAACTCTTGAGCAACGAGAGCATTTTTTTCAGCAACGCCCGGATGCCACCAGAAGATTGGGGTTTCACGTCTGGGTGAAGTGCACCGTTCTCTGAGGCAACTCGTCAATGGTGGATCAACCGATCAGTACGACAAATATCTGCACTGTGGAGATACAACGGGCAATACGATTCTCAAGAAATTCTATCGGGCCATCAGATCTGCTTTCGGCGACCACTACTTGAGGCGGCCAAACGCTGATGACATCGCCAGGATCACTGCATTGCACGAGAGGATGCACGGCTTTCCCGGGATGCTTGGAAGCATCGACTGTATGCTGTGGGCATGGAAGAATTGTCCATCGTATTGGAGAGAAATGTACGCAAGTGGATGAAAGGGTTATCCAACGCTCATCCTTGAAGCTGTCGCGAATTTGACATGCTTTTTTCGGTGTCGCCGGCTCTCTGAACGACATCAATGTGCTCAATTAGTCCCCCCTCTTCAACGACGTCCTCAATGGGAGAGCGTCGTCAACTCAATTCACTACAACCGGCCGCCAGCACCACGTGAGATACTATCTTACCGACGGCATCTATCCGAGGTGGGCCTCTTTCGTGAAGATGCTTAATACGCCAATAGATCCGAAGAGAGCCCAATTCGCTCTGATGTTAGAAGCTGCGCTAAAGACGTTGAACGGACTTTCGACGTCCTCCAAGGTCGTTGGGCAATTATAAAGGGCTCTGCTCGCTTGTGATTTCGAGAACATTTATGTGACGTCATGTATGCTTGCATCATTTTGCATAACATGATCATTGAAGATGAAGGACCTAGAGCAACTCAATTCAATGATGAATCGAGCGAACGGGGCGAAAGACACGTGAACATGGCACTAGTCAATCAAGGTATGCCAGTGCCACTCCACCAATATATTGAGAGACAAGCTTGGATTCAGGATGCACGTTCCCATGAACGTCTTATGGACGATCTGATTGAAGAGATTTGGACACGTTTCGGTCCACTCCACTAGTAGTTCTTGTATTTTTTTTCTTAATTATTATAATTTTATTTTCTTAATTATTGTATTTTTATTTTATTAATTAGTATATGTTTTTAATTGAATAAAGTTGTCATTTCTTAATTTTTGAATTTAATTATTAAATATTTTTTATGTTATTTATTACAAATAAAAAAATAACAAAATAAAATCTACTCAATCATTGCCAATGATTATAGATACTGGTATCTAACTCAATACGCATAATGAATGCGCGTATATATATATATATATATATTTGTTTAATTTGATATATATTATATAATACTTAACTAAAATACAATTATTATATATATAATATATATTAAAAATTAAAATATATTTTTAACTTATCGTATCTTAAGTTTTTTAAAATTAGCGTATCCGCGTACCTGTATCATATGGTATATGTATTTCGTATTCGTACCATGCTTATTAGTAGGTGACAAAATCGTTAACGAGGTAGATGGAATTCTTTACTGCATCGCAATTTGTGACAGATGTGGTTTTGAATAGTAATCAATTTATTTTGGTTTTATCTCCATTAAATTATATACTAGCTAGTATCATATTGCAGGTGCATAATAAATACTAATATGCGTGGCACGCATAAATAATGCACACTATAAAATGATATAAAGCCAATTATGTGATAAACAAATGTTTTCATTATAAAAGAGAGAGAGAGGGGGTGTGTGTTCTATGTAGGGGTGGGAATACGGATCGGGTAGGGTAGCCTACTCTGAAAAATTGGGAATCCGACTTTCTTTTTTGTCTAAATACGCTATCCGCATCCGATCTTATTTTTTATATTGGGTATTCAAAAATTCGATTCGGGTTTTCCATTCGGTATACGGATACCCCTAAACTCAATTGTTTTAAAAAAAATCATATTTTTAGCACTAATATACCCGTTTAACACGCATTAATCATTACCAATAAAAATTAAAATGAGAAAATTGAAAAATTGAACTCTAATAAACATTCAAATAGCATGAATTAAAAAAATTGAACTCATATAACATTCAAATATTGAAATAAAAGTATCAAAATACTATTATATTAATATTAATTATAACTTATTTTAATTTAGGCATGTAATTGTATGGTACCCGAGTACGGGTTAGATATACCCGATACCCGCGCAAATAAAATAAATTTATTCATCACCCGAGCCGTACCTGCAAAATTCGGGTTTAGGGTACCCATTTTTATGCGGCCAATTAATGTACGAAAGCAATAACTCGAACACACATCAGCTGAAAGGTTGATTCAATCCAAATACAAACTGATCTAATAACGATTAAGACACCTATTATGCTGACCTAAATCGTAAAATTGAACAAGAATAAGAACAAGACACAAAACAATGCCAAACTAGCGACTAAAAACCTTAGAAGAAAACTCGATTGGAAACTATAGCAAATCAACTCCGAATAACCTCAAATTATAACACAAGTTATCAATTGAAGTCAGGAACAACATATCCAAAATTCAGCAAATTCACACGAGCGGTTTGAAAATGGGCACAGTGGTTAATTTTTGAACTAATTAGGGCTTGGATTTGGCTCGATCGGTTTATGAGGTTGAAAACTCGACTTGAAAGGCTATATGGACGATGAAGATATTACGATGAAGGGTATGGGCATGTGTATGAAGGTTGTGAAGGTGTGGAATGACGTGGTGAGGATGAAAAACGAAAATAGTGTTGTGAAGCTTACCCAAAACGAACCCCGAATCAACACGAATCCGAAATGCGTCAATGGAGTATTCTTCGATGGCTTGATTTACCCGGATACTACTGGATATCATGAACAAATCAAATGATTTCAAGCTTGAAGTTGCCAACAACAAATTCTGCCAAGAACCGATTGTATTTTTATGAGACAAGTGAATAGCGTAAATTGCTTTCTGATTTAAACATGTTTGCCATGAATAGTGTTTTTCAAAGACTTAAATACTAAAGCTAGGGTTCAAAAACACTTGGGCCAATTTGTCACCTAACATGTTGTGACAATTGGGCTACTAATTAAAATCGAATAAATACTAATTATTGGGTTTTCTACTTAACTTAAAATAAGTAAATTAAGTAATACAAAGTCTGAGCCCAATTAAAATAAAACATAAAACATTTAAATAAAAAGAAGCCCAATTTTTGAACCAAAAGGACTTGTTCGGAAACTTGGCTCATCATAATCATGAGTCTTGGATACTGGTCAAGTTCACCAACTTGGACTGCTTAATTCCAACATCTTCATTTTTCAGTTTCTTCCGGACAATGCACTGGAAATAACTTTACAACTTCTTGGCTCTTAATCTTGTAACTGGACCTCTCAGTTGCAACTCCGGGTTTGATTCATGTGTTCTGGACCCCGGCTCATCACTTTTACCCGCCGGGTATCGGGTACGGGACAGGAATACCCATAAATCACAATCCGTATTCCCACCCCTAGTACTCTGTAGATCTCCTAAACGCATTCACAACAATGATGTTTTTCACCCTAGAGCAACAACGGCATCGCCCGTCCCTCGGTAAGGGCAAGAGGTTATCGAACAGCGGAACGCCCCGAGCTCTCGCCCACTATTGGGAGTACTCTAAATGTCGCTAAATCTCTTCTACTACAAATATTGTATTACATATTGTGTATCTCATTTTACTATCTATTGATTAATGTTTAGTTTTTATTAATCTACAATGCAAGAGGGATAGTACAAAGTACGCTGATTATAGGAAAATAATATTGGTCATCAACTTAAAATTTTCAGACCAACACGTCGTACAAAACACTCTTTGATTAGCCTTAACAACGACCATGAAATGGGTTAACAGTGCAGAAAACAGGTCTTACGAAACCTTAAGCATGCCCAATATTATTTCAAGCCAACCTCAATTCTACCATATTAATTATTATAATACCTAAACTTCATCATATAATACCATTTCCATGATGAGAATAACTTTATAGCCCACATATAATTTATCACATAAAGGATTTAGCATATAAAGCTATCCATGCAATAATTTAATTAGTAAAATAAAGAAAAAACAAAACAAGAATTAAGAAGATATACTTACAGAAATATAGATCTTATACATATATATATAAATATCAATAGTTCTATTCGGACATACTATGTCTGGACATACGTACTTGAAAGAAGAAAAAAATTGTCAGATTGTCTTCAAAATTTCCTTCCTACTCAGACCCTCTTCCGAAATATCGATTTCACGCACATCCATTTCCAAATTTTACTCTCATCCACACCCAACTCCTAAACTTGTCAATTTAAATTGTGATAAAACTTTATAATTAAAATTTACAAAATGTATGTTTATTAATGACCAAACTGTCGAAACTATAAAATTAAATTATTAGTTAAAAAAATCCGTCAAATTCTTATTTTTACCATCGTATGTCCAGACATAGTATGTCCAAATAGCACTACCACATATATATATATATACTATATTTACTAATATTTATAGCTTATTTAATTTACTTGTGTTTATAAGTCTGGTAAAGATTAAACAAATTCATTAATAATATTACTATTTAAAATTAGAGTGATGATATTCGGTTACACTGTGGCCAGCCACACGCGTGAAAAAAAGAAAAATTAATTATAAAAATAGAAATAATTACATTTCTCTCCTAGGGTTTATGCTTCCCAATTAGGAAATATTTCTATTTTCAAAACTTATATTACTATTTTTAGCGCGTGTGGTTGACCACAGTGTGTCTGAATATCATTACTCTTAAAATTAATACTTTAATTATCAAAATCACCGCTAATAAAAAAACATAATTTTCGTCTGAACTTATGAACGTATAATTAAAATGAAATGCAACGATTATATTAATAAATGACTTGATATTGATTGGGTATATACATCATTTGATGCCAACTGTAGAGAATAAAATTTAGGGTAATTTTAAACATAGTCCTCGATTTTTTATTATAGCCCTCTATTAAAATATTAATAAATTTTAATTATAAAAATACTATTATATCCTTATAACCCCCGACTTATAATTTAATTAAAATTTGAAGTAATATTTTATTCTATAACCCCAACTTAAATTCAAATGCAAGTGGTTGGCGGGTAGTAGTGTCAAGGAAATGGATCCGCGGGGGGCGGAGATGATGAGTGGCGGCGGCGGCGGAGATGTCTACAACTTCACGGAGATCTGGCCACAGTTTCAGATGAGCGCCAATGCCGCGTCGTACGGTCTGGGCTTGGATCCGATGTTGACGGATCAGAGATCGAACGAAAATTCGCGGAAGCAGCGGGATGAAGACGAGCATTGCGCCAAGGGAGTAGCTTCCACCAGCAGCAGTAATGGCGGCAGTTGCACCAACAATAACAACGTCTCGGTATTGTTTCGAACTGAAAAATAAAATAAAATCGAGTTATTAAAGCGTAGTGAATGATTAAATTCTGTAGTTACATCTGATACAATTGTTGGATGCCTAATTGAATTTTTTGTAATTTTGATTGTGAGGTGGAATTCGGCGCGTGTAATTGTATGCATATGTATGCATGGTGGATTGTGCGAGTGCTGTTGAAATGGAGGCTACAAACATATCATTTAATTTTTTAGTTAGAATTTAAGTGGGATTTATAGAATAAAATATTACTTCAAATTTTAATTAAAATTATAAATTAAGAGCTATAAAAATATAATAATACTTTTATAATTAAAATTTATTAATATTTTAATAGAAAGCTATAGTGAAAGATTCAAAAGTTATGTTTAAAATTACCCTAAAATTTATCATACATAATTGGGCAGTTATTTAATTGGGCTGCTAGATTGAGCCCATATATTGGATTTAATGAATTGGGCCTAATTTACATTTGTTGTCTTTGCAATTACTTTAAACAAAGAATAAAATTCGTAAATGTCTATGATTGGATAAATTTCTGCATCCGAACAACAAAATATTATGGGTTAGTATTCTGAAAATAAGTCAATTTTAGTTCAACTTTCATTTTTTCCACGAACTTTCAATTTTATAGGACAATATATAAATTTTGAGTCAACATTTAATTTTCTCACAAACTTTCAACTTTTTATGTCAATACACAAACTTTGTGTCAACTTTCATTATTCTCACAAACTTCAATTTTGGATCCAATTTTGAATCAGCTTATGTGGCAATCGAGAGTGTGTAGTCTTTTCGTCCGACGACTAAATTAAACGATCTCTTGGGAAAAATAAAAGTTGATCCAAAGTTTTGTATTTTCATAAAATTCACCCAAATATTATTAATAAATTTAAAAAAGAAACGTTAAGAGCATCTACAACAAGGAGATCGATCCCCGGGGTAGATCGATCCCTCGACTCCATGGATCGACTCACCGGTCCCCTTTGCAAGCTGGATCGAGAGGCGGGGTCAAGAGAGGGAGGCGACGCCGGTGTCGTTCCCTCAACACCATGCTCGACCCACCTTCGATTGCCTTAGGGGGACACGTGGCATGTCCCTATTCGTCTGATTTTTTTTTAATTTCGGAATTAAAAAAAATTCCAATGGTTAATTTCTATTTTTCACCTATAAATACCCCTTCAATTCATTCATTCTTCACACCTTCTCCACTCTTCACTCTCAATTTATTCCTTCTTCACATTCTACTTTGAAAAAATGGGTGACAACGAAAACCAATTCACTTCGTGGTTCCAACAAATCTACGGTTCGGCTCCACTGAACCGGAGTCCCAATCAGAACCCCCAATCCTTCCCTTCTCTTGAATTTTTCCAATTCTTCCCATCAGTCAGGTTCTCCCAATTCTCCCTATCTGCCGGGTTCTCGCAATTCTCGCAGACTCCCGGGTTCTTCCAATTCCCCCTGTCTTCCGGGTTCATCCAATTCTCTACGCCACCCGGTGAATATCGTTTGTTCGACACGCCGACCTCAGAAATACAAAAAAAAATATTATTATTCTTTACTTTAAGTATTATTATTATTATTTATTAAAAATACAAAAAAAAAAGTAAAATAACAAAATTATTCAATCATTTTCAATCATTAGATAGACCTATCCAATCATTGGGACCCGCCAAAATCACCAAAACTAAGGATGGACCTAGATCTATCTTTCTACCATAGTGAATGCTCTAAGAAAGATCATTATTTGATAAACAATCACAATATTATTACTAAAATGAAAACAATTCTAGCTTTGCAAAAATCCTACTACCTTCAGTCTCCAAATTCTTCCGAGAAGGGAGTGGCACGGATATTAAGGAAAATATTGATGAATTGGTTGTGAGTGGAGAAAAAGTGATCGAATTTATCGTGAGTAGATAAATGATCTCACATTGAGATAGTGGTGAGTCATATGTGGTATTTTAGGTAAATAAGTTGATAAAGTAACGGTAAGAGAGAATAATATATTGTGGGGTAGTGTCCAAAAATACTTAGGAAGAAACTTTAGGACTGCTCCAAAAAGAAAAGATAAGAAGAAACTTGGGAACCGAAGGTAGTATGTAGGACCCCCCAAATCCCTCAATTCATATTTATCTAAATTCTCAAAATTTTGAATTTTTAGATTTAAAATAATAGATTTTAAATATCTACTAAAATTTCCTTTTAAAAAAATATCTACTAAAATTTTGTGTCCCACATCAATTTTTCAATGAAACTTCACCTATTGAAAAACCTTTAAATACCTACAGTCATTGTGTCTTTTCTCATCTTTTACATCACAATTTTTATTTGGCCAATTTATTTATTAATCACCCTATAAATAACTATATTTTTATAGTTTAATTTAGTTTAATTTGACCAATTTATTTGTTGATCGAATAAATAATTATTTTTTGCATGGAACCAATTTAATTGTTGGCCAAATAAATGGTTGTATTTTCTAAATAGTTGATTAATTATTTAATTTGACCAAGTAATAATTTATTTATACCAAATAAATAGTTTGAACATTTAAAAATTAATACATTTATTAAGACAACATTATTTTAAAAAACTCCCCAACTTAAACATTCAAAATAAAATCAAAATAGAAATTCTTTCAAGAGCATTACTCTTTCCTGCTACATAATACAAGCTACTACATATAAATCGCAACAAACTAGTAGTGCAATAGATGTGTCTTGTTGATTTAAAATAGGCAATAAGTAAATAATGAAAAATAAAACATATTATTTAAATTTGAATAAACTCATTAAAACATCTATTTTTATAATATTTAATATATGAAGTTCATTAGTCTATAATACAATCAAATAATCACATTTAAAAATTTAATATTAGTAAATTAATAAATTTGTCAATTAATTAATTGACTAAATTAAGTTATTTGTGCAAAATATTTGTTGGATGAGAAAGTATATATTATTCTTGGATATTATATAAGTTTTCAAGAATGAAATCTAATTGAAAATCAATGTGGGACAGAAAATTTATATTAAATAAATAGAATATATAAAAATTACTAGAAAATATTATATTATTTCCTTCTTGCTTAGACATGGATCCTATGTTTATATAGATAACGAGACACCCCTCAAATCCCTCTATTCTTATTTATCTAAATTATAAAATTTTAAAATATAAATAATAAAATTTAAATATCTAGTAAAATTTTTTGTACCAACTCAAATTTTCAATGAAATTTTATTTATTGAAAAGCTTATAAATATCTACAGTCAATGTGCATTTTCTTATCTTAGCACCATTTTCATTCGGCCAATTTATTTATTAGTCGGTCGAATAAATAACTATATTTTTCTAGTTTAATTTAATTTAATTAGGTCAATTTATTAGTTGGCTGAATAAATATTTTTTTTGTAGGAAACTAATTTATTAGGTCAATTTATTAAATTTTGGACCTATATAAATTCTAAACGGGTTTTCTAAAACGCACTTATAAATCAAAACTGTGGTTAACGGGTCAATTTTAACCCAAAACTGTAGCGGCAGACGGGCCTATTCGCAACTGACACGTACCTCAACTTGGGAAATTTAGCGAATATTACTATACGGTTAGGACGAGAAACGAGTAGTATAATCAATTTTTTTTAATTAAATTTTGGATATATATAAATTTAAACGAGTTTAATAAATTACGCATTTATAAGTCAGAGTCGTGGTCAACGGGCCGGTTCTGATCTGTAAATGTGGCAGTAAATAGGCCAATTCTCACATTACAGGTGCTGATTTTTTTAAAAAGGAACACAAAATACTACTCCCTCCGTCCCACCAAAGATGAGCCCTTTGGTTTGGGCACAGAGACTAAGAAGAAATAGTAGTTGGTGCATTTAGTGGAGTATTTTATTGATAAAGAATGTAAAAGTAGTATGAATAAATAATAAAGAATGTAAAAGCAGTGTGAATGCAAATGTAAAAACAGTGTAAATGCAATTAATTATTTTTCAAAACAGAAATGACTCATCTTTCGTGGGATAACCCAAAAAGGAAAGTGGCTCATCTTTCGTGGGACAGAGGGAGTATTTTTTTTTTAATCGGGTTTGGAATAAGTACGAGTATATAAATTTCAAACAGATTTGAATAATTTTAAACTCACTATCTCGAATTGTTTGATTAATCATCTACATTGGAAAAACATTAAATGTGTTGAAAATTTGATAGAAAAATTACTAACGGCTTTTCAATAAGCTAGTTCTGAACTAGAATTGTGCGCGTAGAGGGGTTGATTCAGTACAAGCGGGATATATATATATATATATATATATATATATATTATAATTTTGTGTTGAACATAAAATTAAGCATGTTTAAGGTCACCTTCATTCTTATTAGGGGGAGGGGGGGGTGAGCATTCAGATTACGAATCGGATTTTTGCTAAATTTGATCCGAATCCGAATTAAAAAAAATGGATCCAATCAAATCCTAAATCCGAACAAATCCGAACCGAACAAATTCAAAATCCGAACAATGATATTGTATCCAATCCGAAAATCCGAAATTCTCTAGAAAAATCCATAAAAACCAAAAATTCGAAGTAAATGTTCATCTATTTAATTACTTTCTCAAAAAAAAAAGCAAGATAAACAACAAGATAATGGAGAAAACTTATTCATTATTAAAGCAAAATAAGCAAATGAAAATAATTACAAAATTTAAGCAATAAATGTTAAAATTGAGAATATATAAATTAATGGAGGCGAAAAGGAGTGAAGACTGCGACGTGAATGAAAATGAATTTTAGTTTTTAGGGTTTAGAAATGAGTAGATATATTAAATTATTAATAACTAATAATAAAACATAATAATATATTTATATAATTCGAATTTCAAATTTATTCGGTTTTTTAAAGTTCCGATCCGATCCGAATCCGAAATCCAAAATTTTGAAAAATTTGGATCCGATCCAATCCGAAATCCGAACAAATTCGAACCGAATTTCATATTTCGGTTTGAATTTTCGGATCTCAATTTTTTTGCTCACCCCTTATAGATAATCTTCAAATATTTTTTTTCTTTATTAAATCAATTTAGATATATAGATATTTGATATAAAAAAGAACCACCTTAATTCTCCTACAAAATCATCACAATACAATCTCTTTGATAAATAAATAGTTTTTGTCGCACATCAGTTTTGAGAAAAATAAGGCTTTGAAAATTATCTACTCCCCCCTGTCCCACTTAACTTGTCTCACTTTCTATTTTGGATGTCCCACTCTACTTGTCTCACTTTCCATTTAAGGAAATATTTAAGAAATCACTTTATTTACTTTATATCACGTCAAAACCACTTTACATCACTTTATCAATTAAAAAATACTTTACATCACTTTATTAACTACACTAACCACACTTTTTATATCTCATATCTTTTTTCTTAATCTCTGTGTTCATCTTAAATGAGACAAGTTAAGTGGGACAGAGGAAGTATTAAAATGAGTATGAATTATATTTGAATTTTTAATAATTATCACTTAAAAAAATATAAGAGCAAGTAACATACAATATCTTTCTATACTATCGTATTAAATTTTATTAAATAATATTTTTTGTCGATTTTCGACGGTCTGCAAGCTAGTTCTTTAACATATATATATATAATCAAAGAAATTTGTAGGATGGGAAGAAGATTAGATTTTTTTCTTTTCTTTTCTTATCACAATTCAGAATTTTACATTTTTCTTTTCGTATTTCTCTTTATAATTATAATTATAATCTTATTAATAACAGGAAAATAAACGGTGCTTCCTTCTCGGTGCTCCGTTCTGATTTTTCTTTATTCTCGTATTTTTGGCATTATTAATTCATAATAATACACATATATTACTTATTATATTTATATAATAATTTCTCATGCCTCACATGTATATCTATTATTACTATATATCTTTATATCTTATTCTTCACACTTTTTTAAAGTTTTGTGTATTATTATTTTATAATATTAATATTATATACTATATCTCAATTCTTAATAGATACATATCCTCAATAATTAAATACAAAGTATATAACCCATTTTCATTCTTAATTATTTTGTTTAATAATTATGAAAAATATAAATTATTTTTTAAGTTAGTCTACAAATAGCGACAATAATTAAATTTAAAGCAACAAAATAAATAAATTAGCATTTAAGAGGCTAATAGAAATTTTATAACCGAAAATCTCTATGAAAACTAAATAAATATATCTAATTAACATATCGGCATGGAATTCTATGTATCTCATATTTTACAAAAATCTTCGATTAGTGCTTGCTTGGAAATACTACTTATATCACATTAAATCTAATGTATGAATAAATAACTAAAAAAAGAAAAAATAATCCTAAAAATGTAAATATATTTTTATCGGCCTTTGCCTAAGATTAGAAATATCAATTTACCATATTCAAGTAGATATAAAAAGAATAACTTTTACTAATTTTAGTTAATATTAACTTTGTGATGTCACATTTTTATAGAGTACTATTACCCAGTAGGTTTGCGATGGTTATATACAATAAAGTGTAGAAAAATTCTAAACAAATTTAGATTTGAAAATTACATAAATTCAAACAAACGAGACTATTCAAACCAGCGAGATAATTAAAATAGACATAATTTTTTTTAAAATATAAATATATTTTTCTCGGCCTTTGGCTAAGATTAGAGATATTAATTTATCATAAACCAACAAGATGATTCAAATACACATAAAAAGAACTATTTTACTAATTTTAGTTGATATTATCTTTGTAGTGTTCAAATTTTTATCGAGTACTCCCCAACAGGTTTGCGATGAGTATATATAATAAAGTCACAAATTTAATAGAGATGTAAAAAAATTCTAAACAAATTTGGATTTGAAAAATAAATAATGAAAATGCAAATATATTTTTTTAGACTTTTGGCTAAAATTAGAGATATCAATGTACTATAAACCGATGAGACGATTCAAACCAACGATACTATTCAAATAGACATAAAAAGAATAATTTTTGCTAATTTTAGTTAATAACTTTGTAGTGTTCAGATTTTTATCGAGTACTATTACCAACGGGTTTGCGACGAGTATATACAATAAAGTCACTATTATTTTAATCGAGGTGTAAAAAAAATTCTAAACTATTTTAGATTTGAAAAAATACATAATGAATGACTATCTGGTTTATTGTCATTCATAATTATAAATTTAGATACATGAAAGATAATTAATTTATTAAATTTGATTTATAATTAACGTAAACAACATAACAATTTTTAAATAAGACATAAAATTATTTTTAAATATAAGTCAGTTTTTAGAGAAAATTCTAGAGAGAGTGAGGGAAAAGTGTTGAGAGAGAAAAACAAATTTTTTCAAAGTTATAATGGTGTGATATGTTGTTTGGTTTTTATCGTTTATAAGATGTTTGTAATTCTTTTCTTACTTTCATTGGTGAAATAAAATACTATTATTTACCAAAAAAAATTATTTTTAAAATATATTATACAGATAAAAATATAAAATTATTTCCTGTCGAGATTCAATGGGCTACTTATTAGCTATAATAATAGGAAGATATGGGGTTTATTTAGCCATAAGCTGAATTTCCAAAGTATTGTCCTGATAGGTATAAATAGTCGGCCCCTTCAAGAAATTGACATCGGAACAAAATTCTCAACGGCTCACAAAATTCCTTTTTTCTCCTGTTGAAAAGGGAAGTTTTTTTTGGCAGCCATGGCTAGCGAAGCCGCCGCCTGTGATAGGGCGGCGAAACCGCTTCCGCGGAAGCAAAACAAGCCGGACCAGACAAGGCGACAGCGTTCAATATTTGAAGTCCCGCCAGACTTCTTCGATTCCTGCCGCCTCTTCCATTCCACTTCGTCTCCGCTGCCGGATATCGAAACTTCGCCGGACGACGGCGTAGAAGAATCTATATCGGAAATGAAAGTTACCGAAAGTAGCAATGATGATAACGATTCAACTAACGATGGTAGGATTATGCAGAGATGGTCTTGCAACACGTGCAAGGCGGAGTTCGAGTCTCTTCAAGACCAACGCTTCCACTTCAAATCCGACCTGCACCGTTTCAATGTATGTTTTTGCTGTTTTCCTATCTGATTTGTTTGATTTCTGGATTGCAGGTACAAAAAGTGGGAAATTGGACCCGTGTAATTTTAAGTTGGACTTAATTTTCAGTTTATAGATTTTTAGGTCATCGTAAAAATGATCTCGGGGTGATGATTTTGAATCGTATTTAGTCCATTTAGATATTTAGCAGTTCGTTTGATTGACAGGATAGTCGACTGATTAATGCAGAAAGTTTTGAGTTTGGGAATTTGCGAATTGCCTTAGAAAGGCTCTATATGGGCCGAGCTCAATCTATTTCTCTTCTGAGTTTGTGATCTCATTAGCTTAACGATGGTAACATAAGGTATTTCTGCGTCGGATTAGACTTCATGAATATTAGGAATTTTAACATTGTAGAAAATATTTTTTTACGCCACAAGGACCGATTGGCTGATTTATTGTGATAATTTTGTATTGTTCATACAAAGTAGTGCTTCTTTTGCCTATTTTGCTCGTGAGAGTTGACTAAAGACACGGCTGTGTGCATACACTCCTCACCTGTAAGATATTTACTTGACTTGTCTTCTCTCAGATAAAGCTAAGCATTGCTGGAAGGAGCATCATTAAGGAGGAAGAATTTGATGAAGCAACTTCAGATTCATTGTATAAAGATTACGACGTATCAAGTATTTCTGGATCAGATGATGAGGATGAGAGAGAGAATCGTATTCTTTCTGACAGGAAATGCGAATGTGGTGGATTCTCAAAACGTAAAATCTGCATACAATTGAAAGATGGGGAAATAGTTTCAGTTTGGAAATGCTTATTACTTGATGAGTCTGATAGTATTTCATATGAAATGGATAAGCCACATTTCATGGATGGGGCTGGAGCAGTATATTTGACCCCAAAACAAGTGGTTGAAAAGCTGAAATACATACTTCATGAACCTAGAGATAACTCCAGACTGAGGATTGTTTTACTTGCGAAGGGTGGGCACTTTGCTGGGTGTGTCTTTGATGGGAATTCGCTTTTGGTGCATAAGACTTTCCACAGGTTAGTTCCTTAGTTCAGAATATATTAAGTTCGTGACCAATTCAATTTGTTGATTTTTGTATCTCACACCTGAAAGAACACCATCCAGCTCTCACTCGTTGCAGTTCGAACAGGTTGGCACTTTTAGTTTTCATGGAAATGCATTATCTTCAATCTATTTGGCCAATACTTTTCTGTTGTCCTCTCGATATCATTAAGCCCTCTTTACATATCACCTGGATGTGATGGTCATTTTTCGTGAACTCCTCGATATTTATTAAGCAACTGCCTTGTTGTCCATAGAATGTAGTCGTGTGTCTGCAGTCTCTGTTCACTTTGCCTAACTTCCATAATCTCTCCTTTTTTTTTTTTTTTTTATTATAATTAATGAGAATGACTGTCGTATTTACTTTCCCTGCCTGGATGAGTAGGTTACTAATTGTAAACTTATATTTATTTGTTAAGCAAGTCCCGTCTTGTTTATTTGGGGAAGTGCTATTGTGTATTGGATTCTCTGCTCACTTTGCTTAGTGTTCCTGTCAAACGTAGTGATTTGGACTATATGAAGCAGAAAATTGCATCATTTGTTTCCATCTTCTAACTTGTTTGCAGATAGCAAAATTTCAAAAATTCATTTAGATAACCATTGAGTTGCTTTTATATGCGTGATGTCCTCTTCTATTTTTCGTGTGGTGTGAAGTTGGTATTCTCCTACCTCCCTCACTCCCTCACTCCCTCTATTCATCTATCTCTTTTTGTTGTCCTGTTTGATTTAATAGTACGAATGGTTCCTTCGATGTAGGTATGTTGTTAGGGCCAAGGCTGGTAAAAAGCAATCATTAAAAGATGCAGGTGGCCAAGCTATTCATTCTGCTGGTGCTTCACTTCGTCGATATAATGAGCTTGCTCTTAAAAAGGTATGAGGTTTGCGGTTACTCATGCCAAATGATTTGGTAGTATGTCCTGAATTTTGGTATAATCTGCAGGCCTCCAAAATAATTATACAAAAGAGGAAAAGATTATTTGTAAAATTTGTACAATATGTTGAAAGTCTTGCATTTTTTGTACTGCATGTTTACTGGTGTTCCATCCTGAGCATCCTCCATGATCCTGTCAAGTTTCTGAGGATATAATTCCCTATACCACGACCAGCAATTTCTTGTACTCCCTCCGTCCCGTTCATAATGCAACGTTTCTTTTCGGCACGGGTATTAAGAAAAAGAGTATTAAGAGTAAAGACGGTAATTAGTATATTAATAAAGTGATATAAAATATTTTTTAAAGTAAATAAAGTGTTGTTGATGTGATATAAAGTGGTTTTAAAGTGAAGAAAGTGTTACTAATGTGATATAAAGTGGTTTTAAAGTGAATAAAGTAGATAATTGATTTTCTAATTATTTCCATAAAAGGAAACGTTGCAAGATGAATGGGACACCCCAAAAAGGAATATGTTGCATTATGAACGGGACGGATGATTCTTACCTGTAGAAAATATACTGTTGGTCTATAATCAACTCCACTACACAAAACAAACTTTATAGTCTATTCCAGCCTCTTGCTTATTGTTGTTGACAACATTTGGCTAACAAGTAAATGCAGCCTATTTGAAGTTAATATTCTTTGGGGTGCTGGACTAATTCAAGTTTCCACGATAACCAGGATATTCAAGAACTACTTACTTTATGGAAGCCTCATTTTGCCGTAGCCACCTGCATTTTCATTCATGCTCCTTCAGATAATCGTCAACTACTTTTTGATGGAGACAAACCTTATTTCATTTGTCAAGATCGTGCAATAAGAAATATTCCATTGACAGTTAGGAGGCCAACCTTGAAGGAAGCTAGACGAATATACAGCTTGCTGGTACAAGTTTCACCTGAGGTAATAGAGGAAACAGCTCTTGGTACAAAGGATGAATCATTATCTAGAGTAAAGAGTGAAAACCACAGCTATACTAAATCTAGTGGATCGAAGTTCAAAGAAGATTTCGAGGGTACAAAGGTTGCTGAGGCAAGTTCCTTAGTTACTCAAATGGATGGTTTGTCTGTTTCAGTTGAGTCCGGGGATGAGATCACTACTGTTGGCATATCAACACCTTTGCATGATGCTGCAAAGTCTGGAAATGCTCAAAATGTTCTGGAACTGCTAGAGCAAGGTTTAGATCCTTGCATTAAAGATGAGAGAGGCCAAACACCATATATGCTTGCCAGTGACAAGGAGGTGAGGAATGTGTTCAGACGATTCATGGCATCAAATCTTGAGAAATGGGACTGGCATGCTGCAAAAGTACCTAGCCCTTTGACAAAAGAGATGGAGGAATCCCAAGCTGCTAAGCAGGTAAATTGTTGCTTTACTAATTTGCTCCAGTCGTTTTCAGTTTCATTATAATCAAGTTGGCTTCTTAACCTGTGCGTGCACTCACAACTAACAACTAAATAAATAAAAATAAAAAAATTGGCTTCCTAATCTCCAGCAGCATTCTCTTAGAGTGGCTTCCAATTACCAGAAGTTAAATCTACTGTAATTTTTTTTTTTGATAATTAGACATATCTGAGGGGACAGCTGGTGGTGGAATGATTTTGGAGCTGACTACATGACGTAATATAATTCTAAGGGTGTGCTCACTTGGAGTGAAAAGGAGTGAAGATGAGGGATAATATTTTTTACCACGTGTCTTGTTTGCTTTCATTTCAAGAAAAATCGGTCAGGAGGGATAAAAATCCGGGCAACCCCTTTTATCTTGCTCCGAGTATAAATTTATACCTAAGAATTGGAGGTTTAATATTATACCTCATTTTTCCTCTCATGTGTTTTAGACATTTTTTTCTTTATCCATCAATTTCATCCACAGTGAAAAAGATATAAAAATTGTGGTCCCCCCTTGAGGGTAAAGAGAAATATATTTTCATTCTTACCAAACAAGATATAAAACTTGTGGTCCCCATTATTAGATATAAATTTATACCTCATTATATTATACCTCCATTTAGAGGTATAACAAGTGAACACAACCTAAAGATGCGTATTGATTTGATATGAGATCTTATATTCAAATTGTACATCATAAGTTTCCATCACATCTGGCTTCTCTAAGTTGTTTGGCATCCTTTAAATTGGCATTACCCTACTTGGTGTTATATGGTTGCACAAGTCGGCTAATACTGCTTTCTTGTTTCTAATTTTTGTTTTATCTGAAACTGTATTAGGCAGAGAAAGATGCCAAGAGGAAAGCCAAAGCGAAAGAGTTAAAGAAACTTAGAAAAGCAAAAGAAAAGAAGGCCCAGGTTTGTTTTCTATTTGAAGTTTGGCTTGGAAATGACTGAAGATGCTATGCTATTTTTACGTCATGTTATGTTGTTAGTCCTGCATTTTTATTTGTCGTCTTTCAGTTGAGATTTATTGACATGCGGTAAGATTTTTTCTTCATGTTGTAACCATGGTTAACAGGCAGAAGCTGCTGAATCCAGTAATAATTTGTCTAAGCCGGGTAACCTAGGAGGTGCTTCCCTTTCTGCTAAGAAAGGCCAGTCGCAGTGCAGTGGCTCAGCAGCATCAAAAGAGGTATCGCTGTCGATTGTCAAAATCTCGTATAGCGCAGATCATGATTGTCCCAGTTGTGATAATTTTTCAACCAAAATGGGTTAAGGTTTTCGATAATGAACCAATTAAGAGAATATTTTGGTGTCTGCCTGTCAAGAGCATGCATGGTTACTCGAAACCACTGAATTTTTTTCCCGAACTTGTAGGAGGAACTCAAAAGAATTCAAGATTTGGAGAGGGAAAAGAGAGCCGCTGCTGCCGAGAGGCGAATTGCAGCATTAAAAACTCAGGGATCTGCACCAGTTGCTAGTCCAAGTAATTTGCAGTCAAATAATTCAAGTGGAAGTGATATTTTATGCTCGTGTTGCTATGTGTCACTGGCTGGTAAAGTACCGTTTCATCGATACCATTACAAATACTGCAGCACTTCATGCATGCATCTTCACAGAGAGATTCTTGAAGATGGATGACCAGTTTCAGATCATTCTCTCTTTCATTTTTATTTTTATTTTTTAAATTTTTTATTTTCCTTACAGAAGTATGAATGATGAATAATACGGTTTTGTAATATTGTACGTAATTTTGCTCGCTGCATTTATTTTTATTTTTATTTTTATTTTTATTTGTGTTGTCTAAATCCTAGTATTTATTTATTCTAGAGGAAAAGCACATCTTCTTCTTCAGTAAAAGCCTTTGAAAACGAAAACAATTCATGTGATGGTTATCTAATTCAAATTTCTGTTTTTTCTAAGTTACAAAAGAAATACGTTTAGTGCATATAATAAATAATAAATAATTCCTTCCTTCCTTCCTTCCTTCCTTCCCATGAAGAATCTAAATTTTCAATCCATGGTAGAACACAGGTGCAAAGGCATCCATTGTTCTCTTAGGCAAAGAAACACCCATCTCCAGCCCTCCCTCGAACTCCCTCGATTTGCAGAGCGATATAGAAGCATTAGGATCGCTGTCTATGGACACTGCTTCATGCTTCACCGGCTTCCCCCACCCAAAATCCACGCCGTAAATGTCGAATTTCGGCGATCCGGCCACCCCGAAGCCTCGCTTGCCAAACAGCGGCCCGTACTTGACCAGCCACTCGTCGGCGTCGCTCAACAGCTCCCCCTTCTTATTCACCTTATCCCTGATCAGCTCCCCGACCAACTTCGCCGCAACACAAAATCCCTCCTTCCCTTTGATCTCCCCATGCCTCGACTCCGCCACCACAAACCCTACGCAGTTACCGAAGTACTCCGCCGGAACCGGCGGCTCCACCCTGCTCCGCGCGTCCACCGCGAAGCCGAAGAATTCGGCGTCGTCGTCGCCAATCTCCTCCCCCGCCTCCGCCGCGGCTTTGTCGATACACGACCAGAAATAGGCTATCGTGACGGTGAATGACGAGAGGTGGATGGAATCCGGTTCCCTCTCCTTCACCAAATTCTTCAGCTTCTCGATGTGGCTCTTCTGCAAAATGAACGTTGCTCTGACTTTATTAGTAGGCGTGTGTGGTTGTGATTGGCCGATTTTGAATTTCCGCATTTGGTTCCAATAAATATCCGCCCGCCCCGTCGGATCTCTGATCACCGATCTGTCGTAGAATGGAAGGGCATTATTTTGAGCTAAATGATCGCTTTCTCCGCCGAGTTTTGCTGTTGAGCTCCACGCTTTGAGGAATCCGACAATGGAACTCGCATCGCCGACCACGTGGTGGTTGGTGACGCCAATAGCTACGCCGATCGCCGGAAAATGTGTGACCTGAATAGCTAGAAGAGGAAACTTTGTAAATCCAGATTCGGAGTCGATTCTGGATTCCGGCAGCTCAGGCACGAAGCTGTAGAACTCATCGGCGTCCCGTGCCTGATCTCCGATGAGATATTCAAAATTGGTAGTTTCGCTCGATTCAACGAAGTTAACCGCGACTGAATCACCGGAGAAGTAGCGTAACTCCGGCATGCCGGCCTCGAGCGGGTAGAGTAGGTTGCCGGCGATGGGGAGGTAGTGGCTGAGGGTTTGAGAGAGAGAAGTTTTTAGGCGTGGGATGACGTCATCCATGAAATCGGCGGTGGAGCAGGGGTGATGGTAGAAGAGAAGGCGCTCGATCGGGTGGAAGTAGAGCCAGAACATGTCGAAGTAGGTGAGAGGAAGGCGCTGCTCCGCCGTGTCGCTGGCCGGAGCAACGCTGCAGCTGTGGAGGACGGTGAGAGTTTTAGTGGTTGCTGCCGCCATTGATGAGGGACGGTGGATGTCGAATAAATGGAGGAGATAAATAATAAGCGGCGTTGCTTCCAAATTAGCATGTGTTACGTAGTTCAATTGTTATTATATACTACTATATTATATTGTTTTTTTTTTTGTAAGAATTGTTTTTATATTTGTTGTCATTACGTAATAGATTACGCATTATTTATAGTCGTTACTGATGTGCGTCTGATGTGCGTGCATGATAAATTATGTAATGTATCCATGTTAGTATAACTTAAAAAATTTACATATAGCTGCACAGCATGGAATCTATTCTTGGAAATAATTTATATACTATTCCCTCCATCTCGAAAAATGTCTTACTTGTATTCTGAAAAATATCTTACTTGTGTTCAGCACAGAAATTAAAGAAAAATAATAAAGAATGTATAGTATGAATAAATAATAAAAAATATAAAAATAGTGTGAATATAAATATAAAAGCAGTATGAATACATTTAATTATTTCTTAAAAATAAAATGAAATATTTTTCATGAGACAACCAAAAAGTAAAGTAAGACATATTTTATGAGACATAGTAACTACTAATATACGAGCGAGAATAAGTCAAGCCTCGAAATTTGATTTGTGCAGGCCGGCTGCCGATTGGTTATGTATGTATCGAGGAGATTTTTTCTATGAGAGCTATAAAATTTTGAATTTACTTCTCTCCTTGTCCCTGCGTTCACTTGAAGAGATACTCATTCCGGCCATAAAAAAGTTGTCAATTTTGCTATTATCGTCTGTTTATGAATAAGTTATCAGTTCTATATTTGATAATTTTTTTTAAATATTTATCTTTTATTTTATCACTTATTTATTAATTTATCATTATTGGCCACATAATTTACTTTATTTTAATCTTCCATTCAACTCAAGTAAAAACTTTATTCCATTCACTTCACACACAAGCTATTATTTAAATAATTTAAAGATAATTAAAAACTATATAGTAAGTGAGACCCTTACTCCACTCACACCACACTCCACCAGAATTATTAAACACCGTGCCGAAATGAAATTGGTAACTTTTTGATGGACAGAGGGAGTATAATATTATTTGGCTTCCTTATATTTTATTTGGTTTTGATTTAAGAAAAACTCGGACATGAAGTATAAAGTTTAGGGCAACCCTTTTCTCTTACCCAGAGTATTAATTTATACCTCCGAAATGAAGGTATAATATTATACCTCCCATGTATTTTAGATATTTCCTCTTTTATCAATTAATTTAATACAAAGTGAACAGTATATATACATTGTAGTCCCCTTGAAAGTATAAATAAGTATAATATGGGCACAGAGACTAAGAAAATAAAATACTCATTTCGTCCTGCCGAATACTGCCTAGTTCATATGGGCACAGAGACTAAAAAAATAGGTATTAAGTATAAAGAGAGCGTTTCGTGTAGTGTGAATGCAATATTTTATAATGCTAATAAAGTTATAGATGAGATGGTTGAGTGCGTAGTGGGAGTAAGTTAGTAGGATTTAGATGGGATCTTAGGTCATGTATATACACTAATTGTTTCCTTTAAAGGAAACATGCCAAGTATAGTGGGACGTTCCAAAATGAAAAACAAGCCGTATTCGGTAGGACAGAGGGAATATAAAATTTGTGGTCCCCACAATGAAGTATAAATTTATATCTCATAATATATCCCTCTATTTAGAGGTATAAATTTATACTCTCAACTGAACACACCCTAAGTATATTGCAGTGAATTTGAATATTACTCCTTCCGTCTTGCGAAAGATGGTCTCTTTCTTTTCGGCATAGAGATTAAGAACAAATGAATTAAGGATAGTGGGTGTATTTAGTAGAATATTTTATTGATAAAGAATGCAAAAGTAGTGTGAATAAATAATAATGAATGTAAAAGCAGTGTGAATGCAAATAATTATTTTCTGAAATAGAAAGGGGACATCATTCATGGGATGTCCTGAAAAGGAAAGGGGGATATTTTTCACGGAATAGAAGGAGTATTAATTTGACCAAAGTATTATGAATAATTTAATATTAATTTTAAATTGCGACGGAAAAGATTAACGTAAAGAAATCATATCAAAGTTTCATCAATTATGGTACAAAATTGAGTTTGTTTTAATTCAAATAGCTAGTTGAAATAGTAATAAATTTGTTCTTAGTGAGAAATTTTAAATTCAATCTACATGTAGTGTAATATTTTTCTCAACTTTATTGATGGTGTAATAATCTCACTTTTCCAACACTACAATAATATAAGTGTTTAATAATTTCTATATCTCATAGTATAATTTTCTAAAAAAAAAAGTGTGATAACTTTGGTTTTGGTTTGACCATTATCATTCAATATCTAAAGATAGAGTGACTCTTCCATGCGGCAGGTCGCAAGTTGTACGGCCGCGCGTGGTACGTGTTGTGCACACGCCCATAAATATTTTTTTATTTTTATTTTTTAATTTTTAATTTTTTCCCTACGGAGCCTTCAACTTCGATTTTATAGCTTCGTCTTCGCTCCGATCACTAATATAAGAATAATCGTCAGATAACCGGCTCTCTCCGAGGCCTTCGGCTCTCCTCGCTCGAATCTTCACCAAAGAAGAAATGATAAACAAAAAAACGAAGAGGCAAACAAACAAATGAGGAAAAAAAAACTTCGATTTTATAGCTCCGTCTTCGCTCCGATCACTAATATAAGGATAATCGTCAGACAACAATTTTGATTTTCCGGCTCTCTCCAAAGCCTTCGGCTCTCCTCGCTCGAATTTTCACCAAAGAAGAAATGATAAACAAAAAAATGAAGAAGCAAACAAATAAATGAGGGGAAAAAATTTAGAATTAAAATATATATATATATATATATATATATATACAGGCGTGTGCACAATACGTGCTACGCGTGGTACCATGCGCGGTCGCATGATGTGCCACGCTGCCGCATCGTAGTGTTTATCCTAAAGATATAACGTAAAAGGTTTTTGTTATTTTTAAAAAAATTGTAAGACACGATAAGGGAAACTGATGTTGCTGTTGATGACCCAACCCCGGTGCAGATAAGACGTGGTAGTCTAGTACTAGAACTGCTTTGTTAAGAATTCTGTATTACTTGAAACTACACAGCCTGTCCAATTAAATCTACGCAAAATAAATTAATGCTACCCTCGACTTGTCACAATTATCTTCCAAAATGTAAATTGTCACCATTGATACGTCCTAAAAGAAAAATTGTTTGTCACCACTCACCAGTGACGCTTCCTCAAAATGTAAGTAAGTGTATATATAACTGACATATTAATATTATACTCCACTACTTTTTAATAAAAGTGACTTAAGTTTTTTTTTGGGGTTTCAAACTTCAAAGTAGTTAGTTAAGTTGATATACCATAAGTTTACGAGTGATGCACCCATATAGCAAAATCCCCCCTTAAATTACAATATATGTCAAGCAACATAATATGGTAAAAATATAGCCAAAAATGTGTTTTATGGACAAAAATACCCTTACTACATTATGGAGGTTATTTTCAGATTTATACAAAACAAAAAACTCTCTAAACAAAAATACCACTTTCTCTCTCTCAACAAAATTCTCTCTGCAAACTCTCCACCCCCTCAATTCTCCCTCTCTCTTTCTCTCAAAATTCTCTCAGCTCTACCGCCTCCTCTCTTCTGCCACCGCCATTTCCGTCGTCGCGCCACCTCCAAACCACCGCCATTTCCGTCTCAGCCGTCGCGCCACCGCCTCAGCCCGTCGCGCCACCAGCCACCATTTTCCTCCTCCACCCTCCATCGTCCAGCCACCTCCCATCTACACCAGCGCCACCCTTAGCCATCGCGCCACCGCCACCCTCAGCCGTCCAGCTACACAGAGAAGAAGAAGATGGAAGAAAAGAGAAAAAGGAAGAAAAAGGTAGAAGAAGAAGAAGAAGAAGAAGAAGATCTGCATATCTGCCTTTTTGTTTGCATAGTGTGGAGATCTGTTTTTTTTCTCAGATCTGGTTTTCTTTAAAATTCTGAAATTCGCAGATCTGGTTTTTTTTCTCATATCTGCTTTTTTGAAGATGTGCAGATATGTTGTTGCGAATTTTGAAATTCGCAACATAATATACGAATTTCGTATATAGTGTTGCGAATTGTGAAATTCGTAACTACCTGTGCTTTTTCGTTCGTTTATTTGACGCTACGAAATTACGATTTCGCAACACGTTTGGTACTATTTGGAGGTTCCGAAACTAAAATTTTTAAGCATATAATGTTGCGAATTTCACAATTCGCAACAAAATATACGAATTTCGTATTGAATAATCTGTTGCTAATTCATATTTTCGTAACACGTTTTTGGAATTTCGGTCATAAAATATTGCGAAATTACAATTTCGCAACATGTTTGAGGATTTTTGAAGGTTTCGAATCTGAAATTTTTAGGTATATAATATTGCGAATTTCACAATTCGCAACAAAATATATGAATTTCGTATATAGTGTCACGAAATTCGTAACTAACTGTGCATTTTGGTTCGTTAATTTGAAGTTACGAAATTACAATTTCGCAACATGTTTGAGGCTTTTTGAATGTTTCGAATCTGAAATTTTTAGGTATATAATGTTGCGAATTTCACAATTCGTAACATAATTCGTATATAGTGTTGTGAATTATGAAATTCGTAACTACCTGTACATTTTTATTCGTTTATTTGACGTTACGAAATTACGATTTCGCAACACGTTTGGGACTATTTGAAGGTTCCGAAACTAAATTTTTTAAGCATATAATGTTGCGAATTTCACAATTCGCAACAAACAAGTCGTAACACCACGCTACATGATAAAGCAATTACGAAAACAAACAAGTCGTAACACCAAAACAAAATCGTAACAAATCGTATCGTTACGAAATCAACAAATAGTAATAAATCAGTTACGAAAATAACAAATCGTAACACAAAAACAATCTTTAATTTGTGTTATGAATTTCATACATTCGTAACATAAGACATTACGAATTCATACAATTCGTAAGAATAATATCATCAATCGTTGATTTCGTATTACGAAATTAATAAATTCGTAACATAACAGATTACGATTTTGGCATTTCGTATCACTATGCCTTGACTTAGTGTTAAGATTTGGCATTTCGTTTCTGTATACCTTGATTCCATGTTACGATTTTGTCATTTCGTATCACTATGCCTTGACTTTCTGTTAAGATTTTATCATTTTGTATCAGTTCCATGTTACGAAATTCGTATATTATGTTGCGAATTTCACAACATCAAATTCTTAACAATTTCAGTTTTGAAACCTTCAAATAGCCACAAACATGTTACGAAATTGTAATTTCGTAACATGTTATAACTGAAATTCCAAAAACGTTATACGAAAATATGAATTAGCAACAGATTATTCAATACGAATGCTAATTTAGTAACATAAAATGCTTCATTTCGAAAAGTTCCAATTGTCACAAACATGTTACGAAATTCTACTTTCGTAACTTCAAGTAAACGAATCAAAATGCACAGTTTGTTACGAATTTCACAATTCGTAACACTATATACGAAATTTGTATATTATGTTGCGAATTTCAAAATTCGCAACAACATACACTTAAAAATTTCAGTTTCGAAACCAGATCTGCAGATCTTCTTCTTCTACCTTTTTCTTCCTTTTTCTCTTTTCTTCCATCTTTTTCTTCTTCTCTGTAGTCGCTGGAATCGGAGGGAACTGGTTCTTCTTCTCCGCCGGGCTGCTCGTCGCGGCCACTTTCGGAAGCTATGTGGAGGAGATGAGGCGGAGGAGACAAGGCGGGGAGAGAAAGTCGTGAGTGGAGGCAGCGATAACAAATCTAGAGAGAGAAAGCGACGACGATGGGAAGAAGAGAGAGAGAGCGGCGACGACGGGACGATGGCAGCGGCGACGGGAGAGGGGGCGGCGGCGACGGGAGGAAGAAGAGAAGAAAAAAAAATGAAGAAGAAAGTAGCAGCAGAAGAAACACGATGGGGAGAGAGAAGAAAAAAGAGAAGAAAGAGAAAGAGGAAAAGAGATGAGGAGAAAAGGAGAAAAAATGATATGTAAGGGTATTTTTGTCCCAAAATCACATTTTTTGCTACAATTTAACAATATTAAGTTCTTTGACAATTATTGTAGTCAGCCCAGTCAAACTGGCTATATGGATGTATTTTCTCTAAGTTTATCTTTATTTAGAGGATTATATGGTTCGATTTCAAACAAACTGTTGGTTGTTTTTTCATTTTATATATTAATTTATTTCTAATTTATACTTATATAAAAATGTTTATAATATCGTCTATTTGTGATATGACTAATGTGACATTGATATCTCAAATAAAAAATAGAAACAAAACACAAAACAGAGTCTCGCTCCCTAAATTAGGTTTCCCTACTTGATAAAAATATTGTTCCAAAATTTATGTAAAAATGATGCAAAACTACGACATAATCATCAATTCATTTCTTTAACTTTTCCAATCTTTCATGCTACAATGGTTTAAGGGGTAGAGAAAGTAAAATTGCTCAAGACAGTCAAAACACTTGCTAGAAAACAAAGGAAGTAGTCGTGTATAATAGGTTTAAAAAATTATAACAAAGACCTTAGGCAATATATAAGAATAATTTCTTTCTGAATTCTTCAGCCTACGAAATTACGTGACAATGGAAAGAGATGCCAAATACAAATATCAATCCAATATTTAAGGTCGAACGCGGGTCATGTTTTCAGAGGTCCAAAATACTTTCAGATTGGGATCGGTCCAACTCGATCTATACTACCGCATCATGCAAGCGATGCCAATGGCCCCTAATGGGTATAGTTCATCAGTTATTTTAAATGTCTTAATTTGATTTTTTTAAAAGAAGTATAAGTATGCTAACTGTAAAGTGATGCGGGTCCTAAGAAATTATGAGTAGAGAGTGAGACCCACAATATATAAGTGGATAGAGGGTTTAATAAAAAGAAAATATAGTATTTTTAAGAGACGAATAAAAAAGAAAATTTAGGTATATTTTTAAGGGACATGAGGAATATTAAGTATAAAAAATTATATTATTGTACACATAGTAATTAGTATTTTCTAAGTTCAATACCAACTCTATAATTATTGGTGGTTCGTGAATGAAGGGAAATGAAATGACATAAACTAGATTGAACCCCTTCCCCCTTCAAATTTCTGAAATCACCCTTAATTAGCTATAAAATTATAAAAAGTATATAAAAATTTATCAAATTATCTTTGTTTTGCCCAACTTAGGATTGTATATGAATCGAATATCGTCGTATTCGATTTGTATTCACATAAATTTCTACATATTCGATTCACTATTCGATTCGCTTCGAATAATTTTTTGATTCGTATTTGATTTGTTATGATATTTGCGAACATTCGAATCGAATCGAATATTCGTTTAATTTTTCTTTAAATTTGTTAATTATTTTGTTGCGTGGTGACTGGTGGTGAGGCAGTGAGAGGGTAAGGCCCGTAAGAGAATAAGCTTATTAGTGGATAAGTGGGGTATTAATTAATTTGTTTTAATTAGTTTAAATTTTTAAGTTTAGTTTTTTTAATATATATATATGAAATAGATCATATGAGAATAGATCTTATCCTAAGAAATGAGAATAGATCTCCACCATAGATCTATTGGTGATGAAGGGTCAAGATTTGGCCAAGTCAAAGCGGGTCAAACCCGGGTCAATCCGTTGACTTTTTTTTCGATTTTTTTTTTTTTTTTTTTTATAAACTGTCACCCAAGATGCACAATTTCACATATTCGGATGCACCACTCTATATAATTAGATGCACCATTAAGTGCATTTAGATGCACAAGATTTTCAGTTTTTTTTTTCAATTTTTTTTTTAAACTGTCACCCAAGATGCACAACTTCACATATTCGGATGCACCACTCTATATAACTAGATGCACCACTAAGTGCATTTAGATGCACAAGATTTTCATTTTTTTTTTCAATTTTTTTTTAAAACAGTGACCCAAGATGCACCACTTCACATATTCGGATGCACCACTATACATAATGAGATGCACCAATATGTGTAGTGAGATGCACCGAATTTGTAAAAAAAAAAAACAAAAAAAAAAACTGAAAAAAAATTGGATGCACCACAATGCGTAACTAGATGCACCACACATTGTAACTAGATGCACCACATAGTGTAACTAGATGCACCACATAGTGTAACTAGATGGACAATGTTTTACGAAAATAAAAAAAAAACGAAAACAGAACTAGTGCATCTTAATGCACTTAGTGGTGCATCTCATTATATAGTGTGGTGCATATGAATACATGATGTGGTGCATATGATCTAACCTTAAAAAAAAGCGAAAGAAAAAACATAAAAAAAAAAACTTAAAATCTTGTGCATCTCAATACACTTAGTTGTGCATCCGAATATGTGAATTTGTGCATCTTGTGTGACAGTTATTAAAAAAAAAAAAGTCAACGGGTTGATCCGGGTTGACCCGGGTTTGACCCGCTTTGACCAAGCTAAATCTTGACCCTTCATGTAGATAAGATCAATGGTGGAGATTAATTCCTATTTCTCACTTTAAGAGGAGTTTGCATGGAAATCACTCCATATATATATATATATATATATATATGTGGTGGATCATATGAGAACACCATCTTATATGAGAAATAACAATAAATCCATACATTTTATTTGTTTTAATCTATGGCTAATATTAATTCTAGATTGAGGATTCAATAAACCCGTCAAATAGTAATTAAGATTACAATTGTAATTGGAATGTATCTTGTAACCGTTCACGCCATAAAACATGTGTTTTGATTTGTTTTATTTATGGTATGGCGTGTGATTCTAATAATTTTTAATTTTAAATAGGTGTCTTCTAATTAGATTCTTTACTCAGCATTTTTTTTTTAAGTTAAGCCATCCCAGCATTACAATATTTTTCTTTTTTAGAACAATAACATCTCATTTTCTATTTAATAATGCATATGTTATATAATGCATTATTTTCTCCTTATTAAGCATCATTTAATTCCATCCGCATTTTTTAGTTAATTCCATCTATAACTTTTAGAATTATAACTCCTGGATTGTCTTTGATTTATTGTATTGGGTTTATAGTAATGCATTTTGTTCATTTTGATAAAATCCAAATAATATTTGATAATTCTTTGTTGCCAATACTATTAATTGGTCGAAGTACTTGTACGAAGGTGTTTCGTTACAAAAAATCAAAATTTTGTTATTATTAATCCATTTGTGGATTGTTGTTAACTCATACACAATTTTTTTTTTTTGAACAACATTACAAGGAAATTTAAATACCGCATGATGGAGGACTCGAACCCGTGACCTTTGGCCCGGGCATTAACCTCACTATCACTAGGCTAACACACACACAAATTTTAATTTTTTATTTGCATGATTTGCAATACCTTCCATAATGAATATGATATTTTCATAATTCTGATTATATGCATTAATACCATTTAAAAAATGCATAAAATATTAATTGTGTTCAAACCATCACTTGGATTTAATAAACGCATTAAAAAAACTGCATTTATAATAGCAAAATTATGACAGAATTGCAAATAACATCTTGTGTACGAGTGTAATTCGAAACAATTCATAATATTGAGGGTCTAGCTCTACCAATAAAAATTATACCAAAATTCGTACTTTTCATACTATATAAATAGAGATCAGTTTTGCTATACTTTTACACACAAAAAAATCTCTTCTTTTCTCTACATATAACTTCATTTTATCACACCCTCTATTTTCTTTATCATCTATAATCGTTTACCATGGATGATGACAACTATTCTTTCTATAATTCTCAAAATTCTAGTTCATCCCAAAATTTTGATCCGTCCCAAAGATATTATCCCCATTTTGATAATTTTTCAAATTTCAATAAATATCAGAGTTCATTTCAAAACATCTCCCAGAGTTCATTTGAAAATGAGGTGCAGAATGACATGAATGTTCAAAAAGTCCAAGTGGTTGGAGTGTGAAAGAAGACATAGCACTAATGTCTGCATAGTGTTTTGTCAGTACGAATGCCGTCATCGGCACCAACCAAACTGGGAACAAGCTTTGGAAAAATGTTCTAAAGCAATATGAGGAAGGGAGAACAGAGACGCTAGGACTGGGCGAACAAAGAACTACAGAATCATTGAGGGGCACGCTACAAATGACTCGATACGGTCATAACCAAGTGGATTGGTGCATATAAAAAAGCACACGATCGAGCTACAAGCAGCCAAGCCAAAGAGAATATTGAAGTAGAAGCTCAAACAATTTATGGAAAACATAAACCATGAGGTGTTTGACAAAGTTATGCGTCATCATCCCAAGTGGGAATTGAAATTAAACGGTACTGGTTAGACGCGTTTCCAATCAGAAGAAGATAGTCTTGAAGAAAGTCGTGGAAGCTCAAAAAGATCGAAAACGAGTGAGGATGGAGAACCACAAATCGACTCCACTCCTAGAGGTGATTCTCCAAGTTTACAACGTCCTACTAGGAGAAATAAAGCTAAAGCTAATGCTAAAAGAAAAGGAAAAGAAGTGGCATCACAATCATCGTCAATTCCTGATGATTTCACTGCAACACTGCGTGAAATGAGGCTCACACGTGAAACGGAATGTGAAATACAAGAATATGGGATATTATCTCACTGATGGCATATATCCTCAATGGGCAGCATTTGTTAAATCTATTCCAGGTCCACAAACTCGAAAACACCAGTTGTTTGCTCAACATCAAGAGGCTGCCCGAAAAGATGTTGAACGAGCTTTTGGTGTTTTACAGACTCGTTTTGCTTTTATTAAACGTCCATGTCTTATTTGGGATCATGATATTATGGAAAAAATAATGATCACTTGCATTATCATGCACAATATGATAGTAGAAGATGAAAGAAGCACTTATCTGAACTATCGCGATCCTACAGAATTTATAGAAGATCGACTTAGGCAGAAAAATCGTCAGAGTGAAGATGAAGAAAGAGATAATGATTATGTTTACTCCACCGATAGGATTACAAGTCTAACAAGCTATATGAGAAATAAAGAACAACTTCTCAATAGAGAAGTTCACAAAGCTTTGTTAAACGACTTGATCGAGCATATATGGCAAAAATTCGGCAATCGTAACTAAATTTGATGATGTTTCGTCTATGTTTTAAGCACCGCATATGTATTTTAAATTTTGTATTTTAATTGAAGTAATTTATTATTTTGGTTTGTTTATTTTGTAATTTGCCATGTTATGTTTTATTTATAATTTTACATTAATTTCAGATTATTTAAATTATCTTTATTTCAAATAATTATATTAATACTCCCTCTGTCTCACGAAATATGTCTCATTTTCCTTTTTGGGCTGTCTCACGAAAAATGTCTCATTTTCTTTTTGGGAAATAATTATTTGTGTTCACACTGCTTTCACATTTGCATTCACACTGCTTTTACATTTGCATTCACACTGCTTTTACATTCTTTATTATTTATTCACACTATTTTTACATTCTTTATTATTTATTCACAATACTTTTATATTCTTTATTATTTACTCTTAATCTCCATGCCGAACACAAATGAGACGTTTTTCGTGAGATGAAGGGAGTATTAAAAATAATGTAAAATAAAAATATATAATGTTGTAGTTTGAATGATTGGGGTGGTTATTGATAAACTAGAGAATAGAAAAAATGATTGAATTGAAAAAATATTGAATATGTGAAATAGAGAGAAATTAATTAAATATTAAAAAAACGTACGTCTTAAGCTGGCGAACGTGTATCGAGATTTCAACTTTTTTTTTTTAAAATTGAAATCTCGATAATAAAATAAACACAAATTTGGAACAAAAATTTCAGGTGAAGCGACTTCTTTCTTTATTTTATTACTCACTTCGTCAAAAAATCAAATATCCACTTGCTCATTTTTTATCATAAATTAAATGTCTATTTACCTCTTACTTTTCATTTATTTATTACCCCTTATTATTGGTGGCTCCACTTTACGACAATTTTATTTCTACTTTTTAGACAATATAATAACTTTAAATCTATTTTTTCAAATCGGATCCTCTATTATCTCGTGGTGTGACATCTCCTATTACTTTAATAAGGAGATGACACGTGGCAGGACTAAGGGAACAAAATTTAGGGTATATATTATCCTTATATATTTTTTAAATCTTACACTACTAATTATACCACATGACATCTCCTTATTAAAGCAATAGTAGATGACACATTAAGAGACAATAGAGGATTTAGTCTATTATTTTTTGATCAATATCACCATCTTTTTGTCATTACTATTATTTTTTAATCATTATCTCACTTTCTCTATATTTTAGTACTACTAACTTTTACTCATTCAAAACAATTTAAATATTTTTATCAGCTTTTTCTTAGGCCATCCACAACGAGGCGGGCGAAGGCCGGGCGATGGAGGTGGCGCCCGCCCGCGACGAGGGCGCCGGCCTTTGGAGGAAGGATGGGCGGGCGCGGCGACGGGCGCCCTGGCGCGTGAAGCCCGTGGGCGAGGTGCGGCTGATGGAGGGGAGGAGGGACACGCGTCACCTCCTCTCATTTTTTGCAATTTTTTTTTTTAAAATCTGAAATGAAAAAAAAAAAAATATGCAACGGTAATATGAGAAGCAAACGGCTATTTTTTTGTTTTTTCTATAAATATGTCACCTTTCTCATCTCAAACATCCACACCTTCTCTATTTCTTCATTTTCATTTTTACATTCCAATTAAATTCTCTTATATAATTTTATTTTTTTCTTAAAAAATGGGAGATGATGAATTCATTGAGTGGTTCTCCAAAAATTGTCCACAAAACCCTCGTCCCTCTTCCCAATCGCCCAATCCAATTCCCTCACGACAATTATTCACCGGTAATAGTCCGTCGTTTTCATCCCAGCAAGGTACTGGATATCCACATTACTCCTCGCCTTATGGATTTGGGCAATACTCACAATCACCGGGCTTCAGCCACTTCAGTCATTCGCCGCCGCCGCGGGTCCATTCCAGCAATTCTCGTCGCCGCCTAGTGGCTACCAATCTTTCCAGACACCGCCATCTGCATATCGCCAGTTTAGAGGAATCAACCTCAATGACGAGGACGACCATGTCCCTGAGGATGAAGAAGAGGGCGAGGAAAATGAGGAGGCCGAGGAGGAGCCGAAGCCGAAGCCGGAGCCGGAGCCACGTCGCAGAAAGAGAAAGGCCGCGACCAAGGAAAAGGTACCGGCCAAGGGCAAGGGAAAAGGAAAGGTCGCGGAAATGAACCACGGAGCTCGAAGCGGGAACTACACGCTGGATGAAATTGAGTGGATTGCCAAGTGCTATGTTGATATCGGGCTTGATGCGGTAAATTCAAACTATCAAAAGCTTGATAAATTTTGGGAGAGAATTGCCGACAAATTCAACGAGTTCATAGCTCCTCAACCACCTCGTGGTGTAGAAGCCATTCGGTCGGCGTGGAAACGCATCAAGACCGAAATTGTGAAATTCAACGAGCAATACATCAACTTCGAGAGAGAAAATGCTAGTGGGCGGAGCGACCACGACCTCTACAAGCTAGCCGCCGATGGTTATCATGCAACCCGTGGGAAACATTTCATCCATCGGAAGGCGTGGGAGGTCGTGAAGGATATTCCCTCCTTCTGCAATCCGGATAAAAAGAAAGGAAAGAGAAAAGTTAATCCGAAGGTGGAGGCCGTGCAAACAATGGGCGGCATCCAGGAACCTATGGTCCAAATGGTGGCTAATCATGAATTTAAGCAGGCCTACGAGATCTACACGAGAAAAACAAGCGACATGGACCCGGAACAATTGATGCGCCACCGTAAAGTGTGCGCATTTCTCAAGCAAAAATATCAGTTTCCGGATGTTAATATGTAATTTTTAATTATCAGTTTTTAATTTGTAGTATTTAATTTGTACTTTTTAATTTGTAGTTTTTAATTTGTAGTATTTAATTTGTAGTTTTTAATTTGTATTAATTGTATTGTAATTTTTCAATGTTTCAATACAACTTCGTATTTTATTATTTTTATTGTATTTTAAAATAGAAAAGTTAAATTAAAAAAACAAAATCAATCATTGGATAGCCCTGAGGGTCGGGCTTCATCATAGTGAAAATTTCAAACCTGAACTATCAATTATTGGGACCCCACCAAAATACCCATAACCCTAGAGCTTCGGAACCCACTGTTGTGAATGGTCCTAATATCGGTAGCAAACCCAAATGGACATTTTTATTTTTGGAGGGGGGAATAGTATTTCGTGAAGTGTGAGGGTCCATGAACTTTCTAAAGTACAAAAATCTAAAATTTCAACCCATTCGAAAATATATTTGCAAATGAATCCATCTTCTTCTTCGGCAACGACATGCCAACCTCCAATCCGCCCTCGAACTCTCTGGATTTGCAGAGAGACATTGATCCATCGCCGTCTATGGATACCGCTTCGTACTTCTCCGGCTTCCCCCACCCGAAATCGGTGTCGTACAGATCGAATTTCGGCGATCCCGCCACCCCGAAGAGGCGTTTTCCTATCAGCTGGGCGAACAGCGCCAGCCACCCATCGGCATCTCTGAGGAATTCTTCCTTCTTGTTCACTTTGTTTCCGATCACATCCCCGATCAACTCGACGGCGGTTAGGAATCCGTCGCCTCCTTTCAGCTCCGCGTGCGTCGATTCCGCCACGGCAACCCCGACGCAGTTGCCGAAGTAGGCGGCGGGGACAGGCGGATCCGTGCGCGACCGCGAGTCCACCGCGAAGCCGAAGTACTCCGGTTCGTTGCCGTCAACTTCCTCGCCGGATTCCGCTGCTGATTTGACTAAACAAGTCCAGACGTAGGCGCTCGTGATCGTGAAGGACGATAAGTGCGTTATATGCGGTTTCTTAGACTGGACGAAATCCCTAAGTTTCTGAATGTCTCGTTTCTGCAGAATATACGTCGATCGGAGTTTGTTTGTGGGGAATTCCAGCGGCAATGACTGAATTTTAAAAGTCTTGAGTTGATTCCAGTATATATTCAGCAATCCGGATGGATCGTTCACCGCGGATCTGTCGTAGATCGGACGCGAATCGGATGAACTCAGAAATTCATCATCGTTCCCAAGTTTAGCAACCGAGCTCCACGCTCTGATGAACCTTACGATCGAGCTGGCATCTCCGACGATGTGATGGTTGTTGAATCCTACGCAAACGCCTGCCTCCGGAAACAGCGTTATCTGCGCGGTAAAAAGAGGAACTCTCTCGATTCCCGACTCCGGCAAAGTTTTCGGCGGCGGCAATTCGGAGTAGAAGGCGTAGAATTCATCGGCGACGCGCGGGTGGTTGCCTATCAGGCGGTTGAGATCGTGAGCTTCGGACGACTGAGCGACGGTGACCGGAACCGAGTCGCCGGGAACGTACCGGATTTCGGGGATATTTTCCGAGTTCAACGAGTGGATTAAGTTGCCTGCTATCGGAAGAAAGTGTTTGAGCGTTTGGGAGAGGGATTTTTTGAAATTTGGAACGATTGTTTCGAGGAAACGAGTTTTGGAGCAAGGGAATCGGTAGAAGAGAAGGCGGCGGATTGGATGGAAGTGTAGCCATGGCATATCGAAAAACGTAAGAGGAAGGGTTAGCTCCGCCGCTGCGCCGTCTTCGAGTGGTGGCGCGACACAGCAGCGCTCGATGATGGTGGCAGCCATGGATGCCGATGCTATCTCTTTCTCTTGGGTAATCTATCTATCGAGCAGTTTTCCCTTGCTGCCTTGCTTTGACATTATAATTTATGTACTCGACCTTTATAATAGGGAAATTGGGTAATAATAAAAACGAAATTAAATACAAATATCTCAGCAGATCAACTATCTACATCGTCGAAATAAATGCGTTTATTTATGACAAAAACTTGGATGCAAATTTTTCACCGTAGAATACCTACCTGTCTATTTGACCCGACCCGATCCGCTCCAACCCATTTGATCCAGTCAAATCCTTCTTTGACCAGTTTTTTTTTTTTTTTTTTTAATTTTCCAGTTTTTTTTTTTTTTTTTATTTGTTTGCCGCTTCTTCTTTAATCAAGACGTGAGTGAGGGGAGCTGAAAGTCTCAGAGCGAGCCGTAAAAGTCCAAAATACTGTCTACCGATTATCCTTATTTTAGTAATCGGAGCGAAGGCGGAGCCGTAAAAAATAGAAATAAAAATAACTGTAGCGCGTGAGACCCACGCGCCGGATCAGTCATGCACGTGACGGGTCGGGACCGAGTTTTGTACTGTGCATACATATGCACACAAGACTTACTCTTTATTTATTTGTACTGTACGTTGAGTAGGTGTGTCCCTTTGAGACATGAGGTAGGTAGGTCTTTAATTATAGCATTCGAATTGCTTTTCAATTCTGAATCCGATTCTTGTAGGAGAAATTTATTAAAAGTAAATGTCTTTTTAGTATTGTGTTGTTTATATCATGTCGACCATCAAAGTTTCAAAGTGACAAACTATTGAGCTATAAAATAATGGAAATATTCTTGAAATCTAAGTATGAACAATTCTTGGAGGCAGTAAGTATATCAATAATTAACTAATGCCATTCAGATAGAATGAGATTGTGCTATGCAGTGGTCCTATTAGAGATGCTCAATTTTCATTGGAGGATTGAACACGGTTTCAAAAGATTATTTTGACGATGTGAGATTTATAAACAATAACAAAAGATTATTTTGACGATGTAACACCTTCTGTCATAAATTAAGAATAATAATAAAAATTAGAAGTTAGCAGGTGACATCACTTTATAAAGATTAAAACATTCTTTTTTAGAATATAATAATATGCGTGAAATGTTTAAACAAATAAATTAAAATAATATGGATGGGAGTCATGATGGGACGGGGAGAGTACTTTACTATTTTATTTGCAAGATGATTTTGGGAATACTTGGCCATACAGTAAACCAAACATGTTTATGATTTAAAATTATTAAAAACTAATTTGCTGATTCGATGGGATAAACTAATTATATAAAATGTAGTGAGGTATCATATTAGGTAGGGTTAATGGCCCGTAAATTTCCAAACTATTTGAATTGTCTCGTTTTACACCTCAAAAAATAAATCTGCCTCACAATTTTCAAACTTTTTATTTTGTCTGTTTTTGCTACCTGACTCATTTTCCGGCGATTCTGAGCTGACGTGGCGGTCGGAAAAATGACGTGGATATCTTTAATTTAATAAAAAAAGGTTTATGGCATGTAAATTTTCAAACTTTTTGAGTTGTCTCATTTTGCACTCCAGAAAAAAAAAGACTGCCTCACAATTTCCAAACTTTTAGTTTCATCTGATTTTGCTACTTGAATCGATTTAATTGAAACGACGTCATTTAATCAATCCCGTAACTTGAATTAGAGAAACACACATTGCTTATTTCTTATATAAAATTTATCTTGATATTTGCAATCTCAAAATCAAGTTTATGACAAAAGTAAGGGTGGGTAAGCGAGTGTTGTAGATCCTGGCTGGTTTACTTTCGTCTGACTGTAATGTAGAGCGAATAAATATAGGACCCAAGGAAGAAATTGGCCTTGGGCCTGCAACTCCATTGAAGTAAGCTTGTCTGGGCCGCTCCCATCGAGAAATCTCTACCAGTGCAGGTGCTATTCGAGAACAATTAGCCGGTCTAGATTTAAACATTATTCTAGAAAATTCGTTGGTAGAATGGAAAGAGTTGGGGGAAGAAGGGTCCACGGGGAATGAATGGGAAGATCGAAAGGTTGGAAGAAGAATGGATTTTTTAGCTAAATGCATGAAATTGCTAAGCATTTTCTTCGAACAAATATAGAACCAGAATGGATGATTTTATGTCTATTACCAGTTCTTCCTCCCGAGTTAAGACCTATCATTAAGATAGATGGGGGTAAATTAATGAGCTCAGATATTAATGAACTCTATGGAAGAGTTATCTATCGGAACAATACTCTTACCGATCTAAATATCAAGGTAAATTTATAAGAAATAAGCAATGTGTATTTCTCTAATTCAAGTTACGAGCTTGAATAAATGACATTGTTTCAATTAAATCTATTCAAGTAGCAAAATCAGACGCAACTAAAAGTTTGAAAATTGTAAAACATTTTTTTTTTCTGGGGTGCAAAACGAGACAACTCAAAAAGTTTGGAAATTTACTGGCCATAAACTTTTTTTTTAATTAAAGATATCCACGTCATTTTTCCGACCGCCACGTCAGTTTAGAATCATCGGAAAATGAGTCCAGTAGCAAAAACAGACAAAATTAAAAGTTTGGAAATTGTGAGGCAGATTTTTTTCTGAGGTGCAAAACGAGACAACTCAAAAAGTTTGGAAATTTACAAGCCATTAACCCTATTATGTATTGCCAATAATTATAAATTAAGGACAAAAATTAGTAACACTTCTTTTTCATTTTTTTAAACATCAACGACATTGCCACGTATCTTAAATGACGTATCTTGAACGCATTTTAAAAAAATTTCACATGTGTCGCCACGTATCTTAAACGACGTTCGCATCTTAAAAGTTATATACATGTACTCCTTCCAAAATTGATTAAAAGTTACTCTTTACTATTATGTGTTCTTATTCAAGCCACTCATTTATGCTACAACTCGTATAGAAATTTTTATTAAATTATATGAACACATTTATTTATATACTCGTACCCTCTCATTTCTGATTAAAAAAATAATTTTACAGTTTGAGAAAAATATAAAATATAATATTTTGATAACATAAAGTTCTTGTACTTCTAAGTGATGATGTATACTCCTTTTATATTATTTTAGTGATTAGAAAATAAAAGATTAGAAATCACGAAAACATGTCGATTTACTCCTGCAGCACCACGTTTTGGAGTATATTTTTTGTAGAAAAATTTCGTCCAAATCGCTCGAATTTTGGGAAAAAGTGGACAATGATTTAATTTCTAGGGTTTTTCCGTTGCCGGGATGTTATTCCCGTTTTCTGGCGCCGGCGTTGGTTGTTTTGTATTTTCGACACCACCATCGAGGTCATCTTGATATTGCGACTCTGTTGGTGGTGATGGTGAAGTCTCGCCGCCGTTCGACGGAGTTTTTTTCAATGCGTGTGTTCGAGCTTGTTGTTCGCGACTTGGTACTTTTGGTATAAATGGACTTTGTTCGTACTAATTGTACCACAACCATAATTTGGCACAAGTGACACCAATTAGACCTTCCCAACTGTACCAAATTTGGAACAATTGGCACTAATAAGACTAAAATAGTACCAAATGCACCACAAAAATTTGAGCTAAATTTGGCACATTTGGGATTAATAAGGCTAATTTCGTAGCAAATGTACCAACCCTCATACCGCCCCTGATCTGACTCACCCAGCCTGCGACCCGCGAACCAATCCATGCGCCCTTCATTAAGAGTATTTTTGTCTCAAATTAAAGAAATGACTAAAATTTGTGTTATTGAAAAGGGTGTGCCAAAATTGGAGTTTTATTGTCCATAATGACTATTTCAAAAATTGACTCTAATAATAAATATTAATTAATTAATTAATTAATTAAACTTGTTTACTTATATACATATACTCATTCAATCCGATTAAAAAAGTCTTATGCCTATATATATAGTAATATATTCTATTATCTGAATATTACTAAGTTAATATTAATATTATATTTATAAATACTCGTGTATTTATATACTCATTATTCTCTCAAATTTGATTTAAAAGTAGTTATATATCTTGTCATCAATTGCAAACTCACATAGTAATATGTAATAAACCCCTAAATATTACAAATGACACATATTAAAAAATAAAGTTTCAAGTATAAATTTGAAAATTATACTACAATTGAAGAAACATGTCTCAATCCTGATTAAGAAATAATTTTACAACTCATTTTCGCCACAAATGTATAGTAATCTCCGTTAATAATCTGAATATGTTTATTTATATATACATGAACTTGTTTCTTCCCGATTGAAAAAAATCACAATATATAGTATAATTTTTTTTTTTTTTACAAATTCTCATCATTCCAAACTCGCACATTAATACACGTTAAATACCTGAATATTAAAAATTAAAGTAAACATTAACAAAATATTAATAATTAAATTTCAAGTATAAATTTAAAAATTATACTCCCTCTGTACTCGAAATGGTTTCCACTTTTGTCATTTAGGTCCGTACACGATATGGTTGTCACTTCCATTTATAGTACTAAGGTTCACACAATACATTATATTTAACCTTATATTTTATACTACTCCACTCACATTTATAGTGAGACCCTTACTTCACTTACAACAATACTCACTACTATCCACTACTACCTACTACTTTCTTAAAACTCGGGTCGTCCAAAATATGACAACTATATCGTGGGCGGAGGGAGCACTACAATTTAAAAAACATCTCTCAATCCGAATTAAAAATACTTTTTTACGACTCATTCTCGGTATGTATAGTATCTCGTTTAGTAACATTTACCCATTTATTTATGTGTATACATGTACTCATTTTCTTTCTAATTGAAAAAAGTTACAACTTTTTCACATCTTCAATATTATCACACTGTAAATTTGAATATTTAAAAGTAAACATTATTAATAAAAAATCATGTACTAATAAATCATACAACACACAAAATTAGCCTAAAAGTTATACTCAACCAAAGTTGATTAAAAAAGAATTTTACCATATATTCTTGTCCTAAACTATTCTTTCATCTCTCAAACTCATAGGGCAATACCGATAAATTACATGAACCGATTTATTTATATTGGAAAAATAATTTTACAATTTATTGTCTCAACCTCGTTTACTGTATAGTTTCTAATATTTTATATCTCACAACAAATCATATTTTCTATACACTAATCTAGAACTAACGAAGTATATTATTTATAGAAAAATTAATTGTGTAACTACTCGATTTGTTCTAAAACCCGTAGAGTGATAAATATTTGTTAATTATTAAATAACTCATTTTTTAATATTTATATACACAAACTGTTCATATCCAATTGAAAAAAAAAATCAACTTGCCACATCATAACCTCGTATAGATATCACAATGTATTCATTAATGTTATATATACCCATTTCATATACACGTTACTCATCTCAAATCGGATATATGCATAATTTTACATCTTGCTCTCATCCAAACTCGCATAGTTTTAAGCGACAATGCCCTATATATTATAAAGAGAATATTAACAAATTATATAAAATAAATTTAAAGTATAAATTTAAAAATTATATTACAATTACAAACCCCGTCTCAAGTCCAATTAAGAAGTAATTTCACAACTCGTTTCCGTCAAAACACTTATAGTAATGACCGTATAACCCATTTTTTATATTAACATACTCCGTTCCATGATATTGTTGTCACTTACATTTATAGTAGTAGGGTTTGTATATAATACATTATATTTAATCTTATATTTCTCTCTACTCCACACACATTTATAGTAGGATCCTTACTCCACTGACAACAATACTCACTGCTATCCACTACTACCCACCACTTTCTTAAAACTTGTGTTAATGTGACAACCATATTATGAACAAAAGGTGTAAATAATATTTAGGACAAGTGCAAATAAAAAATACTTGTTTTATTCACCATCTAAAAATAAAACAAATTTACGTTTTTGTGACTCATGTATAATATATACGGTTAATATATATGTTGCGTTATACAGTAATTATTCATCAAATTAAGCTTCTTTTTTTTGATATCTTTTGCACCCTAGTTTCTTTTGCCACTAAATGACAACACATAGTTTATGAAAATTCCACCAATTATGTATTCTTAATCATTAGGCTATAATATATATATACATTGCACACCTCATTCCAATCAAACAGTTAGGACGAGAACATATATAACCATGTATAATAGAATATTTCTACAAAAACTTTGACCTAAGCTGCAACAACATAATTGTGAAAAGATGATGCATTTTTGATAAATATGATTTAAACATGTATTTATAGTAGTCGGAGAAGAAAAAATGAGAAAGAGGTTAGAGAGTATTAAAGAAAATGGCGTTTGATTTGTGTTGGCCTTAAAACCTAAAATTAACAGCAATATGTAAAGTGAAGCAACTCTTATAGTGTGGAAATATAAAATTAAATAATTACATAGCAAACTTACATAGAAATGATAAAAGGAAAAAAAAAGACAAATATTTTCACTAATCACACCTCTCACGTGTTCACTATACACGCATGATGCAAATTATACATTTCGATTCTCGCATTTGATTTCATCCTCATCGGAGATTTTTTGTCTCTTACTCAGCTCGTACTTCGCTGCATCAATCCTTTATCTTTAGATCTGATAATCTTTACGTCAATACTTTCGGTGCAGTAATCTCTTTTTTATCAAGCCATAATTTCTTTAGTCGGAAAAGTCGAAATGAAAGAGCAAAAAGCAGTTGAAATGTGGATGAAATTGATTATAAAGTTATGAAATATATAGGGAGAAAATAACACAAAAAATAGGAAAGTTATTATTAAATTTAATATATGGACATAAATTATATTTTTGTAACTGTTATTATTAATTAGTAATTAGAATTGTATTAAAGTTCATGAATTAAAACCCAAAAAAAGTTGTAATCATCAAAAGCTTTCTTTGATACATACTTTTAGATTGAGATTTTTGATAAATTCATAAGAAAAATCTTTAAAATTCTACCTACACCCGTGATTGGATGTGATGGCGTGAATGAACACGACAATTATATATTGATTGATTGACAGTCCATTACATACCCTTGGTTTTGGTCTTGATTGGCATACTAGAAATTGTAAGAATGGACAGACTGGCTTTGGCGCAGTATTTATAGTAAGCGGATAAGAAGAAAACGCAATGAGAGGCTGTGAGTCTGTGACTGTCGAACTTCCAAAATGTAACCTTTAAATGGGTGGCTGATATTTTATGTTATAAATAATGCATTATATAATTCACTCTAGGTGCCATGTTGTCGACGGAACTTTAGAATTTCAATTAGTTACACCTTTTTTGAAAGGTTAATTTAATCAATTACACTTAATTGTTAGATCATTGATCCAGTTTAAAAAATGGCATAATCTTAAAAAATACTCCCTCCGTCCATGAAATGATTGTCACGTTGTGGAGAACACGAATTTTATGAGAATTATAAATAATAATAAATTATAGCGAGTATTATTGTGAGTAAAGTATATACTATAATACTCTGATATTTCACCTATCTCTAAAAATGGCGAGAGAGTAAAATTTTGGTACGGTGGTACCTATCTAGCATTTGTGGAAATATATAAAATCATACAAATATATAGGTTGTTTTAAATGCGATTAATTTGAAGTCCTTTATTATGGGCATACATCTTTTGAAAAATGGACTTAGTTGGTTGTGCTTTTATTAGCGTACAAAGTTTTGTACCTAGTTGTAACCAATTGATATGATTCATTGAAACTTATCGGCGGATACTTATAGAAGTTATTCATAATAGTAGCTAGTACTACCTTTGTCCCGTTCAACATGTCTTACTTTCTTTTTTGGGTGTCCTGTTCAACATGCCTTATTTCCTTTTTTAGCAAAAATTAAGAAATCACTTTATTCACTTTATGTCACTTTAGCACCACTTTTTATATCACTTTATGTCACTTCAGCACCACTTTATATTACTTTATCAATTAAAAAATACTTTATATCACTTTATTTATTACACTAAATACAATTTTTATCATTTAATTCCCTTCTTTTTAATCCCCGTGCCGAAAAGAAACCAGACATCTTGAACGGGACGGAGAGAGTAGAAGATAGAGATTAATTAAAATCGTCATTATTTTCTAGATACTGTAGTCAGAGTATGAGGGCCTATTTTGTTTTTTTTTTTTTAAAAAGGTCCACATTTTGGCAAGAAAGTATTGTTATCCTATGGCACGTTTGGTTTATGTGATATCGGGTGATTGATAAATAATTAAATTTAATTATACCTTTAGTTTGGATGAGTACTCAGCCCGTGATGGATATCTCAGTCTATGTTCATGTTCCTCAAATGAATAATAACCTATTAAATTTGAGTTGATTAATAATTCATCATTCAATCCGATCTATTGGGCAAATTTTCATCTTTACCCTCAAATTTTCGAGTTACTCTCGTAATTTTTGGTTGGTGATGAAGAAGGGAAAGAAGGATACGGAACCGTGAGAAGAAGGCTGATTAAGAAGCCCAAGAGAGTCGACTCCTTTGATGTTGAAGCTATGGAGATTCATGTTCAGCCTTTCTTCTGTGTAATGTTAAGATTTTATGTTTATGGTAAAGTAGTTTCTATTGATTGCTCTATTACGTCTCTTAGTTGTGCGTGTATGTGTAGTTCTGGTTGGTTCTTTTATTTGTTAATGTTAGGATACTTCTTTTACGACCCGAAGTGCAAACTTGCAAAAGTGAAGGGAATTGCATCATTTTATTAAAAGGACAATTTTGATCTTATAATACATATTTTTATAGTAATCTTTACAATCCAAATAAAATATTAACTTTATTTTAAAAGAACTAAAATCATAATCATAAAATAAATAATTCAAATATTAGAATTATATCATTCTTTATCAATCTTATAGAATGTCCTTCGAACTTAACAAGTTGTTCTTCAAACTTAACACAATTTACGCATGCATATATAATCAATTATAGTTTTTTTAAACCCGATATGTGATTTAATTCAATACTCTCTTCGTCCATAAAAAAGATTCCATCATATGCTGGACACATATTTTAATAAATGAATGAAGTTGTTTAACTGGAATAAGATCTCACTTGTTATGTGAGAGAAAAAGTATAATGAAAAGTTTTTTTTTTCATGAATAAAAATGTGTCAAATAAAAATTTATTTCATGGACGAAATGAATATAATTTATCTCTATAATATACTTATATTTGAAAAGTGATTTACTTGCATTTGCATGCTATTGTACATGATGAGATCTATCCTATGTACATCGGAAGTAAGGCTTGTGGTTGGTTCCTAAGAGGCCACGGTATAAAAATAAAACAAAAGAATGTGTTATCTTCTAGAATACACGCCCACACGTAATGACATCTTCTCCACCCTTCTTCTTTGTTCGTCTTCTACTTCCTTCGAATCTTTTTTTTCCTTCCAATTTCTACTACTATATTAAAAAGAAAAATAAAAAACAAAGAGGAGCAGTGAGAAGGCGACGCGTGGCGGAGGATAGAGAGGGAGGCCGGGCGCTGAGCCGCTGCTCCAGATGTAAATAATAATTTTATAACTAGCACAAAATATTACCCATAGGAGGTTCAACATTTTAATTAGCCTTCTTCTTCCGTGCTTCATTTTTATTCACGAAGATATTCTGTAAAACTAATTAAATATAAACTATTGAAATGGAAGAAAAATGTTGCTCACAATAAGAAATGGAAGAAAAAATGAATTAAAAATGATACTAATAGGATATGTAATGGGATACCAAGGGGACCGAAAATCCTAAATACTTTTAATGAGCTAAACTAAATATGCAAGAACTACCAGGGGAAATCAATCAATCAATTCATAATAGCTGGGTGGATTCCAACATCACATTCATTCTAATGTTTAGGTGGAGTTTTTAAAATTTTTCTTTGTTAATTATCTAACATATGTAATATAACATACATCCATTTCATTCTTTAACATTATAATAATAACAAGCCTTCTGTTTTTAGATAATTTAATTTTCAATTTTTTTTTGTTTCAATTACTCACTTTCAAATTCTGAAAATCATAAAAATAGTTTGATTTCCAATCAACTTGATGAGACTTCTTTTACTGAATATCTTAAGTAAAATTTAATTAATTTAAATATATAGTTTGATTTAAGTGCAATTATGTGGATTATATGTTGTACGTATAAGTATTTTAGTAAAAACATTGAAAAAAAATGTATGATAGTAGTATATTATTATGTGGATTATATTTATTAGTTGTATCTATATATCTTTTGGGAAATTTATTAGTATAAGTTTTGATGAATTCCAAAACCGGCTGACCCCAACCGAGTAGATGTTGCCAGTACCTAATGTTAGAATTTAGGCTCGCTGTTTGAGCAAAGTTAAGATTTTATCTTTACAGGTCTCCAGCTGAAGATGGCAACAAGGCGTCACTCAGACAGAACATCAATTGTGAAGAAAGACAACTGAGAGTTCATTTGTTCAGATGTAAACAAAGGGAAGTCTTCAGAACATCAGTTGAAGGAAACCAACTGAGCGTTCATCAGATGAGAAACAGTTGAAAGGAAGAGAACATCAGATGAAAAAGAAATCATCTGAGGGTTCAAACCCAACTGAGTAAAGAAGTGGAAGACAACTGAGGGTTCAGTTTCAGAACCTCAGTTATAGAATCTGAACAAGGAGTTCAACTGTTTTGAAGTTCAAAGTCAGCTGAGAACTCGACAGATAGGAACATCAGCTGAAGATCACTCAGATGAAGGTCAAGACTTTCAACCGACAAACCGAAGTTGACTGTCAAAGATTTGAATTTCAAAAGGAAGTCACATGAGGGTTTGACCGTTCAGTCATTACCCCATCTGGCCCAACACAAGGCTGTCTCAGATGGAAAGCAGAAGAGCACAGATGCCATATCAGGAAAGTCTGCAGAGATGAGAGACAAGCCATCGCTTTCAACCGATCAGAGATCGACTGCTCCTCCAACGGCTAGTTGATTCTCTCCGCCTATAAATAGAGGCATCATCTCATTCGAGAAGGATAGACATGCAGATAGACACATAGACGACGAAAAATTCAAGAGCTTTCTCGAGAGAAATCAAAGCAAATCTGCAACATCATCATCTAAGAGCATCAGCAGCTGAGAGTTCCAATTTGAGAGAACATTAGTAGCTGAGGGTTCCTAGAATTCGAAACTGTTTTTGATCTTAGGTTGAGTGTTTATTCGTTCAAGCCTTAGATCCAGCTCTCATTCTTGATCGAGCTGTAGTTGGAAATCCTACCCTTTCTCACACCCTAAAAAGTGTGCTAGGACATTACTCTTCCTGTAATTGAGTAGTTAGGTCGTCAAGTACCCGCAAACTTGACTTAGGCTGTTTAGTGCCCGCAAACTAAACTGTAACGGTTGCTCAGCCCGCATAAGTTGAGTGGAACTGTCCAGAAGAACTTGGACTGAGGTGTGTGGACTCACATCTCCCCGTGGACGTAGGAGTTCTCTCCGAACCATGTAAATCTTGTGTGTCGTGTTGTTTTGTGTTCAGTCATTATTTTGCATATCTCAACTGACAATCTAACCGCATACAATCTGCATACTTTCACAACAACAGTTTTGGTTTTGACCAACCGTGCATAAAAGCGTGAGTTTGATTTTACGAGTTTATTTTCCACCACATTCCGCACAGCACCAATCTTCCAGCTGAGGTTGCTTACTCAGCTGTGAGATCCCAACTGAGTCCTCTCACTCAGTTGAAGTTGATTTCAAGTGTTAAGTTTTTCGAAAGTTAAAAATCCTAACTGGTGTATTTCCCCCCCCCCCCCCCATACACCAGTAACTCGTATCGGGACCATCAATATCCATTCAAGGCTTTCAATCAAAGCAAATCTTACTCTGTCGAAGCATAGCTGCTTGGGTGCTCTCCCTTCCTTGGAACTTTCGCGCATTTCTTTCCTTCCAAATCTCATAAATGGCCACTGATAGCACTGCTCTATACATCATCTATTTTCCCGACTTCGAATGGCATTGAGAATGCATATAACTCCTCTCTTGATCCCATACATCACCAATCCTTGGAATACCACTCCATGTAGTAAGTTCTTACCAATGAATCGCTGCAGATTCACACTTGAAAAAGAGGTGTTGGGTTGTCTCATTCTCCTTCTTGCATAGAATACATAGCTACTCATACCTCACTCCAAATTTTATTATGCGATCACATGTTGCTAGTCTATTCAAAATCGCCAGCCATGTATTGAAGATAGACTTTGGAGGAGCTACATTCTGACTCAACATTTTGTGCCATGGAACTCTTTGGAAATCTCCTCTCATTGAGATATATGTTTGTCGAATAGAAAACTTGTCTTTATTAAGAATACCCGCACCTGCTGAGAAGTCATTTAAGTATGATCTTGCTCCAATAATCTTGCAAATAACCCATGAAGCTTGGTGTGGGATATCCATCTTGAGAATATTCTGTTGTTTGACATAGTAGCCGTGAACCCATCGCACCCAAATTCTGTCTTTCTTATGAGATAGGTTCCACAGCTGCTTGCAAATGGCTGCCCTATTCCACACTTTCGCACTAGTGAGATTCCATCCCCCCTGCTGTTGTAGGTAAGCAAAGATGCTCCCAAGCAACAAGAGCACCTTTGGAGAGGCCTGATTTTCCTGTCCACAAGAAGGTTCTACAAGCCGATTGAATAACTTTTAAAACCTTTTGCGGCATAAGGAAAATCTAACTCTAGTAAGTTTGAATGCTAGTGAGAATAGATCGGACCAATAGGAGTCTTCCCGCATAAGAGAGCAGTTTGGACGACCAACATTCTATTCGTGCCAAAATCTTTTGTATGAGTGGTTGGCATTGTGATATGGACAACTTCTTCGATGAAAGAGGAACTCCAAGGTACTTGAAAGGGAGTTCCCCTTTACTCATGCCAAACTCATGTAAAATTCTGTCTTGGTAGATTGCCCTTACACCTCCGAAGTAGATACAGCTCTTCAATTGGTTTGCATGAAGCCCTGATGTTGTAGAGAACTTCATAAAAGCTCTCATTAGATGCTGCATGGACTATAAATCCCCCTTTGAAAATAATAAAAGGTCATCAACGAAGCATATATGAACAATATCAAACTTTTTGCATATAGGGTGATTTTTAAATCCCTTTTCATTCTTCAGCTCCATGAGGCATTTTTGCAAATATTCCATAGCCAATACAAAGAGATAAGGGGAATGGGATCCCCTTGTCTCAAACCCTTCTTGGCAGCAAACAACTTGGTAATATTCCCATTGACATTAAAAGAGTAAGACACCGTAGTCAAGCAACTCATAACCCACCCAACAAACTGGTATGGAAAGCCTAGTTCCAACATAACAAATTTGAGAAACGACCATTCTACTGAGTCATAAGCCTTCTGGATGTCGATCTTTATCATACAACTTGGTGAAATCCATTTTCTATTGTAGCTTTTCATAAGTTCATGGCTGAGTAATATATTATCAAAGATATTCCTGCCCTTGATAAAGCTAACTGGCTTTCACCCACTATCTCACCAAGAACTGATTGGATTTTGCTGGCTATTGCTTTAGAGATAATCTTATAAAGAATAGAGTAACAAGCAATTGGTCTAAACTCCTTTATAGTACTAACTGTATGAACTTTAGGTAAAAGGGTGACTAAAGTGAGATTGAACTCTTTTGGCATCAGTCCAGTTTTGAAAAAATCTTGCACAATAGTTATCACCTCATTGCCAATCAAGTTCCAGTTATGTTTGAAAAAATAAACATTAAATCCGTCAACACCTGGAGCTTCGAAGGAATTCATGCTAAATAGAGTATCTGTGATTTTAATGCTTGTAGATTCTCTGCATAAAACCTGCTGTTGCAGAGCATTAAGAGTAGGACCTCTCTTGATGATGTTCTTGTCTACCATCGGAATGGAGTCAGCTGAGCTACCCATCAGATTCTGATAGAAACTCCTTACTTCCTATATAATCTTTTGTTGAGAACTACACCTTGATCCATCTGCTCTTACAAGGATTTTGATTGCATTTGAGCTGTGTCTAGCTTTTGTAAAAGCATGGGAAAACTTGGTATTGGAGTCTCCTAATTTGATCCACTCCACCTTTGCTTTCTGTTGCCAGATTTGTTCTTCAATATTGCTCCAATTCTCAATATTTGTGAGGATTTGTTTCTCAGCAGTTATGAGTTCTACACTCATATTATCCTGGGCCATATTCTGTTGAGTTTCCAGTAGACTCTGTCTTAGTCCTTCAAGCTTTTCAAGAATTTTCCTATAATGACAATTATTCAACATCTTCAAAGGTTGCTTGAGCTTTTTCAGTTTGTGCCAAATATTCAGCAGCTTGTTTGAATGGCAATGAATAGTCCAATGTGAACTCATAATCTGAGGGAATTCTTGATGAGAAGTCAAAACATTTAGGAATCTGAATGGACTTGTTCTCTGCATAACTTCTTGATTGATGAGTAAAATCTGAGGGCAGTGATCAGAAATAAGTTTCTCACTCAATTCTACCACTACATTAGCATAATTCCTAAACCAAAAGGTATTGGCCATACATCTGTCAATTAGAGAAAAAATTCTCTCTTGTCCTTCTTGATTATTATTCCATGAGAATTCATTTCCTATTCTCCTCAGTTCAGTAAGCTCATTTGATGTTAAGCACTCTAAGAAATCTTTTAGTTCTGACATGGTAACTGGATTTCCATTTCTTCTATCTCCATAGTGTAGAACTGCATTAAAATCTCCCCCAACTAACATAGGCTCCACTGTACTTTGACAATGGTTACTAATAAAAGTCCAAAGAGATTTCCTGTGCTCCATAGTATTATAAGCATATACAACAAGCATCTTAAATTGCTTACCTGCTTGTTTATCAGTGATCCAACAAGCTATGCTCTGATCATGGTTCTCAATATGCACAACATCTGCTTGTCTTGGATTCCATCCTAACCAGATCCTGCCACTAGGAACATGACTGTAATTGTGGAGGAATTCCCACTTAATGTTTAGTTTTGCTGAAATTTTCTTGGTAACTCGAGTTTCCAATAAAGCCACCACATCCACTTTAGTTCTATGCAAAAAGAGCTTTAACTCTTATGTTTAAGGGTATATTGCAACCCCTCACATTCCATATAATAAACTTCATGTTTGAACAAAGGGAAAGGGTCCCCCGCCCCTTTGTTCCAAATTGAGAGCACCATTTCCTTCTTGAAATAGTTGATAAGAATTTTCAATGCGAATTCCACTAGTAGAGGTAGTGGGGGTTGATTTATGTGCAGTTCTCTTCGGTATAGCCCATTCCTCCCTCTGCTTAGGAGACAAAGATACTACTGGATCTGCAGACTTGTTTTCCATTGCTTGGATTGTCTCATTGTGTGCCTGGCTGGCTGCAGGCTTTTGCACATTTTGCATCTCAATCTCCTTAGCTTTAGGTTGCCATTTCTATTTCTTCAAAGCTTCATGATAGCTTTGAGGTTTTATTAGGGCTGCCTTTGGATCCGGTTTTTCGGTAATTAACCGGAACCGGTGTTAACCGATTCGGATCGGGTACCCAATAACCGGTTTTATTGGTTTCGGAGGCGGGTTCGGTTACCTCCTCTACACATTTTTCGGTTACCCGTTAATAACCGAATCCGGTCGGGTACCCAAAATAACCGGTCAATTTTACACTTAATTTAAAAAAAATATATATATATATATATATTAATATATTATATCTACTTATTAATTATTATAACCCTAAATCACTCTCTCAGCCCCCCCTTCCTCGCTCTCGACTCTTGTCTCACTCTCACTCTGCCTGCTCTCTTCTCATCTGTCTTCCTCTTCGCCGCCGGTCAACATGTCAGTCATCACCGGCACCAGGCCGCTGGCGCTCCGCCGCGAGCCCACCACCATCTCCGCCCGTCCGCCGGCTGGCGGCTGCACAATTCAATTCGCCATTTCAACTCACAACTCACAAGGTACACAATTTCAACTCACAATTGACAATTCGCCATTTCCTTCTTAATTCAAAGGAATCTTTACCTTATTTACTAAGTTGCAAGGAATTCTTATACAATTTGTCTGTAATTTTCCATTTTTCCTTAGTTCATGTGTTGGTATGTTAGTCTTATTTCTATGAATACACTAGATCACTTCTCTTTAATTTCAAATTAATTGTTGCATCAAATTGCTGCTGAATTGTTGCTGGTGACGGCTATAATGCTAAAATTTTAATGAATTGTTTAATTTGCTGGTGACGACTATGAATACAGACTATACAGTAGATCACTTCTCTTTAATTTGATGTTTTTTTGTTAATTTTTGCTACAATAATGCTGAAATTTTAATGAATTGTTTAATTGTTATTTGTCTTGATTTATTGCTTATTTTTTCTGTTCATTTAATTCGATCATTCATATGTTTAATTGTTGTTGAATTTTGTTGAAAAGTCATTTAATTGTTGCTAATTTTTGCTACAATGAAATGATGCTGAAATGTTGATGAATTTGTTACATATATTGATTCTTGTAATCTTCTTAATTGTAGATGGCCAAGACGAATAAAAGCGGACAACCTACATATCAATCTGAAACACAAGCTAGTACTAGTAAGCTTGTAGTCAGTGATGATGAGGAAGAGAATTGGCCCAATCGTGAGAGAATAGATTTAGACTATATAGAAGAGAAAGAAGGAGAAGAAGAGAACGAGCAACAACAGCTGGCTAAGAGGCCTCTGAGGGGCAGCCGCGCCTCTAAGCGTAAGAGGCTAGTTTCTGGTGCCGAAATCGAAGAAGGGAGAAGACGGAAATCAACTCGTACATCCGATATGTGGACAAAATTTGATCCTGTCACTGTTGAGATGGGAGAACCTCCTATAAAGAAAGATAAGGCCAAATGCAAGACTTGTGGAATGATGATTGCAGCTGATACATCAAAAAATGGCACTACAACGATGTGGAAACATTATGAGAAGTGTCAGGAGAAGAAGAACAAAGCAAAATTGAAACAAACCATGCTCAACTTTCAAGAAAGCACCGATAGAACAGGGACGAGGATGTTGACAACATGGAGTTTCAACCAACTTGAGTGCAGAATTGCATTGGTTGAATGATTATTCTTGATGAGCTTCCTTTCAAGTTTGTGGAGCGAGAAGGATTCAGGAGATACACACATCGTCTATGTCCTCAATTCCAAATCCCTAGCAGACACACAATTCAAGCAGATTGTGTGAAGATGTTTTTGGAGAAGAAAATGTTGTGAAGAGCTTCTTTCAGAAAGAGGGCATGGGGAGAGTCTCGATCACCACAGATTGCTGGACTTCTATTAATAACACAAATTTTATTTGTATTACAGCACATTGCATCGACAAAGATTGGGTCTTGCACAAGAAGATCATCACCTTTCGAAAGATTTACAGCCACAAAGGGGATGATTTGGGTGCTTCTATTATATCATCACTAGAGGAGTGGGGGTTGAAGAGATTGCTTTGCTGCACAATGGACAATGCATCGGCAAATGATGTATGCATTCGATACATGAAGCCAATTATTGATAGTTGGAACTCGAGTGTAGCTGGTGGGTATTTTCTTCATGTGCGTTATGTTGCACACATTCTGAATTTGGTTGTCCATGATGGATTAGAGGAGATTGGCTTGTCTATGAGACGAGTTAGAGAAGCATGCAAGTGGACTAGGGGTTCACCAGCCAGGATTGAAGCATTCAAGAAAACAATGGAGGCTTGTAAACTTGATGTTGGACTTCCAAGTTTCTTTGCTTAGACGTGCCGACAAGATGGAACTCAACATACTTGATGTTGGAGGCCGCCATGCCATATGCATCTGCCATTAGGTATTTTGCAAGGGTTCACGATGACTTTGCCAATGATCTCAAGGAAAATATGTACAAAAATCAGCCTATCGGAGTTCCTGAAGATGCTGATTGGGTAAAGGTCAAGATGATGATGGAATATCTTGAAAAGTTTTATGATCTTACTGTTCTTGTCTCCTACACCTCATACGTCACATCGCACCATTTCTTCAAAGAAATGTGCAACATCTTCGACCTTATTTATGAGTTGGAGTTGAATCCAGATGAAGAGGTAAAAAACATGGCAGAGAAGATGAGGGAGAAACTTGGTAAGTATTGGTTGGAGCAGGACGAGTTGAATCCTAAAATGAACAAAATTTTCTATATGGCTGCATTGTTGGATCCGAGGCAGAAATTGAAACATGTGGAGATGTGTTTGGCTGGGGTCTGTCAGCGATATATTAGAAGCACAAGATATGATTTGATTTAGTCAAATTTCTGTGTAAATATTTCCTTGATTTGTTTTCCTTATTTGTATCTTGTAATCTGTTATATAATAGTGTTAATCTCTCTTAAATCCTCAATTGAGGAAAACCAATATTCTGTCAGGGTGTATGGCGAGGAGAGGGCTGTCCAATTAGTGTGTGAAGTGAGTAACTCGTTGAATGAGTTGTTCGAGTTTTATAAGAAAGAGAAGACTGTTGTGCCACTTATTCTAGATTCAAGAGCCAATGCATCTACAATGGGACAAGCAGATTGTCGAGGCAGATGTAGTCGATACACTACTCTACTTGTAGTTACTGATGAACAACTCGATGCTTTGCTGATGCCTCAGAGATCACTCTCTATTTTACAAAGAAAAAATATGTGATGACTCAAGAAGAGGTTGCTTCATTCAAAGTTCTTGACTGGTGGAAAAAACACGGACCAATCTTCCCCGTGGTACACATTTCTTAATGATGAAGAGGGTGTTCCTGAAACCCAACTAGAGAAAAAATTTGAAACTGGTGAGTATTTAATAATTCTTATTTCTTAAGCATTGAATTCCAATTTACTAACTAAACCAAATTAACTAATTGTTATTTGTTTATTTATTTGTTTCTTACAGTGTTGAACTCACTTGGAATGAGAGGCCAAAAAGAGGCGAGGCAGGCGGAGGCGAGTGGGCAGACGAGTGCAACTTGATTGCTTAAAGCCTTGAAGACTATTTGGAAGTTGGAACTTTTTATTAATTTGTTTGATGGTGATGCTGTTTTGAATTACTGACTATTTGTTACTTTGTTGTTGGCATGTTTCTTGTTGACTGTTGACTGTTGACTGTTGTTGTTGTTGTTATTGACTTGTTGGCTTGTTGTTGAAGTCTTGAATTAATTTGGAAGTCTTGAATTGTTTGTTTTTTTTGCATTGCATGATGTTGCTGCTTTGAATTGATTCATGGGTTGAAAATTACAGGTTATATAATAGAAAAATAGAGGCTATAATTCATTTTTTTTAAATTGGTTATTCTCATCGGTTAGTCGGGTAATTACCCGAGTAACCGATTTATAAGAGGTTAGGGTATGTTTTCGGTTAGTCGGGTACCCGCCTAACCAAACCGATCGGTTATCGGGTACCCGACTAACCACTTAGGGTTGGTTAGCGGTTACCATTTTAGTGTTTTTCGATTTTGGTTACCCGAAAATTCGGTTTGGTTATTTTTCGGGTAACTGAATAAGCAGCCTAGGTTTTATAGCATTGCAATTATGTTCAGCTTGTTGGCATTGTTTACAAAATGAAGGAATCCAATCATATATAACCCCTTGCTCCACTTGTTTGCCATATGCTCCTTCAATCATCACCTGGCTGTGTTACATCAATTTTCACAAGAAGCGTTGCATAGGAAATTCTACTTTGTGTGGTAGTGCATTCATCTGCATAGAGTGGTTGTCCAAGCGCACTACCAATTCGGCTCAATGAGCTTGCACCCCAACAATTAAGGAGGAGGTTGGGGTGCTGAATGCACAAGGGTACCACCTTTAGAATCTCCTTTTCAAAACAAAACCTTGATTCCCAAGCTTTCACAATCATAGGTTTAGATGCTATCATGTGTAGCCCTGTAAACAAAACCTGATCTCTTTCTTCCATGCTATTGAATCTAACCACGAAATATCCCTCCATATGATAAAATATTTCAGGTTTATTCAAAATACTACACTGTTTCATTAAGAACGTGCTAAGATAGGAAATAGAAGGAGATTCTCATATAACATAGAGTATGATAGCATGCTTCCATTTCTCAGCTTCAATCTCAACATCAAATTTCACTAAACACGCTGTAGGAATTCCATTTTTCAATGTGGGAGGCACATAATTGAGTTTCACACCTGCTCGTGTTAGCTGAGGCATGGCCTGCTTCGGAGGATCTTTCATCTGTTCTTCCTCCACTGCTGTTTCAGATCCACGTTGAGAAACTTCCATATTAAGCGTCCTATTCTCCGGTGGAACTTCGATTTCAGCTGAATTCAACGGCAATTTCTCCGCTTCAGAATTTTGCACTGGTACATCCATTTTCTCTTTTCCTTTTGAAGAACTCGGCAAATCTGGTACTATAATCTTCTGAAAACTCTCTGTTGTGAAGTAGATCCTGGTGTGCGCTGATGATTCCCTGAGCTCTGTAGGATTATCTTCCTCGGTCGAACTCGCGTTTTCCCCATCCGTACAATGGCAGGCGCACGTTAGCCAGTGAACGATAACATGCGCCGAGAGCTCTCCCGCTTTTGAATATATAGTTTTGAAGGGTTTAATCTTTTTTTTTGGAACAAAGACAATTTGAGTAGGACGACCTAAAGGAAGAAGACATACATGTACAAGTTTATAAATTCTAAATGGATCATTTGAACATTAATCGATATGCCTATCGTTGACATTCCTAATTATAAGCTAAGACACGAGAAACAAAAATAATTTTCTATTGTAATCATTAACTGACTAAGGATTAAAACATCGAACTTATTGAGAGAAAGATTGAAAACAAAAATGCCTACAACAACTAAATAAATACATTTCTGTATAATAAGATTACCAACACCGGACTACTATCGACATGTTTACATGAAACCTTTTCATTTTTTCTATTCTTAGTTTTCTGAAATATTCCATATGTGCCTCTTGAAAATATCTAATGTTGAAGCCAAAACTAATTATGGCATACAATGTAAAAGATTAATTCAAAATTTAATTAGCCATATATTTGTCGATCTTTAACTAAGGTAATTAGTGATGTCAATTTCTGAATTTATTAGTCTAAACGAATGGGGTTATATTATTTATAATAAATACTTCCTCTATTTTTTTGTTTTTTTATGTCGCCAGAACCCACAGCCGCTATCTTCGGTGTGCACTGGGCAAACCCCTGTCCCTTGTGCAGTAGCCTGCAAACCACACATGGCAAGTAAATCACACTTTTCAAGTACATGTTTGGCAGGCTCAACCTATAGAGGCGTGTCATGACTCATGGGGTTCGAACATGAGACCTTTCAATCTCAAACGCCCACTCTTACCACTAGGCCATCCCCAAAGGGACAATAAATACTTCCTCTAGACGTTATTAATGGAAGACGAAAAAGGAAAATGGAACGTTATCAATGGAGTGGGGAGTATTTACTTGCACTGTTTAAAAATTTTACGTGTATTAGTCAACGTATTTTAGACATGTATGAATAATAAAACCAATTTTTAATTGAGTTTAGGATGAGAATCTGTAGAAATTCAGTTTGAAAAATATTTAATGGATAAGTATCTGAACTATAAATTGACTTTTCTAATTAGTTGGCTAAATTGGAAAATATTATAACATCTTTTAAGCAACACATGAATTTTTAGGAGAAAATTAGCTTTTATGTTTTGTTTGATTACTTTTTATGTTTAAGTATATAAATTATATCGTAAAATTATTTTCCATCGACTTTCGACGGATTACTTACTAGTATACTACTATATTGTTGCAGGTAATGTGCACTTATGTTCTATTTGTCCATAAGTTAAGGAAATTATAATTATATTTATTTTGTTTTATGGTTAATTATCATTATATATTACTAAAAGAAAAATGATTGTTACTTTGAAAAAATCCTATGTAGCACTCCTCTTAATCCTCCCTTCTCATTTATTTTAATTCTCAAATTTTCTGAATTTAAAATCAATATTTATTATATTTATATTCTTTTATTTTTCACTTTCATTTTTTATTTATAGTTTACGATTAGATTTTATTTTTCCTTCCAACTCACGTAATATTCGCGGCTCACATATTCTTATATATTCAATCGCTTCTTATCTTCAACTAAGAATTTCTTTCTCACATAATGCTGAAGAGAGTTTTAATCAGGTACTGCTTTTTTTTATTGCTTCTATGTGGATTTTGAATTATATATTCTTTTAGTATTTTGTTTTCGAAGAAGAATGTAATGAATTTGGTATGAATATATTTTTGTAGTTTTCTTGATTGATTGTAATGAATTTGGTGCAAATATTTTATATGATCTCATATTATATTATCCAATGGTAATGATTTAGAATTGAATGAATTGAATTTGATCATATTTGGCGTACCATATGTAGATTCAATTTGCGCCGCAACATTTGATTCAATATGCTGAAATTGAGTGTGGATGTTGTGTTTATTGTGTTTTTGTACTTTTAGATGATCGATGAAAGATTTTTCTATGTATTTTGCTCCGAATATATACATATGAGTTGGCAGCACTTATATAGTCAGGATTTGATCGAATTATTTGTGAGGTGTGATTTAGCGTTCTTTTTTTTCCCTTTGATTGCAATTTATTTCAATCTCAATGTGTTTGTGAATTTTGTTAGCTATCCACAAAGTATAATTTTGGTATAATATTAGGTTTTCTGTTTTTTTTCCCTTCTATATAATAGATATTCGAAGGTTCTTGCTAACCTCTCTGGAACTGTCAACATCCCATCCAAAAAAAAAAGTTCGTATCCCCACTCTATCATGCAATTATATGTGTTAATGCTCTCTTTGTGTACTTAATTACATATTTCTTATTATTAACAAAGGAAGTTGTCGACTTTCTGCTTGAGTTGCGTCAATCAAAGAACAAGGAACCAAACTATGTTGAAAGTGAACCCATTAATTCAAATATATAGGTGAATATTTTGGAAATTAATATGAATAAATCAACTAAAAGTATGTTAATACAATCAAAGGACCAATAGAGAGAAGAGACATAAATAGCGAATAATACTTTATTGGTTATCAGACGAGGACAAATAGTACACTTAGTTTATAATTAAATTTGGATTAGAATCGTGATCGACGGGATAAATCCGACCTAGAACTGTGGGGTAGACGGTTTTTTTAAATTTAATTTGCAGTTAAAGATTTTCACAATAAAAAAAATTCTTACCATTGTTTAATAAATTTGTTATCTTATTAAATAATAAATTTCCGTCAATTTTTTTGACGGGTTATACGCTAGTTTAGTTAGAATCGATTAATATAAATACATATTATGTGTGATGACGGAAGATGCCAGTTAACTCGTGGTAGATTGACGAGGCCGTCGTTAGCACTCGCAAAATAAATTTGTAGCCTATGCCCACAGCTATATAGATAGCGGGAAGAACATTTTCAATTCACGAGGAGTTGATAGTATCTTTCTCTTGCCTCCTTCCACCGGTGTTGCAAAAAGGTTTTGATTTTGGTCACAATACCTTTATTGGGCAAAACGCTGTAAACTAAATAACTGAAACTAAAAGAAGAATTGTTCAATAATCAAAAGTAACCTGGCCTAGTGACTTAACTCAAATAATGTGAACGCTTACTCGGTCATCGGTGCAAATATATTTATCACATGCATGTATCGTTGGTTATAGGACTTGAATGCTGAGATTCTTTTTTACTCGTCACGCTCTCAACAAACCCTTCCCTGACCTATCCTTACTTAGTTGGCGACGCACCGCCGGCTCCCTACTCTGGGCAATACCTCTGTCGGAATCATCATTCAGTTTTTTTTCCCAGAGAGCATTAAAATCTAGAAAGGCCCAACAAGGAATCATCACGTCTTGCCCAGTAGGGTAGACACCTTCTTCTAATGCTAATCGATCTTAACTAAGATAAGTTATGGAAAACACTTCTACCTCTTAATTGATTTGTGATCTAATATGTCTTAAGTGATTAACGGCCTATTAACCCCTTAATCGTATTACACCAAATTGGAACAGACTCATTAACATATCGAGAACACATGCATGCAATTATCAAGCACAATTTAGACCTCTCGAGTTTATTGGTTCATATTTAATTCATCGTTGTTCAGACCAGGTGAGAGAAACTTAGCTAGACATACTTAAATAAACAAAAGCAGAAGAGATAAAAGAAAACATACTTGAATTGAAACAAAATATAATTTGAACGTCTTGGGCAATGGCGGACTCCGACGTTGCTGGAAAGAACATAAATGAAAATATAAAAATACTAAAGTAAAAGTGAGCCGAAGCTTCTAACTAACAATGAGTAAAATCTGATCTATCGGGAGTAGTAAAAAGTAAAAATCCGTTTGTGCATGATTTAAAGAAGTATTTATAGAGGCATGTGTAGAGTTTCTGATGGGCCTAGCCCAGAGTCGTGGGCTTGGCCAAGGGTTGCCTTCTTCTGCAAGACTTTCCTTCTTTAGCTGCTGCCCAAATATACTTTCCTTCTTGGGCAGCTATCCAGATTCTTCTTTCCTTGTTAAGTGCTGACCAGATTTGTCCATCCTTATCTTCAAGAGATTTGATGCGATCCGAATCTATATGGATAAGGAAAGATTGACTTGGTTGATTTCCGTCCTTATCTGCTTCTTTGGATAAGATGCATTCGTCCATTGCCCAGATGCAAGCTCTGGACGGTCAACGGACTTCCTCTGAGCAAAGTCCTTGTATTGGGCAAAGCGAACCCATTGAGCAGCGACACATTTGATGCTAACTATGTTGTTCAAGCTGGAGTTTCTTCAGCTGCCCAGTGCCTTGTATCTGCAACCTTCGCCTTTTTCACGGAATATATAATTGTATTGCCAAATGCAACAGCTCTGCCCAAAACGCACTTGTTGTCCAAATTGTGCCCTCCCAAACTCGAAAAGACACAAAAGACTAGACAAAGACTCGATCTAGACACCTTAAATACACACAAAATAATGACAAAATATGGACTCATCATAGATCTTGCTATTAATTAATTATTTGAATAATAAACTAATAGACATTTTTTGCAAAACAAAATAACATTCATATGAACTCATGTGGAATTTTCTCCATTTTCCATTCCTATATTATTTGAATGTCTTTGATCATACTTAGTTGGCCATAAATTTTATTAATGTTAGTAAATCTTATTTGCTCATTAATATTTTTCAATCAACCAATTAAAATTGGAGGTACAAAAGCAATAATTATGTCACTGTATTAATTCATTTTCTATTTTGATATTGTATTGTTTACTTATAAATCATATAATTTCACAACTCAAAATGCAAATACACGAGAAGAGTAATTATATCGTACACTTTAGAACTGTGGATTGTTCTATATTTAGCTTATGCTACCTTGAATTCATGTTTTTGTTTATTTTTGTTTATTTCTTTGTTCTGTCTATACCATCATGACATTTTATAAATAGATAAATAAAGTTACATATTATGTTTTTATGTTTTCAAATGAAATAGAAAAGAAAAAAAAAATATTTGTTGTTGAACTTTATCAAAGATGTGGCTTGCGCCGATGAAGCTACATCTACAATAAGGGAAATGAAGATTATGATTTCACTACAATGATTTCGATGATGTAGGAGTGTCGAAAGAATGAGGGTCGATGCAAGAATAATTTCTCAATTCCTCTGTTTCATTATTTAGGATATTCTTTTTGTAGATAGCAGCAAGCATGATTCTATTCCTCTTTTGTAATATTGGGACGCTACGCTCACAGAGTGCACAAAACTCTTCGTAATCAGGCTCCAGGTTCCACAAGAAAAACAACAACAAATGATTGTATGCAATGATATTTTAAGCACAAAACGTTAACATCAAAATCTTTCACCATATTCAATATTATTCCAGCAACTCTTGATTCCTTAATGGTATCCTTTGTTTTTTCATAAGAGACCGAAATGGGAGATGGTAGAATCATCAAAATACAAGTAAATGAAAAATGAAAAAATAAAAATAAAAATATATGGCTCCATATAGGCGATAAAAAGGGCATGCAATCATTGACGGATTTAATATCATTTACATATTATATTATTGTAAATTATGTATATATACAACTCTTCCTTGACTCCAAAAAATCGACAAGATTGCAAATCAGTCAATAGTCAAATCGACTACAAATCTGATGAACTTCCACACAAGTTTTGCTCAGAGGTATAGAAGCTTCAACAAAACTATGAGTGATGAAGAAGAAGAAGAATTCTAAAATTATACTCTAATAAATTACTTTAAAATATTAAAGTTAAATTATAGTAAGTATAACTATGTATGTTTAAGATGTGAACAAATTGTAATATTTTTACACGAAAAGAATTGGGTGCATGTATATAAATAAACAGTTCGAGTTATTAGCGAACATTACTATATATGTTGTGACAGGGAACGATTAAATACTATTTTTCTTTTCTTTTTTCAATTGGGATTGAGATGGGTTTTTTAAAGTGTATTGAGAATAAGGGTAAAAAGATAAAAAGTGGGTAGGTCTCATCACTTTGAATGATTTAGAAGTGTTAAAACTTTCCTTATTTGGAAGATGACAATATGAATGAGACACCTAAATAAGAAAATGATGACAATATGAGTGAGTCAGAGAAAGTATAATTTTTAAATTTATACTTGATACTTACTTTTTAATATTTGAATTGTTGATGTTTCCTTTTTAATATAATATAATATTTACTTTATGATAGTTAGATAATAGCATATATGTTGGGGAAATTAGTAAGGTTTTGATTTATACCAAAACCCAACTGACTCCAACCAAGTACACGAGCCTTTGAATCGTTTTAGCTATAGCATCTTGTTTGAGCGTAAGAATTTTATCTTTACAGGATTGAACTGAAGAAGTCAGCTGAAGAGAAAGGCAAACTGAATCAAGTCATAAGACAACTTAGTCAACTCAAGAACTGGGTCATGTAGTTATCTGTGTTCAGTGATGTTGTAGTTGCAAGTCTTGAAGTCTGAAGAAAAAGGCTTACAAGACTGAGAAGAATGACGGACTTGAATTCGAAATTCAAATTACTCAAAGTACAAGAAAGACTGGAACTTTCCTTTTATGGACCAACAGTGAAGACATGCAGAAAAGCAGGACTCACAGTTACTATTTATGGAAAGTTTGCAGAGATTAGGTGAGAAGCCATACTTTTGATGGCAAAGGTCAAACAACTCTTTCCAAGGGCTAGTTCGACCTCACCTCTATAAATAGAGGCATCCCTCCATGCGAGAAGACTACTGAATGAGCGCATAAAGAATTCAGAGCAAGCAATTCAAAACAATCTCTCGCAACAAGCAAGGTTCTAAGTATTTGAAATCAAGTTGTAGAGAGTTCTTTCCTCCTTCTTGAGCTTTCTTCTATTCTCCCAAGAAGTATTTCTTTGATCGAGTTTAGAAGTCTACACCCTTGCATCTTTCTAAGTAGCCTCACTGTAATCTGTTCGAGTCTCTAACTTTTAGATTTGAAAAACCTCCACTTCATGTGTTGTAGGTTTTCTTGTTGGAAAACAACCTCAACCCCTTTCTTAGGTCCCTTTGAAACCGCAATCAAAGAACTAGGTTGTTGTGAACCCGCAATCACAACATAGGTTTTGTTCAAACCCGAAATTGAACTCTAGGTTGTGTTCGAACCCGTAATCAAACTGTTTAGGCTATTTGGTGCTCGTAAACCAAAGTTAATGTTTGGGTAGTACGCGTAAACTATCCCAGTGGATTACCAACACCTCAAGTTGGTCGTGGACATAGGAATTAATCTCCGAACAACGTAAAAACAACTGTTTTTACTTTCAGCTATTTAGGTTATAGTTTGAGTTTCTAACCGAACTAGTTGCATGCATTCAAGTTTTAACAAACTGCACTAAGTCTTGTGAACTGACCTTCGCTTAAAAGGTTTTTCAGTTAAGTAACGAGATAAACAAATTTCCACCACTTTCCGCACACCCTCTGAAAACCATCAGTTACGTTGACACAATTGACTCTCAGTCCAAGAAGTCAACTGCATTTCCAAGTGAGCGACTGCTCCAACTGACTTTCATAGTTGTCGAACTAACTAAATTAAGAAGTTAGAAAAGTTTAAAAATCTTTACCGGTGTATCCCCCCACACCAGTTAACTCATTACCGGGACCATCAATATATTATTACAAGGGCATAAGAGGAATTTTTTAAGAATAGTAATGATAGATAATTTTGTGTTTTTTGAAGTATATAACTACAACATTATATAATTTATATAATATAATATATATTTTGATTTTTAAATTTTTAAAGATTTCATTAGATATTTTCTAAATTTAAATGGGATCGAGTTTATTAGCAAATTTTACTATACAAATTGTGGCCGGAATGAAATAACTTTTTAATTAGATTTGGCACAAGTTTCATAAATTATATTTTAATTTAATAATTTTCTAATTTATACTTAATTTATATTTCGTAATATTCAAGTTTATAATGAGTTGAGTATTACTACACGATTTTGAGACAATAACAAGTTGTAAAAATATTTTTCAGATATAAATAGACGGGATCATGTAGTTGGTATTGTTATTCAATTTTAAGAAATGAATGAGTAGTTATGATGCGGACACATAATAATTAAAATTATTTTTACATCGATTTTGGGTCGAGTATAAATTTTAAATTGAGTTTATACATGAAAATTAATTTTTTAAGTATTTGGCATTTATACTATGTATTAATAATATTTACTTTGTACTATTTAAATTTATAGTGAGAATTACTATTCAGATTTAAGATGTGAACAAGTTTTAACTTTTTTTAAATAGCAAAGAAACGGGTGCATGTGTATAAAAAATGGGTTCGAGTTATTATAAGTGTTGTAATGGGAACAAGTATTATAATTACTTCTTAATTGGACTTGAGACGTGTTTCGAAATTGTAGTATAATTTTTAAATTTATACTTGAAACTTATTTTATTTTATTAATATTTTGTTTATAATATTTAGAGCTTTATCGCGTATTACTATGCGAGTTTTGACGAGAACAAGATGTAAAATTATATATTAATAGGATTTGAGACGGGTAACACTTATATGAAACGGGTATATACATAAGAAAACGGGTATATATGTGTAAAAATAGATTTATAAATAAATATATATTTATACAATATAATATTAATGTTTACTTTGTGATATTTATACGGACTTAAATTGTGGACAAGTTGATTTTTTTTTCTAATTGGATATGAACAGTTTGTGTATATAGATATTGAACAAATGAGTTATGTAAATAATTAATGGATTTTTATTACTATACAGATTTTAGAACAAATCGAGTACAAAATATGATTTATTGTGAAGTATAAAATATTAAAAACTACACATTAAGCGAGTTTGAGACAATAAGGTGTAAAATTAAAATTATTTTTCAAATATAAATTCACCAGTTCATGTAATTAGTTGGTATTGCCCTACAAGTTTGAAATATGAAAAAGTAATTTAGGAAGAGAAATATAGTAAAATTAATTTTTAATCAACTTTGATTGAGTATAAATTTTAGGGTAATTTATAGTTTGTGACCTCAACTTTGAGCGTTTTTTTATTTATGACCGCAACTTAAATTTATTTTAAAAAAATACCTCACATTTGAGAAATGTATGATATATGACACGCATATTATTTTCGGGGGATCAACCGCTGACTCAACACCTAAAAATATGATATCAAATAAATTTTGCACATTTTATATAATTAGTCTATCCGATCGAATTTCGATGGGAATCAAACTAGTTTTTTATAATAGCCTTTCTTAGACTAGAATGATAAATTATACTGGCACTCTAAATAAATAAAAATAAATAGTAACCTTTTTGGACTTCGGTACTCTTCTTTTAATTTTCAGATTTATTTTTCAAAAAGTAAAATAATTAATAATACTAATTCATCTTTTTTTGGTAAAAAGGCTTTTTTATTACCAATATAATAGTGAAGCAAAACTGTACAAAGTGTCAAGCAATAAACCAAGAACACAACAAAATTAACTCTTTAAATAGCACAGGATCTGTCTACGTCTTTCTCTCATAGCTGTAATGTGAAGCTGACACTCCTGCACCACTTGATCAACTGACCGTTCAAGCTCTCCAAACATCCTGCCATTTCTCTCTTTCCATATGCTATAAACTGCAGTAGAACCACCAATATGTATAGCTGCTGTTTTCCAGACTTAGTTGTGCATTGAATCTTCATATAGTGTAGTTCCTCTTGCCAATCCAACACCTAGTTATGCACACCACACCAACTTGCAAGCTGTTGCCAAACCTATGTAGAGTATGAACACTGGAAAAATAATTGATCAAGAGATTCATCCTGTGTCTGGCATAATGAGCATTTCTTGTCATTGCTAATCCCAATCTGTTCTAGTTTATCCACAGTAGACAATCTTCTCAGAATAGCCAACCAAGTAATAAACATGAATTTAGGTGGAGCTATGTTTCTAGTGAGCATAATATGCCATTCCACCTTCTCAGGTGAACCCTTCATTTCCTTATACATCCTTCTGATGGAGAAAGTGGCCTGTGTTAGCCAGCAATTCTCTGCACTAGACTGAGCAAAATAATTCCTTGCTTCCATAATCTTTCTGATAATCCAAGAAGCTTGTGCTGGAATACTACAGGAGAGACAACTTTGATTCTTAATGTACTATTCATGAATCCATTTGATCCATAGTCAATCCTTCTTCTGAGCAACTTTCCAAAATTGTTTGCAAATGGCAGCTTTATTCCACCATTTGATATCTGTAAAATTCCATTCACCTACTGTTTTTGGAAGACACAAATGCTCCCAAGCCACAAGATTCCTCTTTATAGTCCCATATTTTCATGACCAAAGAAAATTTCTACAAGTTGTTTGCAACAACTTGATAATTTTCTGTGGCAATAGAAAATTTTAGCTCCAATATGCTTGTATGCTGATCAAAACATATTTTATGAGTTGAAGTCTACCTGCATAAGAAAGGAACTTGGCAAACCAACAATTAATCCTCCCTAATATCTTCTGAATTAAGGGCTGACACTGAATAATGGACATTTTTTTTGGTAGAAAGAGGCACACCTAGATACTTAAATGGAAGCTGGCCCCTTACCATACCTGAAGCTGAGAGAATGATAGCTTGAATATCATCATTTACCCTTCGAAAGTAAATAGAACTCTTAGATTCATTTGCTTTAAGTCCAGAAACCACAGAAAACTTGTCAAATTCATGAAGGAGTTTCCTGATGGAGCTCTCATCACCCTTGGTAAACAGCAGCAAGTCATCAGCAAAACAGAGGTGTATAAGATTCAGTTTTTTGCATCTAGGGTGGAAATGGAATTGCTTGTCTTCTTTTAGCTGCATTAAATACCTATTCAAGTATTCCATGGCTATCACAAATAGGTAAGGTGATATGAGGTCCCCTTGCCTAAATCCTTTCTTTGCTTGGAAAGGTTCATTAACTACTTCATTAACAATTACTGAATAGGCCATTGTCTGCAAACAAGCCATACACCGAGAAACAAACTGATGAGGGAAACCCAACTCAAGCATAAGATATTTCATGAAAGGCCACTCCACATAATCATAAGCCTTTTGAATGTCAATCTTGACCATACACCTAGTGGAAACTTCTTTTCCACCATAACCTTTTATCAGCTCATGACTTAAAATAATATTATCAAAGATCACCCTCTCTTGGACAAAAGCATATTGATTCTCACTAATGAGATGGTCAAGCACACCTTGCATCCTATTTGTTAAAGTCTTGGAAATGATTTTATACAAGACATTGCAGCTGGCAATTGGTCTGTAATCTTTCACTGAAGTAGTTGAGCTTGTTTTGGGAAGCAGAGTAATCAAGTAGTATTCACAACTTTAAGAAGGTATCTAGATGTGAAAAAGTTCTGCACTGCTTCTATTATATCATCTCCTATCTAGTCCCAAGTTTTTTTGAAAGAAATACACATTATAGCCATCAAGACCAGGGGCTTTATGTAGATTCATACTGAACAATGCATCTCTGATTTCCTAATTGGAGAAATGAGCACAAAGCTGAAGTTAATGATTGTGAGCAAGAGTAAGCCCTCTTATGATTATTTTTCTGTCCCCCATTGGTAAGCTATGTGTTGCACTACTCATCAGATTCATATAAAACTCTCTTATCTCTGTTTAGATAGTATTCTTATTATTACAGTAAGTGTCATGTGCTTTGAAGAGAAGTTTGATTGTATTTATATTCTGTCTGGCTTGTGTTGGGCTTGTGTTAAAATAAAAGGGATGTATTTTATCCCACATCGGTTATATGATCAAAGTGTAGAAGCTTCTTAGGGCTATATAAGAGGCTAGGTATCTTTGATGTTACACTTTAGTCTTATGTTTGACTCTAGGAAAATTCCTTGTCTCGAGTTGTGAGTAAGGTGAGAGTCATTCAAAGGCTTGTAATAGTGTAGGGGTGTCGAGTTTATATTGCTTGGTATGGTGGGTCGTGGTTTTTTCTCTGGTTTTGGAGTTTCCACGTTAAATTCTTGTGTTGTTGATTGTTCTTTATTTTTTCATCTTATTTCTTGTCTATTATTATTTTCCCTAGTTGGGATAGAGACGTGATTTCCTAACAACTGGAATCATAGACAGGTTTGATGGTTTCTTATCAGACGGCTGTTCAACAAGGGGTGGAGAAACGATGGGTCAAGATCAATGAAGTTTGATGTGGAGATATTTGATGAAGAAATAATCTTTAGCTTGTGGCAAGAGCAAGTTAAGGATGTTGTGACACAATCTGGGTTACACAAGTTTTTAGGAGAAAAAAAGGGCTACACTAGGCGATATGAATCAAGGTGGAGCGGTTGCGGCAAATAGCTCCGAGGAAGCGGCTAACATTGTGATTGAAGATGATGCCCTCTAATTGTTGAGGACATGGACATCCTTATGGCATCTCCAACTGCCATGGACGAGGATGTGATGATGTTGGTTGGACCACATGTGCATTGGTTTGACGTTGATGTAGGGTGTGTGGTGGAAGTTATGTCAATGGCTGAAGGACTTCTAGGAGGGCCAAAAGCTAGAAGTTGCACCATAAGTTTTAGCAGGTTTATTGACATGTGCCGAAATAATATTTTAAATGGTTGATTCTAAGTGTTCTATTCATATGATGGAGTAGGTTTGTGGTTCTTTAGTTTTAGAATCATGATTGTCGACGAAGACAATGGAGTATTTTTTTTTATTTTAACAAGGTGGAGATTGTTGGGCTTGTGTTAAAATAAAATGGATGTATTTTGTCCCACATCGGTTATATGATCAAAGTGTAGAAGCTTCTTAGGGCTATATAAGAGGCTAGGTATCTTTGATGTAATTGCACCGGGTTTTACACTTTAATCTTGTGTTTGACTCTAGAAAAATTCCTTGTCTCGGGTTGTGAGTAAGGTGAGAGTCATTCAAAGACTTGTAATAGTGTAGGGGTGTCGAGTTTATATTGCTTGGTGTGGTGGGTCGTGGTTTTTTCTTCGGTTTTGGAGTTTTCACGTTAAATACTTGTGTTGTTGATTGTTCTTTATTTTTTCATCTTATTTCTTGTCAATTATTGTTTTCCCTAGTTGGGATAGGGACGTGATTTCCTAACAACTGGTATCAGAGCCAGGTTCTGAGACAGGTTTGATGGTTTCTTATCAGACGGCTGTTCAACAAAGGGTGGAGAAATGATGGGTCAAGATCAATGAAGTTTGATGTGGAGATATTTGATGGAGAAATAATCTTTAGCTTGTGGCAAGAGCAAGTTAAGGATGTTGTGACACAATCTGGGTTACACAAGTTTTTGGGAGAAAAAAAGGGCTACACTAGGCGATATGAATCAAGGTGGAGCGGTTGCGGCAAATAGCTCCGAGGAAGCGGCTAACATTGTGATTGAAGATGATGCCCTCTAATTTTTGAGGACATTGACATCCTTATGGCATCTCCAACTGCCATGGACGAGGATGTGATGATGTAGGTTGGACCACATGTGCATTGGTTTGACGTTGATGCAGGGTGTGTGGTGGAAGTTATGTCAATGGCTGAAGGACTTCTAGGAGGGCCAAAAGCTAGAAGTTGCACCATAAGTTTCAGCAGGTTTATTGACATGTGCCGAAAGAATATCTTAAATGGTTGATTCTAAGTGTTCTACTCATGTGGTGGAGTAGGTTTGTGGTTCTTTGGTTTAAGAATCATGATTGTCGACGAAGACAATGGAGTATTTCTTTTATTTTAACAAGGTGGAGATTGTTGGGCTTGTGTTAAAATAAAAGGGATGTAATTTATCCCACATCGGTTATATGATCAAAGTGTAGAAGCTTCTTAGGGCTATATAAGAGGCTAGGTATCTTTGATGTAATTGCACCGGGTTTTACACTTTAGTCTTGTGTTTGACTCTAGGAAAATTCCTTGTCTCGGGTTGTGAGTAAGGTGAGAGTCATTCAAAGGCTTGTAATAGTGTAGGGGTGTCGAGTTTATATTGCTTGGTGTGGTGGGTCTTGGTTTTTTCTCCGATTTTGGAGTTTCCACGTTAAATACTTGTGTTGTTGATTATTCTCTATTTTCCATCTTATTTCTTGTCTATTATCGTTTTCCCTAGTTGGGATAGGGACGTGATTTCCTAACAGTTTAAACACAAGCATGGAAATATTTTGTGTTCTTGTCCCCTAGTCTAAGTCAGTCAGCTCTTGATTTCTGCTCCACACCATTCCCTCCACATCACTCCACTTTTTAAGCTTTGCCAATACCTCTTTTTACTGCTTGATCAGATCCTGATTAAACTTATCTCTCCCCAACTGGCCCTGAATAGCCTGTAGTTCTGCTCTAGTATTCAGAACTTGAGTACTGATATTCTTGAGTTGAGAAGTATTCATCTGCTTCAATGAGATCTTAAGCTTCCTCAGATTATACCAGACATTGAGGAGCTTATTATCATGACAGTGTTAATTCCAGGTTGTCATTACTATCTCCTTAAAAATCATGATGCCCTGCAAGTACATTAAGGAACCTAAAAGGGATGTTTCTTATAAAGGTGTCACACTCAATATTTTAGAGCTGAGGGCTATGGTCTGACACTAATTTCTCCATCAATTCCACCATACTAGAAGGATGCTCTTGAATCTAGTTCATGTTAATGATGACTCTGTCAATAAGGGAGTGGATTTTCTCATCACCTACTTGATTAGTGCACCAAGAATAATCAAAGTCAACATGTCTCAGAGGGATGAGATCATTGTCAGTAAGGCATTTAGCAAAATCTCTATAATTACTCTCAGTCACTGGATTACCTTGTAATCTATCTTGACTTTGCAACAAGGAATTAAAGTCTCCCCCATTGACTAAGGGATCAGTCACCACATCACTCACTTTATCAAAAAATCTCCACAAACTTTTCCCGAGCTCATTTGAATTAAAGCCATAAACAACTACCAAGTTGAAACTAATACATGTGTTGATTTTAGTAACTCTGCAATGAATAGCTTGAGCATCATTTTCAATCCAGTTTACATGTACAATCTTGGGATTCCAACATAGCCAAATTCTTCCATTTGCAGCGTGAGAGTAGTTATAAATAGTCTCCCACCTTCTACAAATCTTCTCAACAACATGTTTGAACTTATCCTGCTTTACTCTAGTTTATAACAAAGCCACACAATCAATTTTATTCTTTTGCAAAAAGCTTTTAATCTCTTTTTGCTTAAAAGGGTTTGCTACAACCCCTAATATTCCACCAAACTAGCTTCATGGAGATCCAAAGGGAAAAGGTCCCCGCCCTTTAAATTGATTGAATTAGTTACCCCTTGATCCACAAAAGCAAGATAAGAATTACCTGTTGGGAGAGTTGTCTCCTTCTCCAGATTTTGCATTTTGGTAGCCACTTTTCTTGGCACTTTCCAGTCCTCTTGAGCATTAGACTGAGTAGAAATTGATTGAGCCATAGTGGTCTCCACAGTAGACAATGATTTGGATGATTCTCCAAAGTTAGTTGTTGGTGCCTCTTCTGTTTTCTCTATGTGATTGGTTTCTTTTTTACTTGTTGGCTTAGGTATCCACTGTTTTTTCTTCACTGCTTCTTGATAGGTCCTCGGCCTCCCATTTTCTGTGCAATTATGCACTACTCTTTGACAAATTTTGCAGAATGGTGGAACCCAATCATATTTCACTTTCTGTTCAACTTGCCTTCTATCAGCCCCTTGTATCATGACTTTGTATTGAATAAGCTTGGTTACATCCACCTCTACCAAAAGCTTAGCATAGGAAATTCTAGTTTGTGGTGTTGTGAACTCATCTGCATATAGAGAAGTGCCTAAAGCATTACCTATTCTACTCAATGGAGCAACTCCCCAACAATTAAGGGGGAGATTAAGCAACTTAATCCAAAGTGGAACAACCTTTAAGACCTCCTTCTCAAAACAAAAATCCAGTTCTCATGCTTTAACAATCACAGGTTTGAATGCAATAGTGTGAGGGCCAGTGAACAAAACAACATCCCTATCCTCAATATTCTGGAATCGAATATTAAAGTACCTCTAATTGTGGTAGAATATCGCAGGTTTGTTCCCAATATTACACTGCTTTTCCAAAAACATGCTCCCATACGAAAACATTGGTGAATCACCCACCACATACAGTATAATAGCAAACTTCCATTTATCAGCTTCTAACTCAACCTCAGATCTCTCTAAATATGCCGTAGGGATGCCATTTTTCAAAGTGGGAGCGATATAGTAGAGCTTCATACCTGTCTTAGTTGGTTGCGTGCCTCCTGAAACTTGCACATCTGGATTTTCCACCTTATCACTACGAACTTCATCTAATGATGCAAAATTTTCATGAAACAGCTCTTGTTTACAACTTTCCCGATTTCCACTGTTCCAATGAATTCCTCATTTCCTTTGCCTTTATCATGCGAGTTTAGGACTAGTGGAGGCTCAGCTTGGCTTGAACTCCCCGTATTTGCTTTAGATCCAGTGCCCGGAAACATCTCCGTCACATTCTGGCCGCCCGGCTTCCGTGGACGGCCGGGTTTGCCCATGTCGTACAATGACGGTGCATGTTAACACACTGCGCCGAGAGTGTTTAGCAAGGCAGACTATTCGTATATTTTACTAATTCATCTTTCACTTTCACTTTTCCGAATTTTATTTTTTTACATTCGCCCTCTCTCAAGCGGCGACGGTAGAACTTCTCCGTTCTTCATCTCTATGTTTCGGGAGACCTTCTTCGCCCGTGAACTTTTAGTGATCTCCATCCTCCATCCGGCCATGTAGATCTGAACCTTCCCACTTCCGACTACCTTGAATCCTACCGGCATAGATCTGCTCGTCTTGCTCACTGCATCAAGAAACTAACTACTTTTCCCTCCTTCAATGTTTATATATTGTGATTTTTAAACTCTAGATTTCTTAACTTTGGTGTGATTTTCGTTGATACTTGTCATGATTTTACGTAGATTTGTTCTGATGTCGTTGTATCACTAATTATATTTTCGGAAAGAGAAATTTATGAATTTAGATGCATTCACGATTATTTTTGGGTGATGGCCTAAAAGAATGTGTGAAATCATGAATTCACACAATATAATTCGTGAAATCACATATTAAAATAAGAAAAATCGCTCAATAAAATTCATGAATTCCACCTGAGAAATAGATTGCTGCTCGTCGGAAAAACTAAAGATGAAGATCGCCCGAAAGATGGAGATGAAGGTCGCATATCGTCGGAAAATTAAGTTGTAGATCCCGAAAAAATATGCCTACGGGAGGAAGGAAACACCATTGACTCATTGGTACAGGAAGCCAATGATGATGGTCGATGTAGGGATATTCAGTTGCCGATGAGGGGAAAATGCCGCTGGTGATGAAGGTGGGTGCAACAGTTGAATTAATAGAGAGAAAAATATGAAATGAAAAGTAAAGAAAAATGTTTTTCTATTCCCTCATATTCATTTATTATTTTAATTCTTTTTTAGTTCAATTTTAATTCATATATTATCAAAAATATGAAGTAATGTTTAAGAAGATACAAACCAAAAATTGAGAAAAATCTATCTATATATATATATTATTAATACCGATGCGGATTCGAATACTCTTCTTGAATTTAGGTCTTACGTGGCACAACCACATTTCGATATTCTTATTTATCTTAAATCCTCATTTTAATTAGTTTTTATTCATAGTTATATATTTAATACTTGAGTTGCGAGCCTTAATAATTTCTTTCTATATACACGAGGGTGGAATAAAAAGGAATATTAAATTCTTTATTTATTTGTTTTTTTTTCCATGAAATCAAATGTATGTGTGTGTAATCATATGCAATTGAGAAATTGTACATTCTTTATTCCAATATATCTATTTTAAATTTTTCATCCCACATCATTTTTCAATAAGATTCGATGCTTGAAGAACTTATATAAATATCCAAATCAAAGTGTATTTTTCATTATGCAATTGTTTTGTACCACCAATTATAAGTTGTTAATTCGATAAATTATTAAATTGGCCTAAATATATATAATTGTTTTTTTAATATTTGAGCAAATATGTCACAGCCCCAAATCCCGAGGGACAGCAAAGCCGGGGTGCGACTGGGGATTGGATTAAAGAAGCGGGGAATAAAGGGGATGAAAGAATAAACATACATAAAAGACAGCATAATTTCTATGAACAAGACCTCATTAATTAAAGGAAGAGTTGATCTTGAAAGATCACTCGACAAAGTACTCAAAAGCATCTAAGTTATTTTACAGAAACTTAAACCATAAAGTGATTTACATCATAACATAAAAGTGTCTAGAGTTTAGTAGCGGAATTGTGAACTACAACTAAAGTCTTCCCTATCTCTATTCAACTCAACCATCACCGCTCCCGTCGCTTCAACCTGCACATTTAGAAAATATATGCAGGGCTAAGTACAATAGTACTTAGTGGACACATTGCTGAAAACATACAATAAGTATTGATAAATCAGGCATCTCTTTTATAGCGCATCGGGGTGTTTCTTTCAAAAGCTCGTGCCTATTAAACATTTTCTTTTCATAAACATAGCTTTGCAAAGCATTTTTCTGATAGATGTAACATTCAATCTTGACCAAATAATTATCACCGCGGCAGGTCGTCCCTTAACAGGGTTCCATACTTCAACGGCTACTTTATCATCGCGGCAGGTCATCCCATCAACAGGGTTTCATACTTCAATGGCTACTGTGTACACTAACTTTGGAAAGCAAGTTGGCTAACTCAAAGTCCGATCGTTTAGTTAACCCCTTTTGGCTAACTCATAAGGTACAAGAGAACTCACATAAAACAAGTAGTTCATGCCATGATTATCCACTTTGAAAACACGATTATCAAAACGATAAAGAAAAAGGTTTTCGAGCATTGCTCATTTTATTTCATATATAAAAGCCCACCTGACTGATTACAGAACTATTAAACGAGCTTTCGTCTCTGGTCTTCCGTCCTATCCTCAGTGCTGACTTCCTCCTTTTATCGTAAATAAACAGACTTTAAGCAACTTGAACGCAATCGATAAAAGAAACAGGAAATCAAAACGGTTTTTAGTCTTTTAGGCATTTGCACTTTACTACTTCCTTTTGATTAACTAATAAACGAGACTTCGATCAATTCTCATCTACAATCTGACTCGGCTCATTACTCGACACTTAGGTCAGTAGGTAAAAGGGTGTCGATTACTTAGAACGACTTAAAAGTTCACAAGGAACGAAGTTGAAAAGGATTCAACTTAGGAAACTAGACTTTGGATACTTACTTCCCAAGTCAGTAAGTTCGTACAGAACAGAGCATACGAAAACAGGGGATGAATCTTATACCAAAAGAAAGGTACGGGTGTCTAGTTTACTCTCCAATTTACGGATCTCGATTTCGTTAAGCGAGCTAAAAGTTATGACAGTTTCCGTGAAGGGTCGCAAAACTGCCGAGTGAAACCCTAATGCTCGATAAAATCGACGCACGGTTTTCTAGGTTCGTTTTATGTTATTCCACTTTTATTTTCACGAAATTTTCATCTTAAGTCAGTCTATATGCAGTATCCTTTAAACGGGTTCACCATCACGACTTTTGATTAACAAACGGCGAGCATTTCCTCGTCATTTCCAACTAACCATTTACTATACCAAAACGAAATTCAAATTCTATTTCGTTCGACAACTTCTCGTTTCTACTTCTCGTTTACAACTATAACTCATCATTTCATATCTCGGATGTAAAAGCCGTCAACTACAAACTCATTCATTTAACAATAACGGTCATTAATATCCAATTATTTTCCTTATTCGTCTTTTCTAACGATACTTAGGTTCATTCATTCGTCTCTTATGAAAAATCCAACGTTATTAGAATTCGTTCTAACTTTCCGATTATGATCATTTACTAACGAGATTAACTTATAATCACATCTTAGACCTATATCATCATCTAATCTCGACTTATCGTCGATCGTTCGTCTCTTAACAAAAATCTTACGTTCTCCGTTTTCGTTCAAATTTTACAACAATGATTATCATCTAACGAGCATTACTAATATGCAAATCATATTATCAAAACATTAACGAGCTTCAACTTAACGACACGTTTCCGTCTCTTACGTTTTTCGTTTTATTTTTAGAAAAATCCCAATTAAATATATAATCATCCTCATACATCGTATATCTCATTTCTATTAATCAATCGAGCATAACATATCATTTACTACACTAAATCATGCATTTTTCATCTCTTATCCTTCAACTTTTATTTTTAGAAAAACCTAAATTAATTCATAGAGTCAATTAATAACATGTAGATTACTAATCTATCGATCAAACATTAAAGAAATCGAACTACGATCAAACCCCTAAAATCCTAGAATTTTCGGTAATGACCTAAAAGAATGGGGAGTGATTTTCTTCATGATTCGATCCATAAAACTTACTTCTAAACATACTAGAACATGAATGGATTAAAAGACAAAATGCTATTCCATCTCTATTATTTCGAAAAAAATGAAAATGAGGGGAAAGGATTTGTGTTCGGTTCATATTGGAGACGAAGTTCTTACCTTGCGGAATATGAACTCGGCAATGGAATTGATCGGTAGACGGAGGACTTGTGTTCTTGAGAAAACTTGAAGGATGAAGCTTTAATGGAGGAAGATGAGAGAAAAATGAGAAAGAGAGAGAATGGGAGGGTGGCAGTAATGGTAGGGAGGGAGAGAGAGGTGATGACTCATTGTATTATATATATAAAGTGAAGAAAATATCTAACCAAGTATAGTGAGTCGTTAAGGGCGTGTTTGTTTGCTAAAATTCGACGGAAATATCTCGTTTCCGGCTGTTAAACGACGATTAAAAAGTTGAGAAATATTTTCTTAGATAGTTACGAATTCGACGAAATCTAATTCGTCCGTTAGATTGGAAATAATTTACGTACTCGGAAAACCTAATTCGTTTTCAAAATCTAAGAAAAAAGTCGGGATTAGACAGTCTAAAAATTCGCCCGGAAAATCATAAAAACTAACTTTCTCCGGTGAACTCGTATCGAAGAAAAAGTGAATGTAAATTCTGACGGTTTTTAATTCTGAGTTTTCGGACGAAAAATCTACCGGACGCGAAAACCCTAATACAGTAGTCCTTCGATCGACTTCTGGAATTTATTTTCTGAAACGGATTTCACCTTCAGTCTTAGAATTTAATTTCATGATCTCAGGCGTGCAAAGTCATAATTATTATTAACTTTCATTTTTAAAGATAGTAGAATTTTTCTGGGGCATTACAAAATAATAGAGATTATTTGTCAAATTGTTGTAAAATGTATATTTCAAAAATCAATAAAGCTATCGGTCATACGGTGGCCAGCCACATGCGTAAGAAACAGAAAAAGTTGACTGCAAAAATGGAAATAATCACATGCCCCTAGGATTTATGCTTCCCCAATTAGGGTATATTTCTATTTTCAAAAACTATATTACCATTTTTAACTTGTGTAACCGGCCACAGTGTGACGAATTAATATCAATTTCTTTTGATCAATTAATATCTATTTTGTCAAATAAATTTATTTTTATTGAAAATTTTAATTTGACCAATTATTAACTTGTCAATATTAATTTGTTAATATGATGAATTATTAAATTGTCCTAAATATAAGAAAATATATAATTGTATTTTTTTTTTGAATATTTGTCAAATTGTTTTAAAATGTGTATTTCAACAATTTTAACTCCATCAATAATTTGGCTCCACCAACGTCCTTCACAATCACAATATAAAATGAATAGGAATGAAGTGATTTGAGGGGTGGTGCCACGTAGAAAATTTTTTATAAGCTAGAATCGTTTTCCTTTGAATAATACAATATAATGATTCTCTAAATTTCTAAATTTTCAGTCATATCCATATATTATATTATAATTATAAATTTCTATTTCACATCACTTTTTAAATGAAACCTCACTTATTGAAAAATCTATCATACTTAAAATTAATGTGTATTTTCTCAACCCGTATAAAAAATCTTAAACACATCGTTTTGAATTGTTTGATTAATCGTCGTGTTTTGTTGATGTCAATAGCTGCATTGGAAACGCCAAACATGTAGGAAAATTACTAACGATTTTTTGAACGAGAATAAATAGTAAAATTAACTTTTGAACGGTTTTAGGGACATGCACATATGTATAAAATGTAAACGAACTTATTAGACATATTACTATATGAGTTCGAGAAGAGAGTAATAATAAAATTAATTTTGAACGGGTTTAGGGACATGCACAAATATATAAAATCTAAACGAGCTTATTAGCTACATTACTATACACGTTCGAGATGAGAATAAATAACAAAATTATTTTTAAAACGGATTAAGGGACATGCACATATGTGTAAAATATATACGAGCTTAGTAGCCGTATTACTCTACGAGTTTGAAATGAGAATAAAATAATAAAAAATTAAATTTTAAACGGGTTGATGACATGGACACGTATATAAACTTATTAGTCAACCAATATCTACAAAGAAAACATAGAGGAAAATAAGTAACAAAAGAAATTAAAAATTTCTTAAAATTTTCATCTATAAATTAAATTACAACATAACATAAATTTCCATCAAGAACTTATATAAATTATCTTTGCTAAATGGAGAACTTATAAAATCATCAAATATATATTTTCTTAGTCAAAATAATTTTTAATTTAATTTAATATAATAAATATGCTTATTAAATAAATAGTCAATTAATAATGTGTATGGTCATCTTCATTTTTATAAATAATTTTAAAAATTAATTTTCTTCTCTAAATCAGTGTGAGATAAAGAGATGAATTTGCTATGAAAATGGTCCAACTCAATTCTCATTTAAAATCGTTGTTAGGACAATCTCTTTGAGAGCTAAATATATTTTTTGTCCACTTAAATTTTGAAAAAAATAGAGTTTTGAAAATTATTGATAGAAATGAAAGTGAATTAGATTTGAATTTAATGCATATAACTGATTTGAGACGAGAACATGTAGTAATATTTTTTTTTAATTGATGTTGAGATATGTTTAAATATATATAACGAGCTTCTTGATCTATTTAGTATAAAAAGTAATCATTTTATATAGGCAAAATTGGATAAAAATACCCGACTTTATACCAAAATTTGGTTTTTTGACAAACCTTTTAATTGTAGCAAACAATATATCAACCTTCCAATTTGTTGCAATGTCTGTCTGGTGACGATTTCCGGCTAAATCGATGCTGATGTGGATCTCCGGAAAGCTGACATGGCAGAGAAAATTGGATAAAAATACCGACCTTATACCGAAATCTGGTTTTTTGACAAACCTTTTAATTATAGAAAAAAATATAGTGGCCTTTCAATTTGTTGCAATATCTGTTTAAATTCAATTTGAGAAAAAAAAATTAATAATGACATGTACAATTCATAATTACGTGGCATTCAAAATGATGTCGTTTTAACTAAAATGACGTCGGTTTTGATTAAAAATTAAATCGATGATAGTTGAATCGATTTTATATATAGACCTTCCAATTTGTTGGGCCGACCACCTAGAGGGCCGCTTCACTTATTGGGCCCATTAATCTCAGATTTAAGAGTAAGTATATTTTCTTTCATTTTAAGATGCAATAATAATACTTGAATTTGTATTCGAAACAGAAAACAAAGAAGACCTCAAAGTTCACCGAATATTGAAGAGTTGATTTTCGGCAGTAATCGTTTTGAGTTTTATGATAATCGCTCTGTCAAAATGGTAATTTTGGTTACAAATAGTCTTGTTTTTTCGTTGAGGATTTTTATCGAACAGTTTCAAGTCGCAGTGCTGGTGCGCACGAAGCTTGTGAAATCGTTTTTTATTTTAATTTATTTGCTTTAAATTGTTTATGGGGTTTTCCAGTCAGTGACGCTTTACACGAATTTGGGCGATATAAAGTGTGAAATCTTCTGTGACGAGGTCCCGAGGACCGCTGAGGTGCGTGTTCTTCAGAAGCAATAGTTGTTGCCGTTTTTTATGGGGTATTATGTTGATGATCGATTTTATAAATCTGCCTTTTTTTTCCTCTCATGATCGTGATGGTGAGCGCTAAGCAAAATGATGTTAGTTGTTTTATTCTACCATTATGTGCACACGCAAGAAATTATAAAACCCAATAATAGAATCTTAGGTTTGGACGTATTGTTTGTTGATTTTATCAATTATGTTCTTTTGAGGAACTGGACTTCTTGTGCATGTATGGGTGTGTTTGTGTGCATTGATGCAGACATATTTCTGCATTTTAATGTTTCTGCTATGATATTAAGATGTATATTGGTTTATCTTGTGTAATTCAATAGGGTTAATAAAGTTCTTATAGTTCGTAGTCTTTGAGTCATGTATTGATTCATCCGAATTCTCCGACCTTCACAGGATTGTATGCTTATTGTACATGATCGAAATTGAGGAAAATACATTTTAATTAGTTCTTGTTAATCAGTAACATTTATGATCTTTCTGGTTTTTACGAGTTTGGTGGCCTGTTTTCGTGAGACATTCTGCTCAGGATTTTTATTAGTGAATGAGGTTATTGATATATAGGACTATATGTTACCAGAACAATAGTTAGAAGTGGTGCTTTGTAATATATTATTCTGCGAAGGTTTATGTAATATTTCCACATGCTCTTTATTCGTTTGATAATCATGTCATATGCTTCTAGTTATTTAGATATGCGTTCACTTTTATATCTTACACATCCCATGCCTTTTTAGTAATAATCAGCCTCATATGACATAGTAATATACTTTTCTTACTTGAACTTGTAAAAATTGTGTTGCAGAACTTTCTTGCATTATGTGCAAGTAGCTATTATGATGGAACCATATTTCATAGAAATATTAAGAGTTTCATGATACAAGGTGGTGATCCAACAAATACGGGCAAGGGAGGAATGAGTATATGGGGTAAAAAGTTCAATGACGAGATAAGAGAGTCTCTGAAGGTAATTTCTGCAAGGATTTCATGCATTCTGGTTCAGTTTCCATGTGATGAGTGCATAAACAAATGCATCAATGAGATGAGGTCTTACAGCAATTCGACTCGTCTTAATTGCTTGTTCAATAGCTGAAGATATTTAATGGACTGACACCAATGGATGGTCTTCTGACTGTAACCAAGTATGCATGCTAATTATTTACGAAAACCTGCAAGACTGAGTGTGTTGTTATTTATGGTATCTTATTTGTTTGTGATCTGGGAGTCGAGTGAAGTGAGATTGAACGAGAGACCTCTCGTTGGTTTTACTGAAGGGAACGGAGGTTTATTAGTTATTATTTTGATATCAAATTGAAGACTAGAAGTTAGGATATAAACCTGTATACTTATCTTTGTGTTTGAGTACTATTTTTTCTTCTGATCCAGCACAATGCTAGAGGTATGTTATCCATGGCAAACAGTGGGCCCAATACTAACGGAAGCCAGTTTTTCATAACCTATGGCAAGCAACCTCATCTTAACGGACTTTATACCATCTTCGGGAAAGTTATTCATGGGTTCGAAGTGCTTGATATAATGGAAAAGGTTAGCCCAAAATCTCCTTAATTCTTAGAACAAGGGGTGAGAAAATATGGGATGAAATGGTCTTTCAACATTTCTTGTAATGTATTTTCTGTAATCCGACCTTTTCATACGCCCGACTGAGAAATCAGTAAGCATGTCTTGTGGTTATTGTATACAAACACAGATATGCTTGTCGGTGTCAGAAATTTTCGTATTGTTTCATGATATTGTCGGCTTTTTTCCAGGCCCCAACGGGTCCAGGGGATCGACCTCTTATGGAGATCAGAATCAACCGTGTTACTATTCATGCTAACCCACTCACCGGTTAAATGAAGGCTTTACTAACAAAAAACTGTGCCTAGTTAGAGGACTTTTGTGCTTTATCATCTGACACCCCGACCTTGTGCAAATTGCTGAAGAACCATATCTTCACAAAACTTCTGATGGCAGATTATTGGATAGTAAGAAACTTCTAATATTTACAGTTTAAACAAGTAATATTCTGACGTTCCTATTTCTGAACCCAACGGAGTCTTAGTCGGGTTCTTGCGGCTACTGGTGACTGGATGTTAGATGGTTTGTTGTTAATATGAATATTAACGGGCAGATTATTGCAATATCTTGTGTGGTGAATTCTGCTTTCTTTGTTGTTGATATGTCTATGCTATTTGTTTCCATCTTCTTACCAACATGTCTTAAATACTTTGTTCTGTTCAATGGTCTATTTTTGTAATCCTTGGTCGAATTTTTAATGGTTTGCTAATAATTTTCGTGGAGACATATACCCCCTTGATACCTTCAATTTTTAAAGGGACACTGTCCCATAATTTTTATGTTGCCATGCCAAAAATATATGTAAATTTGACTCTCCCATTTGTTTGCCTAATTTTATTAAAATAGTTTTAAAAGTTTTTGCATCTTGTAAGATGTTGTAGATACAAGGAGATGTAAACTGTCTATGTTAAAATAAGCTGTTATTGAAACATTCAGCTAAAAAGAGCGTTATGATGTTAAAACTTAGTATTGTTACTTGTTACTTAAATTAAGACATTAACATCAAATGAGTTTTCTGAAATTACCTTTCTTTTCTCGGAGAAAATTGTGTGTGTGTGTGTGTGTTTTTTTTTTTTTTTTTTTTTGTTACTTGGGGAACTGGGAACATCACAGGTAAATCTATTATCAATCACAAATAAATCTATTACTGCTTGAGATAAGTCTAGAAGAACATAAAGGAAAATGAGTTTTGGCTAATTAAATTACGAACTTTAGGGTCTTTTGCATTTTTAACACGAACTTTCAATTTTGAAAATTAAATTACGAACTTTTCAATTTTTGCAATTTTATTCCGAAATTTTAATTTTGGCAAATTAAATCACGAACTATTCAATTTTGCAATTAAGACCTAATCAAACTTTATTGACATAAAATTAGTATAAATATAACATATAATACAATATTATTTTATATGTCTTTATTGGTCATAAATAAATAATAATTAATTTGAAAGTATAAAAAAATAGATAAAAGATACCATAATACTTATGTATACTATTTTCTTGAGGTATTTATACCATAATTTACGTTATTTTGAGGTATTTTATTTGTTCAAAATATTTATCATAGCATAACATCTCAATATAGGAATTGTTTACTCCTTTTTGTTTTTTTTTTATCATAGATTAGTAACACATCAATACATGCATTATTTATTTATTCAAATATTTATTCCCATGCAACAATTAATAACTAGCACCCTTATTGTCTTGCCTTGTTCAATCCAACAATAGGTGTATACGCAACATTATTGGCGCCTTGTTAAATTAATTCATATTTATTTATGATCAAAAAAGACATATAAAATAATATTGTACTATTTGTTATATTTTCGTTATTTTATGTCAATAAAGTTTGATTAGGTCTTAAATGCAAAAATTGAAAAGTTAATGATTTAATTTGCCAAAGTTGAAAGTTCGGAATAAAATTGTAAAAATTGAAAAGTTCGTGATTTAATTTGTCAAAAATAAAAATTTGGATTAAAATTACAAAAGAACCTAAAATTCGTGATTTAATTCACCAAAAACACCAACAGAAAAGGTCGACTGCGTTCTCTCAAAAAAAGAAAAGAAAAGGTCAATCGTGAAAAAAGGATGAAAAAGAACCTGCCAAATTAGGACGAATTTGTTGAATACATATCGTTTATTTTGTATTTTGATGCATATAAATTTCAACTATTATAAATTAAATATGCAAAGGATATTCAACTATTGACAAACTGCATATGATATGCATAAATTTCCTTCCAAAAATAAAATAAGAAATGAAATTGATACCCATGCTTCGTTTTCTGAATAATGTTTTTTCACACAAGTAATAGTGGATTTTAAACCTTAAACCTCATTGCTTACAAATTAAAATAGCACTGTTTGGATTGTGCCCTTACAAACTTCTAAATCTTAACTTGTTTGAATTTACCATATTTCCAACAATATATGATTTCAACAAGATAAACAATATTTTTTGTCAAATTACAATGCTAAAATAATGTACAAAGTCGCAAAAATTAATACTTTTGTCAAAATTGAAAACTCATCCAAAATTTGTATATATATTTTATTAATTTGTTCTTCCATATGACACTCTTTGTAATGAATTGTTATGATACTTTCACATTAAATAAAATATTATTTAAAAAATTATATTTATGAATTAAGCATAAAATATCTCCATCGAAGCTCACACCAACAACTATACTTAAAGATGACCATATAACTATATAAGCAAATAAAACATAGTTGGCCCAATTATTTCTGATTACATTACATACGCTATAGAGTAAAACAATCCATCAATCTATCTATCTATCTATTATATAAACGAAAATAATTTTACAAAAATTCTATTCAAATTTAAAATCAATTTATCTTATTTATATTATATTGTATTATTTATGGCATGAAAATAAAATCTTAACAAGATCAAATATTAAAAATTAACAAGACAGAATCATCAAATTAATTTTCAACTATTATTGACTTTTATTAACATATTATCAACTGATAATTTTCAAGAAATTAATAAAACATAAAAAAAAAATAGATTTCAAACAATTTTTTAGGTAATTTATTAGTTGGTCGAATAATCTGATCAAATAAATAATCAATTTATCATGTATTATTCATTGGAGTAAGTGTCATCCTACATCATGGTCGATGGGTCAGTTTCGACCGAGAACCGTGGGGGGGGGGGGGGGGGGGAGGGGTAGACAGGCTGATTCTAGAAACGTGTGGATAATATCTTATTATATTTTGCAAATAAATAACCAAATTATCATGTATTATTTATTGGAGTAAGTATCAAACCTACATCATGGTCGACAGACTGGTTACGACCCGAAACTATGGAGGTTAGACGGACTTATTCCAAAACTATGGGGATAGACAAGTCGATTCCAAATCGGTGGTTCAAATTAAAAAAAAAAATATTAATTTCATAATTTAGGAGATTTATTGTCACCTTCAATTTTATTGACACTCTTTAAAATTAATTTATATTTTAAATCAATATAGGACAATGATATATTTGCTGTCAAAATGATTGACTACAATTTTTTTAAATCGACGTGAGACAATCCATTTGAAAGTCTAATATATTTTTGTTCTACATAAATTTTGAGAAGTAAAAGAGCTTTACATGTTATATGCGAAAATGGAGAAAATAATTGACGAACAATATCTAACTTATACTATCACATATTACATTTAATAATTTATTAAACAAAAGTTTCTAATAATGATGAAAATGCGAAATAATTAAACAAAGAAAATGAAATTAAAAAGTGACAATAATAATGATGAAAAAGCGAAATAATTAAAAAAAGAAAATGAAATTTACTCCTCAGCTTCCTCAAATGCTACTAAAACCTAGTAGAACTGCGGAATAAAATTAGGGTTTTCAAAATCCGCGCCATAATCGAAGCCCCTTTCTCTCTCTCACACACACACACACACACACTCGCCTAATGGCGAAGGACGACGAGTGCTCGACAACGCCACGGTCCGAGAAGAACAGCCAGAGCCCGAACTCGGCCCAAAAGACTCCTTCCATGCCCCGCATCAAGCCTGCTGACAATGGCTGCGGCGACAACAGCAGTGATTCTCCGCTTTCGAGAAATCCGCAGAGCTCTGAAGAGTTTATATCATCAGTGGCGGCGAAAATCGCCGCCCAGCCGCTTCAGTACTCCGATCCCGATGTTTGGGGCGTCCTCACCGCCATATCTGAGAAGGCGCGCAAGCGCAAACAGGTCTCATCCCTTTGGTGTTTGATGATAATGTGTCAGTTGATTTTCATGCCCGATTATAATCAATATTGTGTGTCTGTATCAATTTCTTTGCAATTATCCTCAGTATAATTCTAAAGGTTCTCTTTTCCCGCATTTCAAGATTATATTAGCATACGACCTACATAAAATTGTTGAAATTGTTGCTTTTATATGCCAGGACTTTTTCCATGAACAATTTGTATGCTTCTTGCTATGTTTTCAGTAACAATTAGATCTGTTATGCTGTCTTCTTTCTAATCGAGACCTTGGGATTTTGTGAATCTAAGTTGTGGATTAAATTCAGGAAGATAGACTAAGCTCAATGGCATTATACATGTATATGATTGCAATGTGGAAATTAATGCAAAATTAAGTGAGAAGGTACGCGATTCTCTGAAGGTGTTTGCGGATGAACCCTATCTTTAACCGTAGTTTGTTTGAGTGGTTTATGCATGAGCTATTTGCTAATTTGGACAAGTGTGCGGTCAATTGAACCTGCCCTATCCTTTTGGTTTCAGTGTTTAATAAGGACATATTATATTTGATTTCAGTAGCTTTAGAGCATCATGTGCAGATGGTTCTCTATGTGGTTGTGTTCATATTCTAGGGGCACATGTCCTGATTTCACTTACGGATTTGGCTGACTCAAGTTTTTGTTAATCAGGGCATGAATATGCTTCTGACTTCAGATGACCATTGCATTGGTCGGGTAGTAGATGATGCATGTTTTCAGATCATTGCAGCTGCAGTTAGTGCTAAACATTGCAAGATTTACCGGAAGAAGATTGCTACTGGGGATACAGAACAGCCGTCAGCAAGCTGTTCTATGTTCTTGAAAGATTCTAGGTGAGTTATCTTATCAAGGATCAACTCATGAAATAAGACAAAAAGTATTCTGATGTTTCCTAGTTTTTGTAGCACAAATGGGACATATTTAAACTGGGAGAAACTGAACAAAAGTAGCTTTGAAGCAAAGCTACGCCATGGAGACATTATCTCAATAGCATTTCCTCCACATCATGGTAGAGTTGATGTCTATACTCTTTGAATTATTTTCTATTTGCTGAGCTTCCCTATCAACTTCATGTAACACTATATTCTGAGCTTCCTCACGCATGTTCGCAGAACTTGCTCATGCATTTGTATTTCGTGAAGTCCAGAAATCTTCCTGTGTTTCTGATGGCGGATCTCTAAAGAGAAAACCAGGTAATTGTTTCTGATTGTATATTCATGTTCTCTGTAAGCATTACTTTAGATTGCATTCGGTTTATGGTTATGTATTACTCATAGCTTACTTATCTCTGAAGAGGAATATTGTGCCGAGAACAAGAGATTGAAAGGAATCGGGATAGGAGCTTCTGATGGTCCAATCTCCCTTGACGATTTTCGCAGCCTTCAAAGATCAAATATGGTATTCAAATGGGCTGCTATCCAATTTCTGTAATTTTACATCAATTATCCTCTCATTCAAGACTGTATGCAACTTTAGGCCTTTTCTTTTATCCTTTTCAAAATTATGTGGCAACTTTATGGGTGTTTTGAATGTTAAATGTATGTGTAGGAACTCAGGAAGCAACTGGAAGATCAAGTTGCAACTGTGGAATCCTTGCGCAGGGAAAACCGTGCAGCTATTGAGAAGCATGAAACTGTATGTCATACTTTCCTTGTCAATTGAGTCCTTTCATGGTTGTGTGTTGTCCTTGTCACAGCATTTGTTGATGGCTAAGTAGCGGTTTTCTCATTTATACAATAATAATATTCAAAGAAGATTATCTTTTTTACATCTACGTATTTGGTAATTTCTTCACCATCACTTGGTATTAGAAGGAATCTATTTGAAACATGTAAATATCTTTCTGGTTAAGGATTCTAAGTTTTCCTCTTTTATTTTATTATTATACGAGAACGAGATTTTAAGTTACGTGTGAAGCATTTTGAGAATTTCATATTAAAATGACTTGCTGGACGTGCATCTTCTTAAAATTGTAAAAGATGCTCAATAGTCATGCAGCTGGAGGCAATAGCTGCTATGTTGTTGAACAACGTCCGTAATTTACTGTAACATGGTTTGCTTTCAATCTGATCCTTGTTCTTCTGATATTTTGAGTCTTTTATATTTGTCTGGGTATATATTCTGATTGGTTTGGTGGTTTAACATAAACATATTGAACTATTAGCTTTTAAATGAAGCTATAAAGACCTTTGTAGTTTCTAGGTATTATTCTTAACTAAGCTAACATTTTAGACTCACTTTTCTTTCTGAAGTATGAACCTCACCTTCTTGTGATATGATATTAATTTGTATTCCTCATCTCTGACTGTATTAAGTAATTGATTGATGAGAATATACGAGTCCTCAAGTACCCAAGATCAAGGTCGTTATTTTCTTCTGCAGGAAATGAAGGAGGTGAAAGAATCTGTTTCAAAATCTTATCAAGATCAGATCAGTCAGTTGGACCAGTCTTTGGAGTCTAAAGACAAAGAACTAGCTGACTTAAGTCGAATATCTGCTGAACAAAAACATGGGATTGAGGACCTTAATGAAAGACTTAGTACATCTATGCAGTCATGCACCGAGGCCAATGAAATAATTACCAGGTGAGAAGTGTATTTTATTAACTTCAGGCTATAGTTGATAAAAAATTAAACCATTTGGAGCCCCTTGTTTGCTTCTTGTAGTTGTCGAGCTTCATTATTTTTGGTTCATTTTGCTTATATTTTCTGGAGCCATTCCTTAAATATATTACTGGGTAACTGTTCTTTAATGTAACTCAGAGCTTCATAAAGAGGCAGCGTTAATCATTGAATGTGGAGCTCCATCAGTTCTGCCTCTGTTCGCTGTTTTTTTATTATTTTTTTATTTTTATTTTATTTGAAGAGTTCTAGTGGAAGTCTTGGCTGTTTCTTGCTATATATGTGCGTTTATAAAAGAAATTGTTCAATTTTCTCTCTATATGCCTAATAGATAAAGTTTTTGTCTTCAAGAATCTTCCAGTATGATTAGTTTGCATCATATATTCTAAAGATGCTTCTGAAACCTTTTGATTCTTTTTCTTGGTTCAGCCAGAAGGCTTCTATATCAGAACTAAAAGTATTATTAGATGAAGAGCGTGATCAGAGAAGAGAAGAGCGAGAGAAAGCTTCTGCAGATATGAAAATGGCAATGCAAAGAATACAGGCAGAGGCTACGGAGGAACTTAAACGAGTATCACAAGCAGCTTTGAGACGAGAGAAGGAGCTAGAAGATATTATAAATAAGCTTCAGGTAAATATAATGAGTTTGCTCTAAGCCTGTGGCTCTTCATTTACAGTCACTTAATCATGACTTGGTTATCCAGGAGGAAGAGAAGGAAAGATGTACATTGGTGGAAACCTTGAGGTCCAAATTGGTATATTTGATCTCTCCCTTATCATTCTCAATCATGCAATGGGGTATAATTATATTGTCTATAATTTTGCTTGTTTTAATGGCAGGAAGATGCACGACAAAAGCTGGTCACCTCCGATAACAAAGTGCGTCAATTGGAGGGTCAAATCCACCTGGAGCAGCAAGCATCTGCCAGCAGTATTAAAGTATTTTTGCTATTGCTTTCCTCCCTCGATATGCTCTGCTATATAACAATACATGCTACCTGTTCTATATTTTTCTTATAGTTAACTGTTGTGTTTAGAGGGTCGAAGAACTGGAATATGAAAGGAAAAGACTGAGGAAAGAACTTGAGCGTGAAAAGGTAGGGGATTTGCTGTATGAGACCATTTTTATTAAGCAGAGGTGCCTGATGCAGTTTGATGCTTCTCAAACTGAGTTTCTCTTGCTGTTGTAGCAGGCGGCTCGTGAGGAAGCATGGTCGAAAGTGTCTGCTCTTGAACTTGAGATCAGTGCTGCAATGCGGGACCTCGATTTTGAAAGGCGCAAGCTGAAAGGTGCTAGGGAACGAATTATGCTCCGGTAAGACGAGAATAATCTTTGATGGGTTTCATTACATATCAACACATATACTATGCATTTTAGACTAAAGATCAAGTTGTTTGAATCTCAAGAAGGATTTGAACCAACGTTGTGTCTACGTGATCTTAATGCCTATTGACATCTTTGTATTGTGCAATTAGTTTGTTTGTAAGTTTTGCTCACTAGAAGTATAAGAGAATGCGATAATTTTTATTTTTTTTATGATCATTTCGAACGAATCAAACTGCTATTAATGCGAGGAAATATTTAATGCAGTGAAACACAGCTACGTGCCTTCTATTCAACAACAGAGGAGATATCAGTACTGCTTGTGAAGCAGCAAGAACAGCTTAAAGCAATGCAAAGAACCCTAGAAGATGAAGAAAATTATGATACAACGTCAAATGATATTGATGTCAATCGACTCGATGTCAATGAAACTCGATCTATGGTGGGAGACAAGGAACAGGTTCATCAAAGCAACAGCAAAGCTATAACAGGTGCTGTTGCATCTCCTGGCCTTGGCACGGATCTAATCGAGTCATCAAGTGATGAAGCAAGTGTAACAGAGAAGCATGATTGCAATGCTAAAAGCCAAGAACAAGGTGAAGAAACGCAGGAGGTAGAATTCACCAATGCTGATTGTAATGCTAAGGGTGGGTTTGGCTCCGACATCAATGGCATCGACACAGCACCCCTTTCATGTGGAGATGCCATTGGAACTGAGCAAATTCCCGACACTGAAGGTGTTGGCACTCCCCAAATCTTGGAAGGTGGCGCAGTTGAAACTGAGCAAGTTCTGGAGACAGAAAGCCTGGAACTTCAGAGTGGCAGGAACATTGATCTGAATAAATGCAGCGCGCTAGAAGGGGACACAATGCAGGTTGATAACGACACCAACGAGCAAGAAACACCAGACCATGCACAGAAGATATATCCAGGACCAGGACCCTCGAATCACTCCCAATCACAAAGTCACCATCATTCTCAGGATCCAATGGATGACACAGAAGGCGGAGGGACTATCAAAACGACTGACCTTTTGGCTTCCGAAGTCCCTGGGAGCTGGGCATGCAGCACAGCTCCTTCAGTTAACGGGGAGAATGATTCCCCTGGGAGTGGGACTAAAGAAGGGAGTGCTGCACCTGCACCTGATTCTAGCAGTCTTGTAGCTGAGAGCCAAAACATCCCGTCTACCAAGTCGGAAGCTGCTGCCAGACGAAACCACGAACGTCGAGCACTCAGTGAGATGATTGGCATTGTGGCGCCGGATTTGAGGGAGCAATTTAGTCGTGCTGTTGATAGTGATGATCGAGTGGAATCGGAAAGAGGAGTAGCTTCTAATTCTGATACAGAAGATTGCAGCGATAATGAAGATCAGGACAAAGATGCCGTCACTCGAGAGGCATCAGATGCTGAAACAGTTAGCGACGGAGCAGCTTCGGACGCTGAAATGGACGGAGATGATGAGACCCAAGATGACTCAGTTGGATAGGTATCGAATGCAGAAGACAGTTAATATTCTTTTCTGACTTTTGTGAATAATGTTATCGTTTGCCATTGTAGGAACAGAAGCTGTATATATAGTAGTGTGATTTCTTTTCTTGAGTTGTCAAACTCACTTTATGTAACAGTCATCGTTCAATTCTTGAAACCCAACTTTGTAATTATATGCTTAACTCAACATCATAAGTTCCCTCGTCTAGCTGCATTGTTTATTTCATTTCCTTCCGGCCACATGATACCTTTTCGGAAATTGCAGGAATTGCGCCAACAATCACACGAGAGAAATTGTACTAGAAAATATCGTATTGTATTGCATGCCCAACAACTCAAATTTCTAGCGAGTGTGTAAAATCGGACTTATCTAGTCAACTTAGGGGGGTGTATTGGATGTGGAGTTTGACAGATTTTTAAGGAGTTGAATTCCATGGAGTTAGATGGAGTTTACGAGAGTTGAGCGTGGAGTTAGGAGGAATTCGGCGTCGATTTTTAAGGAGTTTGGCCAGGTTCAACTCCACAATCTCGCGATCGTGGACCACCCACGGTCGCGCATGACCTCCAATACTCGCGATCGTGGGTGGTCCATAGGCGCGGATGACCCCCCCTCCCACGATCGTGGCAGATGCACGGTCGCGTGACAGAGGTCTTATGAGAGGGTGGATGCCCCGAATGCTCTTCCATGCTCCTGCTGCTGCAATGTGCTGGTCAACTGGTATGGACAGTCGAAATAATGTTCTTGTGGAGATGTAGAAAACACTACTTGACCTACTCCCACTCACACACTTACAAGAAAAGATGGGGACTCGTGTAAAACATCCCAAGTGAAGCATGAAAATAACAGATGCAACGGAATCACCTTGGCGTATGATCCTCACACTGCAGTCACCTACACTTGCCACCTTTAGTATCCCATTTCTTTCCAGCATTGCAACAACTCTAAGATTTATATTGCACAATATGAGGTAGGCATGCATATTAGTATTATATAAGTATGAAGTAGAATGAGTTACTACATGCGCGGTGGCAGAGCCAATGGAAGTGGTAGCAGCATGTGCTTTCCTTATCAAACTTCTAGGCTCATAGTTAACCTATAAATAGTTACACAAACCAAACCAAATTTCAGTGATAAACTAGAAATAACAGTGCTACAAGATAACAATGAGGAGAGGAGGTTGTCAAAAAAAGCAGGTAGCCAAGAACATGATTCACATGCAAGATCAAGTAACAAAAAAGATAAAAAATAAGAAACAAAACCTTTTCATCTTCCACGAAGCTCGAGGCATTAGCCATCAACTCGCACGAGAAAAGAGCTGGATTCACATTTTTTTCTGCCCAACTGCCAAGATTTAAATCAAACATACATACATACATATATATGTGAGAATAATTATGGTGTAAAGGTAAGTAGCATTATTGGTTAATAAGAAAAGGCAAAGGGCTTTTGAGTACCCAGAAACGCCGTCGGCCACCGCGATGACTCCGCCGTGGTGGCTGCTGACAAAGAAAGCGTCTTCTCCGCCTTTCTCAACCTGCAAAAATCCATATTTTGAGTGAAGAATAAGAAGACGCAAAGCATTTAAGGAGGAGAAGATGGTACCTTGTCGGGATGGGGGATGAGGTGAGTTCCAACATTCAAGCACACGCTTGCTTCTGAACTTCTATTAAAAAATAACAAGAAAAGGAAAAAATAAATGGGCTCATTCAGGTCCGCAGAAGACAGAGTTTGAATGATGAGGAATACAAGAAATGGAAGTGAAAGTGGTTTACCCGATGGCCGCAAGAATAATTCATAACCAGCGACTATGGATTGTCCACGATCGCGGGTGGGCAGCATTTCCCGCGGTCGCGTGTGGCCAACGACTGCTCATTCCAACTCCATGAAATTTCGAGGTACAGAGGTGGGAGTTCATGTTGTGTATTTTTCTTCATGAATTTCGTCGAATTCCACAACTTATGGGAAATCCTTCAAAATCATGTGCAATTTGAATATCACAAGAATCTAATGGAATGTGAAAATAATGCATCGAATACCCCTAGATTTTGACAGATTTTAATTGAATACCGCTAGATTTAACTCGATTAATTTGGCAATTTCATTTTGTTTAATCTACGTAAAATCCATTTTACATGGGCTGGGCCAATGCGAAGCCCATAGACATGGGCCTGTATTGCGACTGACACAAGTGGGGCGACGACTCGCCTAGATTCTCGCTCTTCTTTTAAGGCAGTTTCAACTTTCAAGTACTGTGCTGCTCCCTCTCCCCTGTCGTCGTGGTGATAATGGAAGGGGCTATTTTTGTAAACTTAGCCCACCCACGATTACTAGTATTTATTAAAACTTAAAACAAGTGCGGTCGGTCCCACCGAAAGCATCCTCCACACTTTTAGTCCGATGGCATTTTCGTCCTCTTCCCTCTCCTTCTGTTTGTTCCCACAACCCAATCCAACTCTAACTTGCGCCCATGAATAAGATCATGTGTTTCTTTCACCACCACCATCACTCTTTCACCTCTAGGTAAGAATGTGATGGTTCATTACCTAATCGAAGCATACATACATAATTTTACAACTATTATTTTTACGAATTGTTGGAAAATTATACTGATCAGCTGTAGCTCTTTTTTTACATTTTTTTACCTCCGCCGCCCTTTCGTACGGATACTCACAAAAACACATAGTACTATGTTTGAATTAAACACATTATTCAACATTCATATGTATAGGTATTTCTTGAAAACTTATACCTAGAATTTTTACCATAAAAGTCAAAAATCGAGAACGTGTAAAGAAATATTTTTGCAAGATGTCAGAAACGTTTAAACAAACAGGGCCTTAATTTATTTCCCACACTCTCCATGCTAAAAAGCACCGCTTTGCGTTTGGGACCCACGCCCATACCCGCTTTGTCCACCTCTTGCTTTCAACTTAAAGCGCGAACTGAAATGACCAAAAACCCCCTGATCGTTTCACCCAGTCCTAGTCACTTCATAAGTTTTGATTAATTTGCGTCACTACTGTTTCTCTGTTGTTTTCTCTCTCATTTAAATAATTTCCCGAAAAGAAAATTAGAGAGAGAGAGACAGAGAAATGGCTACAGGTGGTGGTAACAGAAATGGCGTGCACAAGGCACCAAATCTCCGTACCTCGTCTTCATTCAAATCGAAGCTCGCGCCGTCTAATGTCCGCCGCAGTAGCTCCGCCTCGCTCGGTGGCGGCGCCGATTCCGGTGAGTTGCGTCCACTTGTTGTTTACTTACGGTTTATTTTCCAGCGCGATCTGATCACTTTTAGACTAGTGGAAGTTGCGTGCTACTTGATTGTTTCTGCTGGTGATTAGTTCTCATTTCCACCTCGTTTTGAAATGTAACATGTGGAATGAAACGCTGTGGAATTTTGTTCTCGCTTACTGAATTAATTGATTAATTTCGTGTAGGTCTCTTACTTGTGCGCCTACGTGTTTTATATGCATTCTGTTTCTTTTGTTGCTTATGCATTTATATAATTTTAGTAATTATTGTTTGAATTGGGGGAGGAGCCAGTTGAAGAACCTCCCTCAGTGAAAATGTAAGACAGCTAGCCGACATTTTATGTGAGGTGATTTTCTGGGAAAGGGAAAATTAAGTATTATGATGACTTGAGTTTCTTCCGCTAAGAAAGACATTGCGGTCAGGGGTGCCACGTGGATGACAATGCTCAATAAGGCAAGACTTGGGCGTGACTATTTACACAAACCTTTATTTTATGGGGCTACTCCCTGTTCGAACTTCCAAGTTTGATGAGATTGTTAGATAGCCAAGAGCTTTTCTAGATTTTCATGTTTAAATGATATTCTTCTGCAGGATGTTTCGTTAAAAGTTGAAAAAATATTTAAAGTCGATGAAGCTTCTAAGCAGTAGAATGAATATCCAATTAATGAGTGACCAGTTGTACTAGTAGACTAGTGGTCTGCGAACTTTTTTACTTAGCTTCTTTACAGTATTAGATGAAAAAGTAACAGAGGAAGATAATGTTTTTGGAAAGAGGCTACATCTGATTCATATATGTTACTTGGGCAGTTTCAGGAAGAGTACGTGTTGCTGTAAGAGTGCGTCCTCGAAACACTGAAGAGCTGGTAGCAGATGCAGATTTCGCTGATTGTGTGGAATTGCAGCCAGAGGTTCCACAACTAATTTTAATCTGAACTCCATAAAAATTCTAATTTAAGCTCCATATGCTAATAATTCTCTTTTGATGTGATTCTCTCTTACATATTTGTTTGCAGCTTAAAAGGTTGAAACTTCGTAAAAACAATTGGGATTCAGACACTTTTGAATTTGATGAAGTCCTAACTGAATTTGCGTCGCAGAAGCGTGTCTATGAAGTTGTTGCTAAACCTGTTGTTGAGGTCAGTCTGGTGGAGCTTTAGCATTATCTAAAATTTGAGCATTTCATTCTGAAGCAAGTCGATTGTGCTAGATATGATATATCTTAGTTGAAAAAGGTTGTGAATGTTCTGTAATTCTGGATGTTCACGGGTTAAAGTGGAGTATCGATGAATATGTTTCATTTCTAGTATTATTTTTGTGTCAGTATTTGGCTCATGATTATAAGTTCCTGTCTTGGATGTCATTTGTTTAGTATTGGACATCAGACTGATCGAGTATGATTTGTTGTACTGAGAAAAGCTTTTTTGAACCCTCTTGATTGTGAATTCTATTTCTTTTTCTTTTCTTTCCCAGAGCGTTTTAGAGGGTTACAATGGGACCGTGATGGCGTATGGTCAAACTGGAACTGGGAAGACTTATACTCTTGGACGATTGGGTGATGAAGATACCTCTGCACGGGGTATAATGGTTCGTGCAATGGAGGATATACTTGCCAACATCTCACCTGAGACTGATTCTATCTCGGTTTCATACTTGCAGGTTACACATTCTACCTCCATGATTGAATAATGAATCCATCATTATGAACATCGTTCTTTGTCTAATGTCATTATTTCAAGAAGATTTTGTAATCTTAAATGCTAATCCGATTTTTTTTTTAATTTTTAATTTATTATTATTATTATTATTATTTTTTGTATGTAGCTTTATATGGAAACCATCCAAGATCTACTGTATCCAGCAAATGATAATATATCAATAGTCGAGGAACAGAAAACTGGTGATGTTTCTTTGCCAGGGGCGACTGTCTGGGAGATCAGAGACCAACAAAGTTTCATTGAACTCTTACGGTTAGGGGAAGCTCATAGGATTGCTGCTAACACTAAACTGAATACTGAATCTTCCAGGAGTCACGCCCTTCTCATGGTAATTCTTAGTGTTGATTGCTTTATTTTCTTGTTACCTTTTTAGTTTGGCCTCTTTAGCTATGAAACTCACAAGTCATAGTATAGGTACACGTGAAGAAGTCAGTACCGGACAGGGATGAATTTTCTCCTGAAGCACAAAATCGCTCAATTGGTAATGTGAGGCCTCCTATGCTACGAAGAGGCAAACTGATTGTTGTAGATCTTGCTGGTTCTGAACGTATTCATAAATCAGGTCTTTTGAAACTCTCTACCTAAGACAACCATCTGCTTCGTGTTGTGCTTTGTTTCAGAAAATAATCTGCTCCATACCTGCTCCACTGTACGGTCTGTACCTAGTTCAAGCCATAATAGACATGAACTGGCTCTGGACTTGATATCAGATCCTGGATCAAAAATTTCATGCTGAATAAAAAAGTTCTTTGTCAGTTACTACTAGATTAGAGTCAGACCAAACATGTTTTATTGTTTAACATTTGTGAGTGCTCAGGGGGTTGACTATTTGGAATTGTAATCTGATAAGCTTTGTTATTGTTTCTTGAAGGAAGCGAGGGACACATGTTAGAAGAAGCCAAGTCTATAAATCTTTCACTTAGTGCTTTAGGGAAATGTATAAATGCCTTGGCAGAAAATAGTACTCATGTCCCAGTTCGAGATTCAAAGCTTACAAGGCTACTTAAAGATTCATTTGGAGGTGAGAGTTTTTACTTGTTTTGAATACTAGCTAAATGGCACGTGTGACACACTTGAGATTATGGATTTAAAATATATGTATAATATTAAAATATATAGCAATGTTATCACAATTTTGAATAATTTTAGATACAAAGGGACTTTTGTCTTATATCAAAATAAATAGAACCCAAATACACGCGCGCGCGCACACACACACACATATATGTATATATTACGTGTGTATACTAAATTACTAAGCTAACCTTAGAACTGGAAATAATTAAGGATATTATAGTTATACCAAAATTGGTAACCCACATTTTTATAGTAGTAATAGATATGAGATCTGAGCTTCAATTGGACTACTTCGAGAACTTTAGTAATTGGTCATGACGTTTTCTAAAGCAATATTATCACGCTTGTTGCTTTTTTCCAACAATTTGTGATAAATATATATTCGTAGTTACCATGTTTTGACCTATAACCTACCAGTACGTAGGGAGTTGGAATATGGTTTTGCACTTGGTTGATCAGACTTGGTGTTTGCTGGTATGCTGCAGGTACTTCAAGAACTTCTTTAGTTATCACAATTGGCCCATCTCCACGCCATCGAGCAGAAACTTCAAGTACCATCATGTTTGGGCAAAGAGTGAGTTGTTAGTAACAGACTTTGTGATCCAGGGCAAAGGAGCGATTGAAGTTTCTCTTATGCTTTTAATTAGTAAAGGCGAAAGTGGTTCTTTATTGAAACTAGGTTTTAGTAATGTATGTGCTCATTCTGATTTGTCGCAGGCTATGAAGGTGGAGAACATGCTGAAGATTAAGGAGGAATTTGATTACAAGAGTTTGGCAAAGAGACTTGAGATGGAAATTGATAAAATTATTGCTGATAATGAAAGGCAGCAAAAGGTTTATGAGAATGAGATTGAAAGAATCAGATTAGAAGCACAGAAACGTGTTGCTGAGGCTGAAAGAAATTATGTGGAAGCACTAGAGGTATATTTAAGCCTTTATATGCCTCTGGGCATCTGAATATCTTCATGAAACAGTAAATTAGAATACTTTAAAAAAATTCCAGGGATACAATTTGGTCTAGTTTGTATTACTTGATGCAATTTGAGCACCAATCATTGTTGCCCATTCTGAATAACCTAATTTTTATTTTGTTTGTCAGCTGCTTAATCTGTTAAGTTTGTATTTTGTGACCCTTTTTCACCTTTTGTATTAGGAGGAGAAAACCAAATGCCAGATGGAATATATGGAGTCAATTAAGAAGCTTGAGGAGAAGTGGACCATCAATCAGCAAAAGCATGCAATTAATGGACAGGTAGTTTGTCTTTGCAACCATAATTTTTAGTAGTGGTGCTGCAGTGGTATTACTTGCTCCAATTATTCTAAAGTTAAGAATGTCAAACTATTTGGTTAAATTCATAATATTCGAATTCAGAGAAATGGAAGCATTTATGTAATATATCATGGAAAATAAGTTGAAGCCAGTGAATGCCACACTATATGTGAGGTTAAGCAAGATAGTTACTGATGAGTGCGGGTTATTCATATTAGTCCGAATCAACTAATAACTTTTTTGTTAGTTAAAAAGGATGCAAATCAAATACCTCATATATATGTCTAGAAGGTGCACGCTGCATTATCTATATTCATTAAGCGACCAAAAAAAAAAAACATTAACTTGGATCAAAAGATGATGTCCTTTTATTTGGTTGCCACCTTAAAGTTCCAGTAAGGTTATTGAGTTACTCCTTTGCAGATTACTGGTGCTGGTCATGAAGAGGTTGCGAAGCTCAAAATGCAGCTTCAAGATGAAGTTTGTCTACGAAAAGCAGCTGAAGACGAAATTCACAACCTAAAAAATCAGTTACTTCAATTTTCGAAGCTGGAGGTATGATATTAGTAACAAATAAATTTCACTCTAGCACGAGTTACAATATTCCTTGGACGTGTACTTGATGAGCTACCTATTACTAACTAATGTTGTGTAGTTGGCAGGTGGTAATAATGATGGCTTTAGCCTTCAGCAAGTGCTGGAAGAGGAGAGTAGTCAGAAAAAGAAGCTTGAAGAAGAAGTGAGGGTTTTAAGGTGTCAAGTGGCACATCTGTCTGTCGAAGCTAATCAAGTATGTCTTGTATTGACGACTGTGTGTTTCCTAGTTTAAAGCATCTGTTATGTTGGATATTGTCTTAATCAGGTTCTTACTATAAGGGGTCCTTTCTACTCTTATTCTCTAATGGAATATTCTAGCTGAAATGTACATTGTATTCTAAAAATTTGTTTGAGGACTAATAGTTAAACAGTCTATGCCTTGTATTTCGAGGTGGAATTAGATGACAAAGGTGATTCATATATGGATATGTTTAATGTGGTATTGATTTTCTAATTTTGGTAAACTATAACTCATAAAAGACAAACTCATTATTATAATTTTCATAACTCTTTATTTGCTCCTTAGGTTTTTCCTGCTCAACATTGTGTCTATAAGTGGCCGAACTTTTCTTGATTTATGTCCACAGACCAGGAGCTATACAGATGGATCCAACTCTGGCAACTCCCTACTTGATCTAGAGTCCTTAGCACCACTGAATCATATGCAGTCTCGAGATGGTAATATTGGAGAACGAGCATCTATTACAAACCTTCATGAACAAGGTGCTGATTAGGGCTTTATTTCATACTAATTCATTCAAGATTCTCTTCTTGCTTGTGTATTCATCTGCCTCTTGATTTAACAGTTGGATTGCAAAAGATATTATCATTACTTGAGTCGGAGGACGCTAACGTACGGATTCATGCAGTAAAAGTGGTAGCCAACTTAGCTGCAGAAGGTATTTCGCCTTTACTGTTTTATGCATCATCTGAAATTTTGAATGTCTTGCTGATCTCCTGGACTCAGAACTATATCTGCAAAGTAATTCTCCTTTTTAGGTGTCAAATTTTTCTGTATTTCTTTCTACTGGGAGGAGTCTTGTAATATAGTATTTTGTGTGATTAATAATGACTGACAAATATATATTTACAGCTAGATGATGTTGGAACATCATATAGTGTTAAATGCTTTTGTTAATGCAGTACTTGGGGACTGTTTGCTAGGTGCCATATCCTCCTATTAGAACCTTAATTATCATGACCTGAATTATTTTAAATAAAGTGATTAATATTTTTGACTCTATGGAAACTTAAATTCGCATATATTTTGTACATTACAGAAGCAAATCAGGAAAAGATTGTTGAAGCTGGTGGTCTCACTTCATTGTTAATGCTCCTCAGAACATACGAGGACGAAACAATTCGTAGAATTGCAGCTGGCGCAATTGCCAATCTTGCTATGAATGGTACTTATCTGTTGTTCTGTTAGTAGTTTGCGCTCCTCTATATCTTCAATTTTTCTGTTTATAAAGAATTGATCCTTGACCTTAATGATTTAATTCACGTTGCTATTTTCCATTATTTCATCATCGGCTCATGCTGAAACCATTCTCCTTTCAGAGGCTAATCAAGAGCTCATTATGGCACAAGGCGGAATCTGTCTGTTAGCTATGACAGCTACTGATGCTGAAGATCCTCAAACTCTAAGAATGGTGGCTGGAGCAATTGCAAATCTATGTGGCAATGGTAAGGCCATCACGTTTTGCTTCTTAATAAAGCTCTATTATAAGTCTTAGTTGTCTTCATATAATTTGAGTCCATCTTTTTAATCTATAGACAAGGGAATCTTTGTGGAAAACTTTCAAGATTTTGTGTCTTGTAACATGTTACAGGACTCATCTCATTTAAATTATCATAGTAATTGACACTTGTCAACTCTGATTGAATCTGCACTATATCTCATTCTGACATATTTAGTCCCTTAAAGTTACCTCCCCTGCCCCCTGTCATCCTTTATCTGTTTTTTAGTGATTTTCTCGATTCTCAATCCTCATGTCGATGTTTCTTTAGATAAACTGCAAATGAGGCTGAGGTCAGAAGGTGGCATCAAAGCTCTATTAGGTATGGTGAGATGTAGACATCCAGATGTTCTATCTCAAGTTGCCCGTGGTATTGCAAATTTTGCGAAGTGTGAATCTAGGGCTTCTGGTCAAGGTAAATTTCTTCTTAAGAACAAATACATCAATATAATTGTAGATGGTTGCAAATGTAGAAAATAAGATCACCTCAGCACTGTCACTTCCACTAGTCGAACAACTTACACCTTAGCATATTGACTTCATAATTCAACACAAGACCATGAAATGATATGGTGCTTCAATCGTAGGAACAAGGCACGGACGATCTCTCCTGATAGAAGATGGAGCAATGCCGTGGATAGTACAAAATGCCAATAGTGAAGCGTCACTAATCAGACGTCATGTTGAACTCGCACTCTGCCACCTGGCACAGCATGGTAAACTTATCTTGGTTTTCAAGCATATTGCATTTTTCAAGAAGACATCGATGAATATTCATTTGTTTACCATTTTCACAGAGGCCAATGCAAAAGACATGATCAGCGGAGGAGCCCTTTGGGAGCTAGTTCGTATCTCACGGGACTGTTCTAGGGAGGATATAAGAGCCCTTGCTCGTCGAACTCTGACCTCGAGTTCTACATTTCAAACCGAAATGCGACGCCTAAGGATCGAGGTTTAATTACTAACTGCACTAATTTCTTTTCTCATATCTATATATATATATATATATATATATATATATATATATATACACTTTCCCCATCTGCTGCTAACAAGTGAAGCTCAATAGAATGCTGGCTTCAATTTTGTTATCGATATTTTATTTTATTTTTTGTCCATTTTCATCAAGTTCTTTCGTTGTCACATATTTTTTGGTGCTGGCATTCCCTATATGCAGTTGCTTCAGCTAAAGTTTTGTACTTGTGGAAAATGAATTATTGTGTAGTTTGTATATATATGAACACTTGAAAATTCTCTGTGATTTCAATGTTTTTAAGGAAGTCTTTTAACATCAGATATTTGCAGTGAGTGTGTACTTAATATTAAGATATTGTGTCATTTTACCAAGAGAATTTAATATATTAAAATGCCGCTATGCAATAAAGAAATATAAAATTTAATGGGAAATATTTACTGTTTGCTGCATTATTAGTATGTCTTAGATTTGGACGCGCTAAACGTAACGCCCAAATCGCAATATGGATAAGACTGGGAAAGTAAATGAAGAATTGAAAAATAATAATATGACGTATTACTTGTGTGATCCAATTAGACAGGACAGATTAGATACTGAAGGTGAAGTTGTAATTGACAATGAAGTTTGGCCTGAATTTGTCACTAGTTGTATGGTTTATTTATTACTGGCTTTGTTTGGCGGTACGTGTTGCAATAATTCTACGAATAAAACCAACTTTAAATTATGGGAAGCAATGCAAGGAAAATTAAGTTGTAAAAAAAAATTGCGTAGGGGCTTTTGGAAGTTTGTGAGGATTTCTGTGCAATTTATTGTAGTTAAGTAAGTATACGATGCTAGATGATTAAGTTTTGTAGGACAAGCACAATTTTAACAAGTCAAAACATGAAATGAAATACCTAAATATATACTACAGGTGCACATGTAGTCAAAAGAGCGTTCTTTCAATTCTGACTTCCCTTTTCAAGGAAATCACTTTCCTTTCTATTTTTTTTTTTTAAAATAAACAATTTCTTATTTTGTTTTAGAATTTTACGTTGCATGAGCGTCCCGCCCACGCCCCACAACCAAAAGATAAAATAAAAGGAGTATTAAATTGGCATCATAGAAAGTGGGAGCTGCTGAGTCTACTTGTATTGGCCTCGGCCCTCTGGTACTGTAATGTTACAATTATCAAAAAAAGATAAAAAAAAACGTGGAAGATGAGTTCAGTAGATGTACAATTTATCCTTACAACTATTGATACATGCGTATTTGATTTCTTTAATTAGTTATGTACGTATTTATTATTAAATTGAACAACTGGTTATACTATCATGTTTCAAATTTTTGGTAATCAAGATTGTATATTTCAAGTTTGGAAGAAATCTATTTTGAGTATAAATTATAAAATCATTTCTTGCAAATGAAGAAGAAACTTTAATCAAATCATGAAAGATCAATCCTCTGCTTCATTATCAATTTTAGAAAGAACTTGTATCACAAGTACACAATAGAGGTTTCTGTATTATATAATTACTTCAAAAACATAACAAAATAATGATTGAAAACTAAGAATTTGAGAAGACATTGTCTCAAAATCTTAAAGCGCTATATCCAGGATTAAGATATTTAATTTAAACCTCCTACCAATATTTTCAAATGTTCCTAATCATTGATTTGACATATAAAATATAAGATTAAGGTTTTAGATTACAACATCGAATGCCCTAAGTCGTTGGTGTTCAATTCAGGATTAAGGTTTTGGGTTTTCAGTAAAAAAATATTCGACGTCTAGTACTGCCAAACCATCCATCTTATAACGTTATAGAAATTATGCCAAATTTATTGAATGGATCAAAGATCAATTTTATTAATAACATACTCAATTCAAAGGGAACATTTCATCAAGATTCTTTGAATACATCTATCGATTCAAATATATGGAGCCTGATATAGCAGGTGTCATAGGGATCATTTTTTATAAATAACCTGCCAATACTACTACTCTAATAATTTTATAAGTATTTACTAGCACGAAATTATTTGATTTCTACTATCCATCAATTTCATACTGTCTTTTGTATGTCTAAATAAATACATCCAGCACCAAGAAATTACGAGATAATAATATTATATGAAAGAACTAAATCAATGATCCCGGCGATTCATTAAAATAAAACAACTGCAGACACTAATATACACAATATATATATATATATATATATATATATATATATATATATATATATATATATATATATATATGAGAACCGTAAGAACCAACATAAATATCACTTACGTGATGCACAAAATATAATACGTTAATGCACAAAACATGTTAATGCACAAATTATTTAGCACACTTTTAATGCACAAACAACAGTAATCTAATGCATCAATTAATCTGAACCATAAATTAAAAAAAAAATCAATGGTCTAGATTAGTTCCTACTCCCTCCATATTTTAAATAATGTAAGGTTTACTGTTTGCGCGGAGTTTAAGAAAAATGGGTAAAGTGGAATAAAGTGGTGTAAAATGACCAAAAGGGTAGTGGAGTTGAGGTTTGTTAATTACAATTAGCATTTGTGGTTTAAATATCACAACTAACTCATGTTTGATCGACTTCATGCTCGTTAATTTTTACGTGCTCGATTTTTTTATGCTCGTTAAATTTTACGCGTTTTTTTTTCTGCTCGTTTTTTTTTCCTGCTCGTTTTTTTTCTGCTCTTTTTTTTCTGCTCGTTTTTTTCTTTCCTGGATTCATATGTTTGTTAATTTCATTCCATTGCATCTAAATTAATGAAGACAAAACTAAAAACTGAATAATAAAGGATGCAATATCAAAAATAGGAATAACGTGTTCATTGAAGAGGGAAAATCAGAATCTTCTGTTTCAGCATTTAATGCTACTGATATATACACCATTGGGAGGGATATAAACATCCTAAATTCAAATTTCCCACTAAAATGTTGGAGGGAATACAGAAAGACACCTACTACTATAAATACACAGCATCAGATTACAACCACTGCAATAAATTCTGAAATTCTACAACAATGAAGACAGGCCAAAGAAAAAAAAATCTGACTGATGATGAAAGAACTGCCATGGTTCAGTGGCTGCTACAACAGTCCACTACTTCAGGCCTTAAGCATGGTGCCAAAAAGGAGGCTGCAACAATGTTCAATGTGGACTACGTCACTGTGTATCTCATATGGAAGGAAGCTGCAGCTCAACAAGCTTTGGGCCGACCTATACAAGTTAAAGGCATGAAGAAAGGATGTCAGCACAGTGATAAAAAGGTGTTAGATGCAGAAAAACTGAAATCTCTCTCAGTTTTGCAGAGGACCTCAATCAGAAAAACTGCACATGCTATGGGAGTCAGCCCTTATCAGGTACAATGCTGGCTTAAAACATAAGAGATAAGGCCTCGTACTAGTGCTATTAAACCCTACTTAACTCCTAAGAACATGCTCACTAGAATGGAGTTTAGCCTCAAGCAACTTTCATGCATTAGTGAGGAAGGAAACCTTGTTTTTCAGAACAACTACAATGTGATCCATATAGATGAGAAATGATTCAATTTAACAAGAAAAACAGCAAGGTATTACCTTCTAAAAGGTGAAACAGCACCACATAGACAGTTGCAATCCAAAAACAACATTGATAAAATCATGTTTGAGTGCATGGTTTCAAGGCCAATCATAGACAACAATGGTGAAGTGATATTTGATGGCAAGTTTGGAATCATACCATTCACTTATGAGGAACCAGCACAAAGGAATTCTAAACACAGACAAGCAGGCACAATGATCACTAAACCAATTACAAAAATTTCAAGAAAGGTGATGAAGGATATTTTTCTGCAGGAGGTAAGAGGTTGTCATGTGTATTTCACTATCAGAATCAGCCTGATTCATCATTTAGTGCAGTTTACATGTTTTCCACTTACCTAATGCAGATGATACCCCTCATTAAAAGAAAGTGGCCAGAAGGATTGAGCAAAAATATCATAATCCAGCAAGATAATGCAAGACCACACATAGACAACAATGATCCAGATTTCAGAGCTGCTGCATCATCAGATGGATTCAACATACAGCTTGTACATCAACCACCAAACAGTCTAGACACTAACATAAATGATCTTGGATTTTTAGAGCTCTACAGACACTAAAGGATGAGAAGGATGCAAGAAATGTGGATGACATGATCAGAAATGTCAAGGAAGCATTTGAGGAATTTCCACCATGGAGACTAACCAATGTGTTTCTCACTTTGCAAGGCTGTCATCAAGAAATAATCAAGTGCAGGGGAAACAACACATACAAAATTCCATATATGTACAAGGAGAGAATAGCAAGGGATGGGCCACTGCCAGATTCTATATTAGTGGATGAAGGTGTTGTGAAAGAAGGATGAGAATATCTGAATCAGCATGGAGTTGATGGAGGGATAAAATTGCATAATGAAGACATCACAAGAGGAGTGGAAGACATGCATTTAACAGAGTGAAAAGTTCTATGCAGATCAGTTTTTTGGACATGGTTCGGTTTTTTGGAAATAGATTAGTTTACAGGGACAAATAGGAAATAGATCTGGTTTTTTGTTTGGAATGTAAATTTGTCCTTGGATCAGTTGTGATGTAAGTGGTTGTAGTCTCAGCCTTAATTAAATGAAATATTTTTGCATCATTGACTCACTATGTATCCTATTTATGCCTCCAAACATAGAACACAAATTATTCTAGTGGTGGCAATAATAAGATTCATCAAACAACTCCCAAGAAGACAACAATTCACATTCAATTCAGTTTGGTGTAGACACAAGTACAGTATCAGTATCAGTTCATAATCAGTTTCAGTTTGGTGTAGACACTAGTGCAGACACAAGTGTAGTATCAATTCAATATCAGTTTCACAACACCAGACACAAGTGTAGTATCAATTATGTTCACAAGTGCAGACACTAGTGTAGTATCAATTCAATATCAATACCAAACTCACCAGACACAAGTGTAGTATCAATTCAATATCAGTTTCACAACACCAGACACAAGTGTAGTATCAATTCAATATCAGTTTCACAACACCAGACACAAGCAGAAATAAGGCATCACCAGTCTTCCCCCACTCATGAAATATCACAAGCAGAAATGCAGTATCATAAAACCATAAATCAAGAGATGAATTAGAACACAATCACCTATTTTCTGGACCTTTTATACTCAAGCATTCCCTTAGTAATGTATTTCTGCATGCACTCCTCGTAGGTGAGATGAATGTCAGCTTCATCCTCCCACTGCATCGCCGGCACCGAGCTCAGCCATGCCGGCCCTCAGATTTTGTGCAGAATCACAAGTGAGCGTTGGGAATTCAGACTCCGGCACCACGGTGCCATCATAGAGCAGCGGCGAAGGAAGTCTGAGCGGCGGAGAAGGAAGTCTGAGCGGTGCTGGCGGGGAATCTGCCTGAGATCCGTCGGGCAAGAGCGCCGGCGACGGAGATTGAGCACTATATTCGTGAAATCTCGGCGGAGAGGGAGATTGAGTCTCAAAGTCGTCAAAGAACGCCGGCGAAGGAGATTGCGTCTGAGAATCGTCATAGACCGGCCGGGAAGGATTCTCAGATTCGTGAAAGAGCGGCGGAGAGGGCGATTGAGCACCAGACTCATCACACACCGCCGGCGAAGGAGATTGCGTCTAAGATTCGTCACAGACCGCCGACGAAGGATTCTCAAATTCGTCACAGAGCGGCGGCGAAGGATTCTCAAATTCGTCACAGAGCGGCGGCGAAGGATGCTTCGCCACCAGGCTCTCAGATATGGGAGTCGACATATTGATCGGCGCAACAAAAGTGAACGGACACAAGGAGTACAGAGATGAGAGTGGAGAGAAAGAGAGAGGAGAAACCCTAGATCAGTGAAGAACACGAGAGAGAGAGGCGCTGATTTAGGGTTTTGGGGGTGGGAATCCAGCAATATATTTGGGGGAATTGGGCTGCAGATTTGGGTTTGGGTTTGGGGATTTTGGGTTTAGGTTGTATTTTTAATTGGGGTGGGTTGTTTAAATTAAGTTAATTAGATTAGGTTAGTTTAATTATGTTTTGTTAATTAAGGGGAAAGTAATGGCATATTGATGTAAATATAGAGGAATATTTAAGGTATAAGAGTCCATAAAGTGAAACATTACATTTTTTGGATTACAGCCTTTTTGGGCAAACATTACATTATTTGAAATACGGAGGGAGTAGTTCCTATCTAAGGATGAGTTCCTATATGAACCTATCCCTATATATATATAGGGATGGGTTCCCATGAGAACGACCCTTAAATTGAGAAATAGGAATAAATTTGGACCACACATCGCAAAAAAAGGGCGGGCGCGTGTAGCTCACGCACCATTTTTTTTTCCAGACGTTTTTTTCGTAAAACACGGAGCATCTAGTTACACAGTGTGGTGCATCTAGTTACATTGTGTGGTGCATCTGGTTACACATTGTGGTGCATGTCCAATTTTTTTTTTTACAGATTTTTTTTCCGGCTCCGATACGGCTCTACCTTCGCTCCGATTACTAATATAAGAATAATCGTCGGACAATAATTTGGATTTTTCGGCTCGTTCCTAAGCCTTCAGCTTCCCTCGCTCGAATTTTGACCAAAGAAGAAGCGGCAAATCAAAAATTTTTTTCGTAAAACATAATACATTTCATTACACCTAATGGTGCATCTCATGAACCACAATGTGGTAGATGCATCACACTGTACAATGAGATGCATCATAACGTGAAACTAGATGTATCCTACGTTGACATGAGATGCACCGAGCTTTATGGAAAAATCAAACATTAAAAAAATTGAAATTAGAAAAAAAAAAAAGAAAAAAAAAACTGAAAATTTTTCATCCAGATGCACCGCCCTTCTTAGCGAAATGCACAAGATGAGTGGTTGAGATTAATTCTCATTTCTTAGGATAAGGGTCATTCTTATATGATCTTATATATATATATATATATATATATATATATATAAAAGAATTTGTTTAAAATAATTGAAACAAATGATCAGCCCTCGAGATATTTATTACAGTACTTCTTCATCTGAATTCCACATATAGATGACAAAAAAGAAATGTAGGATAACTTAATTACCATTGTTCTTACCTTAGTAGCCTTGCACAAACTAATCAAAGTTATGCTTGTATTGCAAGGACAAAAAGTTAGCAGTAAGAGAGTACACATATTAACGCATGGAATGTTGTAACAAAAATCTCTTGATCATTCGATTCAATGAATTTACTACTTCACAACTTGAACCATTAATCTATATACGATATATACATATTTAAGTAGTGAGGTCTCAGATTCAAATTCCACGGCTCCCCTTTTTGCCAAGTTAATATATACATAATTAAACATGAGCTGATATGACCATAACTAATTAATGAAGATAATTGAGAAACTTAGCAGGGCAACTGATTATGTACTGAAAGCCCTAATTATGCTAAGGAAATTTATATTATCATTAACCTACTTTAAACAAGGTCAAGAACAACTCAAAGGGAAAAAAGAATAAAAATTAAGAAGATGACATTCATCCAAGAGGCAGCTTAAGTAGTTAGAGAAATGATCAACAAACTTGTATGATATATATAGCTAGGTTTATGAATTCAAATAGCACCAACATTTTATTTAGATCGATCGATTGCACAAAACATTGAGCTCGATCACTTACCACGACTTGCCCTCTCCGGTGAGATTTGAGATACTCAAGCACACAAATAACGGTTTAGGGTTTGTCCTCGTCATTAAAAAAAGGAAAGAAAGATAGAGAGGAAGAAATTGAAAAATTATGAAATTATAGAAACATAGCGATCTATTATCCAGTGCATGTCAGGCAAATGAAAGGCAAACAACTGTTAGATTAGATGTAAAATGAGAGAGAAGTATTATAATTCATGAACCATTTCTGAATCTAGACACAAAACTGATTGCTCTCACCATCTCTGTCTGTAGGTCCTCTTTAAACACACACAAACACAAACACAAACACACTCATTTGCAGTTTCATAAAGCAAATTAATCATCGTATCCACTATCTATAAGTAGATAATATCACACAAATCCATAAATAAATCTATATATATATATGTACAACACATAAATAAATAAGTATTTTCATGTTGTATGTTTACATCTGATATCTACAAAGACTATAGACTGCGGCTGCACAAATATATAACATGCACTATATATATATACGCTTGGAACATGTAATAATACATGGATCGATGATGAAAAAAAATAACAATCAAAAATCCCATCCATTTCAAGATTTGATCATGTATTAACAAATTAAACTAGAATTTGCATGTTCAAACCAGTATTTTGCAAATGGAAAAAAGTGACCGCATTTTAAAAACAAGGATATATAATAATCCATCATTAAATATAACACCTGAATTAGAGAATCACCAATGTTACTCCAAATTAATAAGAACAGAAGTTTAAAACCACCTAAATATTACCTACGTATATAGTATATGCATATCCATAAACAAAACATGATCGTCGACATGATATCGATCACTATATCATGTGTGTTAATCTCGTATTTCATTTCATCATCAATACAAATTAATTTACATAGCTAGGTTTAAAATATATAATAAATTAATGATATTATATATAGAAGAGAAATGGCTAGTTTTGCCTCGGAAAGGCGCCAGATTCAAAGGAGTAGTGCACGTGTAATGCAGTCCCAATATTCATGTATCTGGTCGGAAATTAATTTCACCATACATATGTATGTAGTATAGTTATATTTATATCTGAAAATTACAGTCAAACAAGAAATCAAGGCAGAAAGTTAAGCCCATACCTCTTTGTTATGAAAATATACAACCTTGAAAGTTGAAGCTTTTGTTTAACTGCTGTCTCGACGTACAATGTTGAATACTAGTATTGTTTGAATTGAAGCGGCTGCAGCTTTCAGTTATAACAAGGAAAAATCAAAAAAGAGAGGGAAAACAAAGGTCGGATAAACTCAATTATTTTATGTCAGAAATGGTGAATATTTATAAATTAATATAATGAGGAAAAGATATATGCTAGTAGAATGATAAACTTTTGTTGAGATTGCATAGGGTACTAAAATGGGAAGAAGCTTAAAGGGACAAACTATCAACAAAATGCTTCAGCAGGAAGTGATGATCAATATAGACATTGATATATGCATGATAATTGTCAGAAGTTACCAGAAATTAAACTACTACTACTACTACTGCAACAACAGATGGAATGAATTCAGACAATATATAACATCCAATTAATCTACAAAAGAAATCAAACTGCAGATTTAAGCTATTCTCATCCACCATAAAATGAAGGAAAAAAAAAGCAGGAAACAATTAATTCAAGAATTTGTACATCCATCCATCCATCCCTCTCTAATCAAACCGCAAGCTGCTAATTAAATTATCCAGACGAACACGCACCATGAAGAACCAACTCTCATATTAAAAGAAAAAAAGAAAAGAGAATTAAAGAAGTTGCTACTCTTAGTTTGAAATCACAAAGTAGATCGTTCAATGCAAATTAATTTGCATAAAAAACTACTGAAAATTAGGGTTTTTTTTTTTTCCTCTGAGCTTGTTTAATTTATTTTAGAAAATCGATCGATCAGAATGGAGGGCGACCTGTGGCCCAGTAAGCTTCAGCCGGTAACGAATTCATCATATTTTGCGGCTGCTGCTGCTGCTGCATTCCTTGAAACAAATTTGCGTTGGCATCATTCATTAGCTGCTGCCCGCCGCCCATTCCCGGCGGCGATCCCAGCTGCCCGCCGCCGCCCTGCGCCGCCTCTTCCTCCTCCAGCGGCAGGCGCTCGTATGCTGCATTTCCGAATGAGGCCGCCATGATGACTACGGGGCCGGACGCCATGAGGGGGCCCACCACGGTCCCCCCCATGACCTGGCCCTGCCCGCCGGCCAGGTAAATGGTGAGAGAGGAGGCGGCGGGCGGGGCGGGCGGGGGCAGGAAGGAGCCGGAGAGGGAGAGGATCTCGAACCTGCCGTGAAGGGTGACGACGGCGCCGGGGGCGGCGGGCTGGCGGAGGGTGACGTTGGTGACGGTGCCGTTGCCGCTGAGGATGCAGACGCCGCGCTGCCGCCGTGTGGCGAAGGCGGAGATGCTGTCCTGGATGTCGCAGCCATTGGCGACCTCCATGACGTGGGATCTGAGGGCGTTGGCGCTGTCGCGGGTGATGATGATTGGCGGTTTCGGCTTGTTCTTTGACCCCGCCGGCCTCCCCCGGGGCCGCCGCGTCACCTCGTTGCCGTCGGCCGCCGAGGGCGAGAACTCGTTGCCCTCCGATGTGGGGGCGGCGGCGGAAGTGGGGGTGGTGAGCCCGTAATTCTCGTCGCGGTCTCGCTTTATGGGGCGGCTGTTTCCACTTTGCTCGTCTTCGTCGGGATTATTGTGGTGGTGGTGCTGCTGCTGCTGCTGGAACTGGTGGTGGTGGTGGAGCTGAAGATCTCTGGCGTGAAACGGCGGCGGAAGAGGGCGGCCGTGAGCTAGCTGATCCATGATGTATCACTATTTAACTTGTACAAGTTCAAGTCTAGAATTTCCTGTTACTTGATCAACTAGAGAGGAAATTCCGACAAGAATTGGTCGCTGCTGGAATTTTATTCTTCTTCTTGTGCTTCTGCTTGTTATTTCTTGTGAAATTGAGCAGCAAACAAGCACATGGCGTAGGAATTGAAGCAATTAAGCTTGAGCAGGAATTAGGAAGAGGTGCGAAAGAAGAAGAAGAAGAAGAAGAAGAAGAAGAAGAAGTGCCGATTGATGAGAGCACCTGCACAGCATACCAAGATTTGAGCTGAATCAACCATCCCTTTCCCCACCTGTGACAATTCTATTTTTTTCTTGTTGAGCTAGCTTCTGTTTCTCGCACTTTATATGGAGAGAGAGAGAGAGAGAGAGAGAGAGAGGGGTGATGTTTTTATGTTTGGGGGCTTTAGTTTAGGAGCTAAGTATTGTTTGGGTTAGGGTTAGGTCAGTAGAGAGGATTGGATCGACGGATGGGGGGTGGGGTGGGGTGGGTGTTTGATGTGGAGTTTGGTAAATATAAGGCGTGCGCATGGCCGCATGGGCGGTGGGAAATGGGACCCTCAATTTTCTCTCTCTCTCTCTCTCTCTCTCTCTAAAACAACACACCTTACCTTAGCTGACCTAGGATTACTACAATCTGTGATAAAAAGTCATCAACTTCCCCTCATTACCATACACTGCAACCTCAAAATCAGGCTGTTTTGCTCTCCCCTTGCCTTACTCACACATACTTAATTATGCAATAATAATGAAGCAAACATGTAAAGAATATACTAGTATAAGTTAAATTTGAGTTGTAGCAGCGTTGAATTAATGCAGCAGAGAGGGATGGATGGATGGCCGATCAATGATTTGGAATATTAGGTAGGTTGTGTTATGCAGTCCAACATTAAACTAAACTATAATTAAATTACAGGAAAAATAAATGAAATTGTGATTGAAATAAGACAAGAGGAAACAATTATTGATATAGAGATAGGTTTGACCAGAGAAGAGAAGAGAAGAGAAGAGAAGAGGGGCATGAAGCGTTACGAAATACTCATACTCATAAATAGAAATTATACTAGTAAATTTGATGATACATATATATATATGTGTGTATATATATCCCTGAATTTACGTGGAATTAACGGCATGAGGAGAAGAAAACGCTGGCGTTTTCTAGTTTAATGCAGGCAAGCTGAAGAGGAGAAACGGGGATCACGACAAGAATAGAGAGAGAGAGAGAGAGAGAGAGAGAGAGAGAGAGAGAGAGAGAGCACGCAGCATGTGTGGGGTCATGGGAAATTGGGGTAGACCCAAACGACCCACACAATACCATGAGGGGTCAGTCCATTGCAGATCGTGTCTCTCTCTCTCTCTCTCTCTCTCTCTGTAAATGCCCCTCTTTAGGTAAATTCTAGGAAAATATGATTTGGTGAAATATATACACTGCACGATGGTTTCCTCCATCTCCAAATAACCACTTTCATCTATCTAAATTTATAATTAAAATAGACTCTTATTTATTCTTAATTTTGTTTGAAAATAACTTTTTCACTAGACATTTATTGAGAGACAACTTTTTTAACTCGGGATACTTATTAGAAGACCGAAGGAGTAAATTGATCAGTATTTTATCTCTAATTTAGAGGTTTTGCATTTTGTAATTCTCAGTAAATCTTTGAGCAATGCTCATTGATTTGAAGAGAACCACACTGAAAAGGTGGTAAAGATAATGAATAGGCCATTTAAAAAATTTACTAGTTGATTATTGATACGATCTTCACATTGTTTTCATATTCAAACATTAATTTGTTACTATTAAAACATTTAATTTGATTTGAAAATTGTAAGATGTACTTCATAACCTTTTGATCTAGGGTGCGTTCACTTGGAGTGAAAAGAAGGGAAAACAAGGTATAATATTATTTTACTTTCTTATATTTTGTTTGGTTTCGATTTAAGAAAAACTCGGGCAGGAGGTATAAAGTTTCGGACAGCCCCTTTCCCCTTGCCCAGTATATAAATTTATACCTCCAAAATGGAGGTTTAATTTTATACCTCTCATGTGTTTTAGATATTTCCTCATTTATCCATTAATTTCATCCTAAGTGAACAAGATATAAACATTGTTGCCCCCTTGAGAGTAGAGATAAGTATATTATCACTCCAACCAAACAAGATATAAAACTTGTGGTCCCCACAATATAGTATAAATTTATAACTCAGAATATTATCCTCTATTTAGAGGTATAAATTTATACTACTAAGTGAACGCGCCCTTAATTTATTTAATTGGTAGTTTTGTATTAAAAATATATGTGTGCAGGATTACTCTTTGTTAAAAGGAAAAAATTGTGATGGTTTGTTATGATTTTGGTATTGATAATTAAGATAATATTTTAGATATATATTAGTGAAGAATCTCAAATACTTAAGTAATTCTAGCATGAAAGTTCTAGTTGGCCGACACATGAAGTGCTTACTTACATCAAAATGCGGCGAAAATTTTGAATTCCAACGCATTTTGCTGATACTGCGCAAAATCAATACACTCGTGCCAAAAATTGTAGACTCTAAATTTAAATGATGGCTTTTCTTTATTTTCCCAAATTCGATTTTGGATATCTTAGTTATGATGTAGGGCTTTTCATTATATTTTGGTATACATTAGTCCATAATTCATTTCTCTTCTGAATGTATCTCTCTTTTAAATGAATGTCCTACTCACTTTATTACATACCACACAAGAAAAGAATTAATTTCTTTAAAATTCTTCAAAAATAATGTGACCTACCTATATTTTATATTTTTACCCTCATTTTTAATATCTCTGTCAAACAGTAACTTGACAAATTGAATAAGACGGAAGGAGTGACACATTACATGTTTCTCTCTTCTAGAGAGTCTTCTTGAGTTCGAATATCCATGAATTATGCGGTGGTATAGTTTTGCGTCTTATGTGCAGTAATTTTACCTAATATGTAATGATGTATTTGTTTATATGATACTATATCTTCTCTTTTAGTATAATTTTAAAAATAATCTTTTTTATTTTTTTGTGAAGATAGTAAACTGTAGTTGTTATTTAAACATGCACAATCTGCATTAGAATAATTTAGTGTAAGGCTATCTGTAATCTTTGGAGATCACTAGCGGTCTCCAAGGTGTCTCAAGCACCTCTCTTTTCCACTAGAGACAGCTTACAAATACCTACCCCTGCAATCCAACTGTCCTCAAGCTGTCTCTATATTTAATATTAAACAATTCTCCATTTCCATTAAATTAATTCATAAAATTTCATTAATAAAAATAACATAAAATATTACATTAATTCAAATAAAATAAAATATTACAATAATTGCAATAAAAAAATTACATTAATTGAAATAAAAAATTACATTAATTAAATATGGACTACTCGGGTAGATGTCCAAATTTGCGCTAAAGGTGTTCGATGAGATCATTGGTAAGCCGATGATGCTTTTGTTGATCTCTCAAATCGGCTTCCCGTTTGAGATATTCCTCAAAGGCGAGCGGAGTGGCCCTCTGGAATATCCCTCTAGTGGACCGAGAATCAGCATCGTCTCTCCAATTCTCTGCATATTCTTGCTCGTCTTTGATGATCATGTTGTGCAAAATAATGCACGTGAACATGATATCTCGGAGATGTCTCGTATACCAGCACCGATCCGGAGCCCGCTCTATATCCTTTCTGGCTGATTCCTGCATCTTCTTGAACTTCGTCGTCTTTGGGTCAGTTTCAACCTTGGGCGCCTTGATCAGTGTTGGCCAACAAGGGTAGATCCCGTCGGTCAAGTACAACCCCTTGTCGTACTACCAACCCATGACGGTGAAGTTGCACGCCGGAGCCTTGTCCTCAAGCACGTCGGTGAATAAGGGCGACTGATTGAGGACGTTAATGTCGTTGTTGGAGCCAGCACACCCGAAAAAGGCATGCCAGATCCAGCAATCATGCGACGCCATCGCCTCCAAAATTAAGGTGGGCTCGCCCTAATCGCCGCGCGTGTAGGCACCCGCCCACCCTTTTGGGCAGTTCCTCCAAGCCTAGTGCATGCAATCCAGGCTCCCGAACATCCCCAGAAATCCATGTCGCGCCTCGTGCATTTGGAGCAGATGAGTGGTGTCGGCAGTGTTTGGCTTCCTCAAGTATAGCTCGCCGAAGAGGTCTATCATTGCTCGACAAAATTTTTTGAGGCAAAGCCGGCCCGTGCTATCTCTGATCTTCAAATACTCGTCGAACACATCCGCAGCACCACTAGAGGCCAATTGTCACACCGCCATCGTGCATTTTTGCACCGACATCAGCCCCCATCGTCCAAGTGCATCTTGTCGATGCGTGAAGAAGTGGGCGTTGTCCTCCAACGTCTTGCAGATGCACAAGAACAGATACTTATGCATCCGGAAATGACGTCGGAAAAAGTGCTCCTCGTAGGTGCGGTTGTCGGTGAAATAGTCGGCGTGTAGGAGCGCACACGCCGCTTCACGGTCACGATCGACGAACGTCCTCGCCCTCTTCTTATTCTTCTTCTTCTTCATCTTCTTCTGCGCCGCTAAGTGTGCACGGGAGGCTCGTTCCACGTCCGCCATCATCTCCAAGACCTCGTCGTCGGTGCCGGTCTCTTCATATTCCACCGACGAAGATGAAATGCTCGATGAAGACATCTTTTGAGAGTTAAATCTGAGAGAGAAAGAGATTGTATTTTTTTGTGGGATGAATGAGGGATGAGAGGTTGAATTTATAGTGTAAAAAAGGAATTAAAAAAAATTAAATAAAAATCGACTGCATAGCAGTTGGAAAACGGTCGAATTTTTTAAGTTTTTACCCGTCAGGTGCGTGTAAAACACGCGCATCAATTTTTTTTTTTTCAGATGGACGCGTGTAAGACACGCGCTAGCTCGAGCCGGTCTCGCCACTTCGAGCCGATCTCGAGCCCTCCGTCGCTGCAACGTAGCGGTCTCAAGCCGCACCGGTCTCGAGCCGCCTTCGAGACACGGCTTGGAGACCACGTTGCAGACAACCTAATGAACTCAATTTAAAATGTAGTACTAGGATTCAAACAACATCGTATCATTACAAGTTACCGATGATACATAATAGCATTTGAAGAAAACGAGAAAAATCTATAGGCTTTCTGCATTGGGGTGTCTCGAGACCCCTTCGAGACACCCCTAAGATGGAGACAGTGGGATGCAAAGGCTGAAGTCTCGAGACCGGCTCGAGATTAGCTTCCTTCCTTTTTTATTTTATTTATCATTATAAATACCACTATTTTCACATCATTTTTCATACTATTATCCATTCTTCAAATTATTCATCCCCCACTCTTTAAATCTTTCACTCTCATTTCTTCATCTCTTCCTTTCTTGTGAAAATAGATCCCAAAAATCCCTTTTCGTCGGCGTGATTTCTCGACATGTCCGACGACGTTTATGTTTACACGCTGACGGGGCTTAATTAGTGTATTGTTTTATTTTCGTTTAATTTAAATGAAATGTTATTTTCCAATTTTATTAATTAATTTGGCGCCAATTTGGACCTCTACAAGAGTAATAATTTATTTTAATTAATGTAATTTTTTAAAATTAATTAATGTAAATATTTAATTTTATTTGTATTAATGTATTTTATTTTATTTAATTAATGTAATTTACGGAACTTATTTAATGGAAAATTTGAATTTTATAATATTAAAGTTATAGACACTTTAGAGACAGTTGTGATGCAGAGGTAGTGTCTCTAAGTACTGAAGTTGGAGTTAAAGACAATCTTGGAGACACTTAGGGTGCATTTGGTTTGAGTGATTAAAAGTGATTGATAAATAATCATGCATAATCATATGTTTGGTTTGCAAGATTGGGCCTCTGATGAATAACTAGGCCCTTGATCATATCAATCAAGTGATTGATAAACTATCCTTCCTATTTTGGGGTGATTATTAATCACTCATCAAAATCATTTGGAAATTTCCAACTTTGCTCTCAAATTTTCCCGATTTTTCAACATTAATGTTCAAACTCTTATCTCTCTCTCTCTCTCCAACTTTATGGTGCCTCTCTCTTTATTTATCTTAGAATAATTAAAATGATAATCAATGTAACCAATCGTATGATAAATAATCCAAATACTATTATCTTATCCTATCTATCAATGTAAACTATCTTATCCTTGGAAGTTAGAACTAAACATGCCCATAGTGTCTCCAAAGGACGCAATAGGCTTACAAGCCAATTTCAAAGTTTAATTAATTAATAATAACTGAGCCATATATAAGCTTAGTAAATAGTACTCTCTCTGTCTCACGAAATATGTCTCACTTTCCTTTTTGGCCTGTCTCACGATCTCATTTCTTTTTGGGAAATAATTATTTACGTTCATACTGCTTTTACATTCACACTGCTTTTACATTTTTATTATTTATTCACACTACTTTTACATTCTTTATTATTTACTCTTAATCTCCGTGTCGAAAACAAATGAAACATTTTTCGTGAGATGGAAGGAGTAATATTTTTGTTAGAAAAATTAATTAATTAAATGCAGACATGCAGTAAAATTCGGACCAATGAGATTGGGTCAAACTGAGAGTTTGATGTTCGTGTGCACGTGCGCGCAGAGGATAACTCATCGCGGGTTGGGGGTCGCCACCCCTTCGTCTTTTCCTATAACACAGCATACTGCGAATATTCTGCTGTGGGTGAATGCTACTAGAACTTGTACTCCTCTCTCTCTCTCTCTCTCTCTCATTTCATTTTATTTTTCGGGGTTTCTCTTAAGAATTTGCGATATACTAGTGTTAAATAGAAGATGATAATGTTGTTATCGATGTTGAAAATATGTATATCCGTCACATTGTATTTTATTTGTATTTGTACCATGATAATAAAAAGTACCTTTCATTTTTAAATAAATGCCTAATTTGAAAATTTATCTTGTCATTTAGTAAATATTTATTTTCATAGTAACGGGTAAAGAAGAGTAAACTATCAATTTTTTTTTTTTATAAAGAAGAGTGAACTATATAAAAAAAAATTGTGTTTTTTAACAGTAGAAAACACCTATTGAAACGCAGAGTATGCATCGAGGTAAAAGCCTCATCTTAAAAAGACAAGTTTACATATCTCTCCTTTTGTCTCGATTAAAATTAAATCCACGAGTTCCAAATTTAGTTATGAAAAAGTAATAGAAAAGCGGAAGAAATTAAATGATAGAAAAAACACTGAGCTCAATTTTATGCCTTAAATTGCGGCTGCAATTAAATAAAGGCTAACCGTTAACAATGTTGTTCCTTTTATGTTGTTTTCATATTTTATTTGTAGTAGATTACTAAATTGTTTACATTTTTTGGGTGGCTCGAATCTGTTTGAACCTTTCGTTCATTTTTTTTATTGGACAAAATTAATAAAGATGATGTCTTTAGTACTACAACTAAAACTTCGTGTTGTGATATTTGCAAAACCACTAAATTCTTGGTATATTTAGAAAAGTTTTAACTTTTAATATTTCCAATTTTTTACATGTATATACACATCATATTTATAAAAAGAAACCACCTTCTCATGTCAAATTATGTAGGATGAAATACCCTCACCCTGAAAAATTTAATTGATTCTCAATTTGAAACATTATCCAACCTAAATCTTGTTCTTTTCAAAAAGAAAAGTCATATATATCGTGTTTGGTCAATTAGTCTTATTTTTCTTTGAAAAAAGTTAATCCTATTCCCTCATAATTAATTATCAATTATCCGAATTTGTGATTTACATGTACGAAGCAAATATATGTACACTGCACATTATATTCAATGTATCATATATAGCATCATGTACTAGTGTGGTCATAAGCTCAAAAGTCTATACCTGAACCAACCGCTGATTAATAAAAATACAATAAAAAATTATTAATTGGTAAATGAAGTTTTGTGATTGGATAATGATGAAATTTAATTACAAATTGATATTATATTATATTATACCAGAGGGTCCCTCCTCCGGGTAAACCGACCCAATTTCTTCTCGCCTCTCCACGTTCCACTTACTATTTGTATCCTTATTATTGGATGTTTACATGTATTTATTTGAATTTGGGTCTACCGACAAAATGTTTACATGCCATTATAATTAAAATCTTATTGTTCACTTTAAATCACAATATTTTTAATTTTATTATATGATTCTTCTTGCGAAGAAGAAAGAGGTCGCTCAAGATTTAGAAACTCGAAATCCTTATTATTTATAATAATGAGTATCGAATTTTATATAATTCATAATTCATAATGTGTGTTATACTTATATATTTGCGTTATACTTGAAAGCTCGCGATGATAAAATATGGTCATATACTATGATCTTGTTTAATTGCACCCCTCTCAATATATGGGTAAGACGACTAACATATAGGATATATTTTCTTTTCTTTTCTTTTCTTTTCTTTTCTTTTTTTGGCAAGGTTATATGATATTCCTTAAAAAAACAACAAAAGATAAGTATATAGTATCTGCTTAATAATGCAGTTGCGAAAATAACAACAAAATGTCGTTTTCAAAGACCGGGGGCAGTCAACTATTTCCTTCCCCACCCCTCGCTCACTACAAGGAACAAAGACAAATTTCAACTAAACAAAAAGATTATTAAATTTTCTCAATTCCAACTGCGATTGTCAATCGCTTTTTCTTTTTCTTTTTCTTTTTTTAAATTTTCAGTCAAAAATATTAAACTTACGATTTTCCAACAAACGACCAAGTTACTAACTATAATATACCGATTGTTGGGATATTTATTGAAACTAAAAAAATGGAATATTTGTTGTGGTCGCTTTTATTTTAGAGGGAATTTAGTAAAATACCCCTTTTTCTAAACAAAAGTTGTAAAATACCACCTTAAGTTTAAAAGTTGTAAATATCATTTTGAGTTGTAAAAGGTCTAATATACCCTTAATGAGTATACAAGAAAGCTAACTTTCATTTGAATCATACAAGAAGACTAATTTCATGTATGAACTTCCGGCGAATTTCTCCGGCGAAAATTCGAATCATACATGAAGCCTAACTTCATGCATGCATCATACACGAAGACTAACATTCATGTATGCATCATACACGAAGCCTAATTCGTGTATGCATCATACACGAAAATTTTTGCCTCCAAAAAATTCAAATTTGTAACATACATGAAGATAAGTTTTCATGTATGATACATACACGAAGACTGACTTTCATGTATGCATCATACACAAAAATTTTGCCTCCAAAAAATTCAAATTTATATCATGCATGAAGATAATTTTTCATGTATGATACATACACGAAGATAATTTCATGTATGCATCATACATGAAGTTAGGTTCCGTGTATGATTCAATTTTCGCCGGAAATTGTCGCCGGAAATTTTTCGCCGGAAAAATTTCACCGGAATTTTTTAGCTGGAAAATTTCACCGGAAATTCATACAAGAAATTAATCTTCGCGTATGATACAAATTAAATGCAATCTTCTTGTATACATGAAGGGCATAAAAGTCCTAAACAAACTCAAAAGGGTATGTTGAGTTTTTTTAGAAAAAAGGGCTATAATTTATCTTTTGTGTTTGAGAAGGGGTATATTGAGTTTTTGCTCTCTATTTTATTTCGATGTTAGGCACACATTTCCCACAATACCTTTTTTGTTGAAGTAATTTTTGTACCAAGTCCTTAGATTCTACGTATAACTAAACACAATCTATTTGTGTACTAACTAAAAATATTTTTGTGACAAATTACCTCGTGTAATCAATCGTATGTTAGAAAACCGATAGCCCTTATAAAAATATTTATATAGTACACATAATTTGAGGGAGATGATCATATAATTAGGGATGACAATCAAGTACGGCGGGTACGGATAGTGAATATCCATACCCATACCCGCGAGCCAAACTTATACCCATACTTATACCCATACCTGTGATGGGTAGTTTCCTCCACCCATACCCGCCACCCGCGGATACCCGCCTATCCGCCACCCGCGGGTATCCATCAACCCGCCACCCGCGGATATCCACTAACCCGCCACCCGTTGGGTACCCGCCACCCTCGAACCGGAATTTAATCAACTAAATTACAATTTAACACAAATAAAAGATTAACCACCAAAGTTCAAATCCATAAAACATAAAATTCAAATTTACAAAGTTCAAATCTATACCAATATCCAAATTCATCAACTAAAATTCAAAATCTAAATTTAAAATAAAAAGTTACATTATTCCAACTCAACGGTTGAAATAGAGCAATCTTCCTTCAACTCTTCTTCTTCGTTTTCAAGACATGTCCAAAAACTTCCATTCTTTCATTGACCTACGAACAAACAATTATTTACATTTGAAATTGAATATTACAAAAAAAATAAGATTAATAGTAATTATAAATTTACCGGGTAGTAGTCGGGTATAATCGGGTAGTAGTCAGGTATTTCGTAGATATTTCGCCGGTATTTTTAGCGGGTATTTTTAGCAAGTATGTTTAGCGGGTAAATGGGTATTGCGGGTACGGATAGTAACTATCCATACCCATACCCGCGAACTAAATGGATAGTATTTTATAACCATGAAGCTATCCATGGATATCAAATGCCCCTCAAACCCGCACCTATTAGGGTCGGATACCCGCGGGTATCCGATACCCGCGGGTAAATTGTCATCCCTACATATAATAATTCATTTTTAGGTAGGAACTAGGAACTAATCTGGACATTTGATATTTGTTTAATTTGGTTTATGATCCAGATTAATTGATGCATTAAATTACTGCATTTTGTGCATTAAAGGTGTGTTAAATAATTTATGCATCAAGTTACTGTAATTTGTGCATTAACATGTTTGTATGTTAACGTACACTAATTTTATGCATTACTATTTAAATGATATTTATGTTGGTTTATACGGACTCATATAGGGATGAATTCCTACCAGATCCACAAAGTTAAACTTGAGATACAAGACATATGAACAAGACGTATGTTTTTTTTTTTTTTTTTTAAAGTATGGTTTAAAGTTAAAACTATCATGAATAAGCGGCGGCAAGTGTAAAACAAAGAATAATTAGAACTTTAATCTGCTGAATTATTATATTGTATACTACATATAATTTCGTGTGCGGTATAAAATTGTATATATATGGAATCTCTCCTTCGATTCCAAGATAAGTCTTGTAATTGTTGGAAATAATACGTATAATACGTACGTGTATATATATATATATATACTTGTATGAATAGTAAACGGTAAACGTAAATACTTATATAATTAAAGTATTGAAAAAGAAGAGATAGAAAGGAACCGAAGCTAGAGTTAGACTCTATCTCCGTAAGATAAGATTGCTCTACTATCGTGCACGCGGTCTACAGCAATTGCCTCCAAGATACAACGGTTCGGGGTAAACTTTGAGACGTTGCACGACGTGTCGCAGTTCCGACGAACAACTCGATACTCGGGACTGAGTATATAATCTTAGGACTCAAAATATATGAATATATTGATTATCTTCGAATTGGTGTTTTTGAAATCATCATACAAGGGGGCTATTTATAGGATGCACGTGGCCGTTCGGAAGGGGTGCTTACGAGGTGGTTATGGCCGTGCCTCAAAGCGCCCATTACGACAAGTGCGATGTGCACGTGCTCGTCGCCGTCGCCGTTGGCGTCGGACTCAGACTCGGACGGTGCCTCGCACCGTCCTCGTAGGAATCATGGTCAAGCACAAAAGGTGCCAACACTTGAGCCACTAAGGTGCACTATAGGTAGCACACTTGGATATACTCCTTTATAGTGTTGCTCCTTATATATAGCACAAAACATCCTTGGATTTCCGATGTGGGACAAATAAGGTTGAAATCACACAATTCTAGTTTCAAGTAGCCATGTTTATGTATTAATTGCTCATTCATTCCTTAATGGAATTGAATAAATAAATACATTAAATCATAGTGCTCGAAACGTAGATTTCGTTTCTACCATTAGTTTCTACATATCCCTCATAGATTTAATGCTATATAGGACCAAATTCCAACAATCCCCCACATGAATGACAATTAATGCAAATGCATGAATAAACAGTCCCGACGATCTATTATTGCATTGGGATAGATAGTTTTTTGCTTTGAATCTTCCTTAGTGCAATGCTATCGGATTTACTTGCTGCTCGGTGAACGCGATGTCTTGAACCGGTCAGCTTTTGTGTAAACCAAGACAATAGCATACACGCAATAATAGATCTGATATCTTTTGTTCTCACGTTGTGTCCATTTCGGCCTTGGACCATATCTCGGATTCATAAGTGTTATAATTTGAAGCGGCCACACTTCTCACTTATATAGGTGATCTCCTTTAAGTATCATGCCATACTTTGTCTTTCTTTCAAGACCTTAGGAATCATTAAAAGCTTATAGAGCTTACCCTTTACCACATCTAGCATGTTTTGCACTTGGGCAGTTTCGAGAATGGATTTTTCAGTTGTAATTCCAAGTGCACAACTTAACATTCATAGCTTAGTTGTCTCATTGAACCAAGTTATTAGGATCTCCAATCATCATGGTTGAGTTACCACTATGAACATTCATTAATTGTGGATTTCAATCCCATTCCTCTAACTGCATTATACAATTGATCACGATTAATACCTTTAGTAAACGGATCTGCTATATTGTCCTTTGACTTTACATAGTCAATACACATTATACCACTTGTGATCAATTGTCTAATGGTATTGTGTCTTCAACGAATGTGTCGAGACTTACCATTATACATACTACTCTGTGCTCTCCCTATTGCTGACATACTGTCACAATGTATCATTACGGGAGGCACAGGTTTTTCCCAACAGGGAATATCCTCTAAGAAATTTCTGAGCCATTCAGCTTCTTCACCAGCTTTGTCTAATGCAATGAATTCAGATTCCATTGTAGACCTGGCTATACACGTTTGCTTGGAGGATTTCCATGACACTGCTCCACCACCAATTGTGAATACATATCCACTTGTGGACTTGGAGTCATTTGTGTCTGCTATCCAATTTGCATCACTATACCCTTCTAATACAGCTGGGTAATTAGTATAGTGAATACTATGAGTTGAGGTATATTATAAATACCTCAATACTCTTGTTAAGACAATCCAATGATCTATTCCAGGATTACTTGTGAATCGACTTAACTTGCTTATAGAATATGCTATATCTGGTCTTGTACAATTGGCAAGATACATTAGACTGCCAATGACCCTAGCATAATCCAATTGAGATACTGGATCTCCTCGATTTTTAACTAAGTGTAGATTTAGATCTACAGGAGTATTAGCCGGAGGTAAATCGAAAGCTTTGAATCTCTTTAGCACATTCTCAACATAGTGAGATTGTGATAAATTGATTCCTTCAGATGTTCTAGTTACTTTTATTCCTAGAATCACATCTGCTTTTCCGAGATCATTCATTTGAAAATTTCTTTTCAGCATCTCTTTAGTTTTCATGATCATATCATGATTACTACCCATTATGAGCATGTCATCCACATAAAGGCATAAGATTACAAAATTATTTGGTGTGCCTTTAATGTAGACGCATTTGTCACACTCATTTATCTTGAAGTTATTTGCCAACATTGTGTTGTCAAACTTTACATGCCATTCTTTTGGAGCTTGCTTAAGTCCGTACAAGGACTTAACAAGTCTACAAACCTTATTTTCTTTCCCTGGAACTACAAACCCATCGGGTTGTTCCATATAGACTTCATCAATCAGATCTCCATTTAGAAAGGCTGTTTGTACATCCATTTGATGTATCTCGAGATTATACAAGGCTGCAATTGCTATAAGCATTTTTATAGAAGTTATCCTTGTAACAGGAGAGTATGTATCGAAATAGTCATACCCTTCTTTCTGTTTGAAGCCTTTGGCTACTAAACGATCCTTATATTTGTCAATCGATCCATCAGCCTTATATTTCCTTTTTAGGATCCATTTGCATCCTAAAGGTTTAATGCCGGGAGGAAGATCGACAAGTTCCCAGGTATGATTATTCATAATCGACTGAATTTCACTATTAATTGCTTCTCTCCAGAAAGCTGCGTCAGAGCTAGACAATGCTTCTTTGATTGTCTTAGGCTCATCTTCCATCGCATAAACTATAAAGTCTGGACCAAAAGATTTAGTTTTCTTGGTCCTTCCACCTCGTCTTGGTTCAAGTGTTGGTGTCGAAGAAGATTCAACATTTTGATCAACATTTGATTCCAACGAGTTGTCTATAGTTTCACAAGTTCTTTTGTTAGAACTTGATTCGTGCTTTTCTTTTTTAGGGAATATAGATTCAAAAAATATAGCATTTCTTGATTCTATAATTATCCCTTCATTCATTTCGGGAACTTCCGATGTATGAACTAAGAAACGATAAGCACTACTATTGTTTGCATATCCAATGAAAATGCAATCAATAGTCTTTGGTCCTAGTTTCACTTGTTTTGGTTTTGGAACCTCAACTTTTGCTAGGCACCCCCACACTTTCGTGTATTTGTAGGATGGTTTCCTACCTTTCCATAGTTCATATGGAATTTTATCTTGTTTCTTTTGCGGCAACATATTCAAAATTTTATTTGCCGAACGAATAGCTTCCCCCCACATGTTATGGGATAAGCCGGAGCTAATCAACATAGCATTCATCATCTCTTTTAGTGTGCGATTCTTTTGTTCCGCAACACCATTAGATTGTGGAGAATAAGGTGCAGTTGTTTGATGAATAATGTCGTTTTCACGACAAAATTCTTCAAAAGGTGCAACATACTCACCACCTCTATCACTCCAAATCACTTTGATTTTAGAGTTAAGTTGATTTTCAACTTCAACTTTGTATCTTTTGAAAGCCTCGAATGCTTCGTCTTTACTTCTCAAAACAAAGACATAAGAAAATCTTGTGCAATCATCTATAAATGTGATAAAATAATTCTTTCCTCCTCTAGTTTGCACAAGTTTCAAATCACACAAATCGGTGTGAATAAGTTCAAGAGGAGTTGTACATCTTTCCTTTGAGTGGAAAGGTCCTTTAGTCATTTTTGCCTCAACACAAATTTAACATCTTTTGTGATGATCAAAAGTGACTTTGGGTAGCAATTCTAAATTAACTAACCTTTGTAGTGTATTTAGATTTGCATGTCCTAATCTATCATGCCATAGATTAGTCGACTCAGTCAAATAAACAATACTGGAGTTTATTTCATTACCAACAATTACAGCTTTATAGTTAAGCTTGAATAGACCACTGTCTATATAACCTTTCCCTATGCTTTGACCATTTTTGGTCATTAAAAAGTTATCAGCTTCAAAGACTAGTCTAAAACCAGCCCTGCTGAGGGTCGAACCAGAGATAAGGTTCTTGCGAATGTCTGGGACATGCAGCACATTCTTGAGCGTCAGGTTCAGATCCGACGTCATTTTGAGAACAACATTACCAACTCCAACAACTTTAGAAGTTGCAGAGTTACCCATGTAAAGTTTCTTTTCCTCAGTGACGGGCTCATATGATGTGAACATTGCTTTGTCAGATGCAATGTGTCTAGTTGCCAACTAAGTTGACTTCATCAATGACCGCAGATAGGTCTAGTTCGGACAAGTCAATGGGAATGCTTTTATCACCCACCATGTTGGCTTGATGGTGATCATTCTTCCTTGCTTTCTTTGGCTGACGATAATCCGTTGCCCTATGACCAGGTTTGTCGCAGTTGAAGCATTTTCCGTTGAAATGGTTCCCCTTTATGGCCATCTTCTTTTTGAACGGAAACTTACGCTTCTTGTTGCTGGTTTCGGCCAGATTTGCGTTAGGATCTATCATCGGCCTTTTGCCCTTGACATCCGCTTTGCGGTTGTCTTCTTCGATCCTTAGTCGCACGATGAGATCTTCAAGTCCCATCTCCTTACGTTTATGTTTGAGATAGTTCTTGAATTCTTTCCACAACAGTGGCAGTTTCTCAATCGTTGCTGCAACCTGAAAGGATTCAGAAAGAGACATACCTTCCGCATGAATATCATGCAGAATGAGTTGAAACTCCTGAACTTGTTCGATAACTGTTTTGTTATCGACCATCTTGAAGTGCAAGAAGCGGCCGACGATGAATTTCTTCAAACCGGCGTCCTCTGTCTTGTACTTAGTCTCCAAGGAATTCCAGAGTTCCTTTGAAGTCTTGAATTCGGAATAGACACTATAAAGGGTGTCTTCCAGACCATTCAAGATATAGTTGCGACAACAGAAGTCGCTATGAAGCCAAGCATCTAACGCAGTGCGTTTTTGCTCATCGACTTCATCTTCCCCCACAACTGGGGCTGATTCCTTAAGGAAATGAGCCAAGTTAACCGTTGTCAAGTAGAACAGCATTTTCTGCTGCCAACGCTTAAAATCTGTGCCGACAAATTTCGGCGGCCTTTCGACATGAACCGGAATGGTCGGAACATTGACCTTAGACGATGTTGCCATCTTTCAATCACACAAATAATATATGCAATCTTGTCTTACGATTGTTGGAAATAATACGTATAATACGTACATATATATATATATATATACTTGTATGAATAGTAAACGGCAAACGTAAATACTTATATAATTAAAGTATTGAAAAAGAAGAGATAGAAAGGAACCGAGGCTAGAGTTAGACTCTATCTCCGTAAAACAAGATTGCTCCGCTATCGTGCACGCGGTCTACAGCAATTGCCTCCAAGATACAACGGTTCGGGGTGAACTTTGAGACGTTGCACGACGTGTCGCAGTTCCGGCGAACAACTCGATACTCAGGACTGAGTATATAATCTTAGGACTCAAACTATATATGAATATATTGATTATCTTCGAATTGGTGTTTTTGAAATCGTCATACAAGGGGGCTATTTATAGGATGCACGTGGCCGTTCGGAAGGGGTGCTTACGAGGTGGTTATGGCCGTGCCTCAAAACGCCCATTGCGACAAGTGCGACGTGCACGTGCTCGTCGCCGTCGGACTCGGACTTGGACGGTGCTTTCGCACCGTCCTCGTAGGAATCATGGTCAAGCACAAAAGGTGCCAACACTTGAGCCACTAAGGTGCACCATAGGTAGCACACTTGGATATACTCCCTTATAGTGTTGCTCCTTATATATAGCACAAAACATCCTTGGATTTCCGATGTGGGACAAATAAGGTTGGAATCACACAATTCTAGTTTCAAGTAGTCATGTTTATGTATTAATTGCTCATTCATTCCTTAATGGAATTGAACAAATAAATACATTAAATCATAGTGCTCGAATAGATTTCGTTTCTACCATTAGTTTCCACATATCCCTCATAGATTTAATGCTATAAAGGATCAAATTCCAACATTAATTCCTTCTTTAAATAGGATTTTCCATGTATACAAATAATATTTGGCTGAGCACCATATTTTATATTGCACAACAACCTTGTTTCTAAAACGGCAAACTTTCTTGACGAAAAAAATGGCATCGAAATTATTCAAATAAAAAAAAAACCATTGACATTACTAAATTATTATAAAAATAAAAATCATAATCTATATTAAACTCTGCTAAGTTCTGGTAATATAATACCCAAATAATTAGTTATGAATGCCCCTTTTTCCCTCTTGATAGGTTATCAGTATATTAATTAATTCTCGTGTTTTTACTAGTCTAATAAATGCATTAAATAGTATCTTCCACTTCTAGCTAGTACTTAAGTTCTTGCATTCTTGGTGGGGGTGGAGACAACTCATACAAGGAAATTGTGAAAGAACACAACACTTCAGAACTAAACCCTTCTCTCTCACACTCTCTCTCTCTCTCTCTCTCTCTCTCTCTGTGTCTATCTTTGTGCGCGCGCGCGTACTTTTAAATACACGGTACTTGTAATATCGTTGATAAGATGATAAATATAATTATTATCTTATTTAATAAATTTGACCTATGTATTTATCCATGTCATCGTCCTATATACATATATACAGATATAATATTGATCAACTATACACGTAAGTCTCAAACATTTAAAATCTAGCTGCTTAATTACACTATCTAATTGCTTTAAAAAAAATTACACTATATAATTAAAAGAGAGATCTAGTTTATCCCCCCATGCTATTGACAGGTTTTGCATTTATTTTCCAATTAAGACTCAATTATTAGACCTTCGACAAAAAGTTTGAAATTGTTGACTGGTGTGAAATAGTTCAGATTGCAATAATGGCATTGACCGTCATGATGTATACTGTTGTATTGTGAGATTTTAAATTTTGCAATTACAAGGATCTTACTTAGATCAGTAGAAATTAATTAGTTAGCTTGTTACAGTTCTTAATGTTGAGTGATTTATCTTGAAACATATATTCCTCCATCATATCTGATCATAAGAATAGGTTTAGTTTAATTGGAACGTCAGCTTGTTTTAATAAAATCATAGAAAGTGTAGTGTACGTAAGTGGAAATTAAAATGATCTTATATATGAGACAGAAGGAGGGGTATGTTAATTAGATGTTCCCAGTCTAAATATTAAGAATGGGTAAAGTATAAATACTTCCCTATATATTAGTAGCAAATCATTAATGAATCATGTAGACACTAAATTTGGATGGAGTTGGTAATGCCACTAGCAACTGATTGAAATATACATATGTGTGTGTCTTAACACAAACTTGGACATTTTCACGCAGTAACACACTTTTTCACATACGAGCAATAAATAAAAAGAAAAGAAAAGAAAACGAAAAGCGATTTGCATTCCTTCTGAGAATTGGATGATGCTCGCTGTTGAAAATCATACTACATAGTACATACTTCTTCCTTTTTAGAAAAGAAAAATTAATCATACTATTCGTTATGTATGTTGCACGATGAGATTGGAATTCTTGAGGTTTGGCCTATTGGTAGGAAAACTAAATAGTTCAAAATTTAAATTTTTGTTAAAGAGACTACCCTACCTGCATTGCCCATGATTTTAATTTGTAAGGTTTGAAAATTTAATTTGTTTGTTTTTGTGTGACGACTAGTCCCAACTTGGAACAATAATATTGGACTTATAGCACAACTCTCTGTTTCTCTAGCTGTAAGTGAATGTGTGCGTGAGAGAAATGGTTCTTTCTCAACGTCTAAGAGTTGCACTTTACAAGGTTGTCTGCATCGCGGTCTCGAGCAGGTGTCTCGAAGGAGACTCGAGACGGCCGGCGATGGAGACGGCAGCGTTGCAAGCTTAGTGGGCTCGAGACCGGCTCGAGCCAGCGCGTGCGCTTCACGCGCCATACCAGAAAAATAAAAATAAAAAAAATTAATGGCGCGTGTAAACGAAAAAAAATTGAAAAATCGAACGTTGTGCTACGACTATTAGCCGATTTATCTTTTTTTTTTATTCAAAATTTACACTATAAATACACCTTTAATCCATCTTTTCATCCCACAAAAAAATCATTTCTCATTTCCTCTCTCAAATTAATATCTCAAAGATGTCTTCTTCATCGAGCACTTCAATTTCGTCGGTGGAATATGAATCTCACAGCACCGACGACGAGATCCTGGAGATGATGGTGAACGTGGAACGGGCTGTCCGTGCACACGTAGCGGCGCATAAGAAGAAGATGATGATGATGAGGCCGAGGTCGTTCGTCCACCGCGACCGTGAAGCAGCGTGTGAGCTCCTACACGCCGAATACTTCGCTGAGAACCCCACCTACGGCTAGCACTTTTTGCAACGCCGTTTCCGGATGCATAAGCTTCTTTTTTTGCGTATTTGCAAGACGTTGGAGGACAACATCTGCTTCTTCAAGCATCGACGAAATGCACTGGGACGATGGGGGTTGACGTCAGTGCAAAAACGCACGATGGCGGTGCGACAACTGGTTACCGGTGGTGCTGCGGATGTATTCGACGAGTGCTTGAAGATTGGAGATAGCACCGACCGTAGTTGCCTAAAAAAATTTTGCCAAGCAGTCATCAAGCACTTCGGCGAGAGATACTCGAGGAAGCCAAACGCTGCCGACACCGCTCGCCTGCTCCAAATGCACGAGGTGCGGCATGGATTTTCAGGGATGTTCGGGAGCCTGGATTGCATGCACTGGGCATGAAGGAACTGCCCCAAAGGGTGGGCGGCTGCCTACACGCACGGCGATCAGGGCGAGCCTACCTTAATTTTAGAGGCGGTGGCATCGCATGATTTGTGGATCTGGAATGCCTTTTTTGGGTGTGCCGGCTCTAATAACGACATCAACATCCTCAAACAATCGCCCTTGTTCGCCGACGTGCTTGAGGATAAGGCTCCGAAGTGCAACTTCACCGTCGTGGGTCGGCGTACGACAGAAGGTACTATTTGACCGATGGGATCTACGACCTTTGTTGGCCAACACTCGGCCAGAAAGGACACAGAGCGGGCTTTTGGAGTCCTCCAAGTCCGATGGAGAATAATACGGAATCCGGCACGGTGCTGGTATACGAGGCATCTCCGAGATACAATGTTACGTGCATTATTTTGCACAACATGATAATCGAAAACGAGCGAGAGGATGCGAAGAATAGAAGAGACGACTCCGATGCGGCATCCACTAGCGGTGTATCTCAGAGGGCCACTCTGCTCGCCTTTGAGAATTATCTCAAACGGGAAGCCAACTTGAGAGATCAACGAAAATACCATCGGCTTACCAATGATCTCATCGAGCACCTTTGGCGCCAATTTGGACCTCTACACGAGTAGTCCATATTTTAAGTAATGTAATTTTTTTTATTTTAATTTATGTAATTTTTTTATTTCAATTAATGTAATATTTTATTTTATTTGAATTAATGAAATGTTTTATGTTATTTTTATTTTCTGAATTAATTAATGAAAATTTCGAATTGTTTAATATTAAAGTTAGAAACAGCTTAGAGACAGTTGAATTGCAGGGATAGATGTCTCTAAGTTGTCTCTAGTGCAGAAAGTGGAGATGAAGACACCTTGGAGACAGTGTCTCCAAGGGTTGCAGAGAGCCTAAGAAAACGAAAAGAAATCTTGCTTCAAAAACTATTTAAATACTTTTTTATGTCACATTCTAAATTAACGGTAAATATATGTTCACGTGGAAGTAGTTTTGGAAAATTTCCAAGGAAGAAATATTGATCGTAAATTTTGGAAGGTGATTAATTATTTTGTTTTTGAGCAAATCCAGCTAGCATGGTTGTTTGGATACCGTCTTATACATCTCAAACAAGACTCTTCCATCTTTTTGTAGATGCAAGAAAGTAGATTAGTTTTAAATTATAAAGCAAATTGACGTTGGGCCTTGCGCGACAAGCTTGATTGTAATGCTTATCTTAATCAACTGTTTAATTATAAATTAATCAAATGGATTCCAACCATCCCCCATTAAACAATTCGCTAATCTAATGTGGACCACTTTAATGTAAACGACACTATTACTTTCATGTGATGTGCACCTAAAGTTTGGAATCTATTACAGTATTGCATGTTCTCGAGAAATTATCTACTACATACACCAAATTTTGTTACATTAATTTTCATCTCATCTAAACATACTCTCTCCTCTCCATCCCTGAATAAATATCTTATTTTGAAATAAATAATACTTATTAATTGTACAGAAAAATGATACTAACGAATTTTGATTTGCCCATATCATGAATGCAAATTGTTTTTTCTAGTTCGATTTTCATGTAATAGGGTTAACAGCGTAAATTTGCTCATTTATCTAAATATACGAAGTTTGAGTGTAGAGAATATTTTTTGATGTTGGAGAGAGTACGTATTTGATAGACGCGTTTATATTAATCAAATCAAATGTAGGAGCGATTGATTGTTGGATAGCAATAGTATGGCACGTTCTACGTTTTCTCGGGTTTTGTTGTGGAGGGAAGACCAATACCAATCCTTAGGGTTACAAGTTGAGATTAATTAATTAATTAATTAATTAATGCAAATGCGAATATTTTAGAGGCTAAACAACAGCCGACCAAAGTTGAGGTCTCCACGTGAAGGATGGTCATCATCGCTAAATTTGAATCGTTTATGCTCTCTCTCTCTCTCTCTCTCTCTCCTGCTTCGTTCAGCAGCCTGCTTTCTCATGTCCAGATGTTAATGGTGTCTATCTTGAATTATTAAGTCAACGCTCTTGCTTCTTGGGTTGGCTTATCTAGGGTAAATTATTTATGCGCATTTTTTTTTTAATTCGAGGATGTACTCTTTTTTTTTTGCATACATGAATAAGTTTAGCATATTTTGATTTGATTTTTTTTTTTTTTTGAACGACATATTTTGATTGTTAGAGTACAATGCAAGATGCATATATACTACAGCAAAATGGAAATAAAAATTGTCTTGATAGAAGAATATTCGATCCTCCACTTAGACAATATATAATGGTTTATTAATTTTTTAAGACTTTAAAGCCAATATTGCATGAGTTCATATAAAGCTAGAAACAGCTCTTCTTAACTTAATAATACAAGGGGGGTAAAAAAGCTCCTGATATAGGACGTGATTAAAGATTGATATTTAATCTTGAAATTAAGTAGTACTATGTAAAAATGAATGACGCTCATTGAATATTTTTGTCACATTTCATGTTTAAATCTACTACAACTATAGCCACTATATTATTCGACAGCATAAATATACATATAGCGCGCCGCACACTGATATTTGACTTACATTAATCATATTTCTTTTTTTCTAGAATTCTAGACAAGGAAATAGACTTACTAATCTTTTATTTATTTACTACTAATATTAGACTTTATCTGTTTACCAATAATTTAAATTTCTTTTACGTCTCTCAGACACTAGTTTATGCCAAATAAATAGGAATTAATTAACAACTTAACGAAGCTTACCAAAAAGGGGATAATGTTGATTATTGAGTTATAAAAATAAAGCAATTATTCCCACATATATGGAAGAGCTGATATATAATTTAAATATGTGGTAAACTTATTCTGCAAGTTCGGTTAGAATCAAGAATTAGTTTATACTTGCGCGAATTGGGGTTTAATTAAATCCATAGACGATTTTCTCTAATTTAAAATAATATAAAAGACAAGAACTTTTAATCCGAATAATTATTTATATATATTTTTTCAATCTTGGAACTTGTTAAACTTTTCCAACATATGAAGTTTGATCTGTACTAATAACTCAAAGTAATCATTTTTTCTCAACATTCTTAAAGGTGTCAACAACTTGTTGAAATCTTTGTGTCTTGTAAAGTAGTGAGTTTGAAGGTCATGACAAATGACAGGACTTTTTTTAAATAATTGTCTCGTTAAATATTTTATAAATATCCTTAAAGATTAATTAATTTGACGAAAGAGAGCAAAATGATTGCATTTAACATGATTGATTATCAACAGTTATTACAGCAACATACTATATTAGTATATTGTATTATTGAATCAAACCGAAGACATCATATTTAATTCATGATTTCTTCTTATTTTCATTATTTTTTTAATTATAAACAATAATATGTTGATCCATAACCATGCTCTCCAAAATAAGTCTTCCGAAGCAAAATGTTAGTAATATAGAAAAAAGACTATTTCGTTCGTACATTGATGTGAACTTGAAATTAAGATATCAATAAATTGCAATAATTTATTTTTATGAAAAAAAATTAGAGGATCGGGATTTAGGGTTTTGTCCCGACATAAGCTGGAAAACGACTTAGATGTCATGTGTAGTGATAATAAAATAAAAATAGCAAAAATCCTGATTCTCATGCTGGAGTTGTACTTTATTCTTATTTAAAAAAATATATATTTTTAGTGTATCCTAAAAAATGTTACTAGAGATTGATGTCTGAAAAAGGTTTAAGCTATACGTAAAATAAAATAATGCTTTTATTAATTTATTAGAGTAAGCAAAATTCAAGCAAAACCCTATAGTAATTATAATGAGTGGAACTGTACAGGAAAAAGCAAGCAGCCAAACAGATTTTTGTCTTTCTTAAATATTAATTAATCAAACCAATCCATGTCAAAACAATTAGTCAAGATAAAAAATGGCCAACAAATGTACTTTCGTTTTTTCCGCAAGAACCCCGTAGTACTTAGCTAATTTATAAAAGTATTTTAGTTAAACCCAATTCAATATAAGTGGCATAAAAAAAATACTGAATTTTTTTGAAAAAAAAGAAAGGAATATGAATTAAGGACTCAAAAATCAAACGGGGGGCGATAGAAACTCTAGTCGTAATATAAGATGAGATATATAAATTATAGTTTGAAATATTGAAAATATGACATTGCCATATTGCCTAGACTTGGTTTCCTACTACAGTATTGTTAAAATGAGTGTGTGTGTGAGAGAGAGAGAGAGCTTTGTTTAAACGGCGGCTCTAACCCCAAGGCTTGAATATAATATCGTCAATACCGACCCAGTGCAGATCGGATCTTCTATTGCATTTTGTGATGCATATTCTATTGTATTATTAAGAGAACGACACGTGGCGTGATTATAGATTTAAAATTTATAGAATATATTTTCCATATACATACCTTAAATCTTGAACCCTTAATCATGACACATGTCGTTTCCTTATCAATGCATTTTTGGAGATGCAATATAAAAATGCAATAGAGGATCTCGTTTGGACCCAGTGACCCCAACAAACGTGCTCTATCACAGCTTCACAAATCAGTTTTTAAGAGTTGAGCTCCAACAACACAACCAATCGCAACTCACTTAATTAAGTTAATTACTCTCTTCGGCCCAAATTAGTATAATTACTTTTTCCTTTTTAACCGTCCAAGGTTAATATGATGTTTCTTTTTTACGACATATTTTTTACCTTTTTAATCTTAAAAGTTCAATATATTTACTCTTATAAAGTTTCTGTAACCACTAAGAAATTAATAACACGTCTTAAATGGATCTCATCCTCCACTTAAAATATCCATACCAAACATTTATCTACTTTTCCTTAAAACTTGTACACGGCCATCGCACCATATTAAGTGAGGACGGAGGGAGTAGATATTTTTCTTAAATTTTTTATTTTGAATTTGAGTTATATATATGCATCTATATTTTGAAATTTAAAAAAAAAAAAAAAAATTGAAGCTGAAGCTGTATTTGTTCTTCAGAAGTTGAAGCCTCCTATTTAAAGTATTACTACATGGTTTCCCCAAACTAATAGCAGTAATATATTATCTCTGTCCATGTTTACAATAAAATTTATATTAGAACAAGTGTCTTATTTTAGATTCTATTAAAAATAATATCAAATACTATTTCATTTTGCTCTTGTTCAGAATTAAAAAAGAAAAAATTAATTATTTGATTCTAAAATCAATAATTATTTGTCCAATTTTTTTAACATAAGTAATTTAATGTATGAATTTTGACGGTAAGACAGAAATTAGCCAAAAAAAAAAAAAAAAAACCATGATGCATCATCAGCCAGTGTGGCTCCAATAAATGGCCCAATGTACTCTTATAGCCTTGTAATTTTCATGTAAATGTAAAGAAACTATTGAGAGAAAAAATGGAATTAATATTTAAAGTAAATGACAAAAATCAGTGGGTTCACCACCATAGGTAAAAAAAAACAAATAATATGATTTGAGCCTGAATAGGATTTCCTAATGAAGATTTATTTTGGCCCAAGATGGAAAATCAGCCGGCCCATGTGACAGTCAGTCACAAGCCCAATACAGTTTCAACCCAATTTTATGATTGTCATACAACCAACCTATGCTGGCCAGTTTTACTTTTTATTAGTATTCTCTTTGTTTAGTGAGGAAGATTTAAAATATTCGAGATGAATAAAAAGTGCTAATTGTTGTACTAAAATTGTGAGGTTATCGCTCTTATTGTCAAATTTTGTATACTAAGGAATGGGACGACATTAACTATTTTATTCCTAATTATCGCATGGAAACTGAACAGTTAAAGAATTATATTTAGGAGTAGGACTACGATAAAATAGGAAGTTGGAGTCTTCTTTTTTTCTTGAAATTTTAAAATACAACACTTTTATTAAAATAAATTTTGATTTTAAAATAGGACATGTATTCGGGATCGGGTGGAAAGTAGTCGAGAAAACCTCAAAAATATGGGGGTCCATGTCCTTCGGAATGTGGAAATTGAGTGAAAGGTCAAACGTCAAGTCCTAATAATTGCTAGCATACCTAAAACTAAAAGCTCATGATATTTGTCTTTGAAAACAAAATTGACGATTTCATCTATCATTTTGTTCTATTACTCCAATAAATTCCACATCATAGGTATAACAACGCAATATATATCTATAACTTAAAACTAATCATGCTTTGGGTAGCCCTGTCATGGAATAGGTAATAGGAATATCAATCGGTTAGCCCGTTTGATTTTTGGGGTAGTTTTTATTGGGTTCGGTTGTTTTTGGTTCGGTTCAATTGGACTAAAAAAAATTAGACTAGAAATTTTTGGCCCTAACCCTAAACCTTCGGTTTTGGGGCTAGCCCGTCGGGTCAGGATGATTACGAAAAAATATTAACAACAATAATTTGTTTCATGATTATATTTTGTAATAAAAAATAAATCATATTTTCTCATCCAAGAAACTTGATCTTCTATTAGATGCAAAAATGTGTCGTTCCAACTCCGTTTCATATAATAACGGATAAATAACTTGTGAGAAGTTAATTTGACATACATTTTTATTTAAATGGTTATATATTTAATTTATTTTTCACATCATATTTTTTGTTTATTTAATGTAGAAGTAATTGTAGAGAAGTGAACATATTTCAAATAAAAAAAAATCAAAATACTGTATATTCAAAAAAATTCGGCTAGTCGGGCCAACTCACGGGTGTTTTGGGCTAGTCTTACTGGGTTCGGGCTATTTTCAGTTCGGATCAATCAGGCTAAAATTATTTCGGGCTAGAAATTTTCAGCCCTACTCCGCCATTTTCTTAAGTCTACTCAAGCTGACCCATCGGTTTCAAGCCAAATTGACATTCCTAACAAGTAATTTTGTAACTAAATATCTCACCAACAATCGTTGTATATGTCGTACAAAATTTTCTTGTTAATTAATTATTACTTTCAAAGAGAGAATTATCGATTGGTCGATAGGTACAAGGTAAAATATTAATTTATCAAGATAAGAAGATAGATATACGTAAAAAATATTTTCGCAATTTGTCATTCGCTCATATACCCAAATCTTAGAAAAAACAGAATAACCTAGTGAAGACAAACAAACATCACTCAAAAAAGAAGAAACGAAAAAATCAAAATAAAAAATTGGAAAGCACACAAAATTCTTCTATACAGTTGGAAAAAAGAAAAAGAAAAATGAAGATTGAATCAAAGCTAGTAACCAGCAGTCATCATAAGCTTAAACTCGTCAAAATTAACAAATCCATCACCATCCGTATCCACACCTTTGATCATCTTCCTACACTCTTTAGTAGTGCAGTTTCCACACCCAAGCCTTGCAAGAACACTCTTCAATTCCTCTGCAGAGATGAATCCATCACCATCAGCATCAAACACTCTGAAAGCTGCCATGATCACTCTCTCTCTAGAGATCCCATTTTCATGATCATCCTCTTCACTTTGATCATCACAACTTCCCATAACAACCATGAACTCATCCAAATCAACAAAGCCATCACCATCACAGTCCATTTCTCTCACTATCCCTTCAGCTTCTCTTGCAGCAGCTTCTTCCCTCTCATGCCCCAAACTCAGAAGAACTTGCTTGAGCTCCAAGGAGGAGAGCTTGCCATCTCCGTTGGTGTCGATGAGCTTGAAAACTTGCTTCAGCTGGCTTGAAGCCTCCATGGCTGCAAAAGATGAGGCCAGCCAATTCAAGTCACATCTTAGTTTCTTCCAACTTGTGCTACTTGTTTCTAATTTCTTGCATCTAGAAAAGCTCATCAACTTTTCAAGAATCTTTCTTCCTCGCCGGAGTGGTGAAATCAGACATAGTTTTGCAGAATCTAGCATGATGTTTTGGTTTGGTAGGGTGGGGTGGGGGTGGTATAGGAGGAGTTGAAATTAATAGCTAGTAGGTGTAGTAGTGTAGTCAAGATATGGGAGTGGAATAATTATTAATTAAGGATAAGAGAAAAAAAAATGATGGGGATAAAATGATAATGCCGTTTGGACTAAATTTACTAGTACTGGTGTGTAAGCACATGATAGTTTTTGCATGTGGAGTTTGCACTTTTGACAATCTAAGTACTACTGTCATTGTAATAATTTAATTTACAGCTATGAGGTTGGAGAGAGATGCAGGTCTCATTTTTTCCACACAAAGAAACAAACTAATTATGATAACACATATATATATAGATCACGCAGTGACAGTAGGTGGGATTTGAATCTGAATCTTCAAATCTTCAAATATAAATAACAGTAGTCCCTCAAATTTTATTCTATTGCCACTTGAATTTAAGATTTTAGAGTCGTCATTTTTAAGCCTAAATCTCAAATCCAAAACAAACCGGACAAGGCTAAATCTAGATGCTACAACACTCGAAATGGCATGGGGCCTTTCCGGTGCACTACATGATACGCTCGGCTCTATAGATTACACCATGCTACACTCGACGCAAGTTAGTACGTGAGGTGCAAAACATGATTCGTTAGTGCACAATCAAAACAAATTATACAACACGCACTGGAAAACTAAGCGTGATTGCAGCCAAATTTGTCACTTAGCTTTAAGTAATTTTGCAGTTTAGAGTATTCGGATTTCGGCAACTTAAGGAGCAAATATTCATTGGTCACTTGTTTCTTGAGCAAATATTTGGTCCATTTAAGACGGCAATCATAATCCCGTAGTAGAACAATACATCTCTCTCAAGAGTCGACGCACTTTTTCATCAATTCTATTACTTAATACTTCTCATAAAAACATAATTATACTTGAGAAAAATAATGTAACCTGCAAGAAGGAACCAAGTTACCAAACTAGCAAAATATATTTGTTGCAGAATGAAAATTTCTTTTTCTTCTCGAAAATCATTGTTCTATAATGGAGCAGCCCATCTGCATACAACACTCCCAAGTCAAACAATAAAGTTCTCAAACCGTTAACAACTTTAATACACTCTACGCCTATACTTGCAAAACAATTTTGAAAAGAAAAAGAATAGAAAATCCTCAGAATTATCATACATCTGAAAAACAATAAGTGTGGGTCGGAGATCAGCACGAACGTAAGAGAACCGGACCCACTGATGAGTCGAGCATATCACTTAGGGCTAGTTGGACCTCGTTCGAACCATGTTCACAACTTATCAGGCTCGAAAGCAAGGGAAAGAAGCAAGACAAGTTCTTCTGAAATGATGAATCTCCTAGGCTACTAATAGCCTGTAGAGTAGCAACGATAAGAGGTGCTCGTGCAGCCAGCTCTCTCCGTCTTCCAGATCCTAAAGGTATCGTCCATTGTGGTTGCCTGTGGAGAGATGAGGCGGGAATATGTCCCGAGCAGGCAACTACAATGTAGAATTGCAAGACCTCTTGGCAGAGGTTGACAAGATAAGACTCCACTTCTGACTCCTCGTAACTAGGAGGTCTATCGAGTGCAAGGTTCTGCAAAAATGTGAGGCAAATTTGGTATGCTTCATTCTCAAGGCGAAGTAGAGGAGGATCCTGCATTTGCGTCATTGACCCGAGTTCCTGGAGCTTTACACGTAGCACTCCATCACTATTTATCTTATGAGCATTAAATGCCACGGCATGCACAGCATCGAAAAGGATAACAGTGTTTTTAGCTGATAATTGAGCTCTGTACATATTGTAGATCTCCACAATAGCCTGCCAAATTCCATGCAAGAGCTATTGTCAGATTATTATAAAGAACGTATTCATAATACCTTAAAGAAATTTTGATACTACCTACCTGTATTAGCAAGAGCTGGATCGCAGCTCGGCACTTGACATCCGATATGGATGCATACAGACGGTGTCTCCTTAAGTTATTATCCAACTCTTCAGTGGTGACTGTCCCAGCAGACTCATCATGACTGTCCTCAGTCGGATCTACTCCCTGGGCCTCGGATTTGCTATTGTCATCAAGGAAAAAGGAAAAATCAGGACGTGTTTCAATTGATGCATCTTTGAGAGACGAAACCACATCCAACCACTTGTCTTCAGAGAACAACTCCCCAGCATTGCTCATTAGGCGAACAAAAGCAGCAATACCGATACCAGCAAGGCTTTGATGAGGCCGTTTAATAAAACTAACCAGTAGCATCAGCACCTTCTTCAGAAGGGGATGGACTGTATCGTAGAAATTAACAAACAGATCTACAACTAATTGCAGAGCCAATGTGCACGTCTCATAAAGCCATGAATCTTGATCAAGTTCCGCCATGTCACCATTGTCTATGTGCGCAGACTCATCACTGGATGGATCAATAGCACGTCGAGCACCATCAAATATTCTAAACAGGACAGACTCAAATACCTTCTCCCACAAGGCTAAGGAAAAATGTTGCCCATAGTTGCGTAAAGTATCAAACAGTAACTGTACAGCACTCTTCCTGATTTCAGGCCTTGGGTCAAAGCTCAGTTCAGATAAACCTGGAGAGGGAGAGATATAATTTCAATTGACTTGAACTAATCATATTCTTATATGCAGAGGTCAAAAAGTATCTTTCGGGATGAATAAAGCTTCAAAACTAGACTATATCAAAGGTAGTCAGCATAATAATTAGAAAAAAAATAACAAAAAAAAAAAAAACATTTCTTTACCTGCCAACAAAGGAAACCATAAATAGAGATGGTCCACCCTATCTGCAGGTTCTCCATTTTCACCTTTCCTTCCAGTACCAATTTTAGGTGAAGATGGAGAAGCCATTTCAGGAGCTTCCTTACCTAGATCTCCTTCAGCAAGTTTTGCGGCACAATACCGAAGGAAACCAATGGCGTTAAGACTAATTTCTTTGTTGAATCTAGTATTGGTGAATGCAATTAAACAATTCACACAGTCTGTAAAAGTAGTAGTTTCAGTTTCGGTGATATATGGAAAATAGTCACGAACAATCTTTTCAATTATTTCGAATGAGAGGAGGACAATGTTCTTATGATCATCATAAGCTGCTGTTGTGAAGACCTGCAATTAAGAATGTATTCAGAGGGTTAAACTGCGAAATTCATGGCCATAAGCTTTGCCGAGAATTAATTTTCCTTGGGCAATAATAACTGAAAGGGTACATCCATGTTAATAGTTCCATACCATGAACATGCTCTTCCATCCCGATTTGACATTATTCACACGGGATAACACCATCTGAGAAACACATCTGATAATCAGTTCTCTGATTTCAACAGCACTACTCTTGCGCATCACAACTACAAAAGGCTTCATGAACTCATTCTGAAAGTTATAGTTAGCCAATTCTTCTCTCTCCAAGAATTTCATTGATAACTGGCGCAAAGAGTCCATTGCAAATATTGCAATAGAAAGGTTTTCTGAACAGCCAATGGTCACAAAAAATTCAGAGAGTACTTGCCATATCTTTGACCATACAAGCCTAATGCGGTTCATATTGTAGTGCCTGTTAAGAGAGAGCACCGTAGAAATTACTTGCATGGAAAATGAAGGAAAAATAGTTAAACTAATAAACTAAAGTTTTTCCATAGATAAATAAGGAAAAAGTAAATGACCGAGTGATGAGTAACATACGCGATCTCAACTATCTTAGTGAGGCTGAAAACCCGAGGATCGGATGTAGATCTTAGTTCATCCATAGACACCTTGCAGAGAGCCTTGACAAAATCAACTATTGCCTCACTATTCAGCTTTTGGCTCCGTATGAATATGCGGTTAACATCACCAACTTGTTCTAACATGTTTAAGTTAGAGACCAAGTTGTTCATCTGTTCAGATGTAATTCCAGCAGCAATATTACCACCAATACCAGCACTATCATATGAACCCCTCCTCATTGCAGAAGCTGCATTCTGGATCTTCCCAGCTCCCTTCTTTTTCAGAACAGGAAGAACATTTGATCTGGCTTGTTTAGATTTGTCCAATTCAATCTGCTGAATTGCAAAGAAAGCAGCATCTGGTGGTGCACCTTCACCCAGTAGGTGCAAATGCTCAAACCGTGAAACACATGTTAGTATATGTTCCCAGGCATCCTGTAAATAGTTTCCATCCTCATCTGCTATGGTGACTAGAGCCTGTTGAAGCAAGTAAACTGATGGATCAGACTAGTTAGAAAATCTCACGAATTGCTGAACAGGAGTTACAAGCTTTAATCTGTTCCCTTTTCTTTCAGGCACGGAATTGACTAAACTTTGTAAGAACATTGCTTTCTCTCACCCCAAACCAAGACCCAATAGATTTAAGAATATTAATTTTTTAAAACAACGAGAGAACAAAGGCCTTTGGGTCAAAAGCACCAACCAACCATATCCAATCCTACCAACATTTGTCAATGTAGCCATGATTAATGAACTACAACACATGTCCTCCAGTGCTTTCTATTAACAAAATGCTCCTACATTCCTTATTGTGAAAGGAAAGCCTCTAACAAAGTTGAGTCACTTGGGCAAGGATGGTAAAATATCAGATCAAGCCACCCAGTAAGAAAGGAGACGGCTTATACCAGAAAAACATGAATCAGGGTCCATAAAAGAACACAAACGATGTATACAGAAAACCACTGAAAAGGACCACAAAGTTCGACAAATCAAAGCATGATCTGTGGCATGAAAAGACAGACTCACTCAATGCACTTTGAACAGACCAAATATGCAATAGGGTTTCAAACAAAAGCAAAAATTCAAAATTTCATATCACTGGGAGTCTTTATCCATATAATTCTAAACATAGTCATACAACACATGACAGACACAATTGAATTAAAACCTACCTTAATTGCATCAATGTTTTTCTTTTTAATATCAGCAGGTGAGTGGAGTGAAGTAAACTTGGCTAATGATGTCACAAAAGCATCTCTATGAGTTTTCATGGACATTCCTGCTGTGACAAGGATTGCAAAACGAAAGCCCTCTAAGCAGAGGGCTATCACAACTTCATCATCAGTTTGGTCAAGAGGAACACTGAAGGCAGCCAACATTGGAGCCCAACATGCTTCAATCATGAACCTGAGGATCACTGTATCTGTCGCAGGATAATAAATTGACCTACAAGTTCCCAGCAAGATGAAGATCAAATGAAAATTTTAGTTTTTTAATAAAAATGCAAACAACCACCATATTTCTAACAAGAAGAAAAAGATCTGCAACGCCCTGCTTTAACTGATAAACTAATGTTTTTCAAGCAATACTTTCATGCATAGAAACCTAATGCATTCATAAGTTACTGTTATGCATGTTCATATTTGTCACCAAAAAAATAAAATAAAAAAATATTAGACGAGATTTTAATGTCTTAAGCCTCCCAATGATAATGAGGAAGGAAGATAAAGTAGAAATTCCTTCAAGACAGAAGGAAAGGAGGGATTGGGGGGGGGGGGGGGGGGACTTACTCTGACTTTCGAGCTTTTTCTTTGAACTGTTCCTGCATGTGTCTCATGAGGTCATCACTGGTCCCCATACTATCTTCGTCCGGCTTACGGATCACAATGTTTAGTATGCTATCCAAACCTAAAACTCTGTTTGAGTTCACAGACTGCTTCTGCTGGACAGACAAATTGTCTTCTTTCATTTTGATCTCACTCCTAGATATCCGCTCATACAATGATCTCAAGTACTCCTCAGGTAGATCTTTTCCGTCATCGATCCCACGATTGTTCCTAATAAAATCCTCGGCTGACATCTGGATATAAAATTTAAACTTTAGCAATTGCAAGAACTGAACGTCTCTAACAAAATCCCATCAACCATCAGTTTACAATTTTACCTTGTTCTTCACCATAGGGTTGTGTGCATCAGTGTTTAGCAGTATGACAGAGTAGGCAAGCACATAAGCTGTGTCGGCACTTGTAAAGGTCTTTGGATTACATTTGCAGTATCGTTCAGCAAATTTTTCCATGATGCGATCAATCTTCTGTGCCTCACCAGGCAACCTAAAGCCCTGTAGGAAGACCCTAATAGCCTCATCGAATTCCATGCCTTGGAACTCAAATGAATTCACATAAGCATGCATTACTTTCAGCGGCATGTCTTCCCTTTCACCCAAATAGTCACCAATCAGAGTTTTATCCAAACCATATGCATTTTTAAGAAAAGCTGCTATCTCTTCTGCAGAGTTCCCCACCTTATTTGCATTTATCAGGAACTCGATACCTTTCTTGGGCTTCCGGTTAAAAAGAGCGATGCCTTCCTGCCACATAGACAATGTTATTTTACAGACTGATAAAAGAGCTATCGACCACATTAATAAGAAAAAAATTACTTAAATTATACCTGAAGTTCAAGTTTATATGCACGCCGCTGCTCCAGACTAGAAACATCAGAAACTTCGCTTGAGGCTTCAGATTGTGTATCCGATCCTTCGGTTGGCTCATCTATATTGCCATTTAAATAAGGGGGACTCCCAGTATCAGAACCATTATCTGCAGTATCTAGTTTCTTTGACGACTGAATATCTGGAATTCGCAATTGTTTGTTCATCCAGTTACCCATGCATTTCAGAATAGAAACTAAGCATTTCATAGCTTCAAGCTTCATATTAGCATCTTGAGGGGGCTGAAGTGTACTCGAAACACCAGGTGGAACACCCTGAGCAGTTTTAAGTAGTCCGTTGACCATTCTGGAGTAGACATTAAATGACAAGAGAAACAAGAGACCATAAGATTGTCTGAATTAGCAATCATATCTTTTGCATGCAGACTTTAGAAGCCCAGATAGTTATTTGACAAAGGATTCAATCAACCCAAAACTATCAGACATAAGTTGGGAAAGAGTATGAAGAATTGCCAATCCTTACCTCTCGAATATATTGGAAGCATTGACATCACAGTCATAATTGAGGAATATGTCAATCAAGATCTGCGAATCAACACACAGCTTCTCCAAAAAGCGAAGGACTGTCATCTTCTGCTGAAAATTAGGTTGCACTACATTTTCTAACACTCGGAGGACTATCATAGGAAAAAATACCCCTATTTCTGCTTTCAATCCAGCTCTAAAACGTGACACCAGGCTTATAAATATGGAGCAAGAAAGCTGGAACACAATCATATGAGTTGAAGCACTGTTCTTCAATAGGGACAAACACAAGTACTGCTTTATAGCATCTAAAAACCTGGATAAGAAACAAAGACAGCAGTGAATAGTGATGCTTAGACATTAGCTTTCAATGAGACAAGATATAACAGCTGTGAAAGAAAAAGGTAGGTTGCTCAAATATCTTAACTAAGATTAAAGATAATATGCTCCGCTAGAAGAAAGGAGCATACACATAGACACGCATGCGTATCTGTGAGCTAGGAAATAACGAAACCTAGATAGTTTGATGAAGAAATTCAGTAGTTAGAAAACTCCGATTAAAACAAAACGAAAACGAAAACAAAAACAAAAACAAAAACAAAAACAAAACAAAACGAACAGCATGCCCACTTGATGGAAGAACTGCAAGCGAGTTCACTACTGGTACAGCAACTATATAGCATGGTCATACTAATAATACCAGCAAAATCTACCTTCTTGAATAAACTCAAAGAAGACTATATCATGAGATCTCTTTAGCTATTCTCTAACTCAACATATTCATCTTGAGGAGACGAGTAGTATAGGTGCTGATAAGTGACAAGACTTTATCACAGGGACCAATCAAACCAATTAGGAGTCAATTAGTAACTTGTATAATTAGTCATTGGCTAAAGTCAACTCTAGAAAGACTGATGCCAAAAACCAATAAATTGAGAAACATTTGCAATTGAAATATAACATAATGAGCATAAAATGCCTGCTTAACGAGTCGACAGTGAAGATTGAAGGTTCCAGCTCAGAACTAGTGCAACGAGCAAGAAATAACCAACTAGTCACTCACACTAACTTTACCATCTCTAATGATCCAAGGAAGACTATATCATATGGTCTTCTTAAACTACGTCCCAGTTTTATAACGATTGTCAGAACAGTGTCACCAAGAAGATTAACAGGACCAAAAATAAGATGAGCCTCTAATGACATGGGATCAATTAGTCATGTCATTAGGAGTCAATCAGTTGTTTAGTCATTTAAAATTCCCATTGACTAAAATACCTGCGCTAACTCCAGAAAATACATCACCTTTCCAGAACACTAACATTCTCGGCAATTGTATAGAGACCTCCAATTTAAGGAAATCCTATGTGATAGAAAGAAATAGTGCGAGACTACTCTAGCAACCAACACCATATCAGCTAACTAGCTCAGAAGATGCACTCCTGGCATATCTTATCTTAACTGCTAATGTACAATAAATGCTCGCACATTCCAATATTTTCAATTGACTGTTGCTTAGCTCTCTCTCTAGTTATAATACTGTGCTGTAATTAGTCCTGTACATACAGCATCTAATAATATACAATTAATCTTGCAAACCAAATATTCATCTTTAGGCATCATAAGAAGCCAACATCACATATGCAAAGATTAATTTCAAATACATAGATTGAGCAGCATAAAATACTAACCAATAAATTGGGGGAAAAAAAAAAAAAATAGGCCAAAACAATGCCACAGATGGATACCTTTCACTAGTCCTAAATATCGCCCCAGCGTTTTCCAGTAAAATTTTGAGCAGTTCCAATGCCACAATCTTCCCCTTCATTGCCTGGGGGTCGGCAGCAGCATCCTTGGGTGGAGTCTTCATTGAGAGCTTACACAAAGCTCGGAATACCAAAAAAGCATCCCTCCTCAACTTATTTCCAATCTGCACCTCCAAATCATCATCCCTTTCTCCCTCACCATCTGCTAACTCTCCTTTCCTACCCTCTAATGCAGTCTTATACATGCTGATCTCCCAGTACTTAGCGTCCAACATATCCTTATCTGTTGAGTCCAACAAATCCGCCGGATTTGTGCCCTCCACAGTTGAGGTCTTGGTCTCAAATGCCCCATCATGGGCCCCAACCCCTGATCCTGCGACACCACTAGCTGTACTGGGGCTGAAAACTCCATCTATATCCTGCATTATCTTAGTAATAAAACCCTGAACAAAAATCATGGAACCATCCACATCCGCCTTCTCTACTGGTTCCATAAGCTCTGCCACCACAATAGGCTGTAATGGCACTGTCGACGAATCGGCCTCCATTCTCCTAAACACAATAACTAGCATCTGAACCAACGACGCCTTGGCGGTAGTCTGATTTACTACATTCTTACTACTCAAATATATATCATAACAAGTCCTCACTACTTGCAACAGACAATCACCGTGCAGTCGCAGCGAAACCGATGTCACCGCGGAAAGAAGCGCCTTGATCACCAACAATTCCGTATTCTCATCCCCCAGCTCGTGGCACTTGCAAACGGAATCAATCAATTTCGAGAGCAACTTCGCGTCCGCGCCGCCGCTCGGGTCCGCTTCTCCGTGCAAGTACCCATGGGCGATCAATTTCTGGGCAGCATCGAGAGCAGGCTCCGAAACTTTGAGGTAGTTGGTAGAGAGTGCATTAATGAGTGGACTCAGAACGATCTCGCAATCGTACAGGGAAAGATCTAGGAGGATGCCGGGAAGCAACGACGAGTCGGGATCCGATTGCGTGGACGGCGATGCAGGCGGTGACCCGGCGGTAGGGTTTTTGTTGGGTGAGGTGAGGTGCTCAATAACGGATTTGCACTCGGTACCGAGCTTGGAATGCTTGCGCCACGATGCATTTTTGAGGATCTTCTCGAATGCGGGGATTAGGACTTGGTTTAGGCGGGAATCGGCTTCCGAAGAAGCCATTCCCGAGCTAGAAGATTTAAGCGGAAGGACAAAATCTGCGCCGGAAATGGACGCGGCCGAGTCACTGGCTGATCTGAGCTTCCAGCTTGGCGGCGGCGGTGGAGTGGTGGCGGAGTGACGGATCTAGAGAGAGAAACGAGAGGAGAGGAGAGGAGAGGAGAGGAGAGGAGAGGAGACGGAGCTCTGCGGAGGAGTGGAGCAGTGTCTGGATCGTGCAGGTGAATGGATTTGATTTGCAAGTGTGAAGTTTACGACGCCTGAATTTACGAGAAGGCCCCCTGGGATATTCATTATGATTTGAAAAATGAGTAAAGTTTCAATTATAAATCCTGTGATCCAATCATGGAAATTGTTATTAATTCATTGGTCTTTCTTCAGAAATTATTTAATTACTTCTGATTTATTTGAATCGTTTTTGTTAATTTACCATGATATATATGTAATCTACAATTTATAGTTTATGACCGATAATTATAGTAATAATTACAGGATTTGTTATAAATTACCACATATGTGAACCTTTTTCAGGACCATTCCAATCATACTTCTGTTTCTTCGCCAATAAAATCAGACCTAATGTATTTGGCTATATCACTAAAGAGTAGGGATAGCAACGGGCCAAATCTGGACCGTATCTTGTTGATTCTAAATTCAGATTTTTTTTTTTGTTGAGATTCAGATCCGTCCCAAATCCGTCGAATCCAAAAATTTGTAATTCAAATTTAGATTCATCGGATTTGCGGTTCTGCGGATCCGATCCACGGATCTGTTCTTTTGTTTAAATTAAAGTTTAAAATAACACAAAATCAAAACAACACAATAATAAGTACTAAAACAAGTCACCAAGTCGTCCATAACAACACAACAATAAGTACCAAAACATCACACAAATATATTTAAAATCACATGTAATAGAAAAATAAGTAAATGCGATCAATCAATCTTGAGAATATGGGAACTAGTCATCCATGCTACAGCTGTTTTCAACATCATCGACGTCCTAAAAAAATGAAAAAAGAAAGACCATGAGCAACACAAATTTATTTCAATAATAGAAGTATAAGATTGATGTAAACAATTACCATATCAATAATATCGATATGTTCTTCTTCATCTTCATCATAGTCCTCATTGACTGTGGAACAAGCATGTGTGTCATCCAATTCACCTTGCCAACAAAAAAAAATATTATGAATAAGTATGAATGTTAAAGATAAATAATGAAGGACTTATTACTTTAGCTTTTCAATTGATACTAATATATTTTATTACTTTGCCTTTTCAATTGATATACACGCACGGCACATACTGACATACATGGCTTATGCCAATAAATTAAAATACTCTCTCTGTTCTCGAAAAAGTGCCTCACTTATCCTTTTTTTTTGTTCACCAAAAAGAGCCCTAGTTCACTTTTTTCCATCATATCAGGTGGGACCTTATTCCATTTATCACAACTTCCACTCTCATTTTACTTTTTCCACTCAAAATAGGTGTGACCCTCATTCCACTCACAATAACTTTAACTTTATTTTATTTTTTTCACTCACAACAAGTGGGACCCTTATTCCACTCATAATAATTTTAATTCCAATTTACTTTTACCACTCTCAACAAGTAGGTCCTTTATTCCACTAACAACAACTTTACCAACTTTCTTAATTCTCGTGCCCAGCACACAATGGGACGTTTTTTAGTGAACGGAGGGAGTACAAGATTGAAAATTCAAGCAAAACAACACTATGAACTAGATGACTCAATGTGGAGCTATTGTAGGGGCTATCTGGACATTGCATCCACCCACCATGCATCCACCAGGCCTAATCTCACGACACGTAGCATTAACTTTTAAAATAATAAAACTAATTCAAAAATAGAAAAAAAACGAACTATGGTTAGAATTTTTATAGACCAGACCACTGTTTGTCTTTTCCTTTTTTATTTCAACACAGTTTGCTATTGTAAAACTATCTGCAGTATATACCCTCCTATTCTTAAGTGCTGGTTGATACAAAAATTTCTCTCTACTCCCAACGGCCAAGCCACCTCTCTCGTCTGTTCTCTTCTCTATCACACCCCTCTTCTCCGATCACCATCACCACTACCCCTCTGATTCAGCGCCAAAGACGCGGCGGCGACAATGTCCAAGCATAATTTTCGGTGTAATTTACACAAATTAAAATTTCAGAGTCACGGACGACATGCAGCACATCACCAGCTCTTTGACTTTCCGCCTCCACCATTGTACAGTTCTTTCTCCATCTTGTGTTTTCAAGTGCCAAAAAAAATTTAATTTGCTTTTACTAGAGGAAGTGAACAGATGAGCGAAATAGTAAGTGGGAGAGAGACAGGGGTGGAAAGAGTGGATGAGCAGGGGGCAATGCACATTGCCGCCGCGTCTTCAGTGCCGAACCATGGGGTGGTGGTGGTGGTAATCGGAGAAGAGGGGTGGAACCGTGGAAAGAGAAGAGTTGGCTCCGTTGGAGAGAGAGGAGTAAACACACGAGAGAAATGGGGGTTGAGAGAGGAGACTATTTTGGATTTAATTTTAATCTATTTAATGAGTCATATTAAACGAGACATCACTATCCTATGTGTTTTGAGCTTTTGGATTTGAAGAATTATGAATTATGGAGTAATACACAAACAAACCATTCGACCAATTTTTATTTCACCTTGATTTGTTATTCTAGATTGTCCAAAATTCGAATATTTTAATATGGTTTCATTCTCGCCGGCGAAGGGAAGTGGTCTTCGATGTTGCGCCCGACTACCTGGTGGATTATATTGTACCGGACAATGGCAAAAATTTGGCGATGAAGCCAAAATTTGCTGATAAAAATGGCAGCGAAATTGTTTGTGGGTCCTACTAGAATGCAAGTAAAAAGTTCACTAAATTTTTTTTAGGGAGAGTAGATGAATAGTACTATAACTCTACCATAGTTACATTTATATTATTAAACAATTACAAAGTAATCAGATAACAAAAGTAAATTAAAATTAAAATTAGGCTCCACATGTACGGTGGATAGCAGATGGATGCATATTGGGTGGTTGCAAGATCCAATTTGCCTATTGCAGGTTACTTATCAAATTGGAAAAAAAGAAAAACGTTATATGGAGCTATTGCAGGTTCTCTTTTCTCAGCAAATCCCTGATTCACATGCTTAACATACGAAAAATAAACAAAACATACACCTTCTGATATATTGCAACAAATATGTTAAAATCATTGTTGTTGGGAAATGGGAATGGAGCTGACCTTTGGAGAAGAGCTTGAATAGGTAGACATGGAACCTAAGAAGCACGGGTATGTATACGAAATACGTATACGGTACGATACGGGGACGTCAATACGTCAATTTTTAAAAAATCAAGATACGATTCGTTAAAAATACGTTTTTATATTTTTAAAATATATATTTTTTATATATAATATATTTTATCTTTTAAAATATATTATACTATTACATGGCATCATATTTAATTACTACAACTAAAAAGAAAAAGGGATTTTACATTTGCAACAACGTATTTTGAATGGATTTGACGTATTTTGACTGTATTTAGGCGTATTTTTTTATTTAAAAAAATAATTAAAAAATGAAATTATAAAAAACGTCTCGGGGGACGTTTTTCCGGCGTACTCCGGCATATTCGTCTCCGGGACGTCCCCGGGACGAGTATGTGACCCGATGGAGCGTACCCATGCTTCATAGCATGGAACTGTTATGGTGGTGGCGCTGGGAAACATACTCGCCTGAATAGGTGGTGGCGGCGGCGGCAGGCTTGATTTCGATGGGAATGGAGAAGATGGAGACAGGGCCAGCGCTGTGAAGGGGGGCAGCACGGTGGTCGGCGCTGTGGACGGTAGACAGCGCTGTGGACGGTGGAAGTCTTGAGGGAGAGAGAGTCAGAGAGATGAGATTGAGAGGAGAGTGTGCACAGGCGGGGGCAAGGTAGATTAGATAGGGTTTCTAATCTAATATATTTAAATTATAAAATTTATAATTATAATATAATATATATAATATATTAATATATATATATATATAAAAGATCGGTGAGTCGGATCTGGGACGGATCCGGATCTGAAAATATAAATACCAGATCCGCGGCAAAAAAAATTAAATAAACCCAAATCCGTCCCATATCCGTCGGATCCAAAATTTTTCGTTCTAGATCCTACAAAATGGATCTGGTATTACGGATCTGGAGCGGATCCAAGATCCACTGTCATCCCTATTAAAGAGGATGACTTGCATGAGGCGGGTCGCATCTGCCCTGCGACCGGGTCGGGTCAGGTCGACCCGGTCAACCCGGGTTTGACCCGTTGACCCGGTCAAAGTTTTTTTTTTTTCAGTTTTTTTGTTTAGTTTCAGTTTTTTTTTCGTCTCCTCCTTCGACTCCGATTTAACAGCTCCGCCTTCGCTCCGATTACTAATATAAGGATAATCAGCGGGAGGCAATTTGGACTTTTTCGGCTCGCTCCGAGGCCTTCGGCTCCCCTCGTTCGAATCTTGATCAAAGAAGAAATGACAAACAAAAAAACGAAGAGGTAAAAAAAAAAGGTGGAAAAAAATAGATTTAAAAAAAAGCTGAAAATTAAAAAAAAAAAAAAACAGAAAACAATAAAGCAGCAGAAAACAGGAAAAACAAAAAAAAATCGAAAAAAAAATAGGTGCGTGTAATACACGCGCCGCGCGTGGGCGGATGGCACGTGTATTACACTCGCCACGCGCCCGCCGCATAGCATGCGACGGGTCGCATATAAGCTTTTGTGCTCACTAAATATAGGAACTACTAGTATTTTCATCCTTAATATTGTTTTTTAGAATAAATTTGCTTTTGTATTGTATTATACTAGTATTATTATATTTTTCTAACAATGTATTACAATATTTAATATTTCATATAAGATAATATAGACTAATTTCATGTCGTTCTAACTTGTAGGCCACGTTTGGTAGCTTACATAAAATAGTATGTACAAATAATGTTAGGATAAAATAGTATAGATGGACCACCATATTTTATGTTAATTGAGTGTTTGGTAAGTTACATAAAATTCGATATTATTTTGTGTTGTTGTTTGGTAACAACTACTAGGCTCAATACTAAAATAGGAGTTTCCATTATTAACCCTGACCTAATTTAAAATTTACGTAGAAAGTCATCTTATATATATATGATTGAACAGCGGTGACAAGGCACTCGCACACCATGCTAGTTGCTGCAGATTTTATTTTTCCTCATTATAAAATAACATACGTTATTAAATAACGATGATGGTTAAATATGGATGGCAAGAGCTGAAAATACATGAATACATTGATACAAGAGCTGAAAATACATGAATACATAAAACGATAGATTCACTGGAAAACGATAAACAATAAATTCAAACACGCCAGGGACATCGATATACCGAAAGCACGGTACAAAACACCGAAATTCGTTAGACAACCTACATCACAAAACAGAAAAAGAAACACATGAATTATGAAAATTGAGGCCTCCATCCTCCATGTTTGATATTCGCCGGACATTTATAACAGTAGCGGCCGACATTGCAGCCTCTTTCCCGGCTTCCTTTAGCACCATTTTGCCAATTCCACAGCAACAAACTGGAATTAAGTTCAAATCCTCTTGTGGCCAATCCATGTTCCTGCCATAAATTACACTTTATACATCAGCATATTTGTAAGTGTAGGAGGTCAATTACTAAAGTAATTTGCATTATGTGTTGACGTATCACGTCCTCTATCAATAAAAGTAAAGCTGCACACTCGAATGAAATCGGCCGCATTTTACAAGTTTGCACAAGGAGCTTATATTGGATCAGATCCTGCTCAAATCAATACAGCGAAAACATAATTCAATTGCTTTGATTTTATTTCATTCTATAATTCATTTCAGCCTATGATCAATTTCATTTAATTACCCATGAATGCAAAGCTGCTTTTGCAACAATCAAATACACAAACCATTAATGAACCAACTACAGACAACCAGTCATCAGATTCACCTAAATAAGAGGAAATCAGCAAAACCATAGCACATCCTCTATCTCAATGCATGATTAGTTCTAATTTTTCCTACTTTTGCACACACTAATCTGCATGGCCTCAACATATAAAAGAGTGAATGGAACCTTTCAGAACTTAACTAGTAATATCTGTACATTCAAGTATCAAGATCATATGTGTTTGATTCTCATTAAATTAACCTATCCACACATATATACGAAATCAAAATCAAACATAAAAAATGCAAAATCATACGAATTAAGTATTCCTTTTTGCTGCCAGGTTGTGAGCTGTTGTGGAGCTTCCAATTTTGGACAAGAATGGGGAGTACTATTTCTTTCTGTGAAAATTAACTAATCTTAAGGAAAGAAGCCATGTAGTTTTCCTTAAGACTGATTAAGAATGAACGAGACAACATATATCCTCAAAAAAACAAAAAACAAAATTGAATGAAAAAAAAAATGGTGGATTAGTTGAAGTAATTTACAAAATATTGATTTTGTACACACACAAATTCAAGGGGCACTCAACTTGAAAAAATTGTGCAGGTAAACGATTTAAGCTTTGTGGGAGAGGTAGCATTGGGGCCATGGGGATACGACGACGAAGGCAGCGATTGGAACTTCAGACCCAAATATTTTCTGTTACAATTTGTTTATGTGGTGTGGCCGGGTGTACTAGCTAGCTCAGCAACCATCAAACAAATGCATGGAAAATAAGGAAAAACTAAAAGAGTGAGATAGAGAGAGAATGAGATTACCTGAATCAGAAATCTTTGCTTGGAGTACATGAAATGAAATGCTCGAAATTCGCATGGAATTAGGGCTTTCTTGAAGAGGAATTTCACACCTTTTTCCTACAAAAATTAAATTGAAACCTTAAAATCTGTAGGAATTCATGAATAAGAAAGCAAATTAGTCGGAAATCTTAACCACAAGGTCGTCGGAGCCGTCGTCATCAGATTTTGGGCAAAGCAGTGATTTTGGATGTAGGACGAAGAGAAAAACTGGATTTGTGAGGAGAGACGAAAATGAAATCTTAACTTAGAGGTCGCCGGAGCCGTCGTCGTCCGATTTTGGGTACACAATCGATTTTGGATCTGCTGCTCCAAAAGAAAAAATGAATCTGTGAGGGAGAGACGATGGCTATGGAAGTGGGTCTGTAATGAGATAAAAAAAATCGATTTGAAATTGGATTGAGGGTAATTTCGTGCATTTGGACTTTAGCAGAGGTTACTGTGCGCATTGTATAAAATTATCAGAGGGTAGGGGTCGAATAAATTAGACGAACAACAGAGTAGATTTGCAACTGCCCGTGCTTTTCACACGGGCTTCACACTAAATAATATTGGCTACCAAACACTATATAAACCCCTACAAATAATGAAACAAGGGTTTATATAGGCTACCAAACACAGCCGTAGTATTATAAACCTACATACAAGAACTCATTGAAGCTAACTGCAACTATGAAACTTAATTTTTGTGCATAAATAAATTCATATTTTGTCGTATCTGTAGACTTACATAGTCATCAGCTATCAAGGCATGATAATTAGTTTTATCTTTATTCTGGCATGATCAAGGCATGATAAACTTCTTCTGTCTCATTTAGTTTATTTCATTACGAGCCTAAAAAGAAGGGTATTAAATATGAAAAAGTGCAATTAAAATGTTTTTTAATCAATAAAATGATAATAAAGTATCTTTTTAATTTAAAGTAAATTCTATTTTTTTCCAGTAAAAAAAATATATTATATTAAACGGGAGAGCTAAAAAAGAAAACAAATCATATTGAACGGTAGAGAGATTGTAAAACACCTACAAACTGCAATTTAAGATTAAATGTAATTATAGAAGGTGTAGGAGGAAATAGTATGAATAGAATAATGATTTATATGGCTCCAGTGATATATTAACATAATAAACATAAATGCAGATTAAAAAATGAGTCAAATTACAATTTATTAATTTATATATTTCGGCCGGTCTGCGTGAAAAAGAAAAAGAAAAAGAAAAATTGAATTCTCGAATTCTGGATATGTAAAAAATAATTAGCAGACCATAGTATATTCTTATACAATAATTCTATTCGGACATACTATGTCTGGACATACGTGCTTGAAATAGGAAAAACATTGTCCGATTGCCTACAAAATTTCTTTCCCACTCAGACCCCCTTCTGAAATATCGATCTCACGCACACCCGCTTCCAAATTTTACTCTCATCCACACCCAAGTCCTAAACTTGTGAATTTAAATTGGAATAAAACTTCATAATTAAAATTTAAAAAGTGTATGTTTATTAATAACCAAACTATCGAAAATATGAAATTAAATTATTAGTTAAAAAATTCCGTCAAATTCGTATTTTTACCATCGTATGTCTGGATATAGTATGTCCAAATAGCACTACCCATTCTTATATTGGGGCCGATTTTAGTTCGAAGATGGGCCAAATTTTAAAATACCCAATCAATATCATTTCCTAGTGAGAACGAATTGTATTCTTTGCTTAATTTCAAATAGCCTCGAATTAATTTAATTTTTTGTACGAATGGGTGTTATAGTTGGTAGTCTTATTTTTCAGTTTCAAGTATAACCTATCTTCTCAATCAGCGTTCGTTAAGGGAAGGATGATTCAAGACAATATCCTTATTACCTTTGAAGCTATTCATTCCATGAGAAGAAAACCGAGAGGCAAATTTGGAGATGTGGCAATGAAGATCGACATAAGTAAAGCTTATGATAGAGTTGACTGGAACTATCTAGATGCTATACTTACGCGTCTTGGGTTTTGTGATAAGTGGAGGGGGTGGATTCGTATGTGTGTGCAGACTGTGAAATACAAAGTTCTCATCAATGGTGAACATGTGGGGCCTATCATGCCTGGGCAAGGACTCAGACAAGGAGATCCCTTATCTCCTTACTTGTTCATTTTATGTGTTGAAGGATTGTCGACTATTTTAAACTACGAGATGGCCAGAGGTAATTTGCATGGGATACGGATGGGGCGTTCAGGCCCGCCAATATCTCATTTGATGTTTGCTGACGATTGCATCTTTTTCTGTCGAGCTACACATAATGAGTGTACTGTTATGAGGAATTTGTTGGCTAGTTATGAGCAAGCTTCTGGACAAGCGATTAATTATCAGAAGTCGGGAATATTTTTCAGCAAGAACATTAAAGAATCCGACCATGATAATCTTTCTGCAATTCTTGGTGTCTCTCAACCTCTAAATACAGGACGATACCTGGGGCTACCATCTCTTATCGGCAGAAATAAAAAGGCAATCTTCAACTATCTTCGAGAAAGACTGTGGAAATAGGTGCATGGTTGGAATGGGAAAAATCTATCCAAGGCCGGGAAGGAGGTCCTTATTAAAGGAGTGGCTCAATCTATCCCTGCCTTCTGTATGACATCATTTCTTTTACCAGTTTGTCTCACTGATGAGCTAGAAAATATGATGAACAATTTTTGGTGGGGAAATAAAGACAATGAAAGAGGAGGGATAAACTGGATGCGGTGGGAAAGACTTTGTGTGAGAAAGGAAGCAGGAGGCTTAGGATTTCGAAGTCTGGAACTTTTCAATATAGCCATACTTGGGAAGACTGGTTGGCGTCTAATCGCTGACCCTGATGCTCTAGTTTGTAAGGTGCTTAAAGCTAAATATTTTCCTCAAGGAGATTTTCTAACGACGAATGTAGGGCACAACCCTAGTTTCACATGGAGGAGTATCTGTTCTTCACAGGATTTGATTAAGAAAGGTGTCAGATGGAGAGTAGGGAATGGAAGTAATATTCGAGTCTTGTCTGATCCTTGGCTATGAAAAGATGAGAATTTTTATGTTACTTCTATGTGCCCACCTGAAATGGAGGATATGAGAGTAAGTGATCTAATTATACCCGGTTCAAATTATTGGGATATTGAGTTGATTGAGGAGTATTTTAACGAGGCTGATTTCAAAGAGATTATTAACATACCACTTTCGTCTAGCTCTTGTTATGATGTGCTGCTATGGCACTATTCAAGTAATGGAAGGTATTCAGTGAAGTTGGCATATCGAAAGGCCTGCGATCTGACTATCAATGAGGAGCTCATAGTAGAAGGGAGATGGAAATCTATATGGAAGCTAAAAGTATCTCCGAAAGTCAAAGTGTTCTTGTGGAGGACAGCTCACAATACGCTCCCGAGAAAAGAAAATCTGCTCCGTCGAGGTATTATAGTGGGTGGAGAATGTGGAATATGGAATAAAAATTATGAAACACTTTGGCATTTATTCATCATTTGCCCGTTTGTTGCAGGTTGTTGGAAAGAAGTGGGCTTGGAACGACAAATTATTCAAGTAAGTGAACGAAGTGAATCTTTTTTTGATTGGGTCTCTGAGGTGCTCACTTGTAGAGAAAATGAGGTTAATGTTAGGGCGGGTATGATTTTATGGCAGATTTGAAAAGACAGAAATGCAGCCGTTTGGAAAAATATATATCTTGTTCCTGCTAGAGCATGTACTCTTGCATTTTGCTTTCGAAGTAAGTGGTTAGCGGCCCAAAATAGCGTTGGCAACCTCGTGGGTCGGAGAAGTGGTCAAATTAATTGTAAAGGATGGCATGACTCACAGGAAGGGTGGATAAAATGCGGAGTTGATGCAGCGTTCTTTGAAAATGAAAACACCACAGGCATTAACATCATTTTGCGCAACCACCAAGGAAGTTTTATTGCTGCAAAGACACTCAAGTTGCCCGGGAATTTAAGAGTAGAAGAGGGTGAGATTATGGGCATTAGAGAAGCTCTATCATGGGTGAACGAGTTGGGATTTATGCAGGTTTGGATAGAGTCTGATTGCAAAATTGCTTGTGATGCTATCATCTCGCACGATGTGAACAATACAGAACTTGGAGTTTTAGCCTCGTTCTGCAGCAGAGAGATGGAGTTGTCATCGGATTGGAAAGTCAAGCACATTAGCCATGATTTGAACGGCATAGCTCACAAAATTGCTAGAGCTTCAATATATATTGATACACCTCATGTTTGGAATGAACCTCCATCTTTTGTAGAGGGTCTTCTCCATATTCCATGCGTGTGTACTTAATAAAAAGTTTATTTGGTTAAAAAAAAACAGTATAACCTATCTTCAATATTTTCAGAATTTATATTTATCTTTTATGGTTTCTAATTATTTTTGTCATTTTAGGGTTTATTTTCAATATTCTTAGGGTTTATATTTGGTTTTCAGGGCTTGTTTTCCAACCTTTGAATAATTTGTGATTGTATAAAAGAAAATTGTAAAACAAAAATTTTTTAGCAAAGGAAAATTAGTACTACTATAGGGGAAAAATGATATATATAATGAAAGATGCAACAGTAATAGAGGATTCGGGAACATGAATATTGGAGACTTTCCCTAGGCCTAGTGTGTATTTGGGCTGCACATTATGAAAATGAGGTAGGAAGTGCACCTATATGATTGGGGTTGCAAGTGTCGTCTACTAACAAAAATCAAACAAAAGATCAAACAATATTATTTTCTTTTTGTTTTTTTGGTGTTACAAGCACGTACATTGGGCTAGGGATATAACCATGGGAAATTGGCTAAACTGATAGTTAACCATTAACCATCATAAATGGTTAATACATGGTAAATGATTAGTGACTCTAAAAAATTAATAGTTATTGGTTAACTGAATAACCATCTCGGTTAATCAAAATAACCGACTAAAATTAAAATATAATATAAAATTTATATTAAATAAAATATAATATAGAAAATACAAAATAAGTTAATAAGTAAGGAATTATGTCGTCATCCCTTATACTCATTCCTCTCCCGTAGCCCTAATTTCCGCCTCCGCTCCTACTATCACATCGTGTCGACTCACCACCATGGTGAGCTTCAATCCAAAAGGCTCCACCGCAGAGCCTTTGTTGCAGTTGCAACTCGATGCAAGTGATTCTGATGAATGATTATTGATGAATGTTATATCATTGTTTTACTAAATTTATTGGCAGATTTATAGAATTTGAGACTTATTATATTATTTAATTTGTTGGTTATTGATTAACTTAAACAATAACTGACATGGTTATCGGTTAACCGAAAACCGACCTTGATTAGGTCAGGTTAATGATTATAGTGTTTTTATGTTAGATCAACCAAAATTTCAGTTAAAGTTACCGTGGTTAACCGAATTCCCTGCCTTACACGTACACATAATTTGGAAACGTCTTGCCACAATTAAAAGATCAAACCATAATCTTATATTGTAGAGTAGATATGATTAGGACATGACTGTCACTAGTTTTTATTTCACTATTACATATTAAAATCAAGTCATCAAATATAGAGTATCTCTGATGCGATTGATTTTATATTGTCTTTCTTGAGCGATTAATGGACCATTATGTGCAAACGAAATTAATCAAAAGTACATCATTGCATCATCTACCTATAAGATTGATGCTCAAAAAAGTATCATGAATGCACGAGTAGTGTCATTTAGGTAGTTATTTCCCTTAGGCCCAGTTTGGTAGCAATGGTAGGATTGAGTTTGGTTGTTTTAAACTAGAGGGCCCATTGTTGGTAAGGCATGACAATTAGTAATGTGTTGTATTTGGTAGGCTAGTCACTTTGATAAATTATTATTTTCAGGTGTTTTGTGGTTTAGTTTATTCGGATGATTTCTCTGCAAAATTACAACCATGTCCCTAAAAATAAATTCAAATACCACGCGTACCCCTTTCTCCATATTTTAATTTTCGCAGAATGAAAGATGTATATGAATAGTTTCTTCATTCTTGGAGGGAAAATTTCCAGCTATTTTGTCAGAAGCGACTCTTCGTCTGATTCCCGCTATTATAAAATCTGTTCCTCGGACCTACTGTAATGGCTAACTTCGAGTCTTCGTTCTCTTCCTCAGAAATTGTTGGCGACGGCTCTAATTCCATGGATTTTACTCAGCAAGGTACATAATGTACTTGTTGCCCAAAAGTGTTTAGGGTTTTTAGAGTATCTTTAAATCTGCATATTTTGATGATATGAACTGAGTTTTTTCGTTGATGCGGGTTTGAATGTTCGCATATGTTGTGAATTTGTGTATTTTTTTAATTAGTTATTTGCGATTTTTTTTTGGACGGTTGAAGAGCAAACTTTATAGACAATTATGTGAATGCAATTCATACTAATATATTATTTCCGATTGATTTGTTGTTAAGGCGAGAAAGGCTGCATATTTTTAATAATATTTACATATGTATGCATAATTCTATAGATGAACATCCATGTAAGGGATTTATTGGGAATTCATGCTCTGTGTTCTATGTGTTATCTAGCATCATATTTGATGGGAATATTGATTGAAGTTATTTGTGATGTAACTCTGGATTAAATAAATTAGGTTTTGAGATGGCCAGCACTGACACCTGCCATGCCGAGCTAATCGTGCTGGTTCACGGCGTTCGTGGTCTGCGAGAGAGAAATCCGTGCTGGTTCACGCACTGAAGGATTTGGTTGTCGATGGGTGGAAGTTGGACAACGGTTTTCGAGTTGGATTCCTTGGTAAACTGGAGGATGCCCTCAAAAAGGAATTCCCCGGGACTGACTCGAAGGCAAATCCGCATAACAATTCCAAAATAGGGACGTGGAAGAAGAATTACTATTCTCTCAGTCATATGTTTGGTCGCAGCGGGTTTGGATTCAACCTGAATGTTGACTACATGATAGATTGTAACAACGAACAGTGAGAGCAGATCATTAAGGTAGCTGCAACACTCGGTTCTGTAATTAATAGAAATGAGCAGTAAACATATGCTAATCCATCTTATTCTTGTTTCATTTTATAGGTTAACGGCAATACGTGGACTATGCGCTACAAAAGCTGGCCCCTTTATGATGATTGGAAGATTATATTCGGCAAGGACAGGGCAACAAGGGACAAAACTGAAGATTTCATGGAAGTTGTTAACGAGATGATTGGCCGTGATAATATCGCGCAAAATGTCAACACTGATGAACACGAGCCACCGCTGCATGTGGAAGATGAGCTTGAGAATGAAGTGGCTGACGACAGCGAGTGCCGGAGTCAAAAGGGTGGCACTCGAGTAGGAAATGCAAGCAGAAAGCGCAAGCCTGATGCCGGCCTTGATGTCACTCACGAGCTACTTCTTGAAATCGGTCGCAACACAGACAAAAGGCTAGAGCACATCGAAAACAGGATTAGGTTTGAATTTGACCTATCTAAAGCGAGGACTGAAGTGTATGAGACCGTAAGCGCAATATTGGGGCTGACTAAGAGCGACAAATTCGAGATATGCGAGATACTTGCAGACAAGGTGGAGAGACTCGAGCTTTTCATGAGTCTCCCTCAAGATGCAAGGGCAGATTACCTAATCCGCGTGCTAGAAATGCGTGGCAAGTAAGGAGACGCAAGGGCAGATCAAGGGCAGATTACCTAAGCTTTCTACTGGTTTTTTTGTTTTGAAGGGATTTGAAAACTTTATTACATTTTGGTGTCTCTTTTCTGTTTTAAAACTTGAAGCAATGTTTTGAGATAATTATGTATGTTCTGTGAACTTGGAAACACCTATGTTTCAAGATTCCTGGTTATTTGCTATGTATGAAGTTTTATTTTGGGGTTGTTATGAAATCTGCCATTTTGGTTTAACTTGGTTTGAACAAGTATATCTAACAAATTGTCGTTTTGATAAAATTGTGCATTAATAGATTCATAGAAACTAGAGGCAATAACAATATTTCCCCCCATCTAAGCTTCACAATTCGAGTACATAGGATGGCAGGGGGGGTGGACAAAATAAACACATATATGAGCATGTAGAGTCAAAAGAAATATGGCCAAAATCAAAACACCAACGTATTAGGAATAAAACAAAAAGCAAAGACAACAAAAGCTTACTACCAAGGAGCCCACGACAAAGCACAAGAGCCCTCGTCCACAACGCCGAATGCACCATCGGCAGAGTCACGATCGCCATCACCATCGCTTGGTTTGCGATCCAAATCAAGTGGCTTCAGCGCAACGTCATTTGGCGTCGGGTGCTTCAGCCTTTGCTTAATCAAAGGCCACTTACTAGTGCCTTCGGTTTTGTCATTGGAAAATAGTCGGCGTACAAGCCTGTAAGGTCCATAGAGTGGGGGCGAGGTCACTTCACCATCAGAGCTAGGAGAATTGTTTGGGTTATTTGAGCTAAGCTTTACGGTTTCAGAATCGCTGATGACAATCACAGTTCGACTTCTCGATGGCTCCACTTTAAAGTTGTTGTGATCAAAGAGCAAACATAGGTTGCGCCACTCGGGCTCACCCTTCCAGAAATAAGCTTCCGCGAACTCGTCATCCTATAAAAAATAAAAAAACATCAGAAGATCTATTAGGACCTAAACCTAACGCCAAAATGGAAGAAAATAAATCTTCTCTTCATTGCCTTGATGATTTTTTGCCAAACGACATCCGCTGCAATAATCAAGTTCTTCTCCACATCCTAGTGCACCCCCGCCACATTAGAGATGCGCTTGAAGGTGGTATAACGCCCTTTGAAAAAGTCGAGCCTTTCTTCGACATCGGCAAGCCCGAATTTGGTGTTAAAAGCTTGGTTGAAAGAACTCAGTGTGCATAACTTCACGCGCTTTGATTTCTGCGGCGGGACAGGATGACTTTCTTACTTCATCGAGATCAAGTTCTCAAGAAGGAACTTGTCATGAGCTGCATTCCAATCCACATCGTAGATGTACAAAGATTGAGCATCGACATCAGGGAAAGGCATGTTGAAGTTGATAATTTAGACGCAATGTATGAAGGAGATGGCACACACATGAATGAGGAATTGCTGGGTTTTATAGGCATAAATGCTGGAGAAGAAACGCAGGGAAGTTGGTATTATATTCGTGAAATTAAATGCGAATTTATATACATCCACTCTCTTTCGAGAATTGGTAAAGATTTGTGTGGTTAGATTTTATTTTTTGCAGCAAGATATTCATAATTATACTCTGCATTTCTCATTAACACTCACTGCACAAGCAAATGAGCTTCTAATCCTTTTTGCATGCAATTAATTCACTGAATTGACGACGCAACCACCACGTTACTTGCAAATTCTTTTTTCAAATGGCACCATCTACTGGACAAACATTTATCACTCTCGAGAAATGGTGATAATTAATTTCCATAAATAATTTCATAATTCTTTTTGAAATTCTGTTTTCTATAATTTCATTATGCAATAATAATATACACGCAATTCCACAAAAATAATATTCATGAGCCTATACAAAAACACCAAGGTCTTAGTTTACGAAAACACATCTATGTCAGTTTCGCAATGACAAATCCAAGCAAAACACCAAGTAAAAGAATTGCAACAGACATGAACATAACACAAATTACTATTTCATATAGATGAGGATGTCGTGTGTTGCGTGGATCCCCCATGGACATGCCCACATCGCGATGCTCTATAGTAAACGACGTCGCGGATTGTGATGTCGTTGGTTGCTCGTGTGAATCGAAGTTCATGTTCTCAATCTGATGTTGATATTCGTCACACCATATAAATCCTTGCGGGTGATCGATATTCAATGGACACTTGTAGTAGACGCATCCGTCCGTTACCACATTCACAAGTTGGGATATTGTAACAGCCCGCTACCCGGTTTATGCGGATAACCGGACTGGCACTTGAAACCGTAAAATAAACCGTTGACTTACATAACTTGACTTTACAAGAAATGGAGATTTCAAACAAGCTTAGCTTCGAAGGGACCAGAGGAGACTTCGTCAACTTGACATTACCCTAGCTTGGTCGTCTTGGGGTCAAAGTATGAGGACTTTGGCCCAACACTGCGGAAGCGTCGATTAAGACTAACCGTAATCGGATTAGTCGAGTTCAAAGAAACGTTGAGCTTGAGTTTGTATATTAACATGCATTCAATAAAAAGGGAGATGACGATCCAAGTGATCGTCATCCGGAACATCTTCGATGCCAACACACCTCCATCTCGATCGTCACTCAACGTGTTTTGAAAAAGAAAAACATTTTGGGCTGAGTACTTTTGGTACTCAGTGAGGTTCGTGCCTCTTTTTGAAAAAAAATTTACAGAAACATCTGAAAGATGAAGCATGCTCATTTCGTATACAAGGGCAATAACTTTAAAAAGAAAACATTTAACCCATGCATACGTAAAAACATTTTAACTTAACTTTGCGCACATCATAGCTCACCTACCGTGTTACCTTTCCTGGTTCTTCGAGTGGGGTGCCACTCCCACTCTCCGAACCGTCATAAGTACATGTGCGCGCACTACCTTGGGGTGTACGGGTCCCAAGACCGATCGAAGCCAATAACATCATATATGGTAAACACGAGTAGTGAGCAAAAATATTTAGCATGCATTATCACTTTTCTTGAGAACAATTAGGGCTTATTAACCCGAAAAGTTACCTCCGTGGGGCTTATAACCCACAGTTTGAAAATAGAACCCGCCTTTTTTCCTTGACGTGGATTTCCTCTTGCGTCCCTAGCTCTTGGTGTCTCCTACAAGACAATCTTGATTCTTAACATTTGACTCTAAGGGTCAATTAGCCTATCGATAATCCTAAAAGTCAACTTATTCCCGGTCTTTAGCATTTGCAATTGAAAATCTATTAAGGCATTGCCTTGGGGTTTTATAGAAATCGTATTATAGATCCTTTGTCAAGACATTCATCTTAGAAGTAAATCAAAACTTGATTTTGAAAACATGTTGTGTATGAAATGTCATGTTCATGCTTTGTCATGATTCTTATAAGTATGCATGTCACATAATTAACCATGTATGATATCGTACCTTACTCATATAATTAAACTCATACATACGTGTCATATCATTTAATCATGTCACATTTAATTAGAATGTTTCAACAAGTATACTTAAGCAATATAGCACATACTTTTCATCATATTTTTAGTTAATTAATCTCAATTAATTAACACATACTTAGGTAATTAATCCACTCATGATTAATTATCACATAAATAATTAATTAAAAGAAAATTAATAATATAGAAATAATTAACAATTAATTATTAATCCAGATTATTTAAGTCACCACATAAGTATATGCTAATTATTGAAACATAAGTTAATTAAATAACTTAATTAACCTTTAAGACATTAAGTCATAAATGACTGGTCTTGGACTATTTAATAATTAATCAAATAAATTAATTAGACAAAAGTGACTCAAGGCCCAAACACATAGGTCCAAGAAATAAATATTAATCTTATTGGGCTTATTAATCATAAGTATATAAACAACCATGTAAAATGGGCTGACACATAATAATCATATTGGGTTTCCTTAAATAAATAAAATATAAGTCCATTAGTCACAAAATTAATTTAATCATGGCCCAATAAGAAATAATTAAATAGGAAAAATATGACCCAAACTTATATTGAATTGTTCAAATCTGGTCAGGCTCAAACCACATAGTCCACATGCATAAATAATTAATTTGGCCTAACAAAAGACATAATTATAAAATGTGGAAAATTCGGCTCAATAACTTCAAGTCTAATTCATAAAACTATTCTGGCCCAAACTTAATTAGCAATTTAGCCCAATTTAGTAATTAAGAAATTTAGTCTAAGAATAAATCTATAAAGTTTCTAATCAACTCATACTTCATCAAGTCATCGTAGGAAATTCCTTAGCACGTTATTGGGGCTCACATACGTATTTATTTTAAGCATTAAAAATGAATTTAGGCATAAAAGATAATAAAACATTTTTCTGAAATTTTCAGTGAGACACCTAGAGCTGTAAAATCTGAAATAAATAACAAACGATATCTAATCGTCTTGACATTTCTATTGGAGACTCCTAACATATTCATCTTAATCCAAAAGTTTTCATAATCCAAAAATATTTGATTTTACTAGCCCAAACGGGGCTCCGTTTACAGAACAATAAATCTGCCAAAAATGAGATTTCTCTGCAAATCAGTCCGCTCGTAAATTCATTTTAAAATCACTCGTTTACCTAAAAATAGAGTTTAATAACAATATAGAAACTTCAAGATGTCTAGTTTCATATTCAAAAGGTGGATTTCAAAGATTTTTGAAAGACAAGGAGGCTACTGCCCCAATACATAATTCTGTGCAGATTTTTGGCTCTAACACAGGTCAGATTCAAAACAACTTCACCGAGAGAGCTACACTCGTCGGATTAACTTGATTTTCGGATATGTCTACGCTAATACATTCAGAAACAACATGTTAAAAGATGAGATTTAAATTCATCCTCTAACTCTAAAAACATAGCAAATCAGTTCATGGGCTGATTTACGACCTTTGCACATAATTCACGCAAGGTTCAATTATTTGACCTAGACTCGACTCAATCGACCTACCCACTCATATACAGGCCTAAATATACTCATACATCAACTATAACACTCATATAATCACACACATCCACATTATTGATCATGAATCTATCCAATAATGCCAAAAACGAGCATACGATCAAGGTAAGCAACAAATACACACAAACTCGAACGTGGCTAACACATGTATAATGAAATTCATCTAAAACATCGTCTTGTTACAAAAATGCAGAGGTCTCCATCCTTCCCAACCCTAAATCGTAATGAATTTTTGAAGGAAAGAAAGAAGAAACATGAACAAAAAGGGGTGGAATCGTATACCTAGCCTTCTTCTTCATTCTCCCTCGCTTCCTCCCTTTTTGTGACTGCTCTCTTTCTCGAACAGCTTCTGCCCTTCTCCTGCAAGGTGACTGCACCGCTGAGGCAGCTCCGGCGATGGCAGGGACGGCGGCAGATGGCGGAGAGAAGGGCAACAGTCGGGGCTAGGGTTTGAGAATCCCTAGTTTTCTCCTCTTTTATCTCGTCTCCCCCTCTCTCTCGACTGATCTCTCCCTTGTGTGGCTGCTATGCCTCCTTGGTGGCTTTCGACGGCGGCGGTTGATGGCGGCAGGCAGCGGTTTAGCGGCGGCAAGCGATGGAGAGTTAGGGTTAGGGAAAAACCCTTATTTTCTTGCCCTTTTTCGTTCGCCCCTCTCTCTCTCTCTCATGTGGTGGTTGCGCCTCCTAGGCGTCTTCGGCTGCGGCGAAAATGGCGGAACGAAAGAGAGGGGCGGCAGTTTTGGGCGGCTGCCGGTGGTGGTGTGGTGGCTAGGGTTCAAGGGTGGAGAAACCCCTTATTTTCTTGAAGAGAAAGATGGGAAAGTGAAAGCAGATTTGGATGATTGAGGGATGGGTGGCATAAATTTTGAAGGAGGAGAGAAAGAGTGGGAATAATGAGTTTGCAGAGGAATGATGATCTTCTACATGATTTCATTGGGAGAGAGGGGTTTGGCAGATTTTGATTGGGGTTTTCTTTCCCTCTCTCCCACGCATTCTCTCTCTCTCTCTCACGCCTTCTCTCTATTTTTTTTTCTCTTCTTAAATCTTCTCTCCTTTTATTTCCTTTCTTTATTTTATCGCGGTATTTTTAACAGTCAAGCCCGCACGTAAATTTATCCCGACACACAATCGAATAGATCCAATAATTCGCGTAAATAAAAAAAATCATATAACTAATTATAAATTATTTATTTTCTTTAAGCTCGCTTAATTATTTAATGCGACACCGAAATTTTACTTCGTACAGTCGAGCTTAACTGGCTGGCTCCATAATTACACGACAGTTAATTTGCAGATAAATCACATCAATAATTTATTATTATATGGAATGCAACACGTAGGATGCCATGCAATGAATGCAAAAATTCATGCTCGTGCTCGATTTGAAGATATGATGATTGAAATTATTAAAAAACGAATTTCCTTTTTGACTTTATGAATAAAGTCTTCATCTTCTCTAAATAAATAAATTATTTTCTTTTGAAAATCTCGAGGAATAAGGACCTATCTTAACAAGTTTTAATTTATTCGGATTTTTCATAGACCGGTCTTTGAGGAGTTTTACATTTTCTTCATGTACTGCTGCCACGCTTCCATTTCACTGACAAGGCAATATCAAAACAGAAGATGAAACACTATATAACCATGAACACTAGTCATAAATAAAGAAACAAAAAAAAATAATCACAAACTAACAAACCAACAAGAATTGGCAACTAGTCTACTCCAATGCACCAAACTTGTAGAAAGTGATTAAGAAAGCTTAGGTGCATGTTTTCAGTCTGAAAAATACTACGAGTCAATTAGTTTACAGAATGCAAATACTGCTGCCACATTCCGTGAGCAAGGGCATCCCTCTCAGCGTTCCACGCTTGAGAGGAGTCAATAGTATCAACACAATCCACTTGCTCTTCGTCCATGTTTTGGAGTTGTTCAAGGAGAAGGCCGTATTGTTGCTCAGCCGGATCAACAGCCATGTTTGACCGAATGAAGTTCTCAAGAAGAACACATGCCATCATTAGTCTAACTTGTACTTTGATGGGATAATACGAAGTGCTTCACAGGATACCCCATCACATCTTCAAGACCCTGAATGCACGTTCAATAACGTTCCAGGCTTTAGCATGTCGTAGTTAAACAACTCCTCAGTATTTTGCGGCCTCGCACACGTAGGTCCCCACTCCTTCAAATGATAGCGTACTCTCTTGTACGGTCCAAGAAATCCTTCACTATTGGCATATCCACTATCTACCAAATAGTAATTCCCTACACATTGGGCATAAAGAAGACAGATTAGAACATAATGAAAAGCAAAACTCCCAAGTATTTGAGTGACTAACTTACCCCGGGTTACCTTCAATCCATGCGGCCTATTGAGTGCATCCCAGAGTATATGTGAATCTGCCGCTGAGCCCTCCCAACCAGGCAATGCATAGACAAACTTCATATTTTGATCACAAACTCCTAGCATGTTAGTGGCAATCTGGCCCTTACGTGTCCTATACCTAGCTTTGTCAAGATTGGGCACCAAGACACTAATATATGTGCCGTCTAATGCACCGAGGCATCCCTAGAAAGTGGAAAAAAATGTTCGTTTAAACTACACAGACCTTTGACAAATTCTGTAACATAACACCAACAAAATGATTTACTTATTTATCATTTTTTTCACAATTATTTTTCTTTATTCGTACCTTAAACCACTTCCACCTCAAGTCATTGCACTCTTCGGGCACGGCTTGAGGCTTCACCAAAAAAAGAACATGGATCTTCAAAATTGCTTTCAAAACAATGTGAATGTAGTGTGATATTGTCTGCCCCGATTAAAAATCAAAATGAACAGCCCTATTCTTCTTATGAAGTGCTAAGATTGACAAGAACATCGCCACTTGTTCTTCAACACTTACGTATCTACCATCCTCCAAAGATCCTAGTTGTTTTAACAAGTTACACAATCGACCGAATGTGTTGCGGTCCATCCTCAAATTGAGGATGCAATCTACATCACTAACAGTAGTTAGCCGGCTCAAGTGCTTTACTTGGTCGGGGATACGACATAACATGCTGTAAGGCTCTGTTATGCTGCTACGTTTTCTGTTACGGGACTTCATCCTAATGATTACTTCTATAATTACCACTAGTTGGTAGTAAAACTGACACATAACCTCCTCAATCAACCAAGCCACAACTTTCTTGTTACACTTAGTGTTTCTCATTGTGTAATGTCAAAATCAATAAGAACAGATTAATGCAATCTGCAATTTATCAAATATCAATATTTGAGTATGTGATCATCCACAATATGTATGGACTGGTGACAATGAAAGCATTATATATGAGTATGTGATCATCCATAATCTCCATAAATGGCGGTCAAGAAACTAACACAGCGCTTATTACCATAAAAAAACAGTTCTTACCAAAATTTTTGCAGCGAAAAAGACTGAACTTTGGTGGAAATGAAACCCTTTTGCGCCGAGGGTTTGAATGAAACTTCAGAATGAACAAAAAATAAGCGAGCCCAGAATCTCTTCTTCAAGAAAAAGATTTTTTTTTTTTTTGCAGTTTTTGCTCACAAATGTCGAAAAGCACAAAGCTTCATGCCAATGGAAACTGAAGCGGCAAATATATGTTGTTAGTTCACCCATTCAAGGCGCATAGAAGAGAGTAATCGTAATTCATAAAAAAAAATTCACATAAATCCTAAAACATGAATCAGTCACAACAAGAAAAACGGATTCTTTAACAGTATATGAGCAAAATCAAATAAATATGTCACACCATATGAACATCTCAACACGATTTCAAATAATGCCTGCAAATTCGTCGCATACGTGGTCTAAATCGTCGCATACGTGGTAAAAAATTTGGGGAAAATTTCAACAAATTTGAAAAAAAAACATAATGAAAGGGAAACACTACGAAATCGTCGCATACGTGGTCAGAATCGAATTTCTATGAAGAAAGAATGGAGAAAGAAATATAGATAAAATCAAAATTCGTACCAACTTTTCCGGAACCCTTCTGCTCCAAAGATGAAGAAAATGGAATTCCAAAATAAATTGTCGTTCCAAATACTTTTGAAGGCAATTTAGAATTTGGAATTTTGAATTTTTTATTAGCACCAGATTGCCGTTTATTAAATGAGACGAAAACCACAAATTTACTACGGGCCTTCAAGCTACTGCGGGCGTGTATGGTTATTTGCCAAACCTACCAAACACCGAGTAGATGCCAGGATAATAAATAAACTAACTTAAACAAGCCCTTCAAACACGCCCTTATGATATACACACACAATACAATCAAACAACAACAAATACTCCCTCTGTCTCGTTCAATAAGTCTCATTTTGCCATTTCGGGTGTCCCACTCAATAAGTCTCATTTCCTTATTTGGCAAAGAATAATACGCTAAAACCCATTTTATGTCACACTCATGCGTAAATAGAGTTGTTTACTTTATTGTACAGTGTTTTTCCACTCAACCCACTTTAACATCAAGACGTTTTCCCTATAAATATATGTACACATATATACAACTTATGGATCATCATATAAGAATAACCTTTAAATTTATGAAGAATAAGAATAGATCTAAATTATAAGTCCCACAAAATTTAATGAATATGACTTAATTTTATAGTCATGCCTGCTTTTTTAAGTCAAACATTATTTTAACTTAATATAAGGATGATTATTTTGATGTGCATTGTGCACCATATATATATGTTGCACGTTTTTTCTTCTTTGAACTAGCATCTGCAACAATGGCGCTCGACGAAGACGACGGTAAATAGCGATAGTAATGATGGCGGCAAGTTATAGTGGTGGTGGATGGCAAGAAAGAGAGGGAAGATGATGAATATATAATCTTAGTGTTTGACAGTGAAAAAATTTCGATGCATTATGTGAACAAAAATTGATGCATTAAGTAACATTATAAGATGGATCAAATTTGTGCATGATAATTCTCATTCTTAAGATAAGGATTATTGTCACTCAACCACTCCCTATATATAATAATATTTGAGATAATTTTTGAAATAGCCGAAATGGACATTGAAACCCAATATTTAGTTCACCATCTTTATAAGCACAAATTATGGTTATTCTTTTGAATTTGGGACCTCAACCAATGGCGAGCGAGAAGCATAGCTTCCCCAATCGTCGAATTGCGGCTTTGTCGCCATTAAACTGTTCTTCGAGCTCCAAACAGCTTCGAGCTCGATCATCGCGGCGGACGTGAACAACTTCTCTTTCTCCCAACGCTTCTCAATGTTCGACTACGTGCAGGAGCTCTACGATTACGATTTCGTTTGTAACTCGCCAATTCAAGTCGCATGAGGTATCCTGCCTTGATCGACTGCGAGATTATCTGTAATCGACAAGCACCCTGACGGTGATACTGTTAATGTATTATTTTTGCTGACTTTGCTTTATAATTATATTGCATAGTCTTGTTTGTCTTTCTTGGATTATTCTTGTAGGTGTTGGAATGGAGTGCCACGTGTATAGGAGACTTGGTCCAAGAGATTTGGAATTCAGTTTACAGCTGCTAAATGAAGGGAAGTAGCTGATAAAGAACGTGCACTTTGTTGTTGAAGGTTGTTGGAAGTTGTTGAGATAAATCAGGAGAGTGCCTTACGATGCAGTGACCACTGCTGTTGAAGATAATGGGCTGAATGCGTGGATCATGAGCTTTGTGTGGAGTGCAGCTCAAGGATGTTAGCTACTATAAATAGAGAGTGTATTTCATTAGTTAGATACCAAGTTTTCAGAGATATATCTCGTAGCATAGCTTTAGACGTTTGTTCTTTGTTTCTTCGAGTGATAGTTGAGACTACTTCAGTCACCACCTTCTGTGAAAGGAGTGTTGAATAGTCTTCTTTTTAGTGACCATTGTTTACTCGAAGTATTTTCGTTGTTCACATTTCATATAGTGAATATTTTGCCCTGAGGCACTTCACAAGATTATTAATTAATAATCTTGTGAAAATTTATCCATTGTGTTATTTTTAATTCCGCTGCCTTCAGTCCGAAGTGGTGAACACTTTAGTCATCACTTTGGTCACCACTCTAGGTGTAAATCTGGTACCTTCAGATACCTCGCTCAAGTGGATAATTAACGGCGGCGATCGATGAACACAAGGTGTTCGACGAATCTCCGCTCTGTAAGAGTAGTTCTCGTGAGGTTTCGACATGAATTTGCAGAACTTGCTGCTGAAATCAAGTGTATTCTTGCAGCTATTATGGATTCTCTATACTTCAAGCTTAGAAATTAGGGGTCTTCGTGTTTCAATAAAATGTTCGAATTAAAGTATGTTTGAAGTTGTTTTGGATTGAATTTGTTCTAATTTGTGAATTACTAATGTTTAAGCTTTGTAAATTAGAGATAGAATTGGGAAATAGTTTCAGACTTTGAGTAGATGTGGTTTAGCCTCAATCTGTTGTTAATGGATTAAGGTGTTTCAGATGATACGTGGTATGTGTATGCCCAGACTTTGAGTGAACTGACATTCTCTCTCCTCTATCTCTCTCTCTCTCTACTCTCTCTCTCTCCCAATATCTATCGATCTAGTTGCTTAGTTTTTTACGCTAGCGTTGTCGTCGTGCAAATTCGATTGAAATTTTGAGTCATGGTAAGAACGAGACAAATGGATCACATTCGTTCCAAATGTACCATGGTGCAACAAGTCATAATTTGAAACAGTTGGTATTAATTAGATTATTCGTTCCAATTGTACCACGTTATAAATTGGTATAATTGGAACTAATTCGATCATTCATCCCAATTGTACCAAATTTGGAACAATTGGCACTAATATTACTAAATTTGTACCAAATGTACCAATGAATATGATATCATAGTACCAACAGTACCACAATCCTGATACCCGCTCGCGAACTAACCTGACCCGCCCTCGTCCTGATGCGCGGCCTGCATGCCCTTCATTAAGGATATTTTTTTCTCAAATTGTAATTCATGGCCGGAATTTTTGTTTACGAAAAGGGTGAGCCAAATATTGGATTTTAATCCCATTATGGATATATGACACAATATTCTCATAATATATATTTTATAGTAGGGTAGTGTTATTTGGCCACACTGTGGCCGACCAGACAAGCTAAAAGTTGTAATATAGGTTTTGAAAATGGAAATGTACCCTAATTGAGAAGCATAAACCCTAAGGGGGAAATGTGGTTATTTCCATTTTTACAGTCAACTTTCCTTTTTTTACGCATGTGGTTGGTCACCGTATGACCGAATATCATTACTCTTTATAGTATATATTATCCCTCCATCTCATTTCAATAAACTATTTTTTCTTATTTGAATGTCTCATTTAAGTTCATTTTAAAAAATGAAAGCTACTTTATGTTCTATCATTAAGCTCATTTTTTAAAATAAAAAAAATACTCTATTATAAACAATTCATTTTATTAACATTTATGTATGACCAAATGAGCTTATTGAAATGAGATGGATGGAGTAATATGTTTTCCACCTCCATTTTAATAACTACGTATCATCATTGGCTTAAGGTGTGCGCGCTATATAGTTCGGCCTAAAGTGCCTGCAAATTAAGATTCGAAGTTTTAATAAAAGATAAAATCACATACTCCCTACTTATGTTTCATGAGAAAATAAACATAAAGCCATCTAAAAAAAAATTATAAGATTTTAATCACTATTAGAACGCATTCCATGTTACACGGTGCGCACCGAAGGTAGCGGTTGCGGGTTCCCATGTTAAAAAAAAAAAAAAAAAAAAAAAGCAACTCACATTCATCATATCAAATAGATAATCAAAGTAGAGCGAGAAAACTTAATAAAAACTACGATCAACCGACCATTAAAAACTTACATTCCAACTTGCAAGTACCAAAAAAGATTTAAAAAAATTGAAATAAAACGAATTCCCTCGAGTTTCAGCTGGCCAAATTAAGCTAATTGATTAGTTGCTAATCAGTTTCAATTATTGCTATTTTTTTAATTGTTTTTTTTTTATTATTTTTTATTTATTTTGCCCTTTCGTTCTAACTAGAGTTGGGGGGCAAAGATGAAATTTGATTTCTGCATCGCACCGCAGGAGGAGCATGCCGGTTCAAAAGCTCACGCGCCAGTTCTTGGAGATCACAGCCGCCTCCAATGGCGGCCGGCGGCTCAGCAGCGTTGGAAAACTGGCGCTGGTCAAATTGCTGACGCGGGTAAAGGCTCCAAGAGGAGTGAGGCACCACCGACTCGCACATCGCCGAGAAGTCATACGTCGCCGGGATCGCCGGCAAATCTAGTATGGACTGCGACGGCGGAACCAACAGCTGCTGCGGCTGCAACGGTGGCGCCGGTGGCGGAGTTGGAAGCTCCAGAGCGGTGAGGTGAGCTTGTAGGTACGACAGTTCTTGTTGCAGATTCACCACCTATATATACATGAGTTTTGATTAAAATTAATAAAAAGTAATATATTGTCATTATTTCAACTAAAAATATCGGTATTTTTAAATAAGTTAATTAAAAGGCAGTTCCTTGTCAAATTAAACAAACAAACCCTACTGATAAGACTACTTCTACAGCGACTTGCCTTGTGCTGAAAGCAACTCAAACGAGATTTTCAGACATTACCGGCTGTACTAGATTACTTAGAAATACTATGATTGAGCTTAATTATATAATCTCACGTATTTGTTTATTTTTTTTCAATTTACATAATTCTCTAACTTTAAATTTTAATTTACAAACTTTATGGATAAAAACACACAGATAAATAAATAGATGAAGACCTTATTTTCTCTTACGGAATCAAGGGTGATAAATTTGCAACGAAGATTACTTCAAAAAAAAAAAAAAAAAAAAAATACAATGAAGATCGAAACATGGAGTAATTAATGAATCCAAGCAGTATAGAAAACAATAGTAGCTAAAGAGATGCAAATGTCATTTATTGTATGAGAAAAAGCGACCGACCGAAACCTTAATAACAACAAAAAAAAACGAAGAAATTATGCAAGAAAGGAAAGAATGGCATACTAAATTTATTGGGCAGACTATGACTAACATCATCGTATATATATAAATCAGTCAGGAATCAGGTTTCTTGATTTCAGCGAAAAATGTAACTGTTCCCCTCTCTTTCAACAATCATGGTCCACATCTCCTCATTCTTCTCTACGATATGTGACTGTGTTTCTAATTTCTAGTAGTATATATTAATAATCTCAAACAATTAAAATTCTTAATTTTTTTTTTTTTAATCAATTAATTACAACCTAATTAATAATTGAAGGTTTAATTTTAGTCATGCATGCCAATTTCGGGGTCGTGGTTTTTGGTTTAGGACTTGGATTTTGAGACGGTTATATATATTCTTGGAGATATGTGTAATTAAGAAGCTGAATTCATTGAATTGAAATTGGTAATAAAATGAGAGGTTTGTGAGAGAAGGAGATGAGGGCTGTCTTTAGTTCACCAACTCTGATGAGACAGATCTTTTAGGATTAGCGATTAATAAAGCTAGATAATCATGATTTGGACAACGACTACATGTGAATAAACTTAGTATTACTAGATATATATAGATAAAATAAAACAAAAGGGTATAGATAGATTAATTGAATTGAATTATATATACCTGTTGTTGAAGAGCGAAAATGTGAGCAACGCAGCCGTAGATGGGGTCCCTCAGCCGCGACTGCGCCTCGTAGCAAATGGTGACGACGGCGTCGAGCCGCTTGTGCGGCGGAATGTGGAGGAGGAGCTTCGACACGTTGCTCGCCCCAAACACCTTGTGCACCGCCGCGAAATGGGCGGCGCCCTGCTCCGAGTCGAAATACGGCGCGAATATGCACCCGGCCACGCACTTCCGCCGCAGGAACTTGCATGCCCCGCACGGCCCACCTCCGCCGCTCCCCCCGCCGGCCCCCGCCGTGCTGCTCCCGGCCGCGTTGTTAGCAGTACTACTCATACCTGATCAATTTCCGCGCGCGCTCCGCTAGCAAGCTGCGATCAACGCCACAAATGGGGGAAAAAAGAAAAAGTGGATTACATAACCTGCAGGGTATTAGTTCATCTCTCTAGAAAATTAACAGTATAATTATGCACAGAGAAAGAGAGAGAGAGAGAGAAGTTTTTATCTTTCTAAAATAGTACTACTAGTATAAGAATAAGAATTCTTTAAACTAGCTTTAGGGTTTGGTGGTATTTGTTGTTTCCTGGGGGTGGGGTTGGGGAAGGGGGGGAGGGGGGGGGGGGTGTTGGTTTTTAAACACAAAATGAATACTTTGAAGCCACGCGATGAAGCAAACTCCCATTAGCTGCTTGCGTGAAGCAAACATGCGATAAGCCACCTGCCTTTTTATTTATCTCGTGATGATTTAATTTCTCTTAACAAAATTAGCTCATTAATTTTATCTCTATAAAATATTTCCAATCTATGCATACAAAAAATAATATATATATATATATATATATATATATATATATTCTAACTATATATCTATATATATGGAGAGCAAAGCAAAACAGCTCACATTTCAAACAAAACAGATTTAAGGTTTTGTTAAGGATTGAGGCGTGTTTTGAGCAGCCTAAAGGCCAAATAACGCCAAGTAATTCTCACTTTTTCTATACCTTTTTTTCTAATGATGAAAAGGACTTTCTAAACCTCTCGATCATCATTCCTTTCTTTATACATGTATATACACACGCAGATATATACGATGCACAAATATAGTATGTTAAAGCACAAACATGTTAATACAAATTACACTAACTTAATGCACAAATTATTCAACACACTTTTAATGCACAATAACAGTAATTTAATGCATCAATTAATTTGGACCGTAGATTAAAAAAATCAACGGTTCAGATTAGTTTTTACTTCCTAGTTCCTACCTGAGGATGAGTTCCTATATATATATATATATATATATATATATATATATATATATAATAGGGATTTGGTGACAATGTTTTTATATGAGAACGCGAGAATAATACATTTTAATGCATTTTTCTCACATAAAAAATGTATATATTGCAGAAATGTAATGCATACATATTCTAATGCATAAAATACAATAACTTAATGCATTAACAGCATAATGTATAAATTAACTTAATTCATCGTTAAAGCTGAGCCATTGATTAAGAAAGATTAATAATCCAAATTTATTTTTATTTCTCACCTAAGATAGCATTCTCACCTGATCCTCTTCATATATATATATATATATATGGGCGGAACAATACCACTTCCCTATCTCTTGTCGTATTTTAATTAGTCTCGTATCAAGTTACAAAATATTTTAATATTAGGTACGTGAGAAATGAAATACTAGATGAAACGGCAAAATTGTATATTCAAACTAAAGACAATAAATTTTGAATCCGAGAGATGAAATGGTTAAATCCTCGTGGTACATGCGTGTGAAAGGATATTACAAATACAAGATACATATCGAGCTCGTTAGTCAGAGTATTAATGACTTTATTCCGTTCAAGTGTGGCGTGACGAAGATTTTTATCGGGAACAACCTAAATAGTGAAATACTAAGTGTTTTGTAACTGAAGGGATAATGAATTTTGAACCTTGTTCTGACTTCTAGGTTGAATTATCCAGAGTATACAGATGAGGAGAGGATGTGGGTAGTAATTTTTTTTCAACAATCAAGAAAATTTGTAACGTTGTATCAATATTTGTTTTTTGAAAGGTACTACATCAATTGATATATTATATGATAAATCGCAGTTTCTATAGTAAAATAGACAATCCAAATAAAATAAAATATGGTTTTAGATAAATTATATATAAGTGTATTCTAATTATCTTGCGGGTTTACGTGTTAACGACTTTTATTCCATTTTGAAGTTGCGCAGTGGTGAGTCTACCAACTAAACAAAAATAGAGCTAAAGATAGAAAGTATTTATCCGATTGGATTTTCCTTTCAATTACATTTGACTATTATTTCCTCGAATGGATTTGGCTACAAGTATATGAAATTAGAAAATTTAAGACATTATAGGGGTGGGCACTGTGACATATATGGAGAATTATACTTTATTGATATCTTAAGGAAAACTTAATTAAATATAAATAACAATAATTAAGTACGATGAATGAAATTACTGATGAATAAATATAATGTGTATTACGTGTGTTAAAAATAAAGGGTAAAGATATTCGGACACACTGTGGCAGACCACACAAGCTAAAAATGGTAATATAGGTTTTGAAAATAGAAATAAACCCTAATTGGGAAGCATAAACCCCAAGGGAAAAATGTGATTATTTTCATTTTTACAGTCAACTTTCCTTTTTTTACACATGTGGCTGGTCACAGTGTGTCCGAATATCATTACCCATACAAAAATAAATTAATTAGGAAACTTAAGGAATTTAGAGTCCTTCATTTCTACATCGTAGTCTCAAATAATTTAACCCTACATTAATATTGTCGAGAAAAAAAGGGAAAAAAAAAAAGGAACAACCGAATAACATATAAGAAATTCCTAGGCATGGACAAAAAATTCAAATTAAAGGAAAACAAAGAATCAAGTCTTCTAATACGAGATGTTTTTATGGCTTTTAGTGTCAGAAATTTCAAATTTCTAATAAATCAATACGTGGTAAACCGAATATGTGGAGGAAAGTTGAAATTATGTGACTGTATTAATTCGTGTATATTTTCGATACAATTTATTTCAGTCTAAAGACTGACAAATTCTTCCGTATATAGAGGAGTAACGGCAAATTTTTGCAATCAATTCGTGTGAAAACTTTTGAATGTTCACAATCTCCTTATGATAATACTACAAATCCTACAAGTATAAATAATATAACTCCTGTACAGTACAGAAAGCTAAGCACCAACTAATCTAACATGAGATTTTTTAGTACTAACCAACATTAAAAAAATTGGAAAAATACCACGAACTGAATGTGCGGAGAATTAATGTTAAATTTTTTACAGATTTGCGTAGTACAGTATTATTTAACATATAATTCGGTCAAGAAAGAAAATTGCGAGATCTACAAGTAGAAATTCATTATACGACTCATATAATTTTTCTTATAGACGCTCACAATCTTTATATTGTAAGAAATAAATACTAGTAGTAGTACATATACTGCAAAAAAAAAGAATGAATTAATTTAAGATTGTAATTTTAAATAAGCCTAGATTTATCTGTTTATTTTTAAAAGCGAACAAATTAAAAGATAGAATAGTGCAAGATAAGTTTGAATTGTCAACTTAATTAGGAAGTGAATTAATATTTTTTCCTTAATTAGAATGAAGTATTAATGGCGGGGGAGCCTGATTATTTGCATTGTTAGGCATGCACCGTATATGCAGTCACGATTCATGTACTATTCCTTAGTCCTCTTACATGTAGATGTAGATATTAGGTATATAAATTTTAAAGGGTGAAATTGAGAATAACGACATTTGATTTACATACTAAGAAATGCAAAAATGATGCTAGTCAAAAGTCAAATTGCCAGGTCGGATTAGATGATGACAGTCGTAACTGAAGGGGAACATTGATGACATCAGTTTTGTGAGATCTACTCAACGTTTTGTCTCGTAGTGCAGTTGTACTCTACTTATATTGCATGTTGCCATTCTACACGTCTCAATTCTACATTTTTATTATTTTAATTCTTATATTTACGGCTGAAGGAAGTTGCATTCAAATTTGTGAGCACGGAATTTTATTTACTGTTGTTATATGTAGTAGCAACTTTAGTACATTCAATTCTATATATTCATAACTTTTTATGGTGTTACATGCATGTATCATTAACAGAACAGTCTCTAAGAATTCATAGAGTGCATAAACTTCTAATCTAACGAGGTGTTAAGTTTTTGAGAATTTCGAAGAATCAAGAGGTATAGACTTTGGAGATTACTCATTTTTTATAACATTAGTAGAGTGAACCTCTTGTTTAAGATAATTAATTTATTATAAATATATTTACTAATAATAAAAGTTGCATTATATATTAATTTTGCCTATTAGGTGCAAATAAAAATAATAATGGGTCGGGTACCTCCCATCAATCATTTTCCAAATTCAAATTTGTTTAAATTTTTTCTATCAGTACTCATCCCAAACCCGATTAAAAAAAATATCTTATTACTCACACCAACCCCAAACCTATTGGATTCAATGGTTATTGGTTAAAAATGAGCACTATATAAAAAGTAAACATTAGCAATAAATAATAGAGGAAATAATTAAAACATAAAAACTAACATAAATTTTGTTACAATATAAATATGTACTAACAAAATTCAACATAAATCAATCCATAACTTCGTCATCTAATCATGCACGACAAACAAACCTTTATATTTTAATCTTACAAGTAGAATTAATTAAAAAGAGGGAAAATCATGACCTTTTTCATTTTAATCCCTTTTGTCATTCCAAATTATTGCGTATAAGTTGATGCTAATATTTTTACCTAGTATTGAAAATTAAAAATTAATTAAAGGACTCGAGGCAACGAGAATGATTGAGAATGTATCAAAATAAAAGATTTTTATGTATTTGGACAGAAAAAAGTAAAGCAATAAATTAACTTATATTTGAATTTAAAAATAATTATATTTATATAAATATAATTTTTACATTATATACATACATAAGTTTGGGTTGTGCATGCTTGTAGTTAATTCTTAAACCAACCCAAACTCTTCACGGTTATCAATATTATACCCATCACCTTCTAAACACATTTGATGATTTTCAAACTCGTCTTATTAAGGTCTGGTAGGGGTTGATACTCGTTAAAACCCAACTCATATTCATTCAAAGAGTAATAAGAAAATTCATTTGTAATTTAAAAATACTCCCCGTTCAACTTGGGTCGTTCCACTCAACTTGGCTCATTTTCTTTTTTGTCAAAAATTATTTTATGATCAATAATAAAATATTATATATCAAATACATTAAACACACCTTTTATAGAAAACAGTGAAAAGCACTATCTCAACTTTATTATCAACAATAAAATATTTTATACCAATTATACTAAACATACTCTTTACATCTAATCATTATTCTTAATTTTCGTGCAAAAGAAAAAATGAGTCAAGTTGAATTGGACGGAGGGAGTATATTCTTCTTAGTGTACAATTTTAAAAAAAAATTATGACGTTGGTAAAGAAGATCTATTATAATTTAATTAATTTGATTAACGACCTTAGTGGTTAAAAGAATAAAAAATGCACATTATGATAAAAGTTGTCCATATCTGATATAGTTTGTGAAAATAATTGTATATTAGAAAATTAATTGTTATAATAAGTGACATACATAACTTGTATTTGAAAGTGAAAGAGGAATATTATTATATATTATTTTTGTTTGGATTTTCATGTACAATTAACCAACAAAATAAAAATGTTAAATATTGTGTTCTTTGAAAGATTAAATTAAAGTAATATTCTAAAATATATATTTGTTAATATCTAAAACGGTTCTTGTATCTATATAGCTAAATGATTTATATAATACCTATCATAAACCATGGTGGCTAAAAATACATCATAATTTCAGTAAGAAAACTAATTTATAAGTAGATGTTAGAAAAAAGAAAATATTTTCATCTATGATAAATATATTTATCAAAGACTAATATGCTAGTTTTGTTCATTTTTGAACTGGTACGCAGATAATCTCTACACTAATCAAAACTGTTAAACTGCTTACAAATCTCCAAGAGCCCATTTTGAATTTGTCGAGTAATGGAGAATTTAGGCCAAGTAAGAAAACTGCAATTTTAAAAATATGTACATTTTATCCACAAATTCAGTTACATTTTCGCCCGTTCCTTTTGCAAATTATAGCAAAAATCTAAAAGAAATAACCCAACGATTCCTAAAAAAACACATATCAGTTCAATGAGAAAAGAAAACGGAGCACCTAAGAACGCATCATCATAGACAAAGATCACCCCCTTCATTCTGTTATTTTCAACATGTTATTTTCAATTTTAAAACTATTATTTTATTTTAATAATTGAGAACTTATGATAAGGATTTTCAAATATTCAAATTATGCAAAATTAAAGCCCAATTGTTGAAGCATATATGATTACTCCAGTCATGCTCGATTCCATTTAGTTTTATGGTGTAATATGAGATTATTCTTTAAAGCTATGAAATTAATTTATCAACCACTAATTTATTGACTCTCTTCATAATAACCATGATTATAGACTTTTCAGTACCTCATAATCAAATAAAATAATAATAATTCTAAATTAAAAATTATTACACAAAAATATATAATTATAGCGTGACAAAGTAAAGTTGAGCTATTAAAATGTATGTGTCTTTTTTCTTTCACTTTTGAGTAACAGAACATGTAAGACTACATTATTAATTAATATATTAAGTTGAGTTATTGTAGGAGTAGGACTGTATTATTAATTTATTTATATAAAAAAAAGTTATAATAGGAGTAGGACTGTAGTATTAATTTAATATTATAACTAATGTAATTTAGTTTTACATTATTACCCTTAAAATAAATATAATAATAAGGATATATTAGGCAAATCAAATTTTGTAAAAATCCACTCTTTTATAATACGTATAGAATAAAGACATTTGGACAACAGTTGTTCCGACAACAGTGTAACATTCGTAATTAAATAATTTTTTAATTTTTTTAATGATTAATATAATTAGTATTTTGTCTATAATACCCTTTCCCATCTAATTATATGTTAATCTTTAAATTTAGTTAATATTTCAAAATTTTAAAAATTTGTGCATGATATTAATTTATTTTAATTAATATTAAAAATTACTAGCATACAATTAAGTCGAAAAGGACGTCATATACAAAACACTAATTATATTAATCATTAAAAAAATTAAAAGATTATTTAATTACGAATGTTACACTGTTGTCCGGACAACTGTTATCCAAATATCAATACTCTTTTTATAACAGTGAAATCATTGGGAGAGAGAATTTTGTCCGAGCTAGATTATATGTAAGGAAAGTTGTTCGACTTTTTATTTTTTTGTGCATAAAGTTAATTGAATTAATATTCTTACTATTCTATTTTTACTACTACTTACTACTTATGAAATAAAAAATGAAGATTTACTATATTCCAAATAGTAAAAGGTGGTTGAGGGGTGAGGAGTGTGAGGACTAGGAAAGGGAAGGAAGGAAGGGATCAGCAACAGTGCGTAACGGCGCCATCGCCGCGCCGTCCGGTTTCTGTCGAAATCGTGTGGTGTGAAGAGGAAGCAAATGACATGATTGACTCATCGGGCCCACCTTTGACTGCCACGTGTCAGCCTTTAACTTCTTTTGGTAAAAACCTTACTCCTTCGTCCCAGTACTATGAATTAGGATAAGAAGATAAAAATTTGATATGTCTTTTGAATAATTTATTATTTTTTTATTAGAAACAAAACAAGTTCAGTGCAACAGCTTACAAGGGCAAGAAAGGCAAGACATTCTGCAACGAGCTACTAGTATAACAATATAATACTCCCTCCGTTTCACTCTTTTTTTCTACATTTTCTTAAATAAATGTTCCACTCAATTTGCTTACTTCTCAATAAAAAAGGAATTAACAATTTAAAATCTTTTAAAAGTGGTGAAATTTACTCAATTGATATCTTTTATGTTCATTCTTAATTTTTGTGACGAACTAAGTAGACAAAATGAGAGAAACGGAAGAATAGTATATGCATACGTGTTGTTTATTTGTTTTTTTTTTTTTACTTATTTCATATTCCCCAACACTTATACCAAGAATCAAGCATTTGGAGATATTACAAAAAAAAAAAAAGAAATAGCAAGAATTTCTGATTATGATTTATTAGATTTAATAACTACATTTAAGATATATCGAGTCTCATTTAGAAATAACTAAGTCCTGATTAGCTAGCATTAATCATATACATGTCAATTATTTAATTTAAGATCATCATGCGCGCGCACATGGGAGACCGACTGCCTCTAAAATAAGTTGAAAAAAATAACACGTCTTAAAAATTGCAAATTTAAAAGTATGACTTTTAAAATATTGCAGTAATAAATATTACTTACTACATTTTTTATAAGATCCCTAACTTTTTAAGTGAAATTTGTCAGATTTGTAAGTGTGTTAAAAGTCCACTTAATTGTACGTAAATAATTTCATTTTGGGCAATGTGCTATTTATAATGGGCATATTAAAATAGAATTCGTGCCACCTATAGTGGGAAGGAGATAGTAATTACAAAGGTCTTGTAAAAATATAAATAAAAATTGGATAAATTATTCTGTTATTTACAGCGATTAATCCTTAACTTATGTTCAAACACGTTCCTAAGTTTTTATTTCTCTTTCAATTCATATAAATACAACCGAATAAACCAAATTTAATTTAATTAAGTTCAAACAATCACTATATACAAACTTAAGAATATTGGAATTTAAAATTAGTGTTCTAATGAAATTCATAATTGTCAGACATCAACAAATTTATTGAGGAGCACACAAACACGAGTAATTTCAAAGTGATGATTCTAGGAATTGGCAACTCAAACACTTTGTGTCTATAACACATGGCACTAACGTTTTCTGTAAGAAAAAGAAATATTTGATAGAGATTTATGTCGCAAATTTTAGGCAACAGTGCTTCTACTTCATCTTCGAGCATTGGATGTATATGTATACAATTATTCGACTTTATTAAATAAATATCGAGTCATTTGACTTATTTGACACTTAGTAAATTTAAACTATTTGTTCGATGAACTTTTTTATTAGCATCCCTACCTTTTGCATATTAGTATACAATAAAAATAAAGAAACTATATAGTATTTCTTAATAAGTTTTCTTACTCGTGGGGTCAAAACCTACTATGTCTAATTTAATGAAGATGTATTAATATCAATATATTTAAAAAAAAAAAAAAAACTTATTCACAGCTCGAAGAATAAGAAATTTTTTAAAGTCAAAGTATTAATATTCGCTAAAACAAGAAATCATTTTAGTTCCACTTTCGATAATGCAGCTATGGATTTAATTATTTGATTGCTCAACGCTTCCTACGTGTATCCTTTTGATAACATTTTTTTGCTGGGTTGATATGATCATTGATAATTTGATATCCAATACTAGTATATATGTGGGCAATACTTGAATTAACAAAAACACCCAATCTTTAACAGATCGTAGTTTGTTACTAGATCAATCATGTGGCCCAAGCCCGGTCCATAAATAATATAATATCTTAAGACAAATATTATATATATATATATGAGAGATTTCATATAAGAATTATTCTTATCCTAATAAATATAGTAAGAATTAATTTCCACCGTAGATTTATGGGTACTCGGGTCAATTGAGTCAAATCGGGTCAATTCGTTAACTTTTCTTTTGGTGAATTTCATTACACTGTGTGGTGCACTCACCATGTGTAATGAGTATGCACCACACAGTGTACTATTGAGATGCATCACATCATTTATAATTTTATTTTATAAATTCAACTTTTTAATCTTTTTTAATTAATTTCAATTAGAGTTTATTATTCTCCAGTTAGGTTTCATGAATTCCCAAAGCGAGTTGAGATGCACCATCATACATTTTAAGATGCACCACATAGTTTTTGAGATGTACCACTATGTATAATGATAAGCATGGTTTTTTCATGTTTTTTAAGGTTCATTTGATGTTATTTGTTGGTGGAAATCATGTTAGAAATAAGCTTTTGGTTTAACATTGCTTGTTTTATGAGATTTTACACTTGTTTGCAAGTTTTAACCAAAATGCAGAAAAATGAAGACCAAATTGGAGCAAAATGATCTTATAATATAAAAGAGGAGTTCGATACGAAGCCATAGAAAAAAACGCGGACCAATTCGAAGTCCGTACGAGGGAGAATGAGGCGAACCAAAAAAATGTCGCGCGCAGCGCAATCATCCGCGCCGACACGCGCGGCTGCGCTTCCTGGAGCGTCCGGCTGCAGAGGCATCGTTTCTCAAGCAATTATCCGCTCCAAATAACCTTAGCCGCGTCCCGTTGCTACCTAGCCCCGTTTCGTGCGCCTTTTTGAGTGAAATGACGATGTTGCCCCCTTATTTATGTCTTGTAATTCACTCTAGCTACTTTTCTATATATATTAGATCCTCCTCCAGGATAACTTTTATTCTTCATTCCATCTATAATTCCCAACTTCTCTCTTCTAGGGTTTATGCTATTAGATTTCAATTGAAGACTTGTTTTGGATGCTTTTGAAGATTTAATTGAAGATCTACTTTTGGTTCTATTTAGTATCATTTAATAATGACTTTAATTTCCTTTTCCTTTATTAATTATTTCTTCTTTTATATCTAGCTAAATTCTCTAGTTGATTTTAGGGATTTGTGGAGACTCAATGATGTGATGATTTTAATTCTCTAATTCTAATTACCTTCTCCTTCTTGATTGTGGTTTTGGCTCTTAATATTGTGTGAGAATTATTGATAATCTATCTTGCTTGCCAAGTGTTTGTGAAAATTCTTAATAGGGTTTTATGAGTATGAACATCAAAGTTGCACAACATGCATAGTTTTGAGACTTAGTATGTGGTAAATTCATGTGTGGGAGCCTTAATCTTCAAGTGCTTTTGGGAGTTGATCTCTCGTCTTGAGTCTTAGCCGAGATAATCGAGAGATTGATTTACTTTTGCTAGCTATTGATAGAGGTTTAATAAATATTTTTGTGATTGCTCCTCAAGATTGAAATTAAATATAATTATGTGAGTTAGAAGGTTAATTTCATCATCATCCGGAGTCGAAGAATCTCCCTAGAATCAACTCTTATTTATTATTGTTCTATTTGATCGTTTATTGCTTCATTTCAATTGTTTGCCCTTTAATTGTTAATTTCTTGTTTTTAGTGATTGAAATTCAAATCATGCTCCCCTATGAATCTTGAATAGTAGGAACGCGTTTAAACCTTGTTTTCACCTTATTTTCCATCAATAGTCCTTGGGGATACGATATTCGATTGCGACCACTACAATTACCCGTTTGAGTTGCGGTTTAATTGCTAAGTAATTTAGTGATCATATAATAAAATGCAATAACATGCATTTTGAGATACACCACACCGTGTAATGAGATGCGCCACCATACATAATGAGATGCACCAAAATATGGTTGATACACCATACTGTGTAATGAGATGCACTACAACATGAAATGAGATGCACCATACATTATTTGAAAGAAAAAAAAAAAGCGAAGCGAAAAAAAAAATTGGGAAAAATAATTTCGAAGATAAAAAAAGTCAATAATATCGGTTTGACCCGGGTTGACCAGGATCCGATCTTGACCGTCTATGTAGATATAATCAATGGTAAAGATTAATTCCTATTTTCACTTTAAAGGGTATTTTCACTAGGATCAAATATTGACTAGGCTTTTTCATATATATATATATATATATATATATATATATATATATATATATATATATATATATATATATATATATATAGGAAGATGATCATGTGGGAATGCTTTATATGTGAGAAATAAGAATAAATCTCGGTCTTTGATATTTGTTGATCAATGGTCCAGATTTAACAATGCATTATGTTGTTGTAATTTATGCATTACAATGTTAATGCATTAACTTATTGTAGTTTATGCATTAGAATGAGCAAGCATCATTTCTGCAATATATGCATTACCGATGTGATAAAAATACATTAAAATATATCATTCTCACATTCTTATATAAGATTTATTCTCACCGGATCTCTACCCTATATATGTGTGTGTGTGTGTGAGCTTTAATTTATGAATTATGATAGGGGATAACATGCTAATTTACATCTAAACCTACTTCTCCATTCAAATATGGTTACGCTGTTAGGAAAACAAGAGACACAAATCACAAAATTAATTAAAGAAGACACGGTAGCTGTTTAATCAATTCGTTACGAGTTATAACTATTTTTGGGGGCGATGTTAAACTATAGTTTTTCGTTATATTTTTCGATACAATATACAATAAGAGAATATTTATTTATAATAGTAAATAATTAACTCATAATCATAGTCACACTAGAAAACCAACTGGGTCTAAAACTGAATTGTACGGACAACCCAAAAATTGACCACAATCGGACTATGATGTTAAGTACATTCAGGTTCCATACTACATTCAACTTATGTGCATATAAAATTTAGTTGCCTAATTGGTAGTAAGATATTTATTTGACTAAAAGATCACAAATTTGAACGTGAAATGAATTATAATAATATCTTAGTATGCACCTGCAGAAAAAAAAAATGATCCAAAATTGTGCTCCTTTACTATGGTTAATTTATACCGTTATAATATTTACTTTATGTCCCAACTATCTTTTCAACTAAAGATGCATTATGATTATGTTACTTCCTTCGTCCACAAAATATCTCCCCATTTGGAGTTCGGTATGAAAAATAAGAAAGTTGATAAAGTTATTTTGAGTGAGGTGAAAGTAAGAATGTAGGAGTAGTGGGATAATGACAAAAAAATAGTGATTTTGACCAAAAATTGGTGGTATTGATCAAAAAATAGGAATAAATTTGTTATGTTGACCAAAAAGTAGGAATAAAGTTGTTGTGAGGTGGGGTCATCAATGGCAAAGGAAAGTAAATAAAGAAAAAGTATGAGGATATAATTGTATAAAAAGATAAGTAGGGAGTTGTTTGATGGACAAAAAAATATGGGTAAGTAGGGAGTTGTTTCGTGGACGGAGGGAGTAATATACTGTAAAAATTCACAACTAAGAGATAATAGGGGGAGAAAGTTTCTACATGATCTCTCTCGTCTTTTTTTTATACTATTTCCGTTCACAAATCAAATACCTATTTGGAATCTGGCACAAAGATTAAAAAAACTGATAAACTTGTTTTAAGTGTGGTAAAAGTTAGAATGTATGAGTAGTAGGATAATGACAAAAAATAGTGATAATGACAAAAAAATGGTGGAATTGACCAAAAAGTAGGAATAAAGTTATTGTGATGACCAAAAAGTAGTAATAAAGTTATTGGAGGTTGGACCATCAATGACAAATGATAGAAAATAAAGTAAAAATAGAACGGTTACAAAACTATAAGTAAATATTTAATTTATAGAAAAAAAAAATATAGATAAATAAATATTTGATCAGTGGTATGGGAGTATATAATTAGATTAGATGACTGCAATGTGGATTTTCAACAATAAATGTGTGTAGGGTTTGTTTGGTCCAAAGGCTAGGAGTTGGGTTTGCAGAAATAGTGTGAAAAAAGCCTTTAGTGTTGGGGGAAAAATAATGAGCGATCACTTCAACTTTGATTGCTGCTTTTGTCTTATGGCCCTACTTTTTGCAGATTTCAACTATTCCTTTCCTAATTATTACACTACTCAAACAGTGTATATTTAACCCTACCCAAAATCTTAGTCTAACCTTAATTAATTGCTTGTTCTTTTAGATAAAAAAACCCCTTAATTAATTGTTTGTTATTGGGTCGAACGGGAAAAGGAAACTCACAATTAATTCATATTGGCTCCATTGCATTTTCATGTAACATCTTCGTTTGCTTAAAAACATAACGACATGTAGTATGATACATATGTTATATTTTTATGTAACATCTTCTCTTATCCTAAATCTGGAACCCATATCATGTCGCATGTCATCGCCTTAGTTATAAGGCAATAAGAGATTATTGTTACATGGAAATGCAATAGAAGATCCGGTTAATTAGCAATTGATGCATGTAAATTTTTCTTTTCGACATATGATTTCCGGCATGACGAGTCATCACCAGCTTAAATTTTAAAAATACTTCATGAAAATATAAATATCTCCTTATAATTAATACACAAATGTAGAGTTATAATTAATTATGTAGCAGATAAAATGATATCGGTGTATCGCCAGTAAAAGATGTAGCATTAACAACTATCAAAATGTCCGTGTAATTAAATCAAATTGTTCATTATTGGAAGTATTTAAACAAAATACGTAAGTATATGATAAGAATCTGCAGTTTATTTTTATTTTTATTTTCAACTAATCTGCAGTTAAAATTGGTAAACTGATAATCTGGATTCTCGCATTAATTATTTGTTTAGATACAAACAATCTCGCACGTGATTTAATTTCTCGAAATATTTGGAGAAAGCTTCATTGTCAAATGTTCGGCTTTATTCAAAGATCCATATGTAATTTTATGAGTTGCTTTGTGATCATTTTACTACTTGATGTCGGTTCGTATTAGCAGTGCAAAGTCTTTTCCTTTATTTATAACACAACTTTCAATAGTAACTAATGAATTCATGTACTGTATTTTTTTTTATATATATAGTAGAAACACAGAACTGTTTAGAAAAATTAAGTGTAACAAATTTGACTTTAAAATTTCGAACTTCACCCTTTTTGATTCTATCATTTTTTTACGAGACATTTTGACTTCATCATTTACTACGTACGGGGTGCAAAATGATCTATCACAATTTCACCTATTTTATCATAACTAGTATAATTAACGTGCACTCGCACGTTAAAAATAATGATTATACTAAATAAATATTGATCCATCTATTTACATTTTAGTTTACTTTTAACTGAAATAAAACCTAGCTTATAATTTATTTTAAGCAATAATATCAATTGAATGTCTCTTTAAATTTATATGTAGAAATTAAAGATCACATAAAAATGGTCATCATACTAATGCCGCTTTATACCACATAACCACATAGACGTTATAATTTAGAATTTACTTGATATCAATCGCTTATTTTACTCAATTTTTTTTGTTTAAATTTTTCAATTGATTTATGCAATATTATCTTTAGCCAACCCAAAATTCAGATTCATCATAGGAAAATGTGTTATCCCAATTAAATTAATGTGCATATTATACTTCTAAACACAATTAATTCAGGATATAATTATAATTATATAAACATATATTGTAGTTAATTTATAATAATGGCTTATGGTATTTGGTTTTTATTTTTTATTACAAGATAAATATATAAATAAATCATACGATGTTACGATGTTACAGGAAGGGGGGAAGGAAATAGGAAGGTGGGAGAGGGGGATGCGGTGCGGTGGCGGGTGGCGGCATCGATAAGAGAGGCGGAGGTGGGGGAGGAACGGAGGAGAGGAAGAAAGCAAAGGTTTTATGCCCCCATGGCCCCATAAAGCTGGACAAAACAGAGATGTCATTTGGCTAGGCTTGTTTTAAAAGTCTTGAAATTATTGAATTTTAGTTTTCTAGATATTACTTTGAAGTAATCAAATGTCAATATCTTATTTCAAAATAAATCGTTGAATGTCTAGAGGACTGTACTAATTAAATTTTAGTGATTAAAAATCTGTATATATGATTAATTAAAGGGGTTTTGACGAATTAAATCACGAATTTTAGCGTAATGTAATTAATGTAATTTTTTATTTCAATTAATGTAATATTTAATTTTATTTGAATTATGTAATGTTGGTTGTTATTTTTATTTTCTGAATTGGTAAATTCGAATGGTTTAATATTAAAGTTAGAGACAGGTTAGAGACAGTTGAGTTGCAGGGGTAGGTGTCTTTAAGCTGTCTCTAGTATAAAAATGGGAATTGGAGACCCCTTGAAAACTATTAGTGGTCTCCAAAGATTGCAGATAGTCTTAAGAACATAGGCAAACACATCTTCAATCACTAGACTCTACGGGGAAGATTTGCACGGTACGAAGGATGGACGTTATTTGAAAAAAGAAAGAAAAAGCCTAATATAGTAGAATTTTTATATATAAGTTAACCTGACTTCAGGGATTACATCTAAACCGATCTAATATTCCACACGAGGTCAACCGACACGGCAAAACCTCCGCTTCTGTTCAATAATTTACAAATCACACTTTAGGGTTAATATTATTCATAAATAAATAAATGTAATATCTTTTTTTATTTGGAAGAGAAAATAACTTTCATTAAATAATAAAATCAACAATAATAAGAAATAGAAAACCCGACTAAGCTAGCCTGCCTACGAACAAGTGGAAACTCCACCACCGTACTAAGCTTTGCAACGACTATTGCACTTAGGGGTGGGTCGGTACGGTATACTGTCATTTTTGTGTCATACCTTATACCTTATCGTAAATTTCGGTATGACAAATTTCATACCGTTACTATACCGTACCTTACGGTATACCAGAGTTCGGTATACCGTAAATTCGGTATGAAATTTTACATACAGTTGTCATACCGAAGTTTCGGTATACCTAATCAATATACGGTACACCGAACTTTCACGGTATATCGAACATTTACGGTATACTGAACTTAAAATTTCACGGTATACCGTGCACATTATATACTTGTTTAGAAAAAATAATATCCTAAATTTCCAACAATTACTTAATTATATATATTATTATTAATTATTAACAGGTGCGATACGGTATGACGTATATACCATACTACGTTATATATCGAGACGGCGGTATATACTGAAAATAATGGTATATACCACGGTACGATATAACACAGTATACCGCGGTATTAAGAAATCTCATACCGTTACTTTACCATAATCTTCCGGTACGGTATCATACCGTACCTTAAGTGAAAGTATACCGTAAGTTCGGTATTTTTCCGGTACGGTAAGGACGGTATACCTACCCAACCCTAATTGCACTAAACCATTCGTCAAAAGTGTCCGAACTACAATTACGGTGCCTCATGCATTATCTTTTGATTTTTACTAATAAGGCATTTACTTTAATGAAAAATAGTGTAATACATAAATCTTCACTCATTTTTCATTATTTTCACGTATTTACTTTGATAAAAGGTCTGAGCCTTAATATTAATATAAAGATTAAAGAGTCCCACATCATGCCTTAAAGAGGAAATTTTCTCTAGACAAGGTGAAAAACTTTTTCAAGCAGCTCCTTTTCACTTTAATAATAGATAATATTACTATTGGATCGTGATGTAAAATTATTTTTTAATATTTTCAACTTTAGTAAATACGTGATAAATTAAATATTTCCTAATACTTTTTATTCATACTAATACAATGATTCTTTTACAGTCAAAATAATCAAACCCTAAAAGTGAAAGTATTAATCTATTTATTATATAAACGAAAACGATTCTACCTAAAAAAATCTTATGTGGCACCCCTCATATTCCTCCGTTTCTATTTATCTGAATTCTCAAATTTTCTGAATTTAAAATCTATATTTATCATATTTATTATATTATATATTATATATGTCATGAAAACAACATCTTAACAAGATCAAATCTTATATTCTATATATATTTAATATGTAAAGAAAATCCAAAATTAAGATTGCATATATAAGATACGGAAATTTCAAATCTAATTCATTATTATTATTATTATTATTATTATTATTATTATTATTATTATTATTATTATTATAATAATAATATAAACGAAAACGACTCTACCTAAAAAATCCTATGTGACACCCCTCATATTCCTCGGTTCTTATTTATCTAAATTCTCAAATTTTCTGAATTTAAAATCTTTACTTATCATATTTATTATATTATATATTATATATGCCATGGAAACAAAATCTTAACAAGATCAAATCTTATATTCTATATTTATATTTAATATGTAAAGAAAATCCAAAATCCCACATAGCACATCTCTATTCTTTATTTTTATTTATTTAAAAAAAATCATTTTATGCATTTTTTTCATGTATTTTCTAAAATATAGATTTATTTGTAGTTGAGTTTCCAACTCAGCGAATATTACTATATAGTTAAGGACGAGAACAAATAGTACAATTAATTTTTTTTTACTTAATTTTAATTCGGTCAATTAATTAGGTAGACGAACCAATTCCCAACCGACATGTAATTCAACTCAGGATCCCACGTGGCACATCTCAATTCTTTATTCTTATTTATTTTATGCATTTTTATGTATATTCTAAAACTTAAATTCGTCATCAATGTATTAATTTTTACGTTATATGTAATTGAGTTTCTAACTTTGCATAATTCATAAATATAATTAGCGAATATTACTATACATTTAAGGACGAGAACGAATATGTTGGGAAATTTATTAGTATAAGTTTTGATGAATTCCAAAACCGGCTGACCCCAACCGAGTAGATGTTGCCAGAACCTAATGTTAGAATTTAGGCTCGCTGTTTGAGCAAAGTTAAGATTCTATCTTTACAGGTCTCCAGCTGAAGATGGCAACAAGGCGTCACTCAGACAGAACATCAGTTGTGAAGAAAGACAACTGAGAGTTCATTTGTTCAGACGAAAATAAGGGGAAGTCTTCAGAACATCAGTTGAAGGAAACCAACTGAGCGTTAATCAGATGAGAAACAGTTGAGAGGAAGAGAATATCAGATGAAAAGGAAATCATCTGAGGGTTCAAACCCAACTGAGTAAAGAAGTGGAAGACAACTGAGGGTTCAGTTTCAGAACCTCAGTTATAGAATCTGAACAAGGAGTTCAACTGTTTTGAAGTTCAAAGTTAGCTGAGAACTCGACAGATCGGAACATCAGCTGAAAATCACTCAGATGAAGGTCAAGACGTTCAACCGATAAACCGAAGTTGACTGTCAAAGATTTGAATTTCAAAAGGAAGTCACATGAGGGTTTGACAGTTCAGTCATTACCCCATCTGGCCCAACACAAGGCTGTCTCAGATGGAAAGCAGAAGAGCACAGATGCCATATCGGGAAAGTCTGCAGAGATGAGAGACAAGCCATCGCTTTCAACCGATCAGAGATCAACTGCTCCTCCAACGGCTAGTTGATTCTCTCCGCCTATAAATAGAGGCATCCTCTCATTCGAGAAGGACACACACAGAGATGCAGATAGACACATAGACGACGAAAAATTCAAAAGCTTTCTCGAGAGAAATCAAAGCAAATCTGCAAAATCATCATCTAAGAGCATCAACTGAGAGTTCCAATTTGAGAGAACATTAGTAGCTGAGGGTTCCTAGAATTCGAAACTGTTTTTGATCTTAGGTTGAGTGTTTATTCGTTCAAGCCTTAGATCCAGCTCTCATTCTTGATCGAGCTGTAGTTGGAAATCCTACCCTTTCTCACACCCTAAAAAGTGTGCTAGGACCTTACTCTTCCTGTAATTGAGTAGTCAGGTCATCAAGTACCCGTAAACTTGACTTAGGCTGTTTAGTGCCCGGAAACTAAACTGTAACGGTTACTCAGCCCGCGTAAGCTGAGTGGTTCTGTCCAGAAGAACTTGGACTGAGGTGTGTGGACTCACATCTCCCCGTGGACGTAGGAGTTATCTCCGAACCACGTAATTTTTTGTGTGTCGTGTTTATTTTTATTCAGTCCGTATTGCATTTCTAACTGACCGAACTAACCAGCATTCAAACCTCTTTTGCACTTTTTCAACCGAGTTGTTTTGGTTCTTGACCAACCGAGCTGGTTTGCGTGAGTTGTTTTTAACGAGTTTATTTTCCACCACATTCCGCACAGCACCGCTCTTCCAGCTGAGTTTGCTTACTCAACTGTGAGATCCCACCTGAGTCCTTTTACTCAGTTGAAGTTGTTTTCAAGTGTTAAGTTTTTCGAAAGTTGAAAAATCCTAACTGGTGTATTCCCCCCTTCCCCCCCATACACCAGTAACTCGTTTCGGGACCATCAGAATAGTACAATCATTTTTTTTTGTTAAATTTTGGGTCTAAACGGATTTCATAAATTACGCACTTATAAATCAAAACCGTATTCAGCGGGCCAATTCCAACCCACAAAAGTAGTTGTAGATGGGCTAATTCCCAACTGACGGGTACCTCAACTCGGATATTTTTTATTTATATATTTTTTCACGTATTTTCTAAAATCTAGAATCATCGGATTTCCAACTTTGCATAATCTATAATTGTAAGTAACAAATGTTACTATACAGTTAAGGACGAATGAATAATATAATCAAATTTTTTAAATAAATTTTGAGTATATATAAATACTAAATGAGTTTCATCAGTTATGCATTTATAAATCAAAGTCATGGTCAACGGGCCGGTTCCAAATTTAATTAATTTAATTTAATTTGGCCAATTTATTAGTTGACCAATTTGATAATTATTTTTTTAGGGAACCAATTTATAATAAATAATTTCAAAATAATTTGGCTAATTTATTGGTTGACTGAATTAAAATTTAAAATAGTCTCATAAATTTTTATTTAATTTGATAAAAAAATAAATAATTTTAATTTGGACCAATTCCCAACCAATGAGTACCTCTTCCACGTGATACATATCCATTCTTTATTTTTATTTATTTTAAATTTTTCATTTTATGCATTTATTAATGTATTTTCTAAAATCTTGATTCGTCTTCAATGTATTAATTTTTACTACGTTATTTGTAGTTGAGTTTCCAAATTTGCATAATTCATAAATAAAATTAGCGAATATTACTATACAGTTAAGGATGAAAACGAATAGTACAATTAATTTATTAAATTAATTTTAATTAGGTCAATTAATTAATTCTCAACTGACGGGTACCTCAACTTAGTGTACAAACAATATCTTTCTTATACTATCACATTTATAAATTTTATTAAATAATAATTTTCCGTCGATTTTTGATGGACTACACACTAGTTCTCTTGATATATAAATTTTGACGAGTAACAACACACTTGTAAGAAACAGGAGTATTTCCCCAAAAAGAAAGAAGTATTAATAAAAAAATAATGAGTGGGCCCAACTTAGTAGCCCACGTGTGCTAGTGGATAAATTCAACCTCCATTGCGGAGCTTGTTAGTAGTGGGCTTGACTTGGACTCGACTCAACTCATACGGCTGCATTAATTTGTTAGAGCATCTACAATAGTGGGCTCCGAAGCACTAGGGCTATGAGTATTTTGGTGGGGTCCTAATAATTGATAGTCCGGGTTTGAAATTTTTACTATGGTAAAGCTCGACTTCTAGGGCTATGCAATGATTGATTTTTTTTTAATTTAATTTTTCTATTTTTGATGACAATAAAAATAATAAAATACGAAGTTGTATTGAAACATTGGAAAATTACAATACAATTCATACAAATTAAAAACTACAAATTAAATACTAGAAAAAAATAAAATTATAAGAGAATGTAATTGGAATGTAGAAATGAGAATGAAGAATGAGAAGGTGTGGATGTTTGAGAGGAGATAGATGATATATTTATAGCAAAAATACAACCGCTTCATCTTATCATATTACCGTTACATTTTTTTTAAAATTTTTTACAATTCAGAATTAAAAAAAAAAATGGCAGAAAATGGGAGGAGGTGACGCGTGTCCCTCCTCCCCTCCATCTTCTTCCTCTCGCCCACGGGCTTCACCGCGTCAGGGCTCCATCCGCCAAGCCCGCCCTCGCCTCCTCCAACAGGCGGCGCCCTCGCCGCGCCCGGGCTCTTCCTTCGTCGCCCGGGCGACACCCACACCGTTGTGGGTGCTCTTAGGACCGCGGCCCTTCTGTTGTCACGAAATAATTTTTTTTATTTGAAAAGCAACCAGATCAATACTCCTTCAAAAAAAAAAAAAAAAAAAACATTAAACACTTCCTATAATATACTAGTACTCTTTTCATCTAAGAAAATGTGTCTAATAGTATGTATGACACGGATGTTAAGAAAAATTGATAAAAGTGTTGTGAAGTGGCGGGGACGTGGCTGAACACGTAGGCGATCGGGCTGAAAGAATCGATCGCGTGCGAGGCACGTGAGTTTCAGCCCGATCAGGCCAAAAATTGTCCTACGGATCATATATTAATCCACAAAGTGTCCTCAAACTAAAGCCCGCCAAATTTGTGTACTAAATCTCCACTACCCCCTAAGTTACTATCCTTCAAAAGCCTCTAACTCTACATTTTTGTGAGCAAAATAAGAAATAGCATACATTTTCGTGAGCAAAAAAGAAAGTAAGTTACATTTTCGTAGACACATGAAGTACTACTTAATTTTACATGGTAGAGGAAAAGCGATGAATTATGAAGAATTTACTGTTTCCAGAAAGCCGCACCGCTTAAATGTAGAAACAAACATAATAGTATTTGAAAAACTAATTTTGAATTGTTTTAATTTGGATAGAATCAACTATCTTTAATTTAGATTGAAATGACCGTCGATTTTTATGTAGCCCCTAGTCATTCTAGGTGTTCCTAATCTTCAACACGCTTATTAATATATACAAAAATTTATCCATTATGCCCCTTATCTAATGATAATATTTTTTATTGGCTTGTATGCAATGACTGTTCTTACTTATTTGGTGAAAAATGTGGATAACAGTACACTTCGTCTTCTAAAATTTGAATTTTGGATAGCTTTCCTAGATATAAGTAATAGTAAGGGTAATTCAGACAAATTTTCTAAATTATTATCAATAAAAAAGCAAAAAAATGGATTTCCTTAAACGACCAATAAAAAAAAAGATGGAGTATAATTCTTTTCGATGATTAGGTTTATTGTTTAAATTGTTTCAACTTCTAAACAGGACATCGAACTGAGAGTTACAAAACTCAAAAGATGAAGTGCAATGAAAATATTAAAATATGGTACGAATAAATATAGTAGTATTTTTGTCCCTAAAAAAGAAAAAATAGAGTCGGACCGGTGCATATGTCTGCATCGTGGAACAACTATCCGACCCTATCCGACCTGAAGCCCAACCCGGTCAATCTGTTCCTTTGATTTTTTCTTTTTTCTAGTTTTTTTTCGGTAATACATAAAGATAGTCGTAGTGACAACAATTTGTATTTTTCGGCTCTTCTCGCTCGAATCTTGACCAAAGAAAAAGCGATAAACAAAAACACGAAGAGATAAACAAAAATAAGAGGGGGAGAAAATATGGAATAAAAAAAATGGCCGCGTGGATCTCACGCGCCACACTGGTAATGGATCGGGTCGGGTCGGGTCGGGTGTTGCACTGTGCAATTATTGCACGGGAGACTTTGTAAAAAAAATATACTACTGTATTCTTTTGCACCATTTTTCCATTTCTTTACATTCGCTTAATTTAAAATTCCGATTCCCGCTACAAATTATACTAGTAAATAGTAGGGGTGAGCACGGTTCGGTTAACCGACCATTTGCCCCACACAAAAACCGTCCGTACGGTTTTTATTCGGGTCGGTTAACCGTTAAAAATTAGAAAATAAACACCAAAAACCGTGACAACGGTTAACCTAAAAAACGGTACGGTTAACCGTTATTCAACGGTTAACCATGACAAAAGAAAGTTTCGATTTTTTTATAATTAATAGCATCAAAAGTTTTTCATATAAAAAATTTATATTCAAAATATATAATTTAAAGATGTAATAAATTAATTATAAATTGAATTTTACTATGTTTTTCAAGCAAAAGTGGTAAAGGTAAATAATTATAATAACATTATAACATATAAATAGTAAAATTAGTAATTTTTGTTGGGTTCGGTTCGGTTCGGTTTACCGCCGGTTTTTATATATAAAAATAAAAACCTAACCGGTACTCTCGGTTTTTTAAAATTAGAAAAATAAATCGAAACCGCCGGTTCAGTTAACCATATTTTCGGGACGATTTCGGTACGGTTCGTCGGTCGGTTCGGTTTTTCGGTTCGCTTTGCTCACCCCTAGTAAATAGTAATCAGTTTCGATTCCCCACCCACTATAGGCACCATTAACGTGTCCAGCGATATGGGCGGACTTATACATAGTTGTGTGGGAACTCCGATCTCTTTGAACCCTTTTTCATTGTCTCGATTTGTTGGTTTAAGGCAGCTTGTTTTGTTGTAGTTCTATGTTCTTGTATTTTCATTTTGAATTGCACCCATCGTGCGTGATTGAATAAATTTTACTTATAAAAAAATACTTACTATTATAATAGTGTTCTGAACCCCTTTTCATCGGCCCCATTGCATTATAAAATGGAGCAATATTTTTTAGGAAAAACGGTTTGTTTTCTTAACCAAAATATATTAAAATTGAGTTTATTGTAATGCAAATATTAAAAAAGAAACATTGCCCCATCATACAATAATGAGCCACATCAACACCTAATAAATCATATAAATCATTCTACTTTAAACTACTAATAAGAGCATAAATAATAGGGGTCGATCGGCGGTGTTGATCCCCCGCTCGACACCACCCTCATCAACACCGCGACGTCGAGTGCCGTTGTAGGCGGGGTCGAGGGCCGGGGTCGATCTGCGGTGTCGAGGGTGGTGTCGTTCTTTCGACACCGCTCTCGACTTCACTTCGGATTATATTGGGAACACGTGGCGTGTTCCAATTCGTCCCATTAATTTTTTTGTATTTTTCTAACAATTAGAAAAACTAAAATCAATTTAAATACAAACCAACGGCTAATTCATCTCTACACTTTAATTCATTCATTCTTCACACGATAATCCACTCTTCACTCCAATTTCTTTCTTCCTCAATTTCATTCTTCAATCCTTGATTTTTTTGTGCTAAAAAAATAAGTGACAACGAGAATCAGTTCAACACGCAGTACCAACAAAATTACGGTTCAAATCCGGCGAACCAAAGTCCCAATCCAAACACCCAATTCTTCTCTTCTCCCGGTTTCTCCCAAATCTCCCCGTCAGCCGGGTTATCCCAATTCCCCCCGTCTGTCGGGTTCTCGCAGTTCTTGTAGTCCTTGGGGTTCTCCCAATTCCCCCTGTCTTCCGGGTTCTCCCAGTCTCCGGGGTACTCCCAAGTCCACCCATCTTTCGGGTTCTCCCAATTATGCATGCCACCCGGTGGATATTTTTCATTCAACACGCCATCCGCAGAAATGAATCGTATCACACGCATCAACCTCAACGACGATGATGATGATGTTGAGGTGGAGGCCGAGACGGATGACGAAACCGAGGGAGAGGAATCGGAGGAAGTCGAGCCATCACCGCCTCGCCACAAGGGCAAAGCTGCGGCATCAAGCACGACTACTTATCCGGCCAAGGAAAGGGGAAGGAAAAGGGGAAAGCGAAGGGGAAGGACAAAGTTCTTGCATCAAGCAGTGAATTTGGCCACGTTCGAAGTGCCAACTACACACCTGATGATATTTTCTGGCCCGCCAAATGCTACATTGATATCGGGCTGGACGGGGTGACCGCTAACTACCTAACCCAGAATAAATTTTGGATGAAAATTGCCCCCCGCTACAACGAGCACATAGCTCCCGCCCCGCCGCGCAAAAGGGTCTGATGAAGTCAGCATGTGGTCGCGCCAAGAAAGAGATTGGCCGCTTCAATGCTTGCTACCTCCAGATCGACACAGAAAACGTAAGTGGGCAGAACGACCTCGACCTGTACACGTTGGCCCAGGATAATTACTCCGCCATGTACGATAAAGAATTCAGGTATAGGAAGGGGTGAGAGATCTTGAAGAATATCCCGAATTTTTGCAACCCGGAGACTGAAACAGCTCCGAAGCGGGCAATGATCAATGAAGACGACGACTACACTTCGGGTTGTAGCGCCAACACATTTGCCAGCGATGCAAACTCCACCCAAACTCGTCCCATTGGAGTGAAACAACTCAAGAAGGGAAGGGGCAGGAAGGCGGTGGCCAAGACCGAATTGAGCACCGTCGTCGAAGAATTGTTCAAGACGAACGACGTTAGTGGAATGAGGTTCGCGTATGAGATAATTATGCGAGACACGTGTGAGATGACTTCGGCGCAATTGGAGGCGCATCAAAAAGTCTGTGCGTGGCTCGCAAAAAAATACAGTTGGGCGTAGTTCTTATATTTTTTTCCTCTAATTAATGTATCTTTTTTTATCTTAATTATTGTATGTTTTTTATTTTAATTCAATAAAATTGCGGTTTATAATTTTTTCTATTTAATTTAAGTATTTTTATTATTATTTATTAAAATCAATTATTCAATTATTGCCAATAATTGAATAGAATGGGGTCTATATATAAACCCCACTATCAAATTTTCTACGTTGACCTATCCAATCATTTGGAACCTCGCCAAAATCACCAAATTGTCAACCTCACCAAAATCACCAAATTTTCTACGTGGACCTATCCAATGATTGGGACCTATCAAATTTTCTAGCGGGAATCATCCCGCCAAATTGCCGTCGGTAAACCGTCGGTGATTTTATCAAAACCGACCCGTGTTTTTTACCGTCGGTAAATAGTCGGTAATTACTGAGGGAAAGTTTGCCCTCGGTAATCTTCTCGGTAATTAGCCTTATTTTTGTAGTGAAAACTAAGGATAGATCCCGGAGTCTATCTCCACACCATTGTGGATGCTCTAAAACAACTGCAGTACACAATTTATGGAAAAATCTATCTTAATAAATTAATACAACTTAAATAATTTGCTAAAATAACAACCAACCCACAAGAAGCAAGAACCTTCTTCCGATTGTTTGAGCAATCAATTTTCAATTCCATCACCTTATCAAATAACAGGTTTTTCATTTTCCGTATACGTATTTATTTTCTCTCTTTTTAATATTTTAATAAATTAGAAGTTAATAACCTGCAAAGCTTCTGCTGGTACCACTTTACCATAACAATAAAAATAGAGTGATGAATATAAGCAACGCATGCGTTGATATAACTAACTGCAAAATTATAAATAAATTGATTACTATAAACTAACTTTACACTTAACCTGTATTTGAATAGGGCGATGCTATTCGGACATAGTGTGTTCGGACATAACCGATTCGACTAAGAAAAAAATAGGCGGTATTTCCCCACATTCACTCCCCCTCAAAATTTTCTCTTCCACCCTCCAAAGAAATCTCTTCCTAATTAAAACTGTATTAATTAGGACCATATTTTATCGATATAAACATCTTCTCTTCTAATTAAAATTCGAAAAGGGTATTATTGTACATTCATAAATGACCGAAACTAATGAAAAAATATTAATTAAAAAATTATGTAAAATTAGTTTTTTACTTGATCGAACCGGTTATGTCCGGATAGCTTTATTGATTTGGATAAATATTCAAATTAATTTTTTGACAATGTTAGAATATATAACGATTAATGATATACAATTAATTTAATTTAAAATATATATGTTGAATAAAATAGAAATTATACATAATACAAAAAGGATTACACTAATGATCCTGAAGAAATTTCTTGAGGAAATAGCCATTTAAATCGTCCTAGCTAGTGAATATGTTTTCGATATGATTATTTGTATGTGTATCAAATTATATTAGGATATATATTTTTTTTCATAAATTGTGGAGTTATTTATTATTTAGTTTAAAATTAAATAAAGTGATTTATATAATTATATGGTTAACTCTCCAACCGATGTGATATCATCATTATATTACTAAAAGGAAAACGATTCTTGCTTTGGAAAAATCCTACATGGCACTCCTTATATTCCTCCATTCATATTTATCTAAATTCTCAAATTTTTGAATTTTTAAATGTAAAATAATATCATGTCATGATTGAAGATGAAAAAGGAAATAGAGTGAAACAACAAGTTCTCTATGACTGGATTCCACCTTATTGTAAGAAATGCCAGATTGCGGGGCACAATTGTGATACACTGAAAGCTAAAACACAGCCTCAAACTCAGAAACAATGGGTACCAAAGCCACAAAAACAAGTGCAAAAGGAGAAAGCGGATACTGATGAGTGGCAAATTCCAAAGAAAACATATAGCCAAATTCTTGTTGGAAAATGAGGTGCCATTGAACTCTGAAAATCCTTATCAACAACTCAGTAGGGAGGAAGGAAATAAATGTACAGAGCTAGTTGGAAGGGGCGGGGACCCAATCCCCTTGGTAGATCCATGAAACTCATGTTTTGGAATGTGAGAGGGTGTAATAAACCTCTCAAGCAGAAAGAGGTAAGACTCTTTGTGCAAAGTAAGAAAGTGAATGTATTTGCTGTGTTAGAAACAAGGGTGAAGGCTAGTAATTTCAACAAAGTTTCAAAGAAATTAAATAAACACTGGGAATTCATGAATAACTATTCCCATGCCTATAATGGAAGGATATGGATTAGTTGGAATCCAAGAAGAGTGAAGCTAGAGCAAAGAGAGTGTACAGCTCAAGGTATTTTCTGTGATGTACATGATCTCAGTTTTGGGAACAAATTCTGTTTGATTGCAGTGTATGCATTCAACACAAATGAGCAAAGACAGAAGCTGTGGAGATTTATTTCAAGAGTATCAAATTCAAATCAGGAACCTATGTTAATTGGGGGTGACTTCAACACAGTGTTACATGTTGAGGAAAGGTTTCAAGGGAATCCAGTGTCTGAAGCTGACATCAGAGATTTTGCAGAATGTATCACACAAAATGAACTGCATCAACTTAGAATGGTGGGGAATGAATTTACTTGGTGCAACAACCAAGAAGGTGAGGATAGAATATTCTCTCTAATTGATAGGTGCCTTGCTAACTCTACTTGGTTGGCAATGTATGCTAATGTTGTGGTAGAGATTTTGGAGAGAAATGTGTCTGACCACTGTCCTCTATATATGAATTTGGAGATGAACAGACCAACACCTCAATCTCCTTTCAGATTCTTGAACATGGTAGCAGACCATCCTGATTTCTTTAATGCTGTGAATCAAGCTTGGAGGAACCAATGCAACAGAAATCAGTTGCTTAATGTGTGGTATAAATTGAAGAGCCTGAAGCCTGCTTTGAAACAAATTAATACTTGTCATTACATAAAGCTCAGTTTGAAGCTAGTTGCATTAAGAGAAAGGTTGAGTACAATGCAACATCAATTAGCTAATCATAGATTGCATGAAGTATTGATTGCTGAAGAAAAAGAAATCCTCACTGAAATTGAGAAATGGAGCACCATTGAAGAAAATATTTGGAGGCAAAAATCCAGAGTGGAGTGGATCAAACTAGGAGATTCCAATACCAGATTTTTTCATGCATTTGCAAAAGCAAGGCAAACAGGAAGGGCAATTACTCTGCTCATCAAAGAAGATGGAACAAGATGTGAAAACGAAGCCCAAATTGTTGAAGAGGTTAGATCCTTCTATGCCAATTTGATGGGAAGTGCGGCTCAGGAACTCCCAATGGTAGAAAGAGCAGTAGTGGAAAGAGGTTACACTCTAAATCCCTCACAGAAACAGCTATTGAGAGAGACTTTCACAAGAGAGGAGATCAGAAGAGCCTTATTTAGTATGAACTCTCAAAAAGCACCTGGTATTGATGGCTACAATGTGTATTTCTTCAAGAAAGTGTGGAATGTGATTGGAGAAGAGGTATGTGATGCTATCCAGAATTTTCAAGTAACAGGTATTATACATAAAGCTGTAAATACTACTATGGTGACTCTTTTGCCTAAAAAGGCAAATGCTAGCACAATTAGAGATTATAGGCCTATAGCTTGCTGCTCTATACTCTATAAGATAATCTCTAAAGTGCTAACAAATAGATTACAAGCTGTATTAAGTCACCTTATTAGTGAATCACAAACTGCTTTTGTGAAAGGAAGATTCATCTTTGATAACATTTTGCTGAGCCATGAGCTGATCAAAGGTTATAGTAGAAAGAGTATATCTCCAAGATGTATGGTGAAGATTGATATACAAAAGGCGTATGACTCAGTGGAGTGGCCGTTTTTGAGATTTTTACTACAAGAAATGGGATTTCCACAGGAATTTGTGACATGGATTATGGCATGTCTATCTAGTGTCAGTTATGTTATAAATGTTAATGGAGAATTGACCACACCTTTTGCAGCAAAGAGAGGACTCAAGCAAGGAGATCCCATATCTCCTTACCTGTTTGTATTATGCATGGAATACTTACACAGAAGTTTGCTGGAACTGAAACATGTGAGAGAGTTCAAGTTTCACCCCAGATGTAAGCAATTTGATCTCATTCAGTTATGCTTTGCTGATGACCTCCTTCTCTTTACTAGGGGAGATATCATATCTATGAGGCAATTGATGAGAGTGTTTGACAAGTTTGCTGCAACCTCAGGGCTTAAAGCTAATCCATCTAAAACATGTATATATTTTGGAGGGGTTGCCTTGAGAGTTCAAGAGGAGATTTTAACTGAGTTGGGAATGGTAAAGGGTGACCTCCCTTTTAGATATTTGGGAGTGCCTCTATCATCTAAAAAGCTTTCTGTGATACAGTGTCAGCCATTGATAAGGAAAATTCTGGACAGAATTGAGAATTGGACATCCAAACTCCTAACTTATGCAGGTAGAGTGCAATTGATCAAATCGGTTTTGTTTGGAGTGCAAGCATTTTGGAGTCAGATTTTTCTTATTCCTCAGAAGGTCATTAAACTCATACAAGCTGCATGTAGAACATTTCTGTGGACAGGACAATCAGGGATCTCAAAACGTGCCTTAGTAGCCTGGGAACAGATTCAGCTGCCTCAATCAGCAGGAGGATTGGGAATCATCAATATCAAAATCTGGAACCAAGCTGCAATTTGCAAACTTCTTTGGAGCTTGGCTCAGAAAAAGGAAAGAATTTGGATAAGGTGGATACATGGATACTACATAAAGCATTAGAATTTGTTGAGTATGCCAACCCCTAATCAAGCTAGTTGGGTGGTTAGGAAGATAATTGCAGCAAGAGAATACCTGAGACAACATAATGAAGGTGTGAATTTGCTAACTCAATCAGATTTTTCTATCAAGAGAGCGTATGTCATGCTGAGAGGAGATGTGAATGTAGTAGGATGGAATAAGATGCTGTGTTGTAATCCCTCCCCCCCAAAGTGTACGTTCATCACTTGGTTATCCATCCTTGGCAAGTTGGTAACTTGTGATAATCTGAGGAAAGTGGGGGTTGAGGTGGATCCAATATGCAGCCTTTGTGGAGATAGGGATGAGAACATTGAACACTTGTTCTTTGATTGCTTATTTTCAGCGGATATATGGAATGGAGTTAAATACTGGGGAGGCATTGTGAGGAATACAGAAAGCTGGGAGCGAGAAAAAGAATTCCTTACACAGAGTTGTAGATCCAAAACAACCAAGCAACAATTCTATCGACTTGCTTTATCGGTTGTAATATACTGCATTTGGAGAGAGAGGAACACCAGAAAATTTCAAAGAGTTGTGAGTGATGCATGGAGTGTGATCAAGAGCTGCAAGGAACTGATAATTTGGAGATGTTTGGTGCATAGAAAGCTAGCTAAAATCTTAACAAACCTGCATTAGAATAGCTTCTGTTTAGTGTTGGAGATTGCTTGGGATGTGTGGTTGTGTATTTGTATTGGTACGTAGCCTCCTGGCTTTGGTAATGAAAAAGATATTTACCAAAAAAAAAAATGTAAAATAATATATTTCAAATATTTATACTAAAATCTTGTGTCCCACATTGGTTTTTCAATGAAACTTCACCCATTGAAAAGCCTATAAATACTTAGAATTAATGAGTATTTTCTCATCTTTTGCTCCACCAGTTTTATTTGTCCAATTTATTTATTAATCGGCCGAACAAATAACTATATTTTATAGTTTAATTTAATTTAATTTGGTCAATTTATTAATTGGTCGAACAGATAATTATTTTTTGTAGGAGTTTTATTTATTTGGCCAATTTATTTATTAATCGGCCAAATAAATAATTGCTATATTTTTATAGTTTAATTTAATTTAATTTGATCAATTTATTAATTGGCCGAATATATAATTATTTTTATTAGGGAATCAATTTATTAGTTGACAGAATAAATGGTTCCAAAATAATTTAGATAATTTATTGGTTGACCGAATTCAATTTGGAAATAGTCTAATATTTTTTTAGTTAATTTGATAAAAAAATAAGTAATTTCTAATTTGTCAATTAATTAGGTAGACAACCAATTCCTAATTGACGGGTACCTCAATTCGGGATCCCACGTGACATAAACGATTATTGCTTTGAAAAAAATCCTACGTGACACCCCTTATATTTATCCATTCATATTTATCTAAATTCTTAAATTTTTTAATTTTTAAATGTAAAATAATAGATTTTAAATATCTATACTAAAATCTTGTGTCCCACATCGGTTTCTCAATGAAACTTCACATATTGAAATGTCTATAAATACCTAGAATCAATGTGTATTTTCTCATCTTTTGCTCCACCCGTTTTATTTGGCCAATTTATTTATTAATCGATCGAATAAATAACTATATTTTATAGTTTAATTTAATTTAATGTGGTCAATTTATTAATTGGCCGAATAGATAATTATTTTTTGTAGGAGTTTTATTTGGTCAATTTATTTATTGATCGGCCGAATAAATAACTGCTATATTTTTATAGTTTAATTTAATTTAATTTTGTCAATATATTAATTGGCCGAATAGATAATTAATTTTATTAGGGAACGAATTTATTAGTTGACAGAATAAATGGTTCCAAAATAGTTTGGATAATTTATTGGTTGACCGAGTTAATTTGGCTGATTATTAAATTAGAAATATTAATGTATCATATAAAACAATCTTATATTTCCTCACAAGATCGTGATGTATGAATTTTTTAAAATCATGGTTTCCCAAAGTTTTATATTTTCATTCATTAAAATTTTAGTGTACATGTTTCGATCAAAAACAACAATAAACCATAATTCATTTCAAGGAACATAACACCTTGTGAGGGTTGTAAGAAGGTCTAGAACGGAAATAATATATAAATTATAAGTATATGCAACTAATGGTCATTTTTTTTTAATTTAATGAAAAAAGAGAAAAATGAAAGTCTCTTTCTCACATCCATTCTCCATTATACTATCATAACAAAAATATCAGATGCGGCAATGAGATATAAAATGGGCTAATTCGGGCTCAAAATCGTGGTAGATTCTTCAAAAAATTATGAAGGAATTTGATTAAAATTGTGTTGGTTTGACCAATTATTATTTAATTGGCCAAATAAATATTTTATTTTATTAAAAATTTAATTTGGTAAAATTATTAATTTGTCAAATTATTAAGATTGACAAATACTTTGCTGTCAATGTCATCTAAGATGACTGTTATATAGCCAACATAATTATCTTACTTTGTAGCACCCTAACTACTATGATTGGTCAACAGGTCGGTTCCAAATCGGAACCGTGGGGGTAGGCGGGATGATTGCGAAGTGGTGGTTCAACTTTTTTCTTTAATCTTATGGTGAACTCATAATGAAAATGATTCATCTCAATTTTCATACAAAATCGACGTGGAAAATCTCTATGAGAGCTAAACAATTAAGAATATATGTTTAGTGGAGTTTTTTTAAGTGGAATAAGGTGGATATAGAGACAGTAAATAGTAAAATAAAGTGGAATAAAGTGGGTAGAGAGAAAGGAGGAATAGTGAATGACACAAAAAATGAAGTGAAAAAGTAGGATGAAAAGTATTAGATGAGTTGTTTAACAAATTAATTGAACCTTAATCATCTCCTAATTATTTTCAAAAAAGAAAAACATGACAAGAATATGGGACAACCCGAAAGGAAATACATGACAAAAATAACGGGACATAGAGAATAATTATTTTATTAAATATAATTTTCCGTCGATTTTCGACGGTTTACACGCTAGTTATTATTACATCATTAATGGACATATTAATAATGTTCACGGTGTGGGAGAGAGCAGATCTGTATTAGTAATTACACCCATTTATTCAAGATTGACATATAAATTTGACGGTTGCTTAAAAATTCATCTTATACTGTAGAATGGATTGATATTGTACAGGTAACTAATAAATATAATAAGATTAATTAATTTCCTTACCCATATCTGAAGAATGTTTACATGCTAATAATAGGCTCTTGTAAAAATTAAATGAAGTAGCCAAATCGAATTTGAACTTATTTTACACTTCCTAGTTCCTACCATGGAACTGTGAGTCCTTTAATTAACCACAAATACCTATAATCATTATTGGATAAAGAAAGAAACTATCATTAAGCCATCACAATTCATCATCACATGACCTCGGTAATGGTAAAACAACTCGTCGTCTGTCAATTCCATCACATCAGTAAATTAATTAAATTTATTGAAATTTTTGATTTCGTTACACACAACAATATACTCCTCCTCCTCTCCAATTCAAAATAACATTTTCTTTTTGGAACCATCCCCTCATCCTATTTAGTAGTACTATATTACATAAAGATAAAGATTTGGGCATTATTAGCTACACTAAACATAATTTTATTATTTAAAAAATATTTCGTCCATGCATGATAAGTGTGATTCATTTTTTTTTGGATTGTTCACGATAAGTGTGATCCTTCCATAAATTGAAATGATCAAATTTAAAAAGGTTACCTTTTTACCATTTATTCCTTTTATTTGTATTCTACTTGTAGAGGTAAAGGGTACTAACCAATTCTACAGTCACAATATTTCTACCACTCATTCTCCTTTATTTCTTAAAATTTGTGTCACTTCCTTCACAAGACACATAATTTGTTACTCCTTCTGACCCATTGATATTGTCATGTTACTGTTCGGCACAGAGATTAAGAATAAGGGTAAAAAGATAGAAAGTGGGTAGATCTTATCACTTTTGAAGGATTTTGAAGGATTAAATTTTTTTTTATTTGAAAGATGACAATATGAGTGTTAAACTTAAATAAGGAAATTAAAAGATGACTGGGTAAGTTATATTGAACGGGATGGAGGAAGTATAACTGCGACATTTTTTTTTTGTGTCTATAAAATTATGTTCCTTTAATTGGCGTAATAATTATGTTAAAGTTTGTAATGTTACTACATGCACATATATAATCAAATTGATATAATAGTGAGAACCTCTTAAAAAAGTATAGCAGTAAGAAATAAAAAAAATTGAACAATGCAACATAGATGAGGAGAAGATTTAATTAAAATCTCAAACCTCTCCCCGGCGAAAAAGCTTGCATAGAAAATAGGAGTAAATAATACAGTAAGAACTAATTGTGTTAAAAAAAATATTGTATTTCAATTTGCTAAAAAGAGTTACACCTCTGTGCAGGTATATGTAATACGCACCACACAAATACACCCATATGGGGAAAAATAAGTAAGTAATCAGAGATAGAAGCGTAGGTAGCTAGGGTTTTCAGTGAGTAAAACACTGTTTTCTCTTCTCTCTAGATCTCTCTTCATCTCTTTGAGTGTGTGTGAGAGACAAATAGACTGATGGAGATGACAGCAGAAAAGACTTGGGAGTAGTGGGGGAAGACGATGGGATGTCTGTCTCACGAGTGAAGGGCTCGCACGTGGGGGTGTAGAGAGAGAGAGAGAGAGAGAGAGAGGATGCAGTGGCTACCTGCGGCGGTTGAAAGAAATGCTGTGACCGTGATTGCATGAACGAGTGTGTTTGCTTCACGCAATTCATTCTCATAAATAAAATACACACAAATACACATATTTATATTTATTTGTTTATTTTCAATCTCTTTCTTCACTTTGCTCATTTGCTGTGTCTTTACGTTTACCACGTTGCACCAGCACTACCACGGGCTAAAATGCATAAACCTCAAGTATTATGAAAAATAATTTCACTCGTCATTTCTAAAATTCAATATAATTAATTGGTATGTATGTGTATATATTAATCGTTTGGCGTTAGTTAAGTTGACTTATATTGTTAAATTTCTTTATGATGTGTTCTTTGTTTTCTTCAAAATTTCCTTTTGGATGACAATATATGTTATAAAACAATTATATATTGCTACGTTTTAATATTTATTTGAAATGCTTTACATAATGTAATTTACATTTACGAAACTTAAAGAAACTAATTAAGGCAGTAAAGAATAAATATTTTTAGTCTCGAATAATTTCCCTGCACTATGCAATTGACCCTCAATTGGTACGAGTAAACTAATCTATCAACAAATTTAATGTGCACCGAAAGTAGCGGGTGTATGTTTAATTCCCACGGAATTAAAAAAAAAAAAAAACTATTTTTTAATCCATTTATTTAATCTCTAAACCCTATAGTATTGGAGTAGTATATTGCAACAACCACACAAGTCCTCTTGGAGAAAGTATTAGTATAAATTTCTCATCTAAACAAAAATTGATATATAGTGTACACCTCACTCCTCCAAACAAGGAACACAACATATAATGAGCTACGACGGAGCTGCTGCAGCTTGCGGCGGCGGCGGGCCTTGTGGGGCGTGCAAATTCCTCCGAAGGAAGTGCGTAAAAGGGTGCGTATTTGCACCATATTTCGACTCCGATCAGGGCACCGCCCACTTCGCCGCCGTGCACAGGGTGTTCGGAGCTAGCAACGCCTCCAAACTTCTGATGCGAATTCCGCCGCACTGCCGCCTCGACGCCGTCGTCACGCTTTGCTATGAGGCGCTGGCTAGGGTTAGGGATCCCGTCTATGGCTGCGTCGGTCACATCTTCACTCTTCAACAGCAGGTAATCTTTATTAATACTACTAATCTTTCACAAAATACTTTGAATTCTCTGATCCAACTCCCCAACTTTTTTTTTTTTTTTTAATTTATTGTTGTTGTTGTAATATTTTAATAAAACACCTTTTGTGTTTCACTTTCCAAACTCTACGTATGGATTATGATATCGCCGCCGACGTGATATTCAGGTTTCACATGTGATGCCTTTCTAAAATAAAATACTGAGATTTACTCAAACAAGAAAATAAATAAAAACGATTATTGATAGTATGAAATTTGCAAGTCATATTTCTTCCGTACGACCTTTTCAAATCGTTTGCTTTGTTCTTTTCTTGTATTAATTTCTAAATTTCAAAGTATACGAATCTGTATGCGTCTTTATACACGGATTTCTAATACAAAAAAGTGTTCAGTTTTTTCCTTTCAAGGTAACACCTATATGCAGTGAATTAAATACGCCTTAACTTATGTTTGACTTTTTTGACCCAACTTTTTTTTAATAAATTGTTTTTTATATATTATAAATAATTAAATATATCTCTAATTTGTCAGATTCGATATGATATTCTCTAATTAAATATATCTCTAATTAAGTATTAAAGAAAATAAAAAATGAATCGATTCACATGCGACAGCACCCAATGTTGTCGTCGAGGATTATTATTCTGTTCGAATATTTGAAAAATATTTAGTTTTCTAATTAAAAGTTGACCACGTTAATTCATCTCGTCTCACAAACTTTAATAAACAAATTCATGAGCCGATCTCTTAAATATTTTGGGTATGTACAGCTTTTGAGTAAATGAGTAGAGAGAGAGAGGTGTGTTGTTTCAAATACTTAATACTCATTTTAGGACATACATTTAGTCGTTGGGCGTAACGGATGCCAAAATGGGCCTAGAACCTTTCAACTCAAATGCGCTATGTATGTCAAATGGGCCATATCTAGAAATTTATGCTACTATATTAAAGCTTAATAATTTTTCATGTATTTTCCACCCATTTTGTATGTCACGTACAATTAATTTGTACAAATTTCAATGCTAATATATAACCTTACATTTTGCTATGTCATTTCAATTTTTCAACTTCAAATATTAAACTTTGAAGCTTAACAATTGTAGTTTAATATGTATATTGCATTATTATATTAGTAGTTAGTTATTTTATTGTTTGTCATGTTTAATAATTATTTGTGTTTGCTAAATATATTATTTTATGTTAATTGTTTCAAAAGATAAATTTTTATTAATTTGAATATTTAATTATAATATAGTTATAATAATATCTAAACAATGTTATGTTTGATATTTAAAAATGTCAAAAATTAAATTACAATCATATGATGCAGCACAACGCCTACACGCCCACGGATAAACTTTGTTCCAATAATTACAAAATATACCCACTTTGGTATCTGTTGATATCAAGATTTTTTTTCCCGACATCATGAAAGAGAGTATGAAAAAGATGTACTTTTTTATTTTTATTTTTTTATCTCTTTACTCTAAATGATGAAAGTTGTCATGTTTTATGAAAGTATCACATAATAATTTTGTAGTGCTGCAAATTGCCTTGCCTAATTATTCACTGGACAGACTCAACCTAAAATACTCGGTATAGATAAGTATTTTTATTTATCCACAACTCTTCTATGTTATAAAATTATAAGAGAAATTAAGACACTTGATACTGAAGAAGTATGTACTAAATATATATATATATTATATATATATTTTTGCATTTAGGTTGTGAATCTCCAAGCCGAATTGGCATTCACACAAGCTCGTATCTCCACCCTGCAGCACGGTCCATCGCTTCCATCCCCGCCTCCGATTCTTCCCTCCGTCGTGGACACATCGTCGTCTCCAGAGATGGTGAGTTTTTGTAACTCATTTGATCAAGAAGTTGATGATGATGGCGATCTTCAATCTCTAGCCCGAGAATACGTTTCTAGATACTTCCCAGGAGTTAGGGTTAGACCTCCAACGCCACATTGATCAAATTAGCTACTCTTTAATGTGAAGAATTTGTAATTCGGATTATCCGATGCTTGCATGTGCAATCTTTCCTTTTAAGGAATGATTATCCATGCTAAGCCTAATTCATTTGACATGACTCTTGTTTAGTAGGTAGGAGTAAAAGGATGGTCTATATTGTCAAGTATTCTAGCTTGATGACTATTCTAATTAACAAGCCTAACGAGCTATTACTACTCTAGCGGTGTAATCGAGTTGAGCCTCGTCAAATTTGTGCCAAATTAATTATGTACCTTATATATATATATATTTTTTTTGGTAAATAGAAGATTTTATTACCACTAAACGTGACAAAACACAAACTTACAACTCTGAGACACAAATAGCACATATTCCCTCTGCCAAACTAGCAGCTATCGTTTAACAGCAGGAGTTTGGCTACCTCGTATAGCCATCATAATTTGGCATTGCCTAATTATACTTTCCACACTACTAGAAGTCCCCAAGAACCTCCTTGCATTTCTTTCTCGCCAAACATAGTAAACTGCAGTAGCAAGAAGCATTCTATAAACAAGTTGTTTCCCAGTTTTAGATTTGCAGTGAGTGATGGCAAATCCTTTTTCCGCTTCCCAGTCATATTGGATGAAGAGATGATTAAGAGATTCCTCAGCACAGTTACACAAACTGCATATGGGATCACAGTTGATTCCAAAGTTTGACAAGCGATCACATGTTGCCATTCTTCCTTGCCATGCAAGCCACATTATAAAGAGGCACTTGGGAGAAGCCAAGTTTTGGCTAATCATCTTATGCCAAGGTACTGTCTCAGTGTTGCCTCTTAATGCATAATAAACTTTGCGAATGGAGAAGTCTTGTTGCTGCATTAGAACATCACCTTGGGCTATAGATGCAATGCAATCACGGGCAGCAAGAATCTTTCGAATCACCCACGATGCATGAGCTGGGATATTCATGGATTTCCAGTTTTTATCCTTGATGTAATACCCATGGACACCTTATATTCATTTTGTTTGACTATATATGGTAGTACTATTTATCATTGAAGAAACAATCACATGTTTAAAATAATTCTTTTAGCAGTTAGAAGCTTCCTCAAAATAAAAATAAAAAACAAAACAAAACAAAACAGAAAAGATAGAAGCAAGAAGTACAAGAAAAAAAACCATGAATTTAGTTGGGCCTTCTTTAGGTTTAATAATTAAAAGGTTTCAAAATTATTAATTAATATTTGGGCCTTCTGGGTGTGCATTTGAGCCTTTTCTTGGGCTCAATTTCCACAATCTTCAGTTGCTGGCCGAGCGAAATATATTAATGTTGCAATTTTTACTTTACAATTAGTACTTATTGTAAATAATATTGTTTATTATTTATTTGTACATTATTTGTATATATATATCAATTATAATTGATATACATTAGACAGTTTTCTGGATTGATGAATATATGCAATTTCTTCTTCTTCTTTGTTACTCTGTTCTCTTGTTCTTTCTTTATTCTCTATACTTTAGTAAAATTAAATCCTGAAGGAATTACAACACGTTATCAGCACGAATCTCTAACTAGTTGAGTGAGTATTGGAAGTAAGCCATAGGAAAGAATCGTGTCTTTCCGACAAGGTAACTTTCTTTTCGTTTTGATTGATTAATTGTATTAGACGATTTGTTTAATTCAAAAGATGATGTACATGTATCTTTAATTAGTATATCTACATCACTGATATATATCTAATATTTTGATTTTAAGGCCTCTTACAAATTCTATGATTTCTGGCATGATAGATTTAATTTACGACAAAATTTTCTTCTGCAAACAAAATAACAATTGAATCGAACTGTCTCCCTTTATCATATTTATGGGGAAATATAAATTGGATTAGGAATATATAAGCGAATACTATGTTTATGCAATTTCTTTTACATATTTGGGATTATTGATTTTTGAATATCATATGATTCAGTGGCTTCTATGAGATTAATATATGTGTACTTGAAATTTATTGATACATTTCATAATGCTGATGCGATACAATGGTTTTCTAAATCCTGGGTTTTCTTCTCAGAGTCATATGCTAAATAATTTTCTTTTATTCTGATGTGAGAGTATATTTACTTGCGTTTATAGTATTAGTTCTTAGTTTTGGATTATGTTACGGAAACTTGTGTAAACAAATCCGTCTGCCTATTGCGCCCAATATTATTTGCTTAATTTAATGCTTCTTTGCTTATAACTATTTCCTACCTAATATGATGTTAAATTCTGTTGGTGCTACAACTTTCGATTTTGAAGTTTTTATATGTTGAAATTTAATTAATTCACTCGTATGCAAGTACTAAATGTTTAAACTAGTTCTATGCATGAATTGTCTGAATTTATGCATTTTTGCTATGCTTGTTAAAATTATTTCTCACATATGCACTTTTTCGAATAATTATTGTAGTTTGAATATGTCTGATATCAACAAAAGAGAATTCACCGAGCTTGCTCTTGATGGTGATAACTATTTGACTTGGGCTTTGGATGTTGAAATATACATTGCCTCATGTGATCTGAGCGACACTATAGTTTCAGATTCCTCAAGTACCTCCGCCCAGAAGGCGAAAACTTTGATTTTCCTACGTCACCAGAAGGCGAAAGCTTTGATTTCGCCCAGAAGGCGAAATATAATTCTGCCTTGCATCGCATTGTATCACAGTTGAAACTCTGTAAGCAGGAAGTTATAGAGATTGAATTGATAGAGAAAACTCTATCAACTTTTCATGCTAGTAACCTTATACTCCAGCAGCAGTACATGGCCAAGAATTATACTAGGCATTCTGAGCTTATTTCTGCATTACTTGTAGCAGAAAAACATAATCAGCTTTTGATGAAAAACTATAATGCAAGGCCAGTTGGTTCACAAGCAGTGCCTGAAGCACATGCTACTACTTTTAGAGGTGGTCGAGGGAGAGGCCGAGGGAATGCAAATTGGTCCCGACGTGGTGGACGTGGTTGGTCTCATAGAGGAGATCGAGGTCGTGGATGCAATCATGTTGCTAGATTCCAAAGTCATGGAAAAGGATGATAGTCCCGATACGAGTTACTGGTGTATGGGGGGGGGGGGGAATACACCAGTTAGGATTTTAAAATTAAACTCTTGAAAATTACTTCAACCGAGTAAAAAGACTCAGTTGGAATCTCACAGCTGAGTATGCAACCTCAGCTGGAAGAGTTGTGCTGTGCGGAATGTGGTGGAAAATAAACTCGTAAAACAACTCACGCTTTTATGGACGGTTGGTCAAAAACCAAAACAGTTGAGAATGCACAAATGCGATTTGTATGCTGGTTAGTCAGTCAGATGAGAATGCAAGAAATAACTGAACAAAGAAAAACACAAGCACACAGAGAATTAACGTGGTTCGGAGCTAACACTCCTACGTCCACGGGGAGTTGTGAGTCCACACAACTCTGTCCAAGTTCTTCTGGACAAACCACTCAGCTTACGCAAGCTGAGCAACCGTTAAGGATAAGTTTGCGGGTACTTATCAACCTTACAGTTTAGTTTTCGGGTACTAAACGACCTAACTACTCAGTTGCAGGAAGAGTAGGATCCTATACCTTTTCAGGTGAAAGAAAATGGGGTTCCAACTAAAAGCTCGAACGTGAAGTGAGCTATGATCTAACTCTCTACGAACTCTCACTAAGTGATGTTCTCAAGGTTCGATCTAAAGACACAAAAACTAACTAACTCTAGAACTCTCAACAGGTGATGTTCTAAGAGATTAAATTCAGATCAGCTCGTGAAGAATCTTGCTCTTTCTTTCGCTCTCTGGTTTCTTCTCGCGTGTGTGTCTTGTGTCTTCTTCGAATGAATGAAGGCCTCTATTTATAGGCGGAGAGTATCAACTAGCCGTTGGAGGAGCTGTTGATCTCTGTTCTTTGAAAGCGATGGCCTGTCTCTCATCTCTGCAGACTTTTCCGATATGGCATCTGTGCTCTTCTGCTTTCCTTCTGAGATAGCCTTGTGTTGGGCCAAATGGGGTAATGACTGAACGGTCACGTGACTTCCTTTTTGAAATTTAAATCTTAACAACAGACTTCCAACAAGGGGTGGTCGGTTAAGACTTTCGATCTTCAACTAGCTTGTTCTTCAGCCGATGTTCTATCTGCCAACTAACAGTTGAACTCTCAGCTGACTTCATCTTCAAGCTATTGATCTTCTTGGTTGAGTTCTACAACTGATGTTCTGAAACTGAACACTCAGTTGTCTTCCTTGTATCTAATCAGTTGGGTTCGAACGCTCAAATGGCTTCATTTTCATCTGATGTTCTCTTCCCTTTTACTGCTTCTCATCTGATGAGATGAACGCTCAGTTGTCTTTCTTCACAACTGATGTTCTGAAGACTTCCCCCTCTTTGCATCTGAAGAAATGAACTCTCAGTTGTCTTTCTTCACAATTGATGTTCTGTTTGAGTGATGCCTTGTTGTCATCTTCAGCTGGAAACCTGTAAAGATAAAATCTTGACAATGCTCAAACAGCGAGCCTACCTACTAATATTAGGTTCTGGCAACATCTACTCGGTTGGGGTCAGTTAGTTTTGGAATTCATCAAAACTCTTACTAATAAATTTCCAAACAAAGGATATCATAAGACATCTCATCCACAACAAGCCAGTACATCTCATCAAACTACAGACACAAAACAAACTTGTCATAGGTGTGGGTGCGAGGGTCATTGTTCTCGTACATGTCGTACTGCAAAGCACCTCGTTGAAGCATACCAAAGGATGCAAAAGGACAAGAAAGACAAGAAAGTTAAAAGTGAAATACACCATACCAGTTTGCCTGAAGCAAATTTGGATGTTAATGCTGATGATGATGATTTGATGCAACTTGATCTTGAAGATTATGGAGATCAACAGTAATTTCATTTGTTGGATGTCTTTTTATTTGTAAACTTTAGTTGTTTAGTTTATGATATTGTGTGTTGTTGGACTTGTTTACGATCTTTATAGTATATATTATTGTGAATTATTTGTTGTGAATTATTGTGAATTAATCTGAGTGCATATTCTACTTCTTTGCTTTTAGAATGTCAAACTCAAATATGCAACTCATGGAGAATGAAAGTACATTGTGTCTAGTGGATAGTGCCACAACTCATACTATACTTACTGATAGAAAATATTTCCAAATTCTTACTGAAAAAAGGAAGAGTGTTACTACAATTGCAAATGACAATATCTTTATTGTCGGCTCCAGAAGAGCTTCTCTGATACTCCCTATGAATACATAATTAATTATCAATGATGCACTTTTGTATCCACAATCAAAACGTACCCTTCTTAGTTTTAAAGACATCCGATTAAACGGTTTTCACATTGAAACTGAAACCGAGAACAATAATGAATATCTGATCATCACTAAGAATGTTGGATGTCCAAAACAAATTCTTGAGAAGTTCCCTTCTTTCTCCTCTGGGTTGTATTATACTCATATTAAATCTAACAATCATGTCGCGTTAAGCATAAAATTTAAAAACTCAAAATCTTTTACATTATGGCATGAACGATTGGGTCATCCTGGGCAAAATATGATACGTCGGATTATTAATAATGCTATTGGGCATAATTTACAAACAAAAGATCTATCATCTTCAAATGAATTTATTTGTGAAGCATGTGCAAAAGGTAAGCTAATTGTACGACCTTCTCGTACCAAAGTTAAAATAGAATATCCTACTTTTTTTGAACGAATTCAAGGAGATATATGTGAACCAATTCACCCGGCGTCAGGACCATTTCAATATTTTATGGTCCTGATTGATGCTTCTACTCGATGGACTTATGTATGCTTATTATCTACTCGCAATAAAGCGTTTGCAAAGCTTATTGCCAAAATAATCGAATTAAGAGCTCAATTTCCTGATTACCCAATAAAGTCCATCCGAATGGACAACGCCGATGAATTCACATCAAAATCTTTTGATGAATATTGTATGTCATTGGGTATCAAAGTAGAACATCCTATTCTATATGTCCACACTCAAAATGGTCTAGCTGAATTATTGTTCAAACGTTTAAAACTAGTAGCTAGACCATTGCTACAAAAATCAAACTTACCTATTACTTGTTGGGGTCATGCAATTTTGCATGCTACAAATTTGCTCCAAATCCGACCAACTGCATATCATGAATATTCCCCAATACAATTAGTACGTGGTAAAGAACCAAATACTTCTCATCTGCGAATATTTGGTTGTGGAGTTTATACTCCAATAGCGCCACCAAAGCGTACCACAATGGGCCCCCAACGTAAGATGGATATATATGTGGGTTATGAATCTCCATCTATAATTAAATTTCTTGAACCCATGACTGGGGATCAATTTACTGCCCGGTACGCTGACTGTATCTTTGATGAAGATCATTTCCCGACATTAGGGGGAGATAAAAGCCCAACTTCAACACAATGTCGAGAAATTTCATGGAATGAAAAGAATCTTCACTACTTAGATCCACGTACTAATGAATCTGAACTAGAAGATCAAAGAATAATTAACTTGCAATATTTAGCAAGTAATTTGCCAGATGCATTTACTGATCACAAATGAGTGACAAAATCTCATATTCCTGCTATAAATGCACAACAAAGAATTGAAGTTCCATATGGACAAAATAAATCAGCTGATAATCCCGAACGCCAGAAGCGTGGAAGACCTATTGGTGCTAAAGATAAAAATCCCCGAAAAGCAAAATCAAATAAGGATATGATATCACTCCAACAACCTTCGGAAGAGGATCATCCTGTTGATGATAATTCTAGTACTTCTAAAAGTGCACTAACAAATACTGGGATTGCGGAACAACCAGATCATAATATAATGAGAAATGACAAAAATCTAGTTGATGTCAATATTGAAGTTGCTATGAACTTTATAAATACGGGAGAAACTTATAACATAAATGTTATTGTAATAGACGATGTATTTGCCTCAACAATTGCATGTACTATTTCAAATGATAATCTGGATCCAAAACCAAAAACAGTAGCAGGGTGCCGGAAGCGCTCTGATTGGATGAAATGGAAGAAAGCAATTGAAGCAGAGTATAACTCGCTAAAGAAAAGAAAAGTTCTTGGCTCTATAAACTTATACCCGATAATGTTGAACCATTGGGATATAAATGGGTATTTGTACGAAAGAGAAATGAGAACAATGAGGTGGCAAGATATAAAGCGAGATTAGTAGCTCAAGGGTTTTCGCATAGACCTGGGATTGATTTTGATCAAACATAGTCTCCTGTTTTAGATGGCATAACATTCCACTATTTGATATCTCAGGCATCATCAATGAATTTAGAAATGCAGTTAATGGATGTCGTGACCGCATATTTGTATGGATCACTAGACGCTGATATCTATATGAAAATCCCTGAAGGATTCAAAATTCCTCATATGAAGGAAAATGAAACTCGTGACATGTATTGTGTGAAATTAGAAAAATCATTGTACGGTTTAAAACAGTCCGGAAAGATGTGGTATAATCAACTTAGTGAATTCCTCTTGAAGAAGGAATATGTGAACAATGATATATGCCCTTGTGTGTTCATTAAAAGATCACAAAATGATTTTTGTATCATTTCTGTTTATGTTGATGATACAAATATAATTGGAACACGCAAAGAGGTTGAAGAAGCTAGTTCATGCTTAAAGATGGAGTTTGAAATGAAAGACTTGGGTAAAACCAAGTTTTGTCTCGGCCTGCAGATCGAGCATATCCCTGAAGGAATTTTTGTGCACCAGTCAACTTATGTGAGTAAGATTTTAGAGAAATTCTATATGGATAAATTACATCCACTTAGCACACCTATGGTTGTCCGATCACTAGAAGTGAATAAGGACCCATTTAGACCTAAAGAAGATGACGAAGATATTTTAGGATCAGAAGTTCCTTACTTGAGTGCAATTGGAGCACTACTTTATCTCGCAAATTGTACAAGTCCTGACATTGCATTTGCGATTAACTTGCTAGCAAGATTCAGTGCTTCTCCTACACGAAGGCATTGAAATGGTATTAAACACATATTTCGTTATCTTCAAGGTACAAAAGATCTTGGTTTGTTTTATCAAAGAAACCAAGACATGACATTGGTAGGCTATGCGGATGCTGGTTACTTATCCTATCCCCATAATGCTAAATCTCAGACTGGTTATGTTTTCCTCTGTGGTGATACAGCTATTTCTTGGAGATCTGTTAAACAGACTCTAGTTACTACATCATCAAAGCACTCAGAGATTATCGCTTTACATGAGACCGCGAAAGAATGTGCATGGTTAAAGTCATTAATACAACACATTCGCGGATCTTGTAGTATTGCGAATGATAAATCTCCCACTGTCCTATATGAGGACAATGCTGCTTGTGTTGCACAAATGGATAACGGGCATATCAAAGAGAATTTAACAAAACATATATTACCTAAATTCTTTTACCCGCATGAACTCTAGAAGAGTGGCGAAATTAAAATAAATAAAATTCGCTCTAGTGATAATTTGGCAGATTTATTCACAAAATCCCTTCCCACGTCAATTTTTGAAAAACACGTTCATAATATTGGAATGCGTAGGCTTAGTAGATTATTAACTTGAGGGGGAGCAAATTTATTACGTCTTGAAGACTTATTTTTGTTGTGCTCTTTTTCCCTTACTAAGTTTTTTCTCACTGGATTTTCTTAGTTAAGGTTATTAGTGAGGCAACAAATGCAACACAATTTTATACATATCATATGTGCTATTTTCCTTGACTGTTTTTCTCCCACAGGATTTTTCAACGAGGTTTTTAACAAGGCATGAACATAAGCAAGTAATGTCCAAGGGGGAGTATTGTAAATAATATTGTTTATTATTTATTTGTACATTACTTGTATATATATATCAATTATAACTGATATATATTAGACAGTTTTCTGGATTGATGAATACACGCAATTTCTTCTTCTTCTCTGTTACTCTCTTCTCTTGTTCTTTCTTTATTCTCTGTACTTTAGTAAGATTAATCCTGAAGGAATTACAACATTTTCCTATTGTTTTGATAAATTAACAATCAAATATAATCACTCTACTCTTAGTTTTTTTTTTAATACTAATATAAATTATTAATTCGGAGAGTAAAAAGAAAATTGAGGAGGAGGAATCATGATACCAAAGAAAGTAAAAAAAATTGAGGAGGGGGGGGAATCAAGAAGTGGATCATGGTACAAAACAAAAGATTCGAAATTTAAACGTCACCATGAGCCCCATGAAATAACACACAATTCTCCTCTCTCTCTCTCTCTCTCTCTCTCTCTCTCTCACGGCGGCAGCTGCACCTCCGTCCGACGCTGGTGGAACTATAATACCCGATTAACCGCCATATCCCGTCCCAATTCTACATCCAGAATCAGTTATCCTAGCTATACCCTGATGAAGTATTATTGATAATTAATTTCTTATCATTACTATTATTCTGAATTTTTTTATTATGGTTTTTTTCAATCAAAGCACAAAAACCTGCAATTAAATGTCAATGAGTACAAGGATGAGATTTCTATACCCTCCGTACGTGGATTCGGTTGACCCTATTTTTTTTCCTACATTTTTCAATTTAATTGATTAAAACTTAATTAAATGTTAATTGGGAATTGTTGGTGTAATTTTTGATCCAACATTTTTTTAATAATTAATTAGTTAATTATTATGTATTTTGTTTTGACTTTTTTTTCATTTACTTTGTGCTAAAAAGGTGGAATGTGGGTAAAGGGATAAAATTGAAGACCTAGTCAAGTGTTTTATAAAGAGAATGAGAGGATCAAGTTGTTACGTAGAGTATAGAGCTGAAATCTGCTGCATGATTCAAGGAGTGGAGTTAGTGGAGATAATGGGCTTAAGTGGATAACATGGAAACTCAATGGAGTAGAGCTCAAGTTTGTGATCCTCTGTAAATGGAGATCGAATGTAACAAGAAAGGTGAGGCCTCCATTATGTGTGCTGAGCAGATAAACTTTTTGTTGGAAATAATGGTTTGAAAATCATTATTTATGGTGGCTAATTATTTAATTTTAAGAATTAAATAATGGAGGATTATTTTACTTGACGAGTAAATAATCGGAATATATTCATGTTCTCAAACCATTATTTGGTGAGTGAGAAATAGTATATTTGAGTTGTGTGTTGATGATGAATTTGTTGTAGACAAATTCGTACGTTGAAAGAACGAGCTCGAACTCGAACTCGGATCATGGGCGTTGGGCTTGAATTTGTCATTTGACTTTAGGCCTCAACTTAAATTATTTTTTTGAAAAGAATTAATTTGGCCCATATGTATAGAAATTGGGCTAGGATTAATTGTCATCTAATTAAACATCACATGTTTAATTATTTGAAATTGGCCCATTTTTTTTTGTACATCACACGTATCAAATAGAAATTAAACACATGAATGTTTAATTTGTTGCTCTCATAAAGTCGGCTATGAGAAACCGCTACCATTATTTGAATTCAAACAAATTGATTCTGAATTGAATTTGGATAACTCACGTAACAACCATTTGGCTTATTAAGGCCTTAATGGGCTTTAATTCCCTACATGATTAAGGTTGCCTATAAATACTTCGCATTTGCATGGTTTTTCGTACAGAAGATCAGCTATTCTTTATATCATTTTCATCTTAAGTTTTCTCTCCAAGATAGCATAGTTATAGTATAGCTCAGTTCTCCTCCTCGTTCAGTTAGCCGGAGCTCGTAGATTTGTGGTGCTACTATCTATGAGACGTGAAGTCGTTTATCTTTGGGGACGAACTGCCAATTCGAGAGCACTACCGGGGCATTTCTCATCTTGCGGGCAGAAGGCATCTTCGGGCGACTTCTACAAAATCTGGTTTTATTTAGTTTTTTGTCGTTTCGATATTTCCTTGTATTTCTAATTATTGTTCTTGTTAGTTCAGATCATATCTTCATTTCTTTGTAATCTGCACGAGTCTTGTAACTCGGTTTCTAACAATCGCAAGACGAGAAATTGCTCGTGTGTTCGTGGAGAAGAAATCTGGACTTATAATTTGAAATTAAGCATTTCGAAACTTAATTCCTTTGCTTGGAGATGTCGACCGATCCTTTCACCGGCTCCACTGCTTCAACAACCATTGGCCCAACCACCTCTTCCACGATTGGGTCCTCATCTGCCCATCTGTTTGGGCAAACGGGTGGTTAGTCCTCCACCATGGCCCCACTGCAAATGTCGAGGACATTGGGGCTTGCCGAGAAACCTCATATCTTCTCGGGTAAAGGCTTCAAGTATTGGCAAGAGAAGATGTTGTTCTACCTCACCACAGTGGGGTTTGCTGGCTTTTTGACTCAAGATAAGCCGGCGACACCAAGCGAAGAGGAGACGAATTTTGTTTTGAATTTTCATGGTGATCATGTTGTAATTCATAAGTGGGGAAACACTCTCGGCAGGGGTTATGTCTGTGAGGATCTTTTCAAACTTAGTGTTAGAGCTTGTAAGCCTCCTATGGCAGTTGCTAATAAAAATGCTTCTACTTCTACTTACTTGCTTGAGTGCTCTGATTTATGGCATTGTAGACTTGGTCACGTAAATCTAAATGCTATAAAAAGATTAGTAAAAATGGATTTACTAAAGATAAATGAATTTAATACACAAGACAAATGTGAAGTCTGTGTGGAAGCTAAAATGGCTAAGTTACCGTTTAAATCAGTTGAAAGGAGCACTAAACCTCTAGAACTAATTCACACTGATATTTGTGATTTAAAGTTTGTGCAAACTAGAGGTGGTAAAAAGTATTTTATTACTTTTATTGACGATTGCACAAGATACTGTTATCTTTACTTGTTGAGAAGTAAAGATGAGGCTATTGAAGCATTTAGAAACTTCAAGAATGAAGCTGAAAATCAACTTGGTTGTCTAATCAAGATGGTTCGGAGTGATAGAGGTGGAGAATATGTTGCTCCATTTGCTGAGTTATGCAATGAAAGTGGTATAATTCATCAAACTACTGCTCCTTATTCACCACAATCAAATGGCGTTGCTGAACGTAAAAATCGAACTCTTAAAGAGATGATGAACGCTTTGTTGATTAGTTCGGGATTACCCCAGAACATGTGGGGGGAAGCTGTTCTAACAGCCAATTATATCTTGAACAAGATTCCACTCAAAGGGAAGGACGTGACTCCCTATGAGCTTTGGAAAGGAAGAAAATCTTCGTATAAATACCTTAAAATGTGGGGGTGTTTAGCTAAGGTAGAAGTGCCTTTACCAAAATAGGTTACAATTGGACCTAAAACGGTAGATTGTATCTTTATTGGTTATGCACTTAACAACAACGCTTATTGATTTGTAGTATACAAATCGGAGATACCTGATGTTCATGTGGGTACAACGATTGAATCAAGGAATGCTGTGTTCTTTGAGAATATCTATCCTAATAAGGATAAGGTTGATCCCAACTCTAGCAAGAGAGTTGAGGATGAAGCTACAAGTTCCAAACTTGTAGATGAGCCTACGAGTTCTAAACCCGTAGATGGAGATGAGGCCACTAGTTCTAAAACGGTGTTCAATGGACCACCGAATAGAAAACGACCCAGGTCTACTCCTGTAAATGTAGAACCTAGACGTGGTACTAGAGTTCGAAAAGTAAAGATTTATAGACCGGACTACGTCGTTTTAATGCTAAACGGTGAACCGGTGACTGTAAGAGAAGCCTTATCTGGTTCGGATGCGGCTTTGTGGAAAGAAGCAATAGACATCGAGATTGAGTCTATTATGCAGAATCTCACTTGGGTGTTAGTTGATCTACCACCTGGTAGTAAAGCTTTAGGATGTAAGTGGATCCTAAAAAAGAAATACAAGTCTGACGGGACTATTGATAAATATAAAGCCCGACTTGTAGTTCAAGATTTTAGACAAAAAGAAGGATATGGTTTTTTCGATACCTACTCATTTGTGACAAGGCTTACTTCCATTAGGACGCTTCTCGCTATTGCTGCTTTGCGCAATCTTGAGATTCATCAAATGGATGTTAAGACAGCATTCTTGTACGGTGAGCTAGATGATGAAATCTATATGAAACAACTGGAAGGGTTTGTAGTACCTGGGCAAGAGCACAAGGTATGCAAACTTCAACGGTCTTTATATGGATTGAAACAAGCGCCTCAGCAATGGCACTTGAAATTTGACGAAGTTATGTTGTCAAATAGTTTTAAGATCAACGAGAGTGACAAATGTGTCTATATTAAGAAAATGGGTGACGATTATGTTATCGTTTGTCTTTATGTAGATGACATGTTGATAATAGGTAGCAACTCTCGTGTGATTGGTGAAACTAAGTGTATGCTAAGTAAAAACTTTAGCATGAAAGACATGGGTCTAGCTGACGTTATTTTTGAAATTAAAATTCTAAGAACGCCGAATGGAATTGCTTTGACGCAATCTCACTATGTCGAGAAAGTATTGAAGAAGTTCAATGCTTACGATAAACCTATAGCTAAGACGCCATGTGAATCTAATGTTCATCTAGATAAACATAAAGGTGAACCGGTTGGTCAAGATGAATATGCTAAGATCATTGGGAGTTTGATGTATCTTACAAACTGCACCCGACCTGATTTAACGTGTTCGGTACACAAGTTGAGTAGCTACACGGCTAATCCGGGTAAAGAACATTGGAAAGCCCTCGAACGTGTTCTGAGATATTTGAAATATACTCAGAATTTTGCAATTCATTATTCAAGAGAGCTTGTTGTACTTGAAGGGTATAGTGACGCTAATTGGATATCTGAATCGAAAGATTCATTTTTGACGAGTGGATATGTATTCACGATCGGGGGTGGTGCTGTATCTTGGAAGTCCAAGAAACAGACTTATATAGCAAGGTCCACCATGGAATCTGAGTTCATAGCTTTGGATAAAGCTGGTGAAGAAGCTGAATGGCTTAAGAATTTCCTCGAGGATATTCCATGTTGGTCGAGGCCTGTGTCCTCAGTGTTAATTCACTGCGATAGCCAATCTGCAATTGGACGGGCGCAAAATATATTTTATAACGGTAAATCTCGACATATTCATCGACGACACAATACCGTGAGACATTTGATTACGAGTGGGGTTATTTCAATTAACTATGTGAGGTCAATAGATAATCTAGCGGATCCGCTAACGAAAAGTATAAGTCGAGATCAAATGTATAAGCTGTTAGAGGGAATGGGTGTAAAATCCACATCTTAAGGGTGATTATAGTGGAAACCCAACCATGATGATTGGAGGATCCCAAGAACTTGATTCAAAGGGACAACGAAGCTATAAGAATCTGGGTGATAAACGCTCAATCTTACATATTCTCTGAGAACAGTGAGTGTTTGAAATCTGCATATGGTGAGGTTAAGTTTTATAACTTTTAATAATTCTTGGATACCTCAGGGAGGTCAAGTATAGCAGGATACTTGGGTAAAAGAATCACCTATGTAAGTGTGAAGTGTGGCCGCTTCGAATGAAGCACTTATGAATCCAAAGGGTGTTCCAAGGCCGTTATGGACACAAACGTGAGAACGGATGAGGATTAAGACAATATTGTGTCAGTGTTGTTGACTCAGTATACACCAAGGAGGACTAGTTCAAGGCATCACGTCCACTAGGCCGCCGGTATATTCGATGATGTTGACTATGGAAAGGTTCAAGGCCATAAACCACCTAACCAAATGCAATAGAGTCTCTTGAGCACTGAGCTAAGTGTCTGCATACATTTGCATACGGCTTTCTCACTCATGTGGGGGATTGTTGGAAATAATGGTTTGAAAATCATTATTTATGGTGGCTAATTATTTAATTTTAAGAATTAAATAATGGAGGATTATTTTACTTGATGAGTAAATAATCGGAATATATTCATGTTCTCAAACCATTATTTGGTGAGTGAGAAATGGTATATTTGGGTTGTGTGTTGATGATGAATTTGTTGTAGACAAATTCGTACGTTGAAAGAACGAGCTCGAACTCGAACTCGGATCATGGGCGTTGGGCTTGAATTTGTCATTTGACTTTAGACCTCAACTTAAATTAATTTTTTGAAAAGAATTAATTTGGCCCATATGTATAGAAATTGGACTAGGATTAATTGTCATCTAATTAAACATCACATGTTTAATTATTTGAAATTGGCCCTTTTTTTTTGTACATCACACGTATCAAATAGAAATTAAACACATGAATGTTTAATTTGTTGCTCTCATAAAGTCGGCTATGAGAAACCGCTACCATTATTTGAATTCAAACAAATTGATTCTGAATTGAATTTGGATAACTCACGTAACAGACATTTGGCTTATTAAGGCCTTAATAGGCTTTAATTCCCTACATGATTGATGTTGCCTATAAATACTTCGCATTTGCATGGTTTTTCGTACAGAAGATCAGCTATTCTTTATATCATTTTCATCTTAAGTTTTCTCTTCCAAGATAGCATAATTATAGTATAGCTCAGTTCTCCTTCTCGTTCAGTTCGCCGGAGCTCGTAATTTTGTGATGCTACTATCTACGAGACGTGAAGTCGTTTATCTTTGGGGACGAACCGTCAATCCGAGAGCACTACCGGAGCGTTTCTCGTCTTGCGGGCAGAAGGCATCTTCGGGCGACTTCTACAAAATCTGGTTTTATTTAGTTTTTTGTCATTTTGATATTTCCTTGTATTTCTAATTATTGTTCTTGTTAGTTCAGATTATATCTTCATTTCTTTGTAATCTGCACGAGTCTTGTAACTCGGTTTCTAACACTTTTTTAGAGTTTAGATCAGATTTTCTTAGTTAGTCTTTGTTTCTTCAAGCAATAGTTGATGCAACTTCACTCATAACCTTGTGTGAAGGGAGTGATAAGTTATCTTTCTTTTCGTGATCTCTTTACTCGAAGTGTTTTTGTAATTCAAATATCTATAGTGAATATTTTGCCCTGACGCACTTCACAAGATTATTAATTTATGATCTTGTGAAAATTTTGTCCATTGTGTTCGTTTATTTTCCGCTGCCTTCTGTTCAAAGTTGTCCAAACTTCGGTCACAACTTTGTTCACGACTCTGAGTGTGAATCTGGTACCTTCAGAAATCATATTTTCATTGATTAATAAATTTTATTTGATAATTAATTTAATTTGATTATTATTTTTTAATTATAATTAAGAGTAAAAATTTGTTATATCTGTTTATTATATATTGAAATTTGTTATATCCACCTAATAGAAAACAAATTAGTTATATCCAATATTACATAAATACCCTTAAAATAATTGGAAGCTGCCAAAAAAACATCACTTCGGTTGCTTTGTTCAGCGAAAACATGGGGAAGTGACCGTGCTGCATGAAAAATTGGAAAACATATAAATTCTGTTGACTACTTTATGAATTAATTAGAATAGATGAGAGAAGAGTTAAAACCCTAAAATCTACCCACAAGTTTCTGTTAAACTGAAACCCTAAATTCTCGTCCTATATATTGCTGATAGTTAATGTAATTTTTATTATTAGTTTTCTTTTTCGTTTTTTAGTTAATATAATTTGGTGATTAATTTTTTATTTCATTGATCATTAAGTATAATAAAAAATGGTAATGATATTCGGACACACTGTAGCCAACCACACAAGCTAAAAATGGTAATATAGGTTTTGAAAATAAAAATATACCCAAATTAGGAAGCATAAACCCTAGGAAGAAAATGTGATTATTTCCATTTTTACAGTCAACTATTCTTTTTTTACGCGCGTGGCTTGCCACAGAGTGTCCGAATATCTTTAGTCAATAAAAAAATACATTTTCCAACTCAAAACAATTATATAAATTTAATAATCAAAGATTCCGCTCGAATTATATAGATCCTACTCGAGCGAGATCTCAAAATAATTCCACATATTGCGAGCGGGATTTTGTATTCACGAGTGGGATTTCAAAGTTATAAACTAAAATATATTTATTTGTGAAATTTATCATATATATATAAAGTTACGATTTTTTTAATCGTATTGTAGTGGACAAAATCCGTCTATTAGTTCAAGTCCAATGATCAATTTAGATTGGCCCAATGTGTTAAGCGAATCTGCTCGTCCAGCCCGATAAGCTATAAACCAACTTGGACCAACCCACGTTGGGTATTTTGTATTCAATAACCGACATTGATAGCAATCAGGTGTATATTTCATATTCACGACCAACTTGGGCCAACAACCAAGTTGGGTACATCACACTTAGCTTGGGCTTGTCAAGCTAGTCGGATGACCAAGTTGATTTAGTCAAAAATACGACTAACAACCTTAAAATGCCTATCAAGCCGATCCACCTAGGGGGAACGGTCAAGGAGCATATCTTTACGATTCTGCCAATATCGTAATATAGAGGAGCGTAGGTCGTGGGCGGATAGGATCGGAGCCGAACCCTAACAACTTGCTATCTTTTATATATACGATCTGACTAAATCATAATCGGATACACTCAATATAACTTGCATAATCACTCTTACTCTCACGATCTCTCTTCACATTCTCTCAACTTCCGCCGCCTTTCTACCTCGCTCTCATACATCGAATCTAGCCAATTTGGGTTACTCCGCCACCATCTTGCCATTACGACCTACTCACTGTCACCGTTCCTACCCTCCGAACGCATCCAACAACTTGGAATAACCATTGCTTCCAACCTGTTTTTCTCACTTGTCAATCTTCTTTGTCATTCCATTCTAATAATCCGTTACTAACTTGAGCGTCGGAGGCTCTACGGTCGACACCCCCTCCCGGTGCTCAACCTAGAGCTCTAACGTGTTCTTGTGTTGACAGGTTGCTAGTGGCCAATCGATCCGGACGTGCCAACGTCATCATCAATTGTAGATTTAGCCTCTACACGTATAAGGCATTGATTTTTTAAATTTGATTAAATTTAATATATTGGTAGTAAACAATACATTTTCCAACTCTAAAAAATTATATAAATTTCATAATGAAAGATCCCACTCGAGTTATATAGATCTCACTCGAGTGGGATCTCAAAATAATTCCACAAACTGCGAGCGAGATTTTATTTTCACAAGTGGGATTTCAAAGTTTTAAACCAAAATATATTTTTTTGTGAAATTTATCATGTATATATTAAGTTGTGATTTTTTTAATCGTATAAGCCATTCATTTTGTAAATTTGATTAAATTTATTATATTGATAGTAAAAAATACATTTTTCAACTCTAATAAATTATATGAATTCAATAATTAAAGATCTAACTCGAGTTACGTAGATCCCACTTGAGCGGGATCTCAAAAATAATTCCACGAATCACGAGCGGAATTTTGTATTCAAGAGCATGATTATATAGTTTTAAAGTAAAATATATGTTGTTGTGAAATTTATCATATATATATAAATTAAGTTAAGATTTTTTTAATCGTATAAGCCATTATGTTTCAAATTTTTTATCATATACAAAAAAACATATCACTTCGGCAAAAACATGGGGAATTGAAATTCCACAAAACAAAAACCATATCAATAGTATGTATATTAAAACAAAAATGTATATATTTGAAATTGAGACCAAAACAAAAACCATATCACATGTGAACGATGGGGAATTGAACCCTTGACTCCTTTTTTATTTTAAAATTGAAAGCTGCACACGTTTCAAATTTAAATTAGGTGAGAGAGGGAAACCCTAGATCCCGCTCCTCTATATATGTATGTTGACTCCGCCCATATCCCACTCCACACAACAATTTTGGTAGTCGGCAGCCCTCAACTAAAAAAAAGAAAAAAAAAAAGAAAAAAAATCAAATTCTACTCGAGTGTTTAGGGAGGGATCATCCGTTCGATTGTTGGAGCGGGATTTCCATTCGTTCGATTGTTGGAGCGGGATTTCATTCCTTCGATACAATATGTCCAGAGAGGTTAGTAATTTTATTTATATTGATTTTACTCGTACTTTCTCCTTGTACAAATTTTAGTCGAAGCATTAATATTAGAATTTTAGTCGAAGCATTAATATTAGATTTTATTCGTACTTTCTCCTTGTAAAGAAAAATAAATAAACTAATGTTAGTTTTAGAATTTTAGTCGAAGAATTTGTTAGTTGACATATTAGTTTCGATTTTGGGTGTAGAAAATTAATAATAGGTTATCTAGGTTTATAAATTATCTCACATCAATATCATATTACATCCCGCTCGTAAGGAATAATGTTCCGTTCGGATATTATCTAGATCCCGCTCGGTCAGAATTTTGTGTTTCCCTCAATGTCCGAGCGGGATCTTATTAGTTTAGGTTGAATTTTCTTATAAATGTAGTTCTTTTGAATTTCAGTCGAAACATTTGTTGGTTAAGGTATTACTTCCGATTTTGTGTGTAGAAATTTAATAATTTGTGTTCTAAGTTTATAAATTATCCCAAATTAATAATATATTAAATCCCGCTCGTAATAACAAGTTTTCGCTAGGTCAAAATTTTCTGTGGGACCCCCAATGTCCGAGCGGGATCTTTGTTTTTATAGGTTGACATTAATTAAAAATTTAAATATATAATTATTTTGTATTTTAATCGAAGAATTTGGTGGTTAAATTATTAGTTTCCATTTGTGTAGAAAATTATAAATTCGCTTTCTTTTTTAAATTATGCGTATATTTTCACGTAATTGGCATGTACATTTTTATTACTCTATATATCGAATTATGGTCGCATGATGTTTGACTTGGATAAAATATAAATATTATTTGTGAATTATGTTAAATAAAAAGATGCGTATTTTTTTAGTAAAATTATATTTTTCAAATCTTTCGAATTATTTGCCATTTTATTTGTAATGAATTGTTACTTTGATTTTGTTATCAGATTACATACAAGAGGTCCAACTCTATTAACCGTGGTTCGACGATTATCACAAATTACAGGATTGGTGTTTTGGAAGATGTTAGAAGGGTTTTGTATGAGGTCAGTGGTGAAGAATTGATCGATAAATTTATAAAAGGATGCTTTGGGCATTTTATCTATTAGGACCCGAGAAAGAAATGTGCGATGGCTGTGCATCATGTGCTATCACGTGAGATCAACTATTCTGGTTCTCAGCCTCACGAGATGTGGTTCCATATCAACGGCGTAAACCTCCGATTTTTATATGTAGAATATGCTTTGATGACTGGTTGGAACTTTGGCGAGTCCAGCTTTAATTCGGATGACCATGATTTACGAAATGTGGAGATTTATCGACGGTTTCGTAACGGTATGCCTATCAGTGCAAATAACTTACTGGATCGATTTAAGAATACGCGGGCGGCCATCACCGATCGAAATGGTGATCCAAGTGTTGATTTGTACCTCCACACGGCTCACGTTTTAGTAGCGTACATGGTTCTACTTGGTAGAGACGTGAAGAAAATTGTTTCTTCGTGGATTTGGAAATTAGTTGATGATTTGAATTTGTTCTCTAATTTTCCATGGGGAGCATATACATACTTGAATTTGAAGCACTACATCACCAATGTGCAAAATAGAAAGAAATATCACTTCTATGGTGCAGTCTGGGCTTTTAATGTGTGGTCTCTAGAAGTCATGCCAGATTTAGCGGAAGCAGTTGGAAGATTTGATGACCCTATCGGGACTCTCACATTCATTAAATAGAGGTTTAGAAGCAAACCTACAACGGATCTTGAACCAATTTTTTCTTTACTGGTAATAAATTAATTTTTAGATCTTTTAAATATTTGTTCTTACACAATACTCTATATTTACTTTTTTTTTGTTTTTCTACATGAGTCCAATTTGACACCACTTGTTGTTTTTGACGACAAGGAGTAGACTTTTTACTGGCAGTCGACTCAATATCCAAATGCTCTCAATGTTGAATTTGTGCCGCCTAAAAATGCTCTAAGGAAGGGTGAGCAGTTTCCTCCTCGTCCCCGTACGGAAGCAATTTTTTATGAAGAGGCCATTCCGACACATGAAGCCTCAAGGCCCAGACGATCGCACGGAGCGGGTCCTATCTATGTCGAGGCAGACATTTCAGACGAGGAGCCTCAAGATCAGCCCCAAGATAAGCTAAAGCTGCAAAAGCTGCATCCCGACAAGTTGCATCGTCATCTTCCAGCAGTGGGGGAGAGCATCACCGACGATACAATGATCGTCGTTGGTTGAGAGATAAATTGGAAAGATCTGAGAATTGGCTCTTGGACAAGATGGATAAGAGATGGGTACCTCGGTAAACGAAGTAGTTTGGGGACTTGTTTGAACAAATGTAATGTGAAAAATCCCGACATTCACCTGCATATCAACCCACAACTCAGCATCGGGAGGATCCCGTCAATGAAACACCCCTACAACAGCCCACCACACCGCCCTCTACTACCGCGCCCGGTTACATCCCGTCTAATACTGAGCAATTCACTCCGCCCCGATTTTTTATGCCTGAATTTGGTACGGTGTATCGGCCGCAAGGGCATTTTGGTAGTACGCATCATGATCCGTCTCGCCATTCCATGTTTGCTAGTGGTCATCAGACATATATGTGGAGCTACTTAAGAGAGGTAATTTAGAGTTTTTATTATGAAATTTCCTTTTTTATTCATGTTTGAATTATTTTAATACTTTGCTGTTTAGATGATTGGAAGATCATATCAACAATCTCTCGCTGAAGACCGTTCCCAAATGCAACGATCTCAAGAAGTTCCCACTAGTGTTATCCCTGTTGTCCCAGTTTTAAGGCAACAACCTGAGGAGCCGTCCGCAGTATAGCCTAAAAGGAAACCTACAAGAAAAAAAAATTTAGTGCCGCAGTTTCTACGTCATTTCAAGCCGAAGTTGCACCGCACCAAATGGCAACCGATCTGGTTGAGGAATTTCAGAATTTTTGTTGCAGTCCCTCTAGTGCAACGATGGTTGTGGTAGATAGTGGTATAACCCTTGATCAGGAATGGTTTTGGAAAATTTTAAATCTGAAGATGGATGTCATTGTCGGGGTAAGTTAATTTTTACTCTTTTTACTATTTTACTCTGTTAGATGTCTATATTAAACTTTGCTATTAATTTAATTTAATATCTAACAATTTTTTGTAGGCCGTTGATTTGTACTTAATGAATCTGCGATTTCGATTGAAAGAAGATGATGGGATCTTACCTGGTGTGACATATAGGAACACTGTCTTCTTAGACACGGATGTCTTCGTAAGTAGTTAATATATTAATTTCAAAAATACTGTCTTGTTGGCTATTGATATTTGTATTATTGATGAAACAGGGTTCACTCGAACATGATTGACAAACTGGACGTGCTTTGAGGGCCGATTGGCAGCCTCCCCTAAGCATACTATTTTTAATGTACGGACGTGAAGCTGGTGAATCACATACCTCAATGTTTGATGCAACACAAGTAAGTGAATTAACATTTTTGGAGTAATCTATTGAAAACTATTTGTGATAAATAGTAGTAATAATTGGGTTATACTTCCATGTCGATTATATGAAGGTTATAATAGTGTGTCTTAAAAGTGATCACTTCATGACGGTCCGTATCGACATGTTGGCATGGACGGCTGAGTTGTACGACTCAATGTACTATAACCTTGATCCCGAAGTGCAAAGATTGCGATTTGAGAGGTTGTCACCACTGCTAAACTTATGGCCTTGACTTCTTAGCTTTGCTTTCTATTGGAAACATCGACGTATTGGTCGTTCCCCTATCCATAATCCATTGAATTTGGTAGTGGTTGACATTGATTATCAATTTAAGCAAACTGACAGTCTAAATTGTGCAATATTTGCACTGATGCAAATTGAAAGAATGATTACTGGACGTCCATCCATATCATGGGCGCAAACTCACACTACAACCTATAAAATAAGGATCAGATGTGGTATATATATGAACTTTGTCGACCACCGTAAAATGCCACTATTTTTTTATAATTGGAACAATGATTATTGTAATGAATTTCGATATTTAGAATTTTATTTATGTTATGATTTAGTTTGTTTTAGTTATTTTGGATTTTTTTTTCATTGTATAAGCCATGCATTTTCTTGTTTTGATTAAAAAAAATATTTAACAACTTAAAAATACACAAACCAACTCCAAAAAATTAACCATTTGCAGAAAATGTAAATTCCGCTCGCCTAGTGTAGATCCCACTCGAGCGGGATCTCAAAAATATTCCAAAAAATCGAGCTGGATTTATGTATTTATGAGTGGGATCTTAAATTTGTAAATGATAGTATATTTTGATATAAAATTTATCATACGTATAATAATTTTGGATTTTTTTTCATTGTATAAGCCATGCATTTTCTTGTTTTGATTAAAAAAAATATTTAACAACTTAAAAATACACAAACCAACTCCAAAAAATTAATCATTTGCAAAAATGTAAATTCCGCTCGCCTAGTATAGATTCCACTCGAGCGGGATCTCAAAAATATTCCACAAAACTGAGTGAGATTTATGTATTTACGAGTGGGATCTTAAATTTGTAAATGATAGTGTATTTTGATATGAAATTTATCATACATATAATAATTTTGATTTTTTTTTCATCGTATAAGCCATGCATTTTCTTGTTTTGATTAAAATTAATATGTAAGTACTTAAAAAATAAACAACCCACCTCAAAATAATTAACCATTTGCAAAAAGTACATACAACGCTCGAGTTATATAGATCCCACTCGAGCGGGATCTCAAAAAATTTAATGAATATGCAAGCGGGATTTAATTTGTAGCGAGTGAGATATCAAAAAAGTAAATAATATTAATAATAGATTGTTAATGCCGATTAAAATTTCTACGCGTATGACCTTCTTCACGACAATTACCACATCTCCTCGAACATTGACTACTCGATGGTTCTGCTTCTTGCCTTGTGGTTTGTCTACGGTTAGTTCTCTCCAATACAGATTTTCACCTATTAGTTCTCGGTCGTCCCGCATGTGAAGTGATTACGGGAGGCAAGACCAAGATATTGAAAACTTCAACTGGAATATTCCAATCATCTACATGTGGAACACGATGTATATGATATTAATAAGCTTCATCCCAAGCTTCTCATTAGTAGTACCATTGCACATACTAGTATACACCATCGGCATTTTTTCTACAATTTTTTACAATAATTTTAATTATAATTTCAAATGATTATGCAAATTGAAGCAATAAAACATATCGGATAGCAGCAAAAGCATGCGAACAAGGCTTATCATCATCATGAAATTCACAACATGAGCATGTGTGTGAATTGAGATCAACTTTCCAATTTTTTCTACCATCACTCACGTTGAATACCAAGCCAATTCCGCCACTCGTATCGTACCTAAATGACTTATTCATTGATTATGTCATCTTCTTAGCCGCCTCTTCGAGTTACAACTTCATCATCGCCTTTGGGCAATTCCCGTCTCTCATCGAACCATTGCTCGATGATATACCTTATAGCATCAACCATTAAGCATATAGGGAGACCACGAGCTCATACTACTCTATGATTTCATACTTTTGCTGCATTTGAAGTGAGATGGCTATAACGTGGCAATGGACACTTGCATCGAGCCCACTTCTCTGGTCTAACTCTCATTAATCTGTCGTATGCGCCTTGGCTCTCTTGTTGCATAGAGGCCATTGCCTTATCATAAATTGAAGTGCGATATGCAAAAGCAGCTCGTTCGTACAATGTCACAACAACTTTCCCATAGCACTTCAACTTATTCAGCAAGTGATGATAGTAGCAAAGACTGTGAAATGTATTAGGAAACACCTCATTGACAGCGTTCGCTATAGCGACATGTGCGTCAGAAATAATCAAAGTATCTCTCAACTCGCTATATGCCATTTTCAAACGGGTTAGAAACCATCTCCAAGATATATCATTCTCGATTGGTCCAACACCTATCGCCAGTGGAAAAACATGCTCGTTGGAATTCTTCGGCATAGCGACAAATAAAATGCCTCTATTCTTGCACTTGAGATGAGTGCCATCTACAACGATCACAAGTCTCATATTGAATGGATACGCAAGTCTGCAGGCGCCGAGAGCCACGAACAAATGCTCAAATCTCCCATCATTTCCAACCTCAAGATCAATAATCGTGTTGGGATTTGATTCTTTAAGCATGTGAAGATAGCCAGGCAATAACTGGAAGGATTCAACATACCCTCCGTATATACGTTGTATTGCTGCATGCCGTGCTCGCAACTCCAAATCATAACGGATGGTGATACCGATCTCGCGTAACATCTCCTCCATAATGGCCTTGGGCTCCATGATTTTACAGTTGGTTCTGATTTTTCGCTCCACGTAAACTGCAACAACATTCATCTTGATTTTTCTCGGAGCGGCACGTCGTAGATGACGGAGGCATGAATGCTCAGGAATGAACTTGTGTATTATCTAAGTATTCGTTCCACGTGATGCTGCACGCAACTCAAATGGGCAATTCGGATGCTTACACAAAAACATCACTCGAAGATAATCCGATTTCATAGTTTTGAATTCAAGTCCTCTCTCCATGTGCCACGTTCTGACTGCAATATTTAACTCTTTTTTGCTGTCGAAAACAACACCAACACGCAACTCATCATCATCTGTCGGGTCAGGATCACGTGTTATGAGAGAAATCGTAGCATTAGGCGAAATCACTGGAACTAACCAATTGGTTTAATCACATGCGTCCGTCGTTGCACTGAGACGAATCCATGCACTATGCTCCACCATAGTAAAATCGCGTAAACCTTCCTCAGTCCAGTCTTCAAATGCTTCACTATCAGTTTCAAGATCAACACTGTCAATATTTTCATCGTCTAAATCCAACTCAACAGTACATTGTGGTTCATCATCTTCGTTGTCTGGAACATGACAATCTGGAACAACAAATACGTGATTTGTGGACGTTGCTTCGTAATTATACCCACTAAGATATAAGTTGGAAAAGGAATCTTGGGAATTTATTTGTTGTTGGATACGCTCCATTTCATCAGAATATGTGTGCCCTTGGTTGTATTGAAATGATGACGTCTGCCCTTGGTCGTATTGAAAGGATGACGGCTGCCCTTTGTCGTATTGAAAGGATGACGCCTCAGGATCTTTGAAATATGGAACATACACATCTATGTGGCTGTGGATGAGATACACAGTTGGAAAAGACTCCATGCACAATTGAGCAAATTGTTGATCTGTGCTCAAGAGAATTTTCATAGTGCGTCCACTTCGAGCACGCGATAAATAATATATTTCGTACCGAGTGCTCATCGAATTTTGACGCATCAACACATCGATGTTGTATTTCAAATTGATAAGAGCTGGAGTGGCAGCAAGAACTTGAGTGATCTATTCTGAACCGCCCACATACTCACAGTCGTGCCATTCTCCACCATATTTGATGTTGAAATATTTCCATTCTTCCATATTCTGAAATATAAACACTATAAGTATGAAAATCAAGACAATTAAAAATGTAATATAAAAGATCTTGCTCGCATAATTTGTAGATCCCGCCTCGAGTGGGATCTACTAAGGACGAAATCTTAAATACAATTGAAACTCTCATTTTTTGGATTTGTTGATAAAATCTGAAAAATTCTTCGACTAATGACGAAATTCTCTTTTTAACTGATATTTTTTTATGAGGTTCTAATAGTTTACAGAATATTTGGATGGTTGTGGTGTTTGCTTATTCATCTCTGCTACCACTTATATAGAATTTATTCATTCAATCAATTGTGTGAGTGAAATTAGTACAAATTCACGTGAAAGTAAAATTGTTACATCAAAGGTGAAATTTCAACCATTCACGTGAATATTTACAGATGAATTTTCACATCCACCACTGTCGAGTACTATCATAATCAATTGTGTGTAAGGTGACGTGCTACCAATATTAATGGAAGAAAATTTAATTATATAGTACAATTATTATCACATATTATATAAAAATTATGAAAATCTACGAATTAAAAAAAATGAAAACAAAAAGATATGTAAACTATATAAACAGATAAATAATGTTATTAATTGCAAAATAATTAAATATCCCGCTCGTACAAAGTTAATAAAAATGAAGATTCCAGTCGAGTGGGATCTTCAAAAATATCGAGTGGGATCTTCATTTTTTTTTTATTTTTGGCGAGCGGGATTACTATTTACTTTACAATTCATAAATTTTTTGTTATTTTGATATAGTTTACATATTTTTTTATTTTAATTTTAATCTCTTAATAGTTATTCAATATTATTATATAATTATTTGAGATAAATTTTAGGAAATAATTAATCTTCATGCATAATAATTTTCAGGCATATTTAATAAAGATCCCGCTTGAAAATTAGAAAATCTCATTCGAGATCTTCAAAAATCTCGAGTAAGATCTTCCAATATATGCAATTTAACCCTGCGGAATTTCTTTTTATTTGTCAATTGATATAATTATTGTTAATGTTATATAGTTTACATATTTTTGAGTTTTCATTTTAATTAGTTAATTAGTTAATACATATTCAATATTATTATATAATTAATTTAATTAAAAATTGAGTAATTAATTAACCATTTATTCATAATAATCTTTAACATTGAAAAACGAAAGATCCCGCTCGAAAATTAGAAGATCCCGTTCGAGTGGGATCTTCAAAAATCTCGAGTGGGATCTTTCAATATATGTAATTTTTTCGAGCGGGATTTCTTTTTATTTGTCAATTGATATAATTATTGTTAATGTTATATAGTTTACATATTTTTGAATTTTCATTTTAATTAGTTAATTAGTTAATACATATTCAATATTATTATATAATTAATTTAATTAAAAATTGAGTAATTAACTAACCATTTATTCATAATAATCTTTAACATTGAAAAACGAAAGATCCCGCTCGAAAATTAGAAGATCCCGTTCGAATGGGATCTTCAAAAATCTCGAGTGGGATTTCCAATATATGTAATTTATCCGAGCGAGATTTCTTTTTATTTGTCAATTGATATAATTATTGTTAATATTATATAGTTTACATATTTTTGAGTTTTCATTTTAATTAGTTAATTAGTTAATACGTATTCAATATTATTATATAATTAATTTAATTAAAAATTGAGTAATTAATTAACCATTTATTCATAATAATCTTTAATATTGAAAAACGAAAGATCCAGCTCGAAAATTAGAAGATCCCGTTCGAGTGGAATCTTCAAAAATCTCGAGTGGGATATTCCAATATATGTAATTTATCCGAGCGGGATTTTTATTTATTTGGCAATTCATATAATTATGGTTATTTTTGTATAGTTTACATATTTTTTGGTTTTTATTTTAATTAGTTAATACGTATTTAATATTATTATATAATTAATTTAATTCAAATAATAGTAATTAATAACCATTTAATCATAATAATCTTAAAGCTTTAAAAAAGAAATATATCGCTCGTAAATTATAAGATCCCACTCGAGTGAGATATCAAAAAATGTTGAGTGAGATCTTAAGTTTTTGCTAATGTGACCGAGTGGGATCTTTGTGGATTTGATATATCATGAATTTTTAATTCTTTTAGTATAAATTATATATAATTTCTCCTTTATTGCATATAGTATCGAAAATATTCAGTTTACATAAAGATATTTGAGTAATTAAGTAATTGGATATGCTCTAGACAAACTAATCATTGCAACACTAATTATCTAATTATTGACCACTTTTGCTAACTTCCATGCCCTAACATCACAATCATTTTTGGTTAATGACAAGTAAAGTGAGAAGCAGTCAAATCGGTGTCAATGTGTAAGAAATATAACATAAAAAATACAACATCAAGGGTGAATTGGTCTTTTCATACCAAACATGGACATAACTAATTTAATTCCTCACATGCATATATAACTAATTGTGAAAAGGTCAAAACGTATATATTTCACAATTGAGACTATAATTAACTTACTACTTACTTTTGGTATTACTAACTAATAAAAATTGGACTTGTGATATTTATTGTATGGTGTGGTCTCTTTTCATGAATACTACAATAAATATTAGAACTACCGTAAAATCTCTATAAAAGAATACTCTATTTATGAATAAACTCTATTTAGGAATAAAAATTTATGGTCCCAACTTGTGATCAGTTATAAATAAGAATAACTCTATATTATCATAATTCATTTTTTTAGGTGCCGACTTAAAGAAATACACCTCCATTTAAGAATACATCATAATAAATACATATATTTATATACATCTTAATAATAAATTTATGTTGATCTATATTGCGTACTTATTTAAGGTTGACTGTGACAATAGTTAATGTGTTTTGCTGTAACCATGTCGTTCAACTTGTGTGTATTCAATAGATTTTACTATACATACTGATGAAAAAAATAAAACAATCAAAAGCTAGCTACTTACGTAACTTTTAAGTGGTTGACGTAGTTTAAATATATTTAGGTGAATTAATTAGATTTGTACATGTATTTGCACATAACATATTACATCGTACATATATCTAGTAATTATAATCTTTATATACTTTACATGTACTTTAAAATTAGAGAAAAATAATTTTTATTTAGACCTCTATTTAAGAATAATTTTATTTAAGAATATTTTTTTTCGTAGTCTCTCAATGATATAACTTAATAGAAGTTTTACTGTAATTAGAAGATGATTAAAATATTTAATTTATCTGATCAAGAATTTCTTATAAATGAAATGTATACATATTTCTCTTGCTTGGCTTAAACAAACTTTAACTTCTTCGTTAATTACATACTCTCTCGTTCACGAAATAGTTGTTACTTTTACTATTTAAGTTTGTCCATGAAATGATTATCACTTTTGCTACTTCACTCACATTTATTGTGGGACCCTTACTCCACTCACAACAATACTCACTATTATCCACTACTATCTATCATTTTCTTAAAATCCGTGTCGTTCATAATGTGACAACCATTTCATGGACGAATGGAGTATTTAGGCTATGGGCAGTGGGTGTTTCGTCGGGGGGCTCGAGACACCCACGACGATGAGACACCCCGCTGCAAGGTCGGGTGTCTCGAGCCCGTCTCGTTCCGACGAGACAGTCTCGAGCCATTTAAAAAAAAAATGAAAAGTTAACTCTTTAAATAAATAAATGTGTGAAAGTATACAAATGGTGGGCTTTAGCATAGTGGTTAAGGCATTGTATTTCATGTTGAAGGGGAGGAGTTCTACTCCCCTTGGCAGCAATTTTTTTTAAACTATTAAAATTAATGTAAAATACAAATTCAGAAATTCCTTAGAGACATCCCTTAGAGACAGTCCCACTGCAGCTCACTGTCTCTATCTCCAAAAAATCCTTAGAGACACCTCTTAAAGATATTCCTTCGTTTTTTCATTCTTTTATTCATTTTTTTTTTTTTTTTTCACTTTCTGTTTTCTTTTTTGTTTCAGTTTTTTTTTTCTTTTTCACTTTTTCAATTTTTTTTTCTTTGCATTCTTTTCTTTTTTTCTTCTTCTTCAATTTTTTATTTTTATTTTTTAGTTTTCTTCTTCTTTGATTTTTTTTTTGTTTTCATTTTTTCTTCTTTGATTTTTCTTTTCTAGTAATGTAATTTATTTTTATTTCTAGTAATGTATTTTTTTATGTCTAGTAATGTAATTTTTTAAACTATTAAAATTAATGTAAAATATAAATTCAGAAATTCCTTAGAGACATCCTTTAGAGACAGTCCCACTGCAGCTCACTGTCTCTATCTCCAAAAAATCCTTAGAGACACCCCTTAAAGGTACTACTGCTGCAGGTAGTCTTAGAACCATTCTCAAACACCGTTATTAAGGAAGTCAATCCATCTTTATCATACTTGTCCACCAATTTTATTCTCAATTAATTCCGATGAATATTTTTCAATTATAATCACTTTTCACTTTACCGAAGAAAGAAATAAAGATTGCCCAAGAAGCCGTAATGCCCCACCTTATAATAACCAACATTTGCATCTCCAAAATCCTAATCACACTTATTTCAAGAAAAGAAAAAGAAAATCCTCATTGCACTTTTGGATTACCTTAATCATGTGAATGTCCGAACACATAATCCAAACATAGTAGTAGAAAACATTCAGTGGCATAATTAGTAATTAATGCAAAACTTTTAGGGTATTTCCTGGTTCTGCATCTCACCTAGAACATCTGAGAGGAAAAGGACAGAAGGCAGGTCAGCAGCAAAGCGAAAAAAGTTTGACAAAATTCCTACTCCGGTTGGTCCCCTACAACAATTTAATTATTTTTCTCCTTTAAATGGCAAAATATTACTTCTAAATTCAAAAGAAGCTTTCACTTTTTTCCATTAATAAAATTTAATATTTACCTCCATTATTTCCACTAGATTACGCATTTCTAATTATGATTTCCTAGATCTTGAATTTCTGAACCGGTCTCCGAAACAATCTGCCTTAATCACATTCACTTTTGTTTTTGATTTCTGGGCTTTAGTCAAAATTCGTTCTTGCTCGAGGAAAAGCAGAAATAACAACAATTTCTTTACAGTTTTTCTTGAAAACTGTTAATAGCTGTACGTTGAGATTGGAGCTGAGGGATAGATACTGCACTGTGTACGTATAATTTCAACCTGTTTCTTTTTTCTTTTACGTGAAATTCTTAGTTTGATGTGTTCACTTGAGCTGTGAATTTTTGTTCTGTTAATTTTGTCACCTTTTTTTGTGTTTCTATTTGGGGTCTGTTTACTTTATTTTTCTGGGTTTTTGCATGGCTTGAATTCAGTTCCTTTCTTCTCTCTCTTGTGATCGCTGAAAAAGATTTGATCTTCTTGGGTTTGGGGTGAGTTTATAGAAGGTTAAAAGTTCTAAGTTTGGAATGTGGAAAAATGGTGGCTATGTTTGCAATTTGATCAACCTTCTGTTTGTTTTGCTAGGCTGTATTGTTTCAAATTGCTGGTTTAGAATTGAGATAATCCCATCATTAGCTGATGTGATAAATCTTTAGCTCTTATTTTGTAACATTTTGCCATTTCTTGATCAATTATGAATCTTGGTGCCTAAATCTGTTAGATTTCAAGATTTATGGCCTTGGAATAGTAGTATTTTGATAAGCTCAAGTTTATATGGTTGGCATTTTTGAAGGGATGTGAGATTCTTAGCTTTAGTATCATAGAAGAATCTTCATTAGACTGTGATGGATGCTGGAAAAGCAATGGCTTCTGGAGTTACAGTAATTGGGCCTGGAGCTCCATCAACATACCATGTAGCTCCAAGGATCGAGAATTCGGAATTTGGAACGTCGTCTCAAATGACTTCACCGGTGATGAGTGCAGGCTCAGAGAGGAAGAAGAGAGGCAGACCTAGGAAGTATAAGCCTGATGACTCATCAGGCAGAGTGTTTTCTCCAGCACATTTATCGTCATCTGCTCCACCTGCTGCAGGCAAGGCTTACGGGGAGGATGTTAAGCAAGGTGTTCCACGGGCCATCAGTTCTGAGAAGAAACATAAGAGTAAAATCGGGACAGAAAAATTAGGTATTAGGATTGCATTCTGTTTCTAAGTTATTAGGATTTTGGATAATATATTTTTTTTTGGAAATTTTGAAGGAAAGAAACAATAACATATTTTTTGTTTTCTAATCACATATTTAACCTTATGAATTCTTTCTTATGTTCTTCATATTTGTGGTCAGATGACTGGATTGAATGTTCAACAGGCTCGAGTTTTTTACCACACGTGATAACTGTAAATGCTGGCGAGGTACATTTATTAAGAATCTGAAAGAGCTTATGTAGTGATGACATTATTGTGGATATGATTAACTGTATGATTTTGTTGATGTTAGGATATCTCAATGAAGATAATGGAGTTCTCTCGACAAGGGCCACGAGCTGTGTGCATAATATCTGGCAGTGGGAGAGTGTCAAATGTGACTCTCCGACATCCCAATTCCTCAGGTGGAATTCTGACTTATGAGGTCTGTTTTTTGTCCTTGAATTCTTAGCACATTCTTGTTTTAGATTTTGTCATGGTGATTGCAAATTAAAGCAATGGAAAACTTGTCTTCATATATATAGGAAAATTATTGATGCTAAATATTTTGGCGACTTCAGTGTAATTGGATCCTTAGCTTATCACTCCAGTTTCTCTTCATGAGTTAACTCTTAACAACTTCTAGACTCTTACCGTGTTATAGAATGGAATACGCCTTTTTCAAAATATCTACATCTATGACTAATATATTAACAAATGCTATTTGCTTCCCGCTAGTTGGTTTCATGATCAAGATTTCCATATCCAGATGTAATGTCCTTTCCTTTCTATTTGACTTGGATGACAATTGAAAAGTAGGCACTAATTTTCGTCTCCTCGTTTGTCTCTTGCTAGGGAGTAATAATGTAATCTAGTTCAGGAACTTATAAGCCATTTTATTCATGCATTATTTTAAGACTGTCCTTGATCACAAAGAGAGACTTTTGCAGTGCCTTGTATAATGTTTAGCTTCTTAATTCAAAGTAATGACACCGAGCTTAAAGAGTGCTCTCCATCTTAAATAAAATAATACTATGTTGTATACCTACATGGCACAAGATAAACGGTCACTGCATCATCATTGTTAGTTTCACTTCCTTCTTCAGACTGAAACAAAGCAGTAATTTTAATTGATGCTTTAGGCCTTATAAACTTAGATGCTTTTGGCATTTGGCATAGCATAGCAAGACTTCAACTTTACCTTTTGCTGAGTTTAACCGCTTTGGAACTCTTGGGCAGCAGCTTGTTACTTGGATCATCTTACCAAGTTGGTGTTTCATCTTGTATTCTGCATCACACAGGAAGCTCAAATTGTCATTATATTTTCTATAATCTTTAGCATAAACAAGCAGCATTATGTGGTCCGGATAGGAATATAAAATTTAAAAAGAAGCACAAAAGGTTCCCAGTACACCTACAGAGCTGGACTTTAAGTTAACCGTTGCTTTTATTATTTTGCTGATACGCTTCGAATTAAACTATAAGGTCCAGCTTTTTACAGCATAGCTTTTCTTTGCTTTGATTTTTCTGATCATAACTCAACCTAAATGTTTCTTCCAATAACTGATGTCTAGGGTCTTTTTGAAATACTTTCCTTTTCTGGATCCTTCTCGCCAACAGAGATGCCTGACAAATATGGAAGATCTGGTATGATGACCATTACCTTGTCCGGTGCTGATGGTCGTGTCGTGGGAGGTTTAGTTTCTGGGTTGACAGTAGCTGCCACTCCAGTAAAGGTAAACTTCTTTTTCAGCTCTCTCTCTCTCTCTCCCCCTCCCTGCCACTGCATGGTTTCTGGAAGTGTATTTATGCTCTCTCTCTCTCTCTCTCTCTCTCTCTCTCTCTCTCTCTCTCTCTCTCTCTCTCTCTCTCAGATTGTTGTTGCAAGTTTCCTAGTAGGCAATTCCCTTGAGGCTAAACCTAAGAAGCAGTTCACAGTCAATGCATCGAGTCCCGGTGGCGCCCCCTCATCTAACCAGGACAAGAGGATCACCAGCAACATGCAAGGGCCTAACTGCTCCAGTTCTCCTGACAATCCTACTAACTGGGCAGCAATTCAGAATGCAGAAAAGTCGAGGAAGTCCTCGGCCGACATCAATATATCGTTGCAGGGTTAGTCTAACGTCATGGAGATCATCGGGTTTACTCTTACCAGTAATCTTGTAAGCTTGTGGTTGTCTCCCTGCTTAACAAGTGACCTAGCTTGAAGACACAGTGCCATAGTATTAATGTAATGCTTTTCCCCATTCTTGAGATTATGTATTGTCATTTCATTTGCATTAGTGGTTATGTACATGCGACCTTGATAGCAGTTGTATTATGAGAGAGATATATATATATATATATATATATGTATTTACGGATTAATTTCATGTTACATTTTCGTGTTAACATAACATGTTTCTCTGTTAGTACTAACTAGAGGTGTCACACCATCGGGCCGGATCAAACTTCTGGGCCTTTTCGGGCCTCTGCGGCCAAAATTCAGGCGTACCCGTCGGACCATGTTGCGCCATGAATATGTATGTGAAGATGTAGCAGAGAAATCCAACGGCTATGATGACATTGAATAAAATGAATCATATATATGTGACACAAAAAGTCTAAATTACTCAACAATAATATGTTGCCTACTAAGTGTTGGAATGACTAAAAAACCCTGCAATAAGCGCCTATGATATGATTGCAATTCTTGGGCGACAAGAGCTTTTAGTCTTCTCTTGACAAACAAGTCAACCTTTGACAAGCAGATGCAGTTTTGGTAACTGTCTTCACCTACTTTGTTTGTAAGATATACTATAATCAAAGTAACAGTTGTAATATAACGATTCCAATATTTAATTAGTATTTATTTATCTTCATCTCACTAATAAAATATTAGCTGCTGCAGTGACATTTGATGCAGCTAGCTAGTGTTATATTCAAAGGAGTTGAACATCTTGTGTGACTTTTAAGCCCTCTTTCAATCTTGGATTGATGATAAAAGTAAAAAACACAAGATGAAAAAGGAAAATTAGTCACATTCTCTCTCTCTCTCTCTCTCTCTCTCTCTCTCTCTCAAACCACATAACCAACCCCATTGGAAGTACTCACTGAACAGATCAAAGAGTTCGTGATCGAAGGTTACAAATTCGAAACTCGTTCGAGCTGTCATATAGAATAAGTTTTCTTAATTAATTAGTATAATTTCTTAATTTCCTTTGTATAGTTTGCTTATTCTCTCTCTCTCTCTCTTCTCTTAGTATGATTTCCTTTTTTTGTATAGTTTACGTGGTGTAAATTGAATTTCCAATATTTAACGATATTCCAATATTGCTACAACCCCATGTCACAAAAATAATTATAGACTAGTACAACATGTTTGTTTGGAATCATTTTCTTACAAAATTAAGTAATTTAAGAGAATTACCAAACTCAACACCCCCCCCCCCCCCCCCACACACACACACACACTGACTAATACCAACATTACTTTTCACCTCTTATTTCACCATCAACCCCTCTTGCTTGCCCTTGTTAGAATTCTTCTCTCTAAATCAACATCGTAATCATGTCGAAATCTTCATCTCTGCCTTGTACATTGCTGCTACAGCCATACTTCACAGACTTCCCAACTCAAATTTTCTCGAACATGTCTGCATCATCCAAACCTCAAACTTCAACTACTCTCGAGAAACAACGATCACAGACATCGAAGATCATGAGTTTGAATCTCATACGTTACTAACCTTTGGTGAGTGCGAGAAAATGGAGTTTGATGATGATGGATATGATCATGAGAGAGAAACATGCAGGAGGATGTGCGCTTATGAAGGTGACGACGAATGTAAGCAGACGATGATTTTAGCAAGAAGATCAAAAGATTCATAGCTGTGAGAAAGAGAGAATGGAGGGATGAGATGATCAGAGAAAGGTTGCTGTGAAGTTGTGATTACATCTCTTTAGATTTTCTTATTTTTTCAGCTTGATATTTTATTTGTTTGTTTGTTTATGTGATTGTGATTGTAAATTAAGGTGCTAGAATTTTCTGTTTCATGTATGAGAATGTTACAATGTTTTTTGTAAACAATTAGATGATTATAATTTAATTGAACAACAGTTTAACAGAGACACATTGAAAGTAAAAAAAAATAGTAGTAAATTTCCAATTTTGAAATATCTGTTGTAAATTAATATGGCTTTCTATCACAACGTTTGACGAAAATATGAAAGAAAATAATAGGACAGAAGGATAAGCCTGCAATCACTGGAATGTGAAAGTTTATTGTTCTCGACATTATATCTATATATGTGTGTATATATATATAGTGAAGAAAATAGCAAGTGAAACTCTTCTGCTATATGCTAAAACAATTGCAGCTTAATTCACTCAGAATCAGATTGCTATTGCCACAACAGCTCAACTTAAACTAAGGAATCAATCAATCACCTGCCCGAGGGTGAGGGAGAATAAGATAAGCAGATTTTTTTCAGATTGAAAAGGCAATACTAACTAATTCTTAAAAAGTTCCAAGCAGTGCTCCTGGTCCAGGTTCCGGCTCCAGAATTTCTTGTAGTACTCAGCATAGGTGAAGTCTTTGTAAACGGCTCCATCTTCTCCCGTTGTAAGTTCATTCGGAGCGCTAATATTTGCTGCGTCACACGGGCAGAGGAAGGAAGCAACTGACAATCTAGCTTTGTTTGCATTCACAACAGCTCGATGCCAAACACTTTTGTACTTCCCATTGCTCAAAGCCTGCATAAACGAGTTACGCAGATTATAAAAACAATATAGTAACGGGGGAGTTCACTTTGGGTGAGAGATTGGAATCATATTGTTTGTTTTTCTCATGCTAATGAACTTGCCAGTTTGTTCAAATGCATAATTCCTACATGGATATGGAAAATTGGAAATCGGCCCTAGCTAAAGATTCTATTCATGCTTCGAAAGGAGAAATCCAGCCCCTCGCAGAATAAAAGTGTACTCTCGGGTTTATTACTTGATTCAAAAAGTTACAGATAAAATCTTTTCTAAGGGAATTCTAACATCTCAAGCATAAGTTACCTGGATTTGGTCGCCAAGATTTACGACAAAAGCATCCGGCTGTGGTTTTATTGCTAGCCATTTACCATCCTTAAGAACTTGAAGACCTGAAACCTGCAAATCTTGGAGGAGAATGGTGAGGGCATTCGGATCCGTATGCGCGGGTAATCCATACGTGAGATCGGGTTCCGGGCATGCTGGATAATAGTTGATGGCCATATGTTGGCCTTGTTCTCCTAACACATCCTTTAAGGAGTCCTTTTGTAAGCCTAAGCTCTCTGATATGGCTTCTTGCAATCTGAACCCGAGGCCTCGAACTTCACTGCAGTACGTGCTCACAACATCCCTACAAACAAAGATATGATTACCTTAAACGAATCAAATGTCTTGTCTCATTAATACAGAGAAAACAGCCTCGCTTACTTGAAAGACGAGGGATTAGAAGGCCATTCGGGCACATAATTCTCTAAGGGGTAACAATGAAGGCGGAGATAGTCCCTCCAGTTGTGAACGGTCTCCTTCCTCACGTTGAAACTCGTGGAGAGGCGCATAGTTTTGGAAGGGTCGTCCGAGTAAAGTTTCATCTTCTCTTCCACCGACAAATTGAAGAATTCATGAGCCACCCCAACCATATTATCCACTATTTCTTTCGGTACAGCATGATTGATCACCTATAAACACACATTCGAAAGAGTAAATATATGTCTATTTATGTTTATGCATGGAGCAAAACTGGTGCTTTTCGACTTGTACTAAGTAACCTGGAAGAAGCCATATTCTTGACAAGCATAGCCAATCTGTTTAACTAAAAGGGCGCGATCTTCACAGCTCAAGTCAATGACGGGAACATTATTGCACTCCGCGACTTCAGCTAGTCTCGGCCTGTCAGATTCGGGGCGGATATAGCTGCTAGGGAGGCTAGAGAATTGGATTCCACTAATGACCTTGGTTTCCATGGAATCCAGTCTGGCAAAATACTAACCAAAATCGAAATAACTGTCCACAATGGCCTCAGCTCGGGACGGTGTAGGATTAACTGGCGAGAATACAGAGAGAGCAGGGTAGAAAAAAGCCAGATTGAGGACTGGATCTTTCAGAAATGCCCTCTGTTGTTCCCAGATTGATGATTGCCTAAACAACTCAAGCCACAAAATCAAAATCAACTTGTGTTATTGAGAAAGAAAAGACTTCAAGAAACCTTCGTCAGAACTTAATCCGTGTTTTCATATCAAATACTACAAACTACTTGTATTGGCATAGCAGAAGATACAGTCATTTGTCATTAGCATTAACTTGCAAAATCAATCTAGCAAAGAAGGTTTTTTGATTAACCACTTCTCAAAATGTGTGATTCTACCTTCGTGTTAGACAAACAGAAGCAATCAAATCCATGTCACGACTATACCTCAAGACGATTAGACGAGGTTTCAAACACAAAGATTAGTCTCTCAACAGCTAGAGATACTCAATTCCTTCTCAAATTCTCCCACCAAACAGTTCGTCTTTGTTAATGAGCTTGCAACAGTTGTATTTTTTTCTTTTTAAATGAGCTTGCAACAGTCTTGGAAAGCATTAATCCAAAATGATAGCAGCTTCCACAAAGTAAAGATTAATCAAGTTTCACAAAATAGCAATATTACTATTCCACATTTAGTATTAATAATCTAGCTAGGACCAATTTTCAAAGATATGCTACTGCGTTTTATGTCCAAGCATATTGCTAAAACTAGTCTAATCTTGATGAATTAATATATAATAAGTTTAAGAAATTAAGCCTAGAAAAACACCATTTTCAATGGAAATACGAAATTCCCATCTCTTGAAAATTGATTTTCAGTTCATGCAATGCTGCGTAAAAGATGAATTGAGTTTGGGAGAAGCAAAAAGGAAAGATTTTTGTCCTCACCAATCAATTTTACAGTTTTAAAGAGCTCAAAAACGCCTTTAGCTTCTTTATCAGTTTGCTTTTCTAAAGCTATCAACCATAATTATTACTCACTCCCATATCCCAATTTTAGACATGCAAGATTAACGTTAAAAATGAACGAAAGCATCTAAGCAAAACATGTAACATCAAGGCAAACAGCTCCAACAATAAAAAAAAAAAAAAAGATGAAATTAAAATTTTGAAAAGGGATAGGAAAAAAGAAAAGAAAAAAAGAGAGAGGTTGGCACCTGAGGCAGTGTCTTCCACTTCCAATGAGCAGTTCAATTTTTTCAGCTTCGTTTTGCAGGGAAATAAGAAGCTCGAGTATAAATAAACGGAAATCAGTAAAATAATTTTAGTAGTAATTGAGAAAAATAAGAAAGATATTAAAATAAAATATATACAAACCTGTAGGCAATCCATTCCATTCCAGAAGTGTAGATGGAGAGTAATCTCGTCTCGTCAACCGATGCCCGTAGCGCTCTAGTGGGGCCCCATATGACGTCAACACGGACAAATCTTATGACGTCACATACCAATTCTCACGTACAAACTGTAACCGGTGGAGGAGCCAAGTATTAAAATATAATAATGCTGATACAATCTAGTGACGTCTCAAATGACGTCATAACGCGGTGGAAGAAGTCCCGACCGGTTCGGTCGGAGTTAGTTGACCGGCGGCCTGATAAAACTATTTGAGCTTTCTGTTCGACCTCACAATTTAAAGGAAAATACATACTATCGTTCTGAATTGGTGCAAATCATAAAAAAAATATAAATAAAAATTAGTACGTATTAATGTGTGGTTGGTTGGACTTTTAATTGTTTAATTAGTACTCCGAATTTCTGAACAAGTAAGGTGAGGAGAGAGACAAATTCAATGTTTTGAGTGAAATATTGTGAGTAATTAATATAGCAAGTGGAACAATTATTTTGCATGATGTTGATGAAAAGTTCGACTTAATATATTTATTGTCAGAATAATTGAAGTGATAATTGATTAATTGTAGTTGTAGTTGTAGCACTCGCAAATTTCCAAATAAAACCAAAAACGAAAATAAGGATAAACAATGTAGTAGTAATTAATTGGGGTCTTGCACCTTTCCAAAAAAATTGTGCGATTGATCATATTTTTTTGTTTTTAATTAATTAATATTTATCAACTTTAATTTTAAATGGAACTTAATAAAATCATAATTGGATCTTAACTCCAACCAGAAATAAATTTTTTTAATTAAGATTAATTATTTCTAATTACCTTCGAATTACTCAATATAATATTAGTTATTTTCAATTTCTTCGAGTATCCTCTATTTACTACTACTAAATACGCCATATTCAAATTTTTGCCATAATTGATTCACAGTATAAGGTAGGAAACAAGGAGAATTATTTATGCTGTACACGATAGTCCGCTATCATTTTTTCGTTTCTTTCTATTTTAAGAAATTGGTTGGTTAGATCTTAGATCTAAAGATTCTTCTAAGAGTTATAATATGAAGATTTAGGTCACTACTCAATATTTATAATACAGTATATATATGGGTGGTGGTCTAAGATTTATCATTAAGAGCTTATAATTTAGATTAGTATAAGAGAAGAAAAAAGTTTGTATGACAATATTTGATCATCCAAAAAGAATATGGTAGTCACCTTATCTAAGATTTAAATTCAAAACCTCTTACATATTACGGAGAGATTTTTATTCTACACCAAGTCACCAACCTTGGCCTCATTGTCAATTGAATTTGTTATTTACTTGATGCATGTCGATTTGGGTCTTAATTAATTATTAGTCAAATGACACGGGTTTTACGCGTGTAGTTAAATTAGGCATATGATTAAATTTTATATATGTAACTCATGACGTACTCAACTTTACCAAAGAAAATCTCTGAAAGGCAGTAAGTAAACCATTCGCAATAAAGTGGTTGGAATATATAACATCATTCTTTAAATCATCTCGTTTATGGGAAGCTTTGTCATATATTTGGGGACATAAATTTTAAAAATTTGATACTATTTTACAAGGATCAACACATATTGTTAGTGTTTCTATAATTTGTTCGGCATTTTGGGTAATTGGTTTAGATTGATTGCTAAGTATTGTGGAATTCATTTTATTCAAACCAAAACAACATTATGTGACAAAGCTACTGATTGATTCTACTTTCAAAGGTTGTAACTTGTAATTATCGAAGCTAACTTGTTATTTTAAGGTTGTGATTTAGTAATTTTAAATTGTACTTATTCATTTCTTTTTTTTTATAACTTTTTTTACAAATTATAAGGTTATGATAAGTTGAACCCCACTGCAAAATGTCTAGCTCCGCCACCATACCTAATCCATCATTTCCGTAATTCTTTGGTTGGTTGAGAAAAATTCTCTTTAATCATAAGTGGCTCATGTAAATACGACTCGTTTGCCATGCTTTAATAAAGTCAGCGAAACATATACTATGAATTAACATGAAGTATTATCTTTATTCTTAATATTCTCCTCTCTCTAGTTTCAAGAGGATCCAAATATTGTGGCTTCAATTAGGTCTCATGCCATACTCCACCTCCTCTTCATATCACAAGAAAAGAGATTATTCTTCTCTCTCTAGATAGTTTCTTGTTTCTTCTTAATAGTGTTTCCCTTAATTTAGTATTCAAGATTGTACAAGTGAAACGTTGGATGACAAATTTGACGCCAGGAGTTCTTAAAGTGGAGTTCTATCCTCATTTTTGGTGAAAAATAGTGGGGTCCCAATTATTGGATAGAACTCCAGCAAAATTCTACAATGGAAAGTTCTAAGATGGAGTTCTATCCAATGATTGAATAATTTTTTTTAATTTTATTTGGAAACAAATATAAATAAAACACTAAATTGTATTGAAAATTTAGAAAATTACAATTGTTGGGAAATTTAAGTAAAAGTTTTGATTAATTCCAAAACCAACTGACCCCAACCGAGTAGATGTTGCCAGTTCCTAATGTCAGTAGTTAAGCTCGCTGTTTGAGCATTGTTAAGATTTTATCTTTATAGGACTCCAGCTGAAGACGACAACAAGGCTTCACTCAGATAGAACATTAGTTGTAAAGAAGACAACTGAGCGTTCATCATATGAAGCATTGAGAAAGGGGGAAGTTACACTCAACGGATAGAACATCAGTTGTGAAGAACACAACTGAGCGTTCATTCCATGTGAATTCAAAAAGGGAGAAGATATAAGGAAAACAACTGAGCGTTCAGTTTCAGAACATCAGTTGTATAACTCAACCGAGAAGATCAACAGCATGAAGTAGAAGTCAGCTGAGAGTTCAACTGTCAGCAGTCAGATAGAACATCAGCTGAAGAACAAGCTAGTTGAAGATCGAAAGTCTTAACCGATCACTCCTTGCTGGAAGTCTGTTGTTAAGATTTGAATTTCAAAAAGGAAGTCACGTGAGGGTTTGACCGTTCAGTCATTATCCCATTTGGCCCAACACAAGGTTGTCTCAGATGGAAGCAGAAGAGCACAGATGCCATATCGGGAAAGTCTGCAGAGATGAGAGACAAGCCATCGCTATCAAAGAACAGAGATCAACAGCTCTTCCAACGGCTAGTTGATCCTCTCCGCCTATAAATAGAGGCCTTCATTCACAGAGAAGAATACGTGACACACACGCGAGAAGAAACCAGAGAGCGAAAGAAAGAACAAAATTCTTCACGAAACCACAAGCGAGCAGGGCCCTTTATAAGTGCCCAACGAGCTTGGAGGACACCGAAAGCCCGTTCAACGTCCTTACGCGCAGCTTCCTGCATCCGAGCAAAGCGACATCTCTTGGGATCTGCTGGCGCTGGTAGCGTCTTCACGAAAGCAGCCCACTTTAGATAGATGTCGTCGGCGAGATAATAGCCCATGTGGTGCTGGCGGCCATTTGCTGTGAAAGTAAGTGACGGTGCTCTACCATTCAGGACATCGCTGAAGACGGGCAACTGATTAAGCATATTGATGTCGTTGTTGGAGTCGGCGACACTGAAAAAAGCATGCCAAATCCACAGATCCTGGGAGGCGACTGCCTCAAGGATTAGGGTCGGATAACCATGTCGTCCGGATGTGTACATGCCTCTCCAACCCATTGGACAATTCTTCCACTTCCAGTGCATACAATCGATACTGCCAAGCATACCCGGAAAGCCGTGCGTCCTTTCGTGCAATTCTGTGAGTCTCGCGACGTCATCGGCAGTTGGCCGCCTCAAATAACGATCATCGAAAGTGGATCTGATTGCAGCACAGAAATTCTTGAGACATTCCGTGCCCACTGTCTCTCCAACGTGCAGATATTCATCATATTGATCTGCAGCTCCACCGTTTGCGAGTTGCCTCAAAGCCACAGTGCACTTCACCCATGGGTGAAATCCCTATCTCCCAGTCGCATCTGGGTGTTGTTGAAAATAATACTCCCGAGCTTCCAAAGTTTGAGCTATCTTGAGGAACAACTTCTTGCTCATACGAAATCGACGGCGAAATACAGCTTCGCCCCAAATGGGTTCATCGGCAAAATAATCGCGAATGAGGCGTGCTTCGGCCTCCTCGCGCTCGCGTAGCACGTATGTCCTCGTCAGTGGCTCGTCCTCCTCCTCGTCATCAATGAATGCTTGGGCTATTTGAATGGCTTTTAGAGTCAACTTGCGATTTCTCTTACGACGTTGCTCGTCCTCCTCTAAATTGAAAAATGATCCGGAAAAAGACATGTTTCTTTGAACAAAAATAATGAAATTGAAGAGTGGAGAAAAAGATTGAGAGAGAAAAGAGGAAATTAAGGTGTGAAGAATGGACAAGAAGATGTAGTAGTATATATAGATGGAAGATGGGAAATAGCCGTTGGGAATTTTTTTTTATTCTGTAATTAAAAAAAAAGCGCAAGAAAAATTGTGGAGTCGACGTGTGTCCAATTCTTGAGTTCGAAGAGGAGGTCGAAATTTCGACCTCTCACTAGAACTCCGCCTCGAACTCCACCTCTCCAACGGCTTAGAACTCCATGCTCGACCTCCGCCATTTGCTCGACCTCCGCTTAGAACTCCACTTAGAACTCCTGCTGTAGATGCTCTAATCACTAATAAATTTTTCGCATGTGATTTGATTGAGATAATATATTTATGGGGAATATAAACACTGAGCTCGCAATGAGATACCTCTTTTCGACACAGTTATTTAAAAGAAAAATTATCGAAGAGTAAAAATATGAAATGTTGTGAAAAAGCTCCTACCTTTTTGTGAGAGAGAGAGTATTCTCTTTTTGAAACATATCATTTTAGGTGAGACGGTCCTGTAAAAAATTAGTCACTTTCAGTGGGTGGACTTGATCAATGGAGAGAAGTGAGTAATAAACGTGTTATTTAGACATATTGTGGTCAACCATATTAGCTAAAAAAAATGGTAATATACTCCATCCGTCCCGTTCTACTTGTCTCACTTTCCTTTTTGGGTGTCCAACTCAACTTGTTCGACTTTCTTTATTTGGCAAAAATTAACATTCCTAACCCAATAATTAGGCCCAAATAATCGGCCCATTACCCACTTATCTACTAACCCTAATCCATTAACCCACAACCACTCCACCTCTTTCTCTGTACTCTCTGTCTCTTCACTGTACTCTCTGCCACTTCGTCTCTCACTATTCACTCATCATCTCTTTCTCTCTATCGAACCTCTCCATCGCTCCAATTCTCCGGCCAGGCAACGACTTATCTTTTTTTCCTCACCGTGGTGAACCCATTATTTGAAGAATCGGTTTGTCCGATTTGGGATAATTCTCAATTTCTGAGTGATACAGTGGTTTCAGAAACCCCACCTTCATCTCCACCCCCACTAACTATATCTCGGGCCGATTTTGTGGTGGATCTGACTGATATGGTGGTTTCGAACACCCCACTCTCATCTCCACCCCCTCCGACTATTTCGCCAGCCGATTTTGTGATTGATCTGAGCAGGGCAATTGTTCCCGACACAGAAGATCAAGTCGATGCCGCCGACACGTAGATTGGCGCGATGGACATCAAGGATCTGTACAGAGTGAAGCGAAGTCATCCCTTGCCACCATTCACTGCTCCCTTATTGCCGTGATGAAGCGCAAACAACGTCATGAGATTCTGAGTAATGGGTTGGTGGCATAAATGCTCTCTGCTGGATTGCTCAATATTTACCTACCATGCTTGTTTAGGATGAGATCATTTTTTATTGTGATTTCTTAATTGTGGTGGCTGCCTCATTTGAACGCAAGAGTATAGTGTGTGGTTTGGGTTCATTTTGGCACTGAAATGATAAGATTATGCTCACTGTGTGCTTAATTTGGGTTAATTTACGTCGATGTATGAGATGTGAACTAAAACAACTTCAAATAACTTGCATTAACTAAAAGTTGACAATGTTACAATCTAATAAGGTTAGTTTAAACCTAAAACATGATCAAAAGTTACTGCATGCATGTTTTCAAGGCATAATCACAATAAAAAACCCTACGCACTATTCCATCTGATTTACTTTTACCTTGCATTCTGGCTCATTCCCAAATGCTCAATCAGTTCTTCAATTCCATCCACTGCCTCCAAACTGATTAAATGATCTATGCATTCTCTTACTAATGCATTTGGAGCTTCTAATGTCATTGGAAGCATATTTTATCTAGTTGCAGCATCGTTCTTTGTATGAGGAATCTTGTCTGAATTCTGCCCCTTCAATCTCATTACTTCAAGCATACAGCTTTGCAATGTTATGAAAACTTTATTAAGCTTTGTAGCCTCCAAACTCTGAAATGATATCTACCACTGCATTAATTAGCTGTGAAGTGTTGAGACAAACTGATTTTTGTTGAAATGATTGTAATGCTCTGAACCACCCTAGATCATTGATGCTCATGTCCGGGGAGATGGCTGGTTGATGTACAATTCTGATGTCAAAACCATCAGAGCTTGTAGCAGCTCTAAATTCAGGGTCCTCATCTTTGATATGAGGCCTTGCATTGTCTTGTCGAATGTAAATTAGTTTGTTGGCATCTTCAGGCCACTTTGCTTTTATGGTTGGTACTATATGTAGCAATAAATGATTATATGTTGCAATTATGTGAACTTAAATGCATTTTACAATAAATGAAATATACATGGTTGAAAGTATTCTTTATTACTGGAATGTTGATGCTTTGAATTGCATTCTCCTCCATTGTACCTACTGGTATGTTCTTGGAATTTCTTTTGGCTCACCATGTCAGTGAATAGGAAGATTCCAACCTTCCTCATCAAATAAAACATTATCATCTACATGAAAAATAGACCTAGCTACTACAGACATAAACATTACCTTCTCTATATAGTTATTTGACTGACAAGTTCGTTGTGGTTCAGCCTCTCCAGGTGCTTAATAGAATCTTTGATTTGTTTAGTCATGTGGAACCACTTTTCATCTACATGGACAATATTATGCATATATAGTCTTAAACTGCAATTTGTTGTGAATTATGTCCCTCTCTAATGCATCTAATGAAAACCTTAATCTATGCACCTTATTTGAAGTTGTAAGACAGGGTTTAATAACATTTGTGTGAGGTTTGATCATGCTTTTAGATAGCCATCTGCACACTGTAGTCTTCTTGCATTCAATGCCATCTGCAAATGTCCGGATTGATGATCTTTGTGTAAGTGGCAAAGCTTTAATCTTGTCTAGATCTAGCTCAGCTAATATTCTGATTGGTTTGCTCTTTCTTTTGGCTATGGAATGAATGACTCCAGTTATCTCTTTTTGCTTCTTTGCATCAGCCTAAAACCGAGTGATTGTTCTCCAACAAACTCCAAATGTGGTCTCTGCTTTAGTAATCTTCCTATGTGGCACATTCCCACCTTTGTTGGCTTCAAGAGAAAACTGCACTATCTCATTCCTTTTGGTTGTGGAGTAATCTTTCCCTCTCATTTTTGTATAATGAATGTTGTTTTCAAAAGAATGAAAGGTTTGGTAGTGGTAGAAGTATTAATAGACACTTTTTGTTGGTGATTTAGAGGGAAATCTGCATGTTTTGAATTGTGATTCCATGTTTGAATATTTATCTGAAATTTAGGCGGCAACTTTGTAAGTTTGTCAAATACACTAAAGGCGTCATTTTTAAGTTATGGTTGTATAGCTTTTGTATAAATATTTTATGGACAAATATTATGGCTGGTACCCTATTTTCCTTAGTATTTTATAGATTAAGTACATGTTCTACAGTATAGTTCTTTTCTGAACACTAAAAACTCACTCAATAACGCTTTATTATCAGTAATTAAATATCCATCACAAAATATACTAAACACACCATTTACATCTAATCCATTTTTTCTGAATCTTTATGTCGAAGTCAAATGAGACAAATAGAAAAAGACGGAAGGAGTAGGTTTAAAACAATAAAATATATTTTATTCAAAAGATCTAAATTCTTTAAAAAAATATGATTATTTTTATTTTTATAATTTTTTTTTCCCTAATGTGACCCGTGTCCGGATGGAATTATTGTGGAAAAGAAACTCTCTCAAAGAACTTTACGTCGGCAGAGCGCAGAGAGAGAAATGTTTAGGCTGTGCCACTGTGGGCCAGAATTAGACTGTGAAAGGCCTCTTTGGTTTGATCGAAGAAGGTAAAAGATTCAAACTTGACATAAATAGATATGTTAAAAATTTAAAATAGAAATACTCTTATTTTTGGCAACCGTAACAATAATAATAATTTTCCAAAATACTACACCGAAGAAAAATATCTAAATTAATTGTTACCAATTTGTACCTTCATTTTCTTTTCTCACTTTTATATGAGTTTTATCAACAAAGTATACCCATGAGATAGGTTAATTATCTTTCCTAAAACAAAATAGGTTAAATAGCAGTTCATAATTTGAACAATAAATTCTATCAATTCAACATTGAGAAGTTTTCAAATTCATTAACCATCCAACAAACATGGGCGTGATCGTTAAAAATATATCATCTAAACATGTTATCATACTTTACATTAATATCTATTAGTTTTAACGACGTTGAGTGTTGAAGTCTCATATTAGTTTTAACATGTAGGAGCTTTTGAATCCTAAAATACAAAATTAATTTTTCAGAGATGAAACCTATAGTATTTTGAGTCAAATATCATAAACCTCCTATTCGTTTTAGTAGTAGTATAACTTTTTAATCAAGAATTTTATTTTATTTTTATTTTATTGTCATTTCATGATTCTTTTCACTTGCGGATGAAATCCATTAGAAGTTTAGGTTGCAGAATACAAAATACGCATAATTCAGGTTTATGAAGTATTGCTCGATAGAAAAGATTTACTATAAATCGGCTCCTGCTTCTTAACAAAAGAGAAATGTGCATGTGTGTTAGCTTAGTGGTAGTGTGGTTAATGTCCGGATCAAAGATTACGGGTTCGAGTCCACTGTCACGCAGTATTTAAATTTCCTTATAATGTTGTTAAAAAAAAAGAAAAATATATTTAATTAAAAAGGAAAAATCTCGGGGCCTCTACAGTTAATTGCTACCGTGTGTGTGTAACGCATAATTTTAATCGCGAATTTGGAGCTTGTTTAATTAATTAATTTTTCAATAATGACAAATGGAAAACTGTTGTTCGAACAACTACCGATTTTAGGCTTCAAAACCGATCCAATTAATATTATTTAAAACCGCCGATTTTTTTTTGAAAACCGATCCAACCAATTCCTTACACCCATCATTTTCTTTTTTGTAAATAATTTTATTAATTGATTATAAATTATATTTAAATCAATTTTAGCATAACCTTTCGTTCGAGCTTAATTAAGGGATACAATAGTAAAATAAGAAAATAATTAAAAAATCGGCGATTTTAAATAATATTAATTAGACCGATTTTCAAACTTCAAACCGATTAGTTGTTCGGACAACAGTTGTTCGTTTATCATTATCAGTAATTTTTATCAAGTATCTAAGCAAAGTTATTCTAAAAAAAGACAAGTATCTAATCAAAGTTATAAACAATAACAACTTTACTTTTTTTAAAGAAAAAATTGATGCAACAAGATAAAATACTATAGTCGGGTTATATATTTAGTCTGGATTGAAATACTTGAAAACTAAATTCTAATTTAATAAAATTGGAACTCGTGGCATTTATGAGAATATTTTATAGTTTGGAAGGGTTGATTAGGGTGTATATATGTATATGAGACTTTGATATCTCGTTTGGTACAAGGTTTATGGTTCTTTAAAATTCGGGGCCGTATGAATAATATTAATTTTTGTTGTTACGTACACCACCTATTGTAGGAATAAAAATAATTCACATAATATAGGACATGTTTTAATCATAACTCAAGTCCTATATTCAACTCTATGATAATAATTCGAGAAAACTTGAGTAAAGCGGAAGCACTAACCTGAAGCTATAGTTGAAGATTGCCCGGAGGTCGATCTTCCAAGAATCCAGGTTTTTCTATGTGTATATTTTTGATGGGGATAGAAAATACAGAGAATTGGTGTACTGCTTCTTGGGGACCAGACCCCTATTTATAATTGATCGTGTCTCTTCGAAAGGGTGCTTCCGAAGAGACACAATAATTAGGAAATAACCTCTCATTCTTATGTGCCTCTTCGAAAGGGTGCTTCCGAAGAGACACAATGATTAGAAAATAACTTCTCATTCATATTAAATTAATTATTACTATTTATTATTTGTCCCCTCATCAAATAATAAATATAACATTTACCACATATATCATAATAGCATATACATTAATTATATATTTGCCCACATATTATTGGATTTAATCCAACAATCTCCCACTTGGGCAACATATATATAACCTTATAAATGTATAACTTTATGAGCTCCAAACTGCTATCATAGAAAGTATGTGCCTTAACAATCTCGTCCATTAACTACATTCATATAGCATCAAAATAGTTTTCGTCATATTAATCATGACTAAACTCATCAGTGGTCACATATACAAATATAGCTAAATGACTTAGATCAATGGTAACTCGAAAATAACACGCAATGTTAGACAACGTGTTTATTTCGACTGATCCTCCTTAAACTTAAGTGAGGTCACTTTAGTAGAGTCAAAGTACTGAATACTGAATACTTTATTTCTGCAGAAAATAACTGAATACATAAGTATCTGGAACATAGAGCAAACATAAATACAAACTCCCACTAAACCATGATATCATCAAATGATACAACACCCATACGAGCAAAATCAGAATCAGAATATCCGACGACCTCCAAATTATCTGATTTGTTGTATGTGAGCATGTAATCTTTTGTTCTCTGAAGATACATTAAAACCCTTTTGGATGCTATCCAATGATCCATACCAGGGTGACTCAAGTATCTTCCTAACATCCTTACTATGTACGAAATACCTGGACGCGTACATACTTGAGCATACATAAGACTTCCAACTGCTAATGCATATGGAATCTTTTGCATTTCTTGAATTTCAAGTTTACTTTTAGGGCACTATTATAGACAAAATTTGTCTTCTTTAGAAATAGGGGTATTACCTGGTCTACTATCTTGCATGCTAAACCTCTTGAGTACTTTATTGATATAGCTCTTTTGTGACAATCCAAGAATATTTAGAGATCGGTCTCGATATATTTGAATCCCTAATACAAAAGAGGCGTTCCTAAGATCTTTCATCTCAAAATTATTTGATAGAAATCTCTTGGCTTGATGCAACAAGCCTATATCATTAATGGCAAGCAATATATCATCGACATATAGAACCAGGAATATACACTTACTCCCACTGAACTTATGATACACACATTCATCGACGACATTCATCTCGAAACCAAATGAGATAATAACTTGATGAAATTTGTGGTACCATTGACGAGAAGCTTGTTTGAGCCCATAGATGGATTTCTGTAGCTTACAAACCATTTTCTTTGGGTCTCCCCACCGCAAAGTTTTCTGGTTGCACCATATAAATTGTTTCTTCAATGTCTCCATTGAGAAACGCAGTCTTAACATCCATCTGATGTAACTCAAGATCAAAATGAGCAACAAGCGCCATGATTGTCCTAAATGAGTCTTTTGTTGAAACTGGAGAGAAAGTCTCGGTATAATCAATGCTCTCTTTCTGAGTATAGCCTTTATCTACAAGACGTGCTTTATACCTCTCCACATTACCATTTGCATCCCTTTTTGTTTTAAATATCCATTTACAACTATTAGGTTTTACACCTTCAGGTAATGGGACAATTTTCCAAAAACTTTATTGGATTGCATAGACTCATATTCTTCTTGCATAGCAATAGTCTACTTTTGAGAGTTAGAACCTTTTATGGCATGATGGAAGTTAATTGGATCATCTTCCATCATTCCATTGTCATCCTCATGTTCATGAAGAAATACAACATAATCATCAGGAATTGCATTTCTTCTCTCTCTCGTGGATTTTTTTAATGGCACTTGTTGAGGTTGTTGAGGTTGTTCTTCTAGAACAATGGGAGGTTGTTTGACATTCTCTTGTTGAGGTTCTGAATTCACTTCTTGATCGATGGTCGGTTTTGAAATCTGATCATTATCAAAAGCGATAGTAGGAATTGAGTCTGAACTCGATTCCTCCTAAAAAAAATGTCTCTAACTTTATTTCTCCCCCCCCCCCAAACTCAACATCCTCAAAAAATATGGCAGTTCAAGTCTCGAAAATATTTTTGGATGTGGGATCATAAAACTTATAGCCCCTAGATCGCTCAAAGTAACCGATAAAGTAGCAACTAACTGTCTTGGGGTCCAATTTCTTTTCATGTGGCCTATAGGGTCTTACCTCAGCTGGACAACCCCAAACATGAAAGTGCTTTAAATTAGACTTTCGACCAGTCCAAAGCTCATAAGGAGTTTTCGCTGCTACTTTAGTTGGTACTCTATTGAGAATGTAAGTTGTTGTCTTTAATGCTTCTCCCCAGAGAGACTCAGGTAAGGTGGAATGAAAAATCATGCTCCTTACCATATCCTTAAGAGTCCGATTTCGTCTTTCAGATACACCATTCATGCTAGGAGAACCTGGCATGGTGTAATGTGGGACAATACCACATTCCTCTAGGAATTTAGCAAACGGTCCCAGACGTTGTTCACCTGATCCGTCATATCTACCGTAGTACTCACCACCACGGTCAGATCTGACGCTCTTAATTCTTTTTTTGAGTTGATTCTCAACTTCAGCTTTATAGGCTTTGAACACGTCTAGAGACTGAGATTTCTCATGAATGAGATATAGGTACCCATAACGTGAGTAGTCCTCTGTGAATGTAATGAAATATTGTTGACCATTCCAAGATGTTGTAGGGAATGACCCTCAAATATCTGTATGAATTAATTCTAAGATGTCTGTAGATCTGTTGGCACCCAATCTCTTAACTTTGGTCTGTTTTCCTTTTATACACTCTACACAGACATCAAAGTCCGTAAAGTCAAGTATATCCAAAATGCCATCATGTACAAGACGTTCAACCCTACCTTTTGAGATATGACCTAAGCGTTTGTGTCATAATGACACCGAATTTTCCTTATTTAATTTGCGTTTAGTACCACGTGATTCCACGTGCAAGGTCTCATGATATGAGACAATTGTTTCAAGCAAATAAAGATTATCATAAGCTAATGAGTAACCAGTTCCAACAACATTTGAATTTAAAGACAATGGGAATTGGCCGTTTCCAAATGATGAACAAAATTCCAACTTGTCCGACAATAAAACAGAAACCAAATTTCGTCTAAAAGACAGTACAACAAAAGTGTCCTTCAAATTCAAATAGAAACCAGTTCTGAATAACAACCTAAAATGCCCATTTGCTTCAACTTCTACCGATTTTCCATCGCCCACAAAGATGAATCTTTCATCATCACTTGGCTTTCGGTAGCTCAGGCAACCCTGCATAGAAATACTTATGTGAGTAGTAGCACCGGAGTCTATCCACCAAGTATTTCTAGGTACTGAAGTTAAATTAACCTCAGAACAGACCATAGCAAGAATATTACTCTTCTTTTCACGCCAGGCGAGAAATTTGGGACATTCTTTCTTTATGTGGTCCGACTTGTTACAAAATAAATAACCATTTGAGGACTGATGTTGTTTCTTCTGTGCCGGACCCTTAGGAGCTTCTTTCGTATACTTTCTTTTCTTGCCCTTATCTTTAGAGGTGCTGATAAAATGAGCAATTTTAATCCTATCTTGCTTCAATCTTTCTTCCTCTTGTACACAATGAGAAATGAGCTCATTTAGAGACCATTTCTCCTTTTGACAGTTGTAACTAAGTTTAAATTGATTAAACTGTGGAGAAAGCGAAACCAAAACCATAAGAACGAGCAATTCTTCAGAAAGCTTGATCTTAAGTGTCTTAAGTTTTGAAGCAAGATGTAACATTTCCATAATGTACTCCCTTACATTTCTTTGACCCTTATACTTCATAGACATCAAAGAAGTCAGAAGTGATGTCATTTCAACCTTATCGTTTTTCTCAAAACGTTTCTCAATTTGGTCAAGGAAACCTTTAGCATCTGTAAATTCCTCAGAATCTGGCCCTCTAAAGGCATCTGGAATATTGTGCTTCATGATCATTAGACTCATGCGTTAGAACGTTCCCATATCTCAAAATTCCTTTTAGCATCAAGGGTGCTTTCTTCAGTGAGAGATGCAGGTTGTTCTACCCTAAGAGCAAGGTCTAATTCCATACAGCCAAGCACTATCATTAAGTGTCTTTTCCATTCCTTGAAATTAGTCCCATTAAGCATGGGTACTGAATTGATGTTAGAAGATACCGTGACAACTGATGATGAATTTGCTGAATATTGAACAAAAGAATAAAATAAGTTCACATCAATAAACATACTTGAACCATAAACACATAATAATGGTTAATCTCATCCCAAAATACCAAACACAACATTAATATTATATCTTTGGATAATAATATTAACTGTAAATGGTACTATTGTCGCAGTAATCAAATATTGACAATAAAGTATGTCGAACAATAGATTAATCTTTGGATTAATATATTGCTCACATATAGAACTTTATAATTGTCACACATTTATTACCACAATTGTGTATGAAATTCTGCCAAATATTAATTCACCTTTGGGTGAAATTTAATAAACGCATGAACATCATACACACAACCATTGTATGTACATTAAATAAATTAATATACTCAAAAGAGGTCACTTTGGCGACATTTTGTTTCAATTAACTTACTTAATTTCTAGAATCGATATTATTTATTGGGAGACGATCCTTACTATAAAATTAATTTCTATCCCAAAAGGGAGGAGATCCTTAAGAAATTAATTCCATCTTCCCAATATAATATCTCTTGATGAAAACAAACTCATATAATTTGAAAAATTCATCAACAATACCGAATATGAAATCGGCAAAAACCGAAAACAAATAATCTCAATTCATACTTTAATTATCCACATTTTAATTTCAAAATTTAACAAGATATGTACCGATCATATCAACATGTGGACAACAACCAAATTTAAAAAAAAAAAATGAATTTTGACGAATCCAAAAGCAAAGTCAGGCGCAAGATTTCCAGAAAAGTCATTTGAATGATTTTTTAAAGAAAGCAACAATTAACTGTCTACTTAATTAAAAAATAACTTTTCCCTTTAATTATCATGCGCCTAAATAAATCAGAAATTACCGTTTTCAACATAAATTCAAAATTTCAAAGTATAAACCATATAATTTCAATTGCTTACACAGAATTAAAAAATTATTCCATTTCTCAGAGAATCATCAATAGAGTGGCTCTAATACCATTTGTAGGAATAAAAATAATTCACATAATATAGGACATGCTTTAATTATAACTCAAGTCCTATATTTAACTTTATGATAATAGTTCGAGAAAACTTGAGTAAAGCGGATGCATTAACCTGAAGCCATAGTTGAAGATTGCCCAGAGGTTGATCTTCCAAGAATGCAGGTTTTTCTATTTGTATATTTTTGATGGGGATAGAAAATACAGAGAATTGATGTACTGCTTCTCGGGGACCAGACCCCTATTTATAATTGATCGTGTCTCTTCGAAAGGATGCTTCCGAAAAGACACAATAGTTAGGAAATAACCTCCCATTCTTATGTGTCTCTTCGAAAGGGTGCTTCTGAAAAGACACAATGGTTAGCAAATAATTTCTCATTCCTATCCAATTAATTATTACTATTTATTATTTGACCCCTCATTAAATAATAAATATAACATTTACCACATATATAATAATAGCATATCATTAATTATATATTTTTCCATATATTATTGAATTACATCCAACACCTATACATAACACAAAATTACCATAATTACTATTTTTGCCGATAATTTAATACTTCGCACCAAACAGAATATTATTTTTTCATACGTAAAAAATATTTCAACCAAACATATCAAATTTCATCACATACGTTATAGCAACGAGCGATCTCATGTCTTAAGTGTGAGGTGCAAACTATTTGTTCCGCTTTCCTACTAAAAACAAATATTGAAATTCCTGATTACCGTAAAAACTGAGGTTACGTATAATCCTGTGGAAGAATTCCGATATGCACTCAGTATAATACCATTCCAAATTAATGATTACAAATTTTACAAACTTCATTTAATGGTATCTTGAATTTGAGCTTTCAATAATTCAAATGGGACCGATAGAACGACTTTTAACTTAGGTCATAAGACAAACTTATTATAAATTTGAATTTAGGTATATATTAGTTTGATTTTTTTTAGAAGATTACAATAAATAAATAAATAAATAAATAAATAAATAAATAAATAAATAAATATATATATATATATATATATAATGGAGTAAAACACCACACTATAATGGAGTAAAACACCACACTATGCAATCATCAATTCGATTACAACGAAGATAATCGAGCATAAAAGTGATTCTGTTTTTTGGTATAAATTTTGATTTTATCTTTACATATAGACATATAGATGAGGATAAGTATGAGCAAAAGGCGACCCGTAATGTGTGGCAAATTTAGTGATGACGTGGCGATAAGAATCGCGAAGACCTAGACTTCAAAAATGCAAATAGTCAAGAACAATAGTAATTGTATATAGGGTGCCCATACTTGGTCGGTATAAATTATATTTTATATATAAATTTTGGTAGTGTATATAAAAAACAATCAGATTCTTAAGAAATAAACAAATAATAATATAAAAAGTTACCGTGATGTATGCGGCATCACACAAACCGTTCATATATATTATTTTATTATGTAATCTACTAAATTCGTTTTGAATTTATACGTCATTGAATATATTTTGAATTCAATTAAAAAATAATTTTATTAATTTACGTTTCAAATCTATATATTTATGTCTGTTAAAAATTATAATCTGAATATTTTCAATTCTTTCGATAAATTTCAAAGCTCTATTCTTCTATAAAATCGATGTGGGTAAAAATATATTGTGAGAATGTATTTTTAAATACCTTTTTATAAAACATACAAGTTTTTTACACTCATTCATAAGACTATAAGTTTTCTATACCAAAATTACTTAAAAGACTAAAATACTCTTACTTTTGATAAACAAATAAAAAAAGATAAAAAATTGACTTTTTTTTCCGTAGGTTTCTCTCTCTCTTTCTCCTTCTCTTTCTCTTTCTTCTTCCTCTAATAAACCCTAAACCAAAATAATATCACCAACCAACTTTGATGACATTAAATTTTGAACAATGCTCATTTATGTTTTGGAAGAGAGGTTGTTTACTCTCATTAAACACACAACGACTAATGTAATTGTGTAGTGCAAAATTCTCAAACACACGAACTTAAAACTAACGACATAGAGAAGAAGAAAGAAATGGGTCTCTAAAAAAAAATCACGATAGTTAAAAAGAAGAAGGAGGTAAAGCTCAAATGGAAGGCTTTCGTGTTTCTGGAATAGAAAGAAGGTATGCAACTATATTCACCACGTTAAATACGATTTTTTTCGACGAGTTTTTATACCCACGATGGCAACCCACGATGGACTCATTTTTGCACACGATGGTAGAAAATTTTCATGTACATGAATTATATGTTGATATTTAGTCATAAGAGAGTATATTTGCATGTTTAAGAACGTTTTTATAAGTAAAATAGCCGTAAAAATATATCCTTGTCGTGTGTATGAGAATTCTGTATTTTCTGGGCCCGTTTTTTGCAACCCACGATGGGGATATCCACGATGGCTGAGTGGGTTGCCACCGTGGACACCCACGATGGCTATATACGATGACAACCCACGATAGGGATACCAACGATGGCCATAGTGGGTTGCCACCGTGTGTTGCCACCGTGGACACCCACAATGGTTATACACGATGGCAACCCACGATGGTCCATCGTGGGTTATCCCATCGTGGGTTGCCCCACAGTGGATTTGCGGAAAGGTGCCCACGGTGGCAACACACGGTGGTTACCACCATGGCAACCAACGATCGTGTGTGTATCCATCGTGGGTAGGCAGTAGATGCATTAGAAACGTATTCGATCGGATTTTTTTATAATTTGTTGGCTATTTTGTATTTTTTAGATGTCGTGGCAACGTGTTTTGATACATCACAGCGGTTGTTGGGATCGATCGAGTTATATAGATGGGGATTCTTTTTTTGTCTTCATCGATAGTGCCACAGTGAACCGTGCAAGCCTTGTTGGACTTATTGGAGAAGGGTTGGGAAATATAAATCCGAACGACTACACGTTGTGGTACTTGACACGCATGAGCAACGGAAACAAAGTAAAAGTTTTATTGCGGAGTGATATCGAGTTACTGCGTATGTTAATTGAACAGAAAGACGATCCGGAGGTTTACGTTGATTACGACGGCTCATCCTCTCCCGGGGTTAACTTTGGTGGTAACAGCTCCGCATTTGAGCACCACGACATTGACAACCGCATGCCCTACTCACATGAGCAATATAAAAACGATGAGGAAGATGAGGATGAAGATGGTGACTACGACGAAAATGAAGAAGATGAGGCGAGTTCCTCCGAAGACGAAGAAGATGATCGTCGTAAAGAATTGCTTGATTCGCTATCTATTGATTTTATTGCTTGGATGCGACAGCCGGCACAAATGGACAGGGTTTTTGGTCATCGGAAGTTGACATCGGACCATCAGTCCGAACGCGAGACTGAGCATTTGCGCGCAATGCGCAATTGGATCATTCCATTCCCCGATCCTGACAGCGCAGGGAGATTAGGGTGGGTCGAGCAACCACCACCAGTGCGTGGTGAACTCGAAGTGGGGGCCTTATTTAGGTCCAAGAAAGACTTGAGGATCACTGTTGGAATGTATCATCTGGAGAACTTTTTGGAGTGTAGATCGAAACGTCGGCTCGCAATCGTACGACATTCCTATGCAAGACTGGCAGAAAGAATTACAGCTTTAGGATTTGTGCTGTTGAGGGCGGCACCATTTGAAGAATTACTAAGTTATCCCTAGATCACACCTGTCACCACGATTTGAATCGTGCTGCTGCACGATCGGTATCTTCTGATGTTGCTGCATTTTATTTTTCCAAGAGATTGACCGGCGAGGCGGTTACGTTGAAGCCAAGGGAGATGATGGAAGAGATGCGTAGAGTGTTTGGTATTAACATTCTATACAGTTTTGCTCTTCGGACGAGAAACATAGCCATAGAAAATACGTATGGCGACCACATCTCGTCGTATCAGAAGATCCCGTCGTATCTATATTTGTTGAAGCAGCATAACCCGGGAACTGTTTATGACTTGGAGATGACCGTCGAGGGCTCACTATGTCACTTATTTGTGGCGCTCGGACAGAGTATTCGAGCGTTTGATAAGTGTCTACGGCCGGTGCTTGTAGTGGACGGGACCTACCTTAAGAGAAAGAACCGAGGAATTTTATTTGTAGCCGTCACGCTGGATGGGAACAACCATGTCTTCCCCCTTACAATTGGCCTCGGTCCCAAGGAGAATGATGAGTCATGGGTATATTTTCTCTCCAACCTGCGTAGATGCTACAACCATCCAGATGATTTACTGATTGTGAGTGACCAGCATTTGAGTATTAGGAATGCAGTTCGAGCCGTCTACCCGAATGCATTCCACGGGTTGTGCTACCACCACCTTCAGAAAAATCTCACGCCCTACGGAAAGCATATAGCCACTATCTTCCAAGCTGCAGCATATTGTAATCGTCATGAAGAGTTCGAAGATTTGTTCTCAAAACTGCATCAAGTGAGCCCCAACGGAGCTCACAGACGGCTTTCTGACATTGGACCGGAGAGGTGGGCTAAGTGTAAGTGTCCGGTCCGATGCTATGACTTCTTGACCTCCAATTATGCCGAATGTTTGAACTCTCATATGCTATGGGCGAGGCGTCTCCCGGTGCACTTGATAATTGAGATGTACCGTTTCATTGTAGAGAAATGGATCGATGAGCATCGAGAAGAAGTTGCATCGAGAGATCATGAGTTGACAGAGAACGCATTGGAAAAACTTTCTTTATCCGTGCAACACGGTACCCACCACACATGTTTACAGGGTTGAAGAAAGTAATGTTTCTTATAACGTTGATTTAAGAACCTGGACATGTACGTGCCGAGCGTGGGATTTAGATTTGATTCCATGTCGCTATGTTGTTGCCACTATAAGGTAACATGTTCAATTACTAAATATTGTTTGGTTGCACGAACTTTCATTTAGCTTAGCCTTTCTATATGTTGAAATTGTTGTCATTTTCTTATTTAACAGGCGTGTAGATAACGGTATGTCTATGTACGATTTTGTAAGTCGTTATTTCAAACAGGAGACGTTTAAAGAGACTTATATGGAGCATATTAACCCAATACCGCATCCAGATGAGTAGGTTGTGCCTCCGGAGATCTCCGCAATTGTTTGTCTTCCTATGGATGAGGTACGTCAGGTTGGGCTGCCAAAAGATAGTCGTGCACGATCCGCAGTAGAAAATTTGGTGAGACGTCCCCAAGTATGTGGTAGGTGTCATGGAAGGGGCCACAACAAAAAGACTTGCACAACATCCATCCCGTTCAGTGGTGTTGACTTGAATAACCCCCCTGAAGATGCAGAAGAGGCCGAGGGAGAACATGTAAGGCAAAGGCGTCGGCGGAAGAAAAAGTGTAGCATTTGTCGTCTTGATGATCATGATGCAAGGAAATGTCCCTATCGTCAAACGTAAATATGTTATTTTTTTGTTGTTTAAGATGAAGTTATGATTTGTATTAGGAGAGAAAGCATAACTAAATTCTAATATATTTGAACTTATTTTATATGTTATTTGAACTTGTTTAAGATGTGAGTGATACTTGAATGAGGTTTAAAATAACAAGTGAAAAAACATCACTCCCTGGATACCCACGATGGCCAGCCCACGATGGGTGGTCACGATGGGCAGTCCACGATGGCAGCCCACTATGGTGGCCATCGTGGGCAGCCCACGATGGGCAACCCACGATGGTGGCCATCGTGGGAAGCCCACGATGGGCAAACCCACGATGTTGCCCATCGTGGGCAGCCCACGATGGGCAACACACGATGGACAGCCACAATGGGCAGCCCACGATGGGCAGCCCACGATGGTAGCCATCGTGAGCACGGTGGTGAGCAGCTACCGTGGGCACAAGAACATGTGTGAATTTCATTTTTTGTTCGATTCCTTCTTCGATTTTGTTGTTTAGTGCTTCTATAATAGCTTATTTTTCAATTTAAAACTACTTTACAACCTAATCCAAACACCCACACGTGACCTTCATCTAATTCATTAGTAAATCAGGTACTTCGTACGGACATTGAGTTAGTGATACATAACCATTTTCTGCACAGTCACCAACATTGTACGTATAGTATAAGTTATATTTTGCATGAAATGTAACATAATTGAAATACTAATCATTGAATTAACAAAATGTATCATATAATTTATAAGGACGGGATTAATGTGCAGATAATGGTTATGTATCACTAACTTCAACGTTCGTACGAAGTACATGATTTACTAACTTCAACGTTCGTACGAAGTATCACTAACTGCAATGTTATTTAATTTTGTTAGTTATAATATACAAATAAGTTTGAATTATTGTAATTTAAGATAGAATTGTACCTCTGTCCACATCATTTGTCGAGGATCCTCCAAACGATCAAAAACAGATTGCACAACAACATGGTCAAGCATTGGAATTGTGATTGTAGCATCCTCTCCTGATTTTCTATGCCTCCTGTACATACGCTTCAACCTCTTCACGGCCTGCTGAGTCATGGCTTGGTAAGGGGTCTGCATGACGGCAGACGGTCTCGTCTTACGATATCATTGCACCTCCTCTCGCTCCGCCAATTCGTAATCTTGCTCAGCAGACTCCTCATCAGAGGATGATGACCACTCAATATTAACAGGTGAAACCTGTCGTCTAGGCTGCTCGGGTGTGGTGTCCTCCACAGTAGGAAAAAACGACTGCTTCTGCTGGTACTCAGGTTGGTAGGGAATCTGCTGCTCATGTGGGGTGAACTCGGCAGTAGGAAAAAGGTGACTGCTGCTGCCGTTGCCTGGAAACACTGACTGCTGCTGCCAGATAGGAGGTCAAAACATCGGAGGCTGCCACGTCGGAGGGTCTTACTGATGCAGCGATCTACTGCTGTAGCCGAAGAACATCGGCGGTTGCTGCTGGTGGGCAGGCTGATAGCCCCACGGCTGCTCAGGTGGCTCGCTTTGGTGGGGTATAAGGTGAAAGGATTGCCCTAACAGGTGGTGCATCGGCTGCTCGGTACGCTCAGGGATGTGAGGAGAGTGGTGACTGTGCAGACTACTGTCCCTGTAGAGTTGCAGCTGCAGAGTGACGAGGGGGGTCCAGAAACCTACCGTGTGTGCTGGAAACCTCTGCAGAGTGACGGTGTGGCTCAAGGCTCCTCCTGTGGCTCCCAACAGACGGCTGTGGAGGGCTCCTAGACCGTCTGTGTCTCGAACCGAAATACTCCTTCACCTGAGCAAAGCGCTTCCAAGAAAAGGTAGCAAAGAAGTCCTTGTCAGACTCGTCCATCAAGACCATCCTTAGCCGGCGATCGAAGTAGTCGTCTGTGTCGTCCTTCGCGTGGTCAGGACAAGGACGTCTATGGACACAACACACTCTATCTTCGGGTCTATCCTGATAGACCGGCTCTGCTGTCTCAGTTGTATCTACTGGTGGTGGTGGTGGTGGGGTGCTTTGTCGGCGTCGTTTTGGGATTTTCTGTGCCGATGGGGTCGGTTTAATTATCTTCCCCACCACCTCCGCAGCCTTCGTTAATTTTCCCTTCTTTTTCACCTTTTTCGGGGATACCTTTTCTGTATTCTTCTCTGTTAATTTTTTCGGAGGTTCTCAGTGTACATGATACACTGAATCAAGACTGAATCAATACAGCTCGTCCATGTCTTCCGCAAGAATAGGCATCGTGTTATGTATGACAAGACCCTAAACAAGTTATGTAAAATTATTATTAGATCACAAATTAAACATGTAACATAAATGATAAAATATTATAAAAATAAAGGCAAGACACGTACCTCTCTCAAAGAAGGTGTTGAAATCTGCTTTAAGACATATCGTAGTCCACATAAAACATCGAGGAACTCTAATGGTGGCTGATCGTGTTCCACAGTTCTGTCCCAACAGTGGAATACACTCGTAAGACCAAATTTGTAAAACCCAAATCGGTCCGTAAAAGTGATAAGTTCCAATGTCGCATTGGTTGAGATTCTTGGCGGTGTTGTTGATGTAGTAAGTCAATGCAGTGATACGTGTAATCACCCCACGGAAACTGTTCCCAACTTTCCGGATCCTGAACTAATGCCCATGCCCATTCCTCAACATCCATATTATGGTCTCGACACAAGAGAAATTGGTAGTAAAGTAAGAGCTTAGCTACCTTCACATAATCTTCGAGGTTGTCTCCCAACTCTAAATTTTTAAACATATCATGCATTTCTATGACTTTAGTTTTGCGGCCTTTGAATACTCTATGGAAAAGACTGTCAGGCCGGAGAAGATGTCTCGCATTTGGGTCAAAATTTGTCCTTCCGAAATTCAATCCAGTAATGCACGCAAAGTCGCGTGCTGTGAAGCGGAGGGTTATCCCGGAAATTTGGAACCACGTCTCATCCGCGGGGATCTCACTACCACTCAACTGACGGACCAATAAATGATGCAGGGCACTATTTGTACTTCCAAGCCTCTTATGTTTAATGAAACGGCCAACAATTCCCGCCGTAAATTCATCATACACTTCTTGATACCGTCGTGAATTGTGCGTGAAGTGCCGAAATACCGAAGGTATTTCTTTAAATAGGATCTCACGACAATATATATTTACTAATTTGTTATGATGACGCAATCCAGGTCTCATCCAATCACAATCGGGCTGCAATATAAACACATAAACTATAAGGAAAGAAGTTCGATCACTCAAACAGACAAAATCACAAAATCCAAAGCCTATAAAACAGTCCCTGGACACCCACGATCGGGCTGCCCACGATGGGGCAACCCACGACGGGGCTGCCCACGACAGGGCAACCACGACGGGGTGCCCACGATGGGGCTTCCCACGATGGGTGCCATCCTGGGTACATAAACACCCACCGTGGGCAGCCCGTTTTTCACCTTCAAACCCCAATTTTTATCAACAAATCTTAGATATAACACTTCTAATGCTCATAAAATCAAGTACATTGTTCTCATATTCAATAAATCGAACATAAACACACACTTAGAAGCATATATTTTGCAAACCCAAAATTCAATTTCGTGTGGAATTTTAGCACTAACCGGTGGTTCGTTTACGACGAGTCGTACTTCCTCCTCGTCGGAGGTAGATGCCGACGCCCTTGACTCCCCATCGTGGTCGGATTGATCGCTCATATTGCCGTTGTGTGTGTGTGTGTGCGGCCGCCGTCGTGTGTGTGTATCGGTGGTTGAGGGAGAGAGAGAGAGAGAGAGAGATATAAAGTGATGTGTGGTGGGGTGGGAAAGTGGGGGACCGCATGATAGGATTTTTTTAATTTTTTTTTGTCTTTTCTTATTTGTTTATTAAAAGTAAGGGTATTTTAGTCTTTTAAGTGATTTTGGTATATAAAACTTATACTCTTATAAAAGAGTGTAAAAAACTTCTACCTTTTATCAAAAGGTATTTATAAAGAGTTTCCCCAAATATATTTATCTCTCAAAGGAAAGCGGCTCTTAAGTTCAATCTTAACTTTTTATCAATAGAAAAAGATAAGAGAAGGAGCAGATAGTGAGAGAGAGAGAAAGAGAGAGAGAAGAGATATAGATAACGAATAATACTATAGGGGTTAAGATTGTCTATAAAATGAAAATAACCCCAAATACTCTAAATTATAAGTTCAACATAAGATTAAGAAAAAAAAAAGTTAAACCACCGCTTCACAATCATTCAGTGTACCCCGAAGATTCCAACATGGAACCGACTCATTGACTATAATACTGATTTTATATTATATAAATAATCATCTTCCAAATATATTCACAGAAAAATAAATGACGATATTCGTTTTCTTTTTCACCAGCTTCAAGAAGAACTTTATTAACTGAGAATAGAACTTTAATAATTATTTCACTATGCATTTGGTAGTTTTTTCTTTTTACAAAACTTTATGTGGAGTGATTGTGATTCGAAAAAATATTTAGTTTATTATATAAGATAAAAGCTGATAGTAAATATCCTTAATTTTATGAGTTCAAAATTATATAGTATATGAAAAAAAAAATTGTCCCGCCATTATTGAATTGGCCCCTCTGCGCGAATAATTCTTGATCGAATTTGACTCGTTGACAAATTTTTAGTAATTTTTCTGTCAATTATCCTACATATTCGACGTTTTTCAATGGAGTCGATTAATCAAACAATTTGAGACAATGTATTTAGAATTATTCAAACTTGTTTGAAATATATATACTTGTACTTGTTTTAAACCCGATTAAAAAATTAGTTATCTGTGTTTCTTTCTAAAAAAAATCCGTGTATCAATAACCGTAGATTGAAAATTTATCCGTCTACCGCTACAGTTCCGTGTCGGCACCGATCCGTTGACCACGGCTCAGATCTATAAGTGCGTAATTTATAAAACTCGTTAGAATTTATATAGATCCAAAATTTAATATTAAAAAAAATTAATTGTACTATTCGTTCCTATCCTTAGCCATATAGTAATGATCGCTAATTTATAATTATAGATTATGCAAAGTTGGAAACTCAACTACAAATAACGAAAAAATTAATTCATGAATGACAACTTTAGATTTTAGAAAATACATGAAAAAACGCATAAAATGAAAAATTTCTTGAGTTGAGGTACTCGTCAGTTGGAAATTGGCTCGTCTACCGCTACGGTTCCTGGTCGGAATCGATCCGTTGACCACGATTTTGATTTATAAGTGCATAATTTATAAAACTCGTTTACAATTTCTATAGACCAAAAAATTAAAAAAAAAATGATTGTACTATTCGTTCTCATCTTAATTGTATAATAATATTTACTGATTAAGATTATAAATAAGAATAAAGAATAAAAATGTGCCACGTGGGATCCCGAATTGAGGTACCTGCCAGTTGGGAATTTATTTGTCTGCCTAATTAATTTACAAATTAGAAATTAATTATTTTTCATCAAATTAAATAAAAACTATTAAACTATTTCAAAATTTAATTCGACCAACCAATAAATTAATCAAATTATTTTTGGAATCATTTATTTAATCAACTAATAAATTGGTCCCCCACAAAAAAATAATTATCTATTCGATCAATTAATAAATTGATCAAATTAAATTAAATTAAACTATAAAAATAGTTATTTATTCGAACGATTAATAAATAAATTGGTCAAATAAAACTGGTGGAGCAAAAGATGAGAAAATACACATTGAATTTAGGTACTTATAGGTTTTTCAATAGGTGATGTTTCATTAAAAAACCGATGTGGTACACAAGATTTTAATAGATATTTAAAATCTATCATTTTACATTTAAAAATTCAAAAATTTGAGAATTATGATAAATGAGAATAGAGGATTAAGAAGGGTGCAACGTAGGATTTTTTCAAAGCAAGAATCGTTTTTCTTTTAGTAATATAATAATTAAACTTTTTTTTTCCGGTAGTAACCTGCTATAAACTAATTTTGATCAAGTTTGTTTTGAGTAAATTATAATGTGGTATATATTTATATAATTAAATAAATCGTTACACCACTATATAAGTGAGACCTCTAAATCACAATGTGGGACCACTACACCATCACAGAGAGTGGGACAATTACTCTATCATAAGTTGAGAAATAAACTATACCGCTTGCAAACGGGATTGAACCTAAAATCTCTCATTAATGAGAGAATTGTGATACTTTAGCGAACCAATTGAGCTAGGCCTTATCACCAGTTTTGATCAAGTTGTTAGTGAGAAGAAACATTACAAAAAAAGTTCCAATCTTTTATATATATAATGAATGTAATCTGCAGTCTCTAGCTACTCATTGTGAGCGTTGAGTAAAACTTTTGTTTCAATATAATAGGTTGCATCCCTATATGAGAGCAAAAAAAATACTTATATTGTCGTCATTTAAGGTGCACATTGGGCAAAACTTTTATTTCAATGCAATAGGTTGTAATCACATATGAGAGAAAATGAAGTAGTTTGTATACATAGGTGTGCATTTGGTTTGAGTGATTAGGAGTAATTGATAAATAATTATGCATAATTATATGTTTGATTTGTATGATTGGGCCGGTGATGGATAATTATGCTCTTGATCATATCAATCAAGTGAGTAATATATTATTCTTCCTATTTTGGGGTGATTCCTAATCACTCATCCAAATTATTTGGAAATTTTCAACTTTGGTCTCATATTTTCCCCAATTTTCAACATCAGTATTCAAACTCTTATTTCTCTCTCTTCAACTATGTGGTGCTAAACGTATGATAAATAATCCAAAAACTATAATTATATCCTATTTATTAATCTTATCTATCCTATCCTTGAAATCAAACATGCCCAGAAAATAAAATAATAATAATAATAATAATAATAATAATAATAATAATAATAATAATAATAATAATAATAATAATAATAATAATATAGTTTCTAGGTTACTCGGCAGGAAAATTTCTATAAAGATATATCCCCTCCCTATAAATGTATATTGATTAATTAAAATTGATTACTGTTATCATGTTTTAGTGAAACATGGATATATTAACGAAATTGTTAAGAGCAAAGCATATTAAATCGGGGTTTCTTTTTAACGATATTCCAAATATTAATTCATGCACAAATTTCATCGATCTTATTCGTTTGATGCACATGATGAAACTTAATAATAATAACTTTATGTTAGAGTCTTAATTAAAAATTAGCTTGAGATTTACGATCATTTGATGTCTTTTTATCTCACATGCACTATAAAATATTATGAAATGTACCTTTCAGTTAACAAAGAGACAAAAACGAAAAGGATTAAAAGCTCTTTCTTCGATTATTTGACATATATAATTAAATAATTATTGCAGACAGAAATTACACTATAGTCTCATCCACATCTTATACTACGACGCAGCACCCAGTCATACATGAATGTATTTGATTTGTTCCCGAAACTTCTGGATAAGGGTTTTGAGAACAATTTTGATTCAATACTAAATAACTATTTGTACTCATGAATGTAATAAAATGCATGAAAATATATTAAACATAGTATATATATACCAATTAATTAACTTTTTATTATAATTCAAGCTTACGTAAATGTGGTAGTGCTTTATATATAATTTGTCATGAGACTATATTAATTCATTTTTCATATTTATATTTAAATATTGTGCATTGAGAATTTATATATGAAATAAGTATTAATATATCATAATTCATTCGATTTCAAAAAAAAAAAATATATTATCATAATTCATACCATGTTGTATATTTAATGTCGACCATGTACTGAATTACGATAAGGGAAACAAAGATTGAAAGCTTCAAAAGGACATATCGACGTTGCATGTGTAAAAATTCTAGCCCTTTAACAACGCATGTGAGATTGTGATTGATTTATTATTATATTTAGTCTTTTTCTGCGTGGACCTTGACTCTCTCTCTCTCCCTCTCTCACACACACACTACACACGCACACACACATATTTACCTCTCTTCTTTTTATACGACGATACAAAAATCTGTAATGTATATGGAATGGGAATTTATGTATTTATAAAAAAAATTGTGGTAGGTCATTATAATATGTGCATGTAATCATTCTTGATTAGATTTTGGTATTGTTATGTTGCACGCTGGCTATTCTACCATATATTTCTTCCATCCTAATAGCAAAGTTTTACTTTCTTTTTTTGTCTGTCTCATTAGCATAATTTCATACAAAAAATAAAAATAATTGACTCTTGAAAAACTATAAAATACCCATTACTTTCTAGCTTTTTACTCTTATTTCTTAATAGTTATGTTCAAAGTAAGTGAGACCTTGCTATTGAGACGGATGAAGCAGCAACTAATACTCTCTCCGTCCCACCAAAGATGAGCCATTTGTTTTCGGCACGGAGATTAAGAAAAAATAGTAGTGAGTGTATTTAGTGGAGTATTTTATTGATAAAGAATGTAAAAGTAGTATGAATAAATAATAAAGAATATAAAAACAATGTGAATGCAAATGTAAAAACAGTGTGAATGTAATTAATTATTTCATAAAATAGAAATGACTCATCTTCTGTGGGACGGACCAAAAAGAAAGTGACTCATCTTTCGCGGGACAGAGGAAGTATTACCCACCAAAAACTTTTCCAACTAAACAGTTTAAATTATAAGAAAGACAATTTACAAAGTAACTTTGAACTATTCATTTATATATGAAAATCAGCACGGTGCAAAATATGCATGTACGTACATAATTAAATAATTGAATACCACAGATGACACATACATTCATTATTCATATAGATATCTCCCTTTACATTTTCAATTTATAGAAAATGTAAATTATAAATATCCAATATTTAAGTAAGCAATGTGTTCAAAATTAAAAAAAAAGGATCTAAAATGAGTGTAATTTACGACGCGAAATAGGTAGGGACAGCGATGGAAGTGAGGACAAGTGAGTGAGTTAGAGGGTGAGCACAATTACACAAAAACGTGTAGGAGGGGTGGCAGTGGCGGTGGCGGTGGCGGTGGCGGTGGCGGTGGCACTGGCACGTGCCCTATTTCTGAGTGGACCTGCTTCCTCCGCCGGCGCCCCGCCATGTGTGGTGGTTGCCGCTTTCTTCATTATTTTATCTCATTCCGCCTTGGGCGGCGAAAGGTGTTTGTTTGCTTCTTTTTTTCCTTTTTCTTTTTTTTCACTTCTACTTTTAACTTTTTACCTACCTTCTTTTCTCGGCCTGGGTTGATTTACATTTTAATAACATCGTAAATTATTTAATTTTTCTTATGTCGTAACCGTAGGAGTCCACTCACCGAGTAAAACCCGAATATTAATTATTGTGTTATATTGTACTATGTACTTACTAATATAAATAAATTAAAAGTAGAATTGACTCGACTACAAATTTGAGGGCAATTCTTTTCCTAAATTCCGTAGATGGTGGCACTGGCAATCCTATATATTCGTAATTGTGTACTAAATCATTCAATTCACTCTATGTACACTGAATTATCACTTTAGTATTTTGTAATGAGAGTGCAGTACTCATAAATAAATTGGTCTACATATATAGTAACATTGAATTGTTTGATATGCATGCTAATTAGTCCAAAACAGTTTTAATACCATTTTCAGTGTTTCAAGTCCAATTTTCCATTACCAATTATTTTGAAATTCTAAAATGAAATTTATGCGAAATTCTACTTAACAGAAGCATTTTTTTCACAAACGTTTGGCCCTTTAATTATAACTAAAACATATCGGAATAATATCATTTCAAAACTGTAAATTTAAAAATCACCACCACTCACACCTAGAAGACCACCTCAGAGGTACCTTACTACTAATTAATCTCTAAAAATTGATAAAATAAAATGCATGAATTAATCCATAATTAAACTTGATAAGAGAAGCTGTGCAAAACAGCAAAGATATCATGATATATTATGCCCTAGTAGGACATTAGATGTGAAGAGAGACCCAACTCGGTCAATGACTAGCATCTTCTTTTTATAAGTTGACATCAAATAAATTAAGAGTTAACTACTAGAATGGCCATATAGAGAGTAAAAAGTATACTTTTAGCCATGATTTTAAATTACAATAAAAAAGGTCATCTTTCGTGTTTTGGGACGAAAATACCCTTAGTAGTTAGTGGGTGGTTATTTTACCCTAATATATATATATCATTTTCACCACCACTTTCTCTCTCTAAAATTCAAAATCTCTCGTTTCTCTCTCCCCTTCCACCGCCTCCGCCATTATTTTCTCCGCCTCCACCGACCACCATCTTCTCCACCTCCGGCAACCACCATATTCTCCGTCTCCGCCAACATCTTCTCTGTCTCCGCCAAACTCTCTCTCTCTCCGCCTCTACCAAACTCTCTCTCTCCTCCTCCGCAAAACTCTCTCTCTCCGCCTCCACCATCTCTATTCCTCCTCCCTCGGCGAACCGCTGCTACCAATAGCCCCTCACCAACCACAACAACCACAATGGCAGGAGGAGCAGGACCGTCCAAATGCCGGAAAACTTCCGGCGCCGAAAAGAAGAGAAAGCAGAAAATCGTCGAAGAAGAGGCGCCGCCGGAAGCACAGGACATGGGCGACGACCCATTTGGAGAAATGCTGGTAATTTCTACTTGATTTACATTAAATTAAAGCAGAATTTGGTTTGGGGGTTGGTGAAAATCTGGTTTTGGTACGATTTTTTTGAATTTTCAAATTTCGCGGGCTTGATACGATTTGTTTGTGGATAAATATCATTAAAATCGTACATTAAATATTGTTTGCTGCTGGTATTGTGCTTGATCTACAAAATTGATGCTTGTTATCCGCACAAATTGTTACGATTTTCTTCCGTAATTAGGGTTTATGATACGATATTGTTAAGATTTAGGGTTTATGATACGACATTCATCGATATTGTACGATATTGATATATTTTGTTACGAGATTCATTATATCGTAGTTGCTTTGCATATATTCGGATTTTGTTGTGATTGAATATATAATTCAGATTCCTTTGAGATTTCAGCATGCAATGTGTGTAAAATCGTATGTTGAATCCATGTGTGTATATTTGTTATGATATAATCTGTGTGTTGCCTGAAACTGATTATATGTTGTTACGATATCGTACTTGAGATGCAACGATGTTATGAATGTGAGTGGTTGAATAAGCCTAATGTGTTACGATATTGCCAATATTGTACATGAAATCTGTCTCATTTGCTAGTTGGATGTGCTTCCATGTGGCTAATGTATTACGATATTTCTCAATCTCGTACATGAAATATGTGTCCTTTGCTACTTGAATGTGCTTGCATGTTACGTTATTGCCAAAATCGTACGTGAATTTACTTGCATATGGCTAGTGTGTTACGATATTGATAATATCGTACATGGAATTTGTTTCATTTGCTACGATATAAACAATCTCGTACAAGGTGTGATACGATATTCTCCAATCTCGTACATGAAATCATCTTTGACGCCTTTCTATCTACATGTTTCACAGGTTGCCTGGGTAGATGTAAGGCCGGCATTGACCAAACCCCCACACCATAGAGTTCAGTGCTATGGATACGAGGACCTAATTGGCCGGATCCGCAAAGTTCTAGAGTTTTTTGGACCCGAAACAGTGGCTGCAGTCAAGAAGTCGGCTCTAGGATCTTTCATGCGATTAGACGACTGCAATGTACGATTTAACCTGGCAATGAATTACATGTTGGCCCGACAGGTGAAGCCAAATGAGAGTGCCACGAACGTGGACACCACTGCACTGTGGTTCAAAGTTGAGGGGAAGATATTGCGCTTCTCCAGAGTGGAATATGCATTAGTGAGTGGCCTCAAGTTTGGACCAACATCCTTCAACCCCTATGCACGCCTTGCTCTCCCCGAGGGTTCAGTCTATGAGAGATTTTTCAACAAGAACCCCATACTCACTACATTCGACTTACAAACTGTTTTCATTGACAAGCAATACAAAGATGCTGAAGATGCCATTAAAATGGCAAAGTTGCTGATAGCTTGCCAATACGTGTTTGGGTTTGAACAAACACGGAATAAGATCCCATTCTGGATGTGGGTGCTACTAGAGAACAAGGAAGAGTGGGAAGAATTTCCATGGGGAAGCATATCATTTCAGGCCCTGATGGATAACATTAACAAGGTAACGAAAAAGAGATCCCCTAGAGCAACATCGCCAGGATATCACTTGAAAGGAAACACACTGGCCTTCTTGGTAAGTTTTCTACTATTCCTAGTACGACTTATATGAAAATCGTACAATCGTCTCACCAACAATATGTTGGAATTACAGGCATGGATTTTTTGCGCTCTACCAGCATTCTGCAAGAGGATTGGCTTGAGTAAAGAGAAGAAGAAGAAGATACCTCGATTCCTGAGGTACAATTATGTCAAGAACATCGACATGCCAGAAGGTATTGAAGCAAAGGTAAAAACTTACTTCAAATTTGATATTCATGCTACGAGTTGTTGAGTTTGAATGTGTACAATAATGGCAATATCGTACTTCATGAGCTTCAATTTTGTTACTCATGCTACGAGTTGTTGACTTTGCATATTTCCAATAGAATTTTCTTGAGCTTGAGTGTGTACGATATTGGCAATATCGTACGTCGTTTACTTCAATTTTGTTATTCATGATACGAGTTTTTTGAGTTTGCATCTGTATGAAGTTACGATATTGGCAATATCGTACATGTTCTTGAGTTTACATATTTCCGATAGAATTTTCTTGAGATTGAGTGTGTACGATATTGGCAATATCGTACTTCGTATTCTTCAATTTTGTTATTCATGATACGAGTTGTTTGAGTTTGCATCTGTATGATGTTACGATATTGGTAATATCGTACAATATATACGAATTGGATTACTGTGTTTGATTTCAGTGATGTACGAAATTTGTAATATCGTACATCAATTAACATTGATTTATGTCTGCATAATACGATTTGTTTGAATTCGTTGCACATCTAACTTGTTTAATGTCTCGTGTAGGATCTTAAAGCCCTGCTCGAACCAGGTAACAGAGAGTCTGAGACTGTCTATTGGAAATCCCTGGAGAATGATCCTGAAGGCAGGCCATTTGCCTTCACTTATGATGCAAATGACACGAAGAAGAAGAAAAGGCCTCGCGATGAGGGTGATGATGATGATGAGCCAACTGATAATGCCGCTGAAGAACCCGCTGCAACAAGTGCCTTACTCACAGATGCAGACAAAGCTGCAATCAAGGAGATAGGTGATCACGCGGGTGAGGTTGCAGCAAAGCGCGCAAGGCTAGAGGCAAAGGCTTTCTTCCAGACTATCAAGGCTAAAACTCATTCATGGCCACAATCAAACATTGTTACGAATGTACGATTTAACCTATCTCGTCTGACTGTATATCGTACAACTGCGAAAAATACAAAATTCCACACATCAATCCTCACATTCAACAAAAATTCTTCGTCAAATCAACGAAAATCAAACGGTATAACACACAGTACCTCCATTGTCGTCAAAATGGCCGGAAATCTGTCTGAAAACAGAGCCGGAGAAGAGCAACCAACACCACCGACAAAAAAAAAAATTCCGGCAAAATAGGAACAAAACGATTGAAAACGAAGGTGAACTTTTTCTCTTACCACCACCGCCGGCGAAAGAGGAGAAAAACGGTATGTATAAAGCTTTATTTCCAGCGAAAAAATAAAATACACTAAGAGAGATGAGAAGAAGAAGAAAAAGAAGAAGAAGAAGAAGAGAAGAAGACCAGCTGTAAGAAAATACGAGAGAGAGAAGAAGAGTAGGTAGAAGAGAGAGAAGAAAAGTAAGAGAGAAGGAAGGGTATTTTTGTCCAATCAATGAAAGAGGGGCCTTTTTTATTGTAAATTAAAAGTGTGACTACAACTATTACTTTTAGTCTAAAGGTGTCTAATAAGGGTAATCTTCTCAATAAATTAATATACTTTTGATTATACCACATTATTATTATTATTATTATTATTATTATTATTATTATTATTATTATTATTATTTGTCGTGGGAACCCGCAGCCGCTATCTTCAGTGCGCACTGGATAAACCCCGTCAAGCTGATTTTACACATTTTTTGGTTCTGTGTTTATACCGTGGTGATCAGAATATATGATAATTATTAGTAGATTCTAACTTTATTTTATTTTTCGGGAAAGCCAATTTTGAAGTTTTATTAACACAAAAGATTTAAAAACGTGTAAAAGTGGGTGCGTTTTTTTTTTTTTTTTTTTTTTCTTGGACACGGTTTATATATACGTGGACTTTTAATATTTAATGCATCTTCCCAAAGAAAATAATTCCAGATCGCATTAATAATTATTATATTACTAAAAGCAAAATAATTTTTGCTTTGAAAAAATTCTACACAGCACTCCTTATATTTCTCCATTCATATTTATCTAAATTCACAAAATTTTGAATTTTTAAATATAAAATAATAAATTTTAAATATTTATACTAAAATCTTGTGTCACACATCGGTTTCTTAATGAAACTTCACCTATTGAAAAGCCTATAAATACCTAGAATCAATGTATAGTTTCTCATCTTTTGCTCCACCAGTTTTATTTGACCAATTTATTTATAAATTGATAGAATAAATATTAATTTAATTTGGTCAATTTATTAATTGACCGAATAGATAATTATTTTTTGTAGGAGTTTTATTTGGCCAATTTATTTATTAATATGCCGAATAAATAACTGCTATATTTTTTATAGTTTAATTTAATTTAATTTAATTTGGTCAATTTATTAATTGACCGAATAGATAATTATTATTAGGGAACCAATTTATTAGTTGACAGAATAAATGGTTTCAAAATAGTTTGGATAATTTATTGGTTAACCGAATTAAATTTGAAAATAGTCTAATATTTTTTTATTTAATTTCATAAAAAAATAGGTAATTTCTAATTTGTCAATTAATTAGGTAGACGGGCCAATTCTCAACTGACGGGTACCTCAACTTGGGATCCCACGTGGCACATTTTCATTCTTTATTCTTATTAATTTTAAAATTTTCATTTTATTCATTTTTTTCATGTATTTTCTAAAAGCTAGAATAGTCATAAATTGTGCACTTATAAATCAAAATCGTGGTCAACGGGTCAATTCTGACCTGGAACCGTGGCGGTAGACGAGCCAATTTCCAACCGACACTCGAGAAATTTTTCATTTTATGCTTTTTTTTCCAATATTTTCTAAAATATATAATCGTCATCCATGAAATAATTTTTACGTTATTTGTAGTTGGGTTTCCAGCTTTGCATAATTTATAATTTTAATTAACGAATATTACTATACGATTAAGGACGATAACGAATAGTACAATCATTATTTTTATTAAATTTTTGGATCTATATAAATTTTAAATACATTTTATAAATTACGCACTTATAAATCAGAGCCGTGGTCAACGGGCCAATTCCGAAGCAGAACTGTAGCGGTAGACTAATATACGAATTTTTTTCAGAAAGGAACAAAAATGACTAATTTTTAATCGGATTTTAAACAAGTACGAGTATATAAATTTCAAACAAGTGTTATTCGCTATCTATATATCTCTTCTCTCTCTCTCACTACCCGCTCCTTCCCTTGCCTTTTTTTCTTCATAAAAAGCTAAAATATTCAGCTTAAGAGTCGCTTTCCTTTGATAGAGAAATATATTTTTGCGCACATTTATTTTGTAGAAGAACAGAGCTTTAACAATTATCGAAAGTAATGAGAATATATTAGTTATAATTTTTAACAAATATAATTATATGGGTTTGAGACGTAAATATGTGGTAAAATTACTTTTTAATTGAATTTGAGATGTGTTCAAGGTATATAAATTTTAAGCGAGTTTAGTAGATTGCATAATCGAATTATTTAATGCTAAAATAATTAACAAATAATATTTTTTTAATCTATCACATATTAATACTATTTAATAATTTTATTAATTTTTATAATTACCCGTTGATTTTCAACGAGTTATACACTAATTTTTTTCTAATACGATTTGCAAGCTATAACCTAAAACGTTGAAATAGTATCGAATTTTGTTTGTTAGGTCATGTTAAATAATTTAATACAATTTGCAAGCTATTACATAAAATGCTCCCGGCGGTTGGGGGGACCCCGGAACGGGGGGGGGGAGGGGGTTGTTTAATTTTTCATTTTGGTCATTTCATTTAGTATGACATGTTTAGTTTCAAGGAAAAAATTTATAGTTTAGTTTAGGTAAAGAAGACACTTATTAGCATTTTATTACACTCTATTATATCTAATTTTCCTTTTCTTAATTTCTGTGTTGAAAAGGAATAGGACATATTAAACACGACGGAAAGAGTAATAACTAAAATAATTATATATATATATTATTATGATAAAATATATTTATGAAACTATATACAAAAATTTCCTACAATTAATCATATTCCATAGTCTTCAATTCGAGTTTTCTTTGAATAGGCATGCTCTTGATGATTTGTATTATTATTATTATTATTATTATTATTATTATTATTATTATTATTATTATTATTATTATTATTATTGATGGTTCCGATACGAGTTACTGGTGTATGGGGGGAACACCAATTAGGATTTTTCAACTTTGAAAACTTAACCCCCGAAAATCACTTCAACTGAGTAAAGAAAGACTCAGCTGGAATCACAATTGAGTAAGAGAACTCAGTTGTGAGAGTGGTGCTGTGCGGAATGTGGTGGAAATTATACTCGTAAAATAACTCACACTTTTGTCAAGGTTGGTCAAAAACCAAAACAATAGATATGCTCAGATGCAGTTTGTATGCCGGTTAGTTTTGTCAGTTGAGTATGCAATAAGTAACTGAACAGAAATAAACACAGACACACAAGATTTACGTGGTTCGGAGAGAACTCCTACGTCCACGGGGAGATGTGAGTCCACACACCTCAGTCCAAGTTCTTCTGGACAGTTCCACACAGCTTATGCGGGCTGTGCAACCGTTGCAATAAGTTTACGGGTACTTATCAACCTTTACAGTCAAGTTTGCGGGTACTTGACAACCTGAGCTAAGTTTACGGGTACTCAGCAACCTATCTACTCAGTTACAGGAAGAGTAGGATCCTAACAAACACTTTTTAGGGTGAGTATGTGGGTGGGTTTTCCAACTACAGCTCGAACACGAATGTGAGCTGGATCTATGGCTTGAACGAATGAACACTCAAATTAAGATCTAAGACAGATTATAAATCTATGAACCCTCAGCTACTAATGTTCTACCACTCGGAACTCTCAGTTGCTGATGCTCTTAGAATATGATTTTGCAGATTTTCTTTGCTCTTGTTTCTCTCGTGGGTGCACTTCAAATTTTCTCTGTCTCGTGTTTTTGTCGAATGAATGAATGCCTCTATTTATAGGCGGAGAGAATCAACTAGCCGTTGGAGGAGCCGTTGATCTCTGTTCTTTGATAGCGATGGCTTGTCTCTCATCTCTGCAGACTTTCTCGATATGGCATCTGTGCTCTTCTGCTTTCCATCTGAGACAACCTTGTGTTGGGCCAAATGGGGTAATGATTGAACGGTCAAACCCTCACGTGATTTCCTTTTTGAATTTCAAATTCAAACCTTTCTGACAGTCAACCTTGGTTAGTCGGTTGAAAATCTTGATCTTCATCTGAGTGGTCTTCAGCTGATGTTCTATCTGACTGAACCGTTGAACTCTCAGCTGACTTTCAACTTCATCCTTTTTGTAACCACTCTGTTATACCTTCCCCCTTTGGTTGGATGGCTTTCTGTAACTGATGCTGAACCGTTGGCTTGAACTCTCAGTTGTATATAAGTCTTCTTCCTTTTTGGCATAACTCTATCATTAGTCAGAGTCTTGTAACTGATGTTCCATCTGAACGGTTTGACTTGAACTCTCAGTTTCAACTGATGTTCCTCATCCGATCTTCCATCCTAGGTTGTATCCGAGTGTTGCTATGTTGCCTTCTTCAGCTGGAGACTTGTAAAGATAAAATCTTAACATTGCTCAAACAGCGAGCCTAACTGCTAATATTAAGAGCTGACAACATCTACTCGGTTGGGGTCAGTTGGTTTTGGAATTCATCAAAACTTATACTAATAAATTTCCCAACAATTATTATTATTATTATTATTATTATTATTATTATTATTATTATTATTATTATTATTATTATTATTATGTGATGATTTGTAGTGGCATAAATCTTAAAAACTAAAACTCTTTAGAATCAATTAATATCGGCTACACAATCTATTTATTATAAAATACTTAACTCTACATACATTAAAGTTCACATACAACATATAAAAGACAAACAAAGTATACATATTTATTAATGTCATCAGATTTCAAATACACATTACCAAGTGAGGAGATAGAAGATAGGTTGAAAACTTTAAAGAAATTTCTCAAAGAAAAGGAAAAAACAAGTATATATATATACATTTGAAACAATTTTTTTTAACTAAGAACCAGACGAAATCAATCAATTGAATGATTTTTCAATTGAAGTCTATCCCAATCACTCTTACGTATCACGTGAGAATCATGTAATCATGAATACATAAAATAATTTTTCATTTATTTACCTTTTCATTTTGCTCCAATTTTTCTCAATTTTAGGTGGGACAAATATAAATATTTTAATAATGTTATATATAGATATGTTAATAAATACACTTAATTGAGATAGTGTCACTTTTACTCGTCATCCAAAACAAAAGACGATTACCTCATCTATGACCTACAAGAGTTTAACAACGAATTGACTAAATGAAACTAGCACTTCCACTCACTTACTCACCGTGGGCATTATTAACGTGTCCACCATTGATGTAGCGATGTCATGTAGGATGAAGAGTTAACCATATAATTAAGTATATAATTAAATTTACTATTAAATAAATTAACAATTTATGAAACAATATCTCATAGTAACTAATAAGTATCTAAAATAACAATACGTAATTAATCTAATTATCTTCTGCTTATTTCTTCCGTATCTTCAATTTTTTATCACCATGGAAGAAGGATATCTTCAATTCTACATCTTCAAGTCTAGGATCAAATTAATTATAATTGTTATTTGCAAGTCTAGGATCAAATTAGTAGTTATAACTGTAAGAAGTTGTTAAATCACAATAATGACAAGATTAATTGGTAAAGCCCTACAAGTTCCAGAAAGTATACGCTTGAAAAATTATTATTTAGGTCGCTTGTAATTTTTTTCCTTCCAGTAACTTAATTCATAGCTAATCTCGAATTTGTACTATTACAATGTTATTTGTTGGGGTTTCTAGAAAGCACAAAAATAAAAATAAAAATAAAATAAACTAGCAACAGCGACCAAATTTATTAAGTTAATTATTTCTAATAAAATATAGCGTCGTGTATTGTGTTTTAATATAACCTACTTGTAGAGCTGGCTTTTACATTTACATGTAGAATTAGGCCAAACTATAATTTGGTAGCTTTAGTTGCACTTGCTACCCTAATATTGGGGAAAATATTTACTCTCACCCTATAATAATAATTTTGTATCTAAAACATTGGGTATTGACGACAGAAACGGACTCGGTTCAAATCTATTAGCGCATATTAAAGAAAATGAGGTGGAAAAATTATTCCAAGAGAAAAACATTGTTTTCTTCACTGAAGATTTAAAAAAAAAAAAAACACACACACACACACACACACACACACACACATATATATATATATATATATATATATAGAGGATAGAGATCAAATAGAAAAGAAATTATATGTGTTAAATAAAAATAAATCTTACCCATTGATTTCATTATACGAACGGCCTAGATTAATGGACAACTTTTAGTAATACTTTTGCTTAAATTAATTTATAAAGGTTAGATATGTATTTTACCTACAATCCGTAAATAGTCATTCCCTTAATTTGTGGGATATGAGGGTGACGGTTTTACACGTGTATGTTCACACCATTTTTTATAATCCACCGTCAAGACACTTAGTTTCACTTTTTCTTAATTACATTAATTCTCTATGGATCGTATACTATTTTCTTTTTCTTTTTGAGTTTCTAGAACAAGATTCTCTATATAAGTTAATAACAATCATTAAAAATAAGTCATTATTGAAATAATAATGTTATATGCATCAACATATCAATTAAAATGCAATAGTTCATACCAAAAAAACAATAAAATCAAGTAAAGAAAACATTAAGCTACTAAGCATTAAAAATAATAAATAATATGTATTAAAACATTAACTAGAAGCCATAATATACATAAATAATTATTGAAATAATACACGTATAGTGCATCAACATATCAATTAAAATGCAATAGTCAATAAAAAAACAATAAAATTAAGTAAAGAAAACAATAAGATAATAAACATTAAAAATAAAATAATATGCAATAATATTAACTAGAAAGCAATAACACAAATAAATAATTATTAAAATAATACACGTAATATGCATCAACATATCAATTAAAATGCAATAATTAAAACAAAAAAAACAATAAATTATTAATAATAAGTAATATGCATTAAAGCATATAATAGAAAGAAATAATTGTTTAAATAAATAATTATTGAATAATCTCACATTCAAATATCATAACTAATTGTGTGCCAAATCAGCAGTTTATAAATTAATGTATCCGTGTAATGAATGTAACTAAACAATTTGAATATGATAATGATATCTCGTCAAATCTCGTAAGGATAATTATTGAAATATAAATATTATATATATGGATCATGTTTTACTATAAAGCCCTTCTAATATTAAAAATCGTATATTAAATATTTATGTTGAATTCATCACCACCCTCCAATTTTAATAAATCTATGGTCTATATCTATTTCTAGTTAATACATAGAGATAATTTTCTATTTTAACCATCCTATATATATACTGATAAATTCGACGTCGTTTTCTTACCGAGTTGGTATTCATTTTTATCTTTAATAAACACTATTTATACTACTGAGTCAGTTCTAGATTTGAACCGAGTCATATTTATCACGTCAACAATAGACACCCTATAACATTCAGGTTATATTGCTAGTCCTAAATCAAACTTTTCTCCCCCAAATTATGAATATGTCGTCAGCTGTTGACTCTCAATCTATTATACATTATTAAACTAAACAAATTACTTTCTCTCTCTAGTAACATCCAAATAATGCTGCAACTGCAGGCTACCATAAAATAATACCAGATGATGCATCAGTTCGATCGAACACATATTCTACTAAAAAAACATCATAATTCAACAAGCAAGACTTTGAAGAAATAAAATATATGTCAAAACCCTAAAACTTACATTGCTACTAGTATAACTTGAACATGGCATGGAGGCAGCCCCATGTGTGAATATAATAATTCAAGTCGACGTCCATTTTCAAAGCCGAATTCGGACAACCTGCAAAGTCATGACATTCATGACACAACAATAACCAAGATTTTAAAACAATTATAGCCACACACTGAGGCCAGATAATAATAGAAGGTTCGACATTACGAATTAAAACAAAAAAATTAAGAGTGTAAACCGGATGCCATCATCTTCATGCCACCTCGATCATCTCCTTTTGCTAAAACAAATAGAATATAAAAAGAATCGACATCAAGTTAGAACGAGCAAACATGACTTCTGGGACATCTTAGGGTGACCGATGGCTGAATTCCAGAACAATTATGATGAAGACTAAGAGGGTGTTTGGCTAAGCTTAAAAGTTCCTTAAAACAGCTTATAAGCTCCTAAATTCTTAATAATGAACAACTTATAAGTTGTTTTAAGGAGCTTAAAAGCTTAGCCAAACACCCTCTAAACCAGTTCAACTAGAAAGCATCACTTATTCAACATTTGCGGTGTTAGATCTCAACGTTCATGACCTGTTCCTATCATGAATAAGCAACGAGGTGAAGCATTGACTAGTTTTAGCTGAATATATTGATAACTTTCCCAGCTTCAGCACAGAGGAGATAATGAAACTGCCAACACGAAGAAATGTGTATGCTAGCCTTTTGAGGTCCTACATATGACATAGCATGATGATTTGACTGTTTTCACACTTCAATTAAGCAGGCATCACAAACAACTTGCTAATGATTTTGCTTAGATCATAATACAGTAAAACCCTACAGTAATCCAACATTTCTCCTCATACTCATATATGGCCTCACAAACAGTAATAAACGTTTGTACGCGACCAACAACCCGGTTCCTGCTATACCCCAAGTTATTAAAACCAACAGAAACATTTATTTCTTTTCACCTACTATTTCTATAACATAAAATGTTAAAACACACACAAAATACATACATACATACATACATACATACATACATACATACATACATATATATATATATATATATATATATATATATATGATATTCAACACTTTTGTTTGGGACAGTGATTAATCCTGTCTCGTAAGAAAGATTGTGTAGGCTATAGTCCTTCCAATTCTTTGGGAGCACAAATTCCATTGGCCGGATTTTTCCTTAATATTCCTTGCATTTTTTTTTCCTTTTAAAGCAACAATTCAAGAATCCTTGTTCATTTGGATGGACCAGTAGTTCATGATTCAATTGTCTAATCACAATAATATCCTTACTTAAGCTTTTCTGGCATTGACACGATGAAACTATTTCATCACTATTTTTTATATTCCACTAGAATTGAATGATAACCACTGAAGCCGCTGCATGTTGATAAGTGTTATAGTAAAATCTTCAGGCATACGGCAGACACTTTTTACATTTTTATAAAATTTTCAATTTCCAGGTCCCTATTGTATAGGAGCAAACATTCTATATATAATATTGCCTTAAAACATGATCACATAATATTGGAGTGACTTGCCTCTCTGAATAAATATAGTGGATGAAAAATCATTGTGTCTTCTACTTGTACTATAACGGATGTGATATTTCTCAGTGCTCAATGAGTAATCGAAACAAGTAAGAGATTTTGATGGACAGGAAGACTCATCAAAGAAGTATAATAACCAAAAGCTTACAGAATGTATAGTTAATGACAGCATCACATTCAGATTGATCATTCATCCACGAGGCTCCAAATCATCCTGAAACGACACGACTGTTTAGAAGCCAGCAAAGCAAGGGACACCCAAAATTTTAAAATCATTAATGCAAAATATCATACTTACCAGAATATTGTCAATGCCAGAAGGACGACCAGATACCCGAGCTTGCACAATCTCACCTTCTTCTCCCAAGGAAGCTGGTTGAATATCTCAGTTACATCTAATAAGTGCCGCTTCCCAGTAAATCTAATATTCGGTCAATACCAGTTAGCTACGAATTTTCCACCCGTAAAAGCGACAAGTTAACAAACAAGCAGTAAAACAAATTTTAAGTGATACACATTCGATTGTAGATACAAAGTGCAAGAAATATTCATAGCCACGAACTTCTTGCGGACCAATTACCATAGTGCTAACAAAGTTGTTTTCCAAGATAATGTAAACGAATCAACATTAAGTATGCTACAAGAATAAAATTCAGGAAGCTGCAGCCATGAAGGAGGCAACTGGCTCTCACTTCATACCATAGAAGCCGACTTTGAACCATTTAGAACATTCTTTTAATGGAATCATACAAAATATGAAAGACTGTTGATATAATATAAACAATATACTCACATCGATTGCATGAAACTATATCATGAATGCACAGCACAAAACAGAATAAGATGCGTGCAGAAACTATTACGATAGCGTTGATAGGTATTTAGCTACTGAGATCACCACGTTCAAGTAAAATCAACTTAATATCAAATGTAGAAGAGAATGTCAGCTTAAACTGAAAATATTATTAATTCAATCTTGTTCATTTTCATGGATTTGAGTCTACCATTTCATGGCCAATCAGATAAGTACTTAAGAGAACCAGACCATAATAAATCTTATCATCATAGGAATATCCTTATTACTCTGTAACTCATAGGATAAAAGATATAAACTAACATCACTACCCAGTCCTCACTCCCACCTTATCCACCGTTGTATGTTGTATGTATATTAGGTTGACTAGGCAATCTAAAACTATAGCTTCACAATATAGGGAAACTGAGAGGCAATGAAATCATTAAAATGTCTCCAAAAAAACTTTACAGTTGACTCACTTTATAACATCTTTTTCTCGTATAAATCAGCAATCCAGATTTCAGAAGTATGATGCCGTTGGAAAATGTTCCAAATCATGTATTTTGTTCGGCTGATACTAGTTGCATTATGCAGTCACACAGTGCATCCTCAACTGATACTTATCTATGCAACATATTTTTAAAGTATATGAAGTTTTATCTACTGACTCATGCTGGAGTTTAATCAGTCCCTCCACACCCCAAGTAGAACTTTCTCAATGTTTGACATTTATCTGAATGTTGCTTTGTAATTGAGATAAAATGATGTTCTCACAGAAGTGAGTTTAAAGCTGAGTCCTTTGGATCTTTACCACTACATAAACCTGAGCAAAGTCGCCTCCCTTGTTCATAGTGTAGAAGCAGAATACGACTAAGTATTGTTAGCTTACATTGACCATGTGATAGAAGAGTAAACACATCCACCATTGAAGACGATATCAGAGAAACTTACAATGTCATATTGTAATATGCATATGGTAGGCAGAACAAAAACATAACCCAGTGTCCTGAAATAAGATGGAGAACGCACAAAACTCATTCAGAAACAAACTCTGGTAAAACAGCCTTGTTTACTCTAGATGCCGAATCATACGGGTTGATATAGTCATACTCGAGGTCAGCCAAGCACATTAGCTGCAATACAAAAATTTAGGCATCATTTTCCTTGTAACATAAGGGAACGAAAGATGAATACCACAAATATAACAAAAAAGAGAGAACGAGGATGTACTAGAGAGAGATTATAAGATAACTTTGTTCTTAGCGTGACCCATTGGCATCCTAGATTCTGCTCGAGGCACGAGCACTTTCCTATAGCAACCCCATTTTTTTTGGACCCTAAGATGCAAAATCAGTTTGTTCTCATTTACGATTTTAATACAGCAAATAGGTACCTTATATAGTCACTTATGTATTAAAATGTTGGGGCTTCTAGAAAGTAGGAAGCTTTAAGATTTCAGCACCAAACTGAGCTGATAGGCTCCCAAACTAAGATTCTTAGGAACATTTTCAATTCTATCTGTCTTAAGTAGATCATACTAATCACTTATGAAGCTTTACTAATCCTCATGGCTCATCCAAAATTTCAATGTCTCATGATTCGCAAACTCTATTGTCATTTCTTTTATAATTTTCCTAACTGCATTTGTCCATCAGCCATTAATTCCACCATTGAAATTCTTAATTCTTAATAACACTGCACATAGCCATCCCCAAATATTTCTACTTTCATATAAATTATACAAATACAGCTGCCAGAAACACATTTCATTGTTCTCAACTATTTATTTCCCACATCACCAGAAGCCATAACCATATAACGGAATAAAGATTCAACCTTAGACCCCACATTCATGAAATCAACTCCAATTCCCTTATGCCCAAACAAATTTCAGCTTATCGTTCATAAACAATCTTCCTAAAACAGCCCTTTTCGTACAAACTGTTAGCATATCAGTTGTAACTATCTATCTTGCTTCAATTGCAAGTAGACTAAGCAACAATCGAAATTTTCCGACAAAAATAGATAAGAAAAGAATAATTTTGTTCCCAGATCAACCACTGAAACATCAACTAATCAGAATATAATGTTTAAAAGAGTTGGAATGAAGTAAAAAAGATTGAAATTAGCATAGAGAGAAGCATAGTATTTGCTGAAATTACCTGGTAAAGTGTTATTCCAATTATAGCTATGACGAGAAAGAAGGAAATTAGCCATGCAAATAAATCCGCCATTGCTGCCTCCAAGACCCTCTCTCTCTCTCTCCCCTACTCGAAGAATAAAAAGAAGAAACGACTTCGAGCATAAAGCAGATTTTGCTGAACTTGGCTCCTTTCTTTGTAACATTGAGTAATCCAATTGAGTAATTCAATTGTACTCCCCTAAAGTTGGTAAGGGCTTAGTGCAATGCATGGGCACACTTGATGTCCGTCATGTACAGCGGCGTAGCTAGAAAAAAAATTATGATTGAGGTTAATTTTTTTTTTCTTTCTAAATTTTAAATACTTCATCTAATTTAATACGAAAACGGAGGCTTATATCACATATTCTCACATAAAGTGTCAATAATTTGAAGATTTCATACTTAAAAAATTACATTTTTCTTTTAATATAGGGCTTAAGCCCCTCCTTAATGCTTAGTGGCGGAGCCACTGGTCATATGTTCCATTGGGTATTTAGTGCACGCCGTGCAGTATAAATAAACGGCGTGTTTCACTTCTTTTTCTTTACTTGTTAGAGCATTCACTACGGGTCTATATAGACCCCGGGTCTATCCTTGGTTTTTTGGTGATTTTGGTGGGTCTTAATGATTGGATAGACTTAGTAGAAAATTTGATAATGGAGGTTGATATAGACCTAGGTCTATCTAATGATTGAGATGTGAAATGAGGGGAAGGTGAGTGTAGTATTTATTGAGATTTTTTTTAATGTCACAAAAAAAGGACAAATGAGGATACACCATGTGTCCCCAAAAGTATGAAGAAGAGAGTCGAGAGAGATGTCGATGGAAAGACACACGCATTGACCCTCCCATCGACTTCGGCTATGGACTCCGGTTGCAATGGGGGATCGACCCTGCTGGGTCTATCGAGAGAGTTGATAGACTCTCGACCCAGGGGATCGACCCCCTTATAGTGAATGCTCTTAGGGTGGTTCCAACGGTTGGGGTTGTGGTTTCCAAAAAATGGAACCCAACTCCAACAGTTGTAGCAACTTCTAAAACATGGAGTGTGAACCTGAGGGTGGTTCCAATGGTTGCAAGCCATTTCCAGCTTCCAACTTGCCACATCAGCGCCACATTACGTATTGGAATCCAACAATTTTTTTCTAAATTTTCTCCAACACTAAACCCAGCTTCCAATAGAAATAGGACCCCACTTAATACATACCACTTTATATCTCTATATATGTTTTTTAATTGATTTTATTTACATAACTATTTTTATGTTTTTTGTATATATGTTCGATTATATATTTAAAGTAAAATTTAAATATAACAAATTAATAAAATAAATTAAAATAAACTTTTGTAATTATAAATAATAATTAAAATTGCATTAATGAAATCAAACTTAAAATTGAAATTACATAACTAAAATAAAATTACATCTAGAAATGCATAATTTAAACACAAAATATCTTATAAAAATTATTATAACTTAATTATAAGGATAATTTGAAGTGAACTGTGCCCAAATATGTTGTGTCAAATCACTTTGAAGTTGTTTATGAGCATCTTTGTCACATAGGTTGTTGTAATTCTTAAGATATTGGTCGAAGGCCTCCCAATTAGAACCCATTTCTATTGGTTGGGGAGGAGGTGCATCTTCTTCAAACCAATTGTGCACTTCATCACCTTCATTTTAATGATCATGGTGTGCAGACTAATACATGCTAGCATTATATTGCGAATGTCATCCTTAAAGTAATTTCGTGCAAGTTGTTGAATTACTCCCCAATGAGCTTGTAGCACTCCAAACGCCCGTTCAACATCCTTTCTTGCAGCTTCTTATCTCTCCGCGAATTTTTTGTGAATTGGATCATTAGGTTCCGGGTAACTCTTTACGAACGAAGCCCATTGGATAAATTCCATTTGTTAGATAATATCCTTGATTATACGATTGACCGTTCACCGTAAAATTAACTTCTGGGACATTTCCCTGAAAGGATTTATTAAATAAGGGCGACCCATGAAGAACATTGATATCATTGCTTGATCCAGCAACACCAAAAAAAGCATGACATGTCCACAAGTCTGCAGACGCCACCGCTTCAAGAACTATTGTTGGAACTTCATGATCGCCTCGTGTATATTGCCCTTTCTAAGCACTGGGACAATTTCTCCACTTCCATTGCATACAATCGAGGCTCCCCAACATTCTGGGGAAGCCATGTTTTTTTTCATGCATCTGAAGCAAACATTGAGTATATGCATTATTTGGACTCCTCAAGTATCGAGCACCGTACACGGCAACGACACTCGAGCAAAATTCATGTAGAAATTCTAAAGCAGTTGTCTTACCCATCCGCATATACTCGTCGAGACAGTCACCAAGAACGAAATATGATAATTGTCGAATAGCAGCAGTACACTTTTGGAGCGGTGGGAGCCCATCCCTCCCAGTTGCATCTCATCACATCGTGAAATAGGGTGAGTAACTGCCCAAAGTTTCAACAATCTCGACGAACAACTTTCTTCGCATTCTGAATCAACGACGGAATAAATTTTCTCCATATATTGGATCATCACAAAAATAATCCGCCACCAAACGATCATGGCCGCTTTCACGTAGTTGATCCATATAGCCTCGATGACTGCTTCCCCATCGTGATGATTGAGCTGTTGCTTCTTCTACATCATGCATAGCTATCATTTCTCGCTCAATTGGATCTTTTCCCGAATCTCGAATTAATTGCTTCATCATTGGATAGAAGTTGTTGCATATTGTAAGGATGTTGATAAGATGAATTTGGAAAATAAGAACTTTGGATATTTTGAGAGGTTGCATTACTTGACTGGGAATTTTGAGAACTAGAAGAATCCGCCATTTTAATTTACGAAAACTAAATAAAGAAACTTGAGAATTGATAGAATATGTAAACAAAAATGGTGATATATATAATTGGAAAATTTTACCAATAAGAAAGTGAAGCAGCAAATGTTAATATGAACGTTAATTTTTTTTTTTACCAATGTTTACAAATATATTAACTTAATTTTCAATATTTATTTAATACATAAATTAATTTGATATTTTCTTTAAAATGTCATATAACTTTTTTATTTGAACTCCGATTTTTATAATTTATATGTTGAATGAAAGCTTTCTTTCTGATCTTCAATATAAGATATATGTTCGATATATTTAAATGGAATTTTAGACATCGAAATTAATAAAATTCAAATGTTAATGAAATGAAAAGAAAAAGAAAAAACAAATTAAATAAACAAAAAGTGAAGAAGCTGCCTTTTCAGCCAAAACCTCTTGCCACACTTGCGCGTGGGGACACTCGCCCATGAGGGAGGGCGGTGGCCTCAGGCCTTGACCAATTGACGCGCGCGGGTCCTCCTTCTCCTTTGGAATCCAACTGCTCAGGTTCGCACCCATTTCCTAGTTTCCATGTTTTAGAAGCTGCTACAACAGTTGGAGTTACCAAACATACTAAAGAGAATGTCAAAGGCCCATAACACAAAATGAAATAAGCCCATATTCTTATACCAATTTCTTTGAATGAATATTTCCTCAAAAATAAAAAGGAAAGAAAGAATATAAAAAACTCAACCACAATGTACTCACAAGTCACAAATTAATTTATTTGGAATATTTCAGTATTGTTTGTTTGCCCTGTAGCTGTAATTATAATCACATTTAGATTAGGGTATAGGCAGTTCGCTCCCTTAGTGGGCACCGCACCATTAATGTGCCAACTATTGATTTGGCAATGCCATATAGAATGGGTAGTCAAATATATAAATACTATATTCTATCAAATAATCCACAATTTAAGGAAACCATATCTTCTAATTAATTATAAATTAAATAATTTAAACAACTTCTGTAATTAATTTGTGATACTAACAATAACATTCCAGCCGATAGAAATTCTTAGCGCCACCACCACTTCTCTTTTCCCTTTTTTTTTTTTTTTAACTATTGAACAAGAACCTTCAGAGCTCTTTGCGCCAACAATTTTGTTCATCATCAAGTGACATGTATCTCATATTCCTATATTTCTTTTCTTTTGTTTCATAATACTTTAATTAATTAGAGTAGGCTAATTAATTAGAATAGGCGCAGTAATCTATATGAACGACGTAATCTTTCTTGGTGATATCAATTATCCATAATAGTTTAGGGCTTAACTTATTTGGTTTTTAACAATTTTGTATGGGAAAAAATCAGTAGCTTTTCAAAAATGTTTGTCACCATGAGGAAAAATGAGAACTAAATGAGAGAGATGATACAAGAAATGTGCCTTCACAAATTGCGAGGTTATAGTAATTTTATTTGGGGGAAGGTTAGTAAAAAAAGAAAATAGAAGAAATAAGAAAGAGAGAAGTGGTGGTGGCGCTAATAATTTCTATAGGATGGAATGTTATTGTTAGTTTCACAAATTAATTACAAAGTTGTTTAACTTATTTGATATATAATGATAGTCTCGGTAATAAGTGTCTGGTGTATGGGGGGAATACACCAGTAACAATTTTTCGATTTCAAAATCTTTTCACTGAGATAACTGCTCAGGTTAATTCGCTCAACAACTGAGAAAGTCAGTTGGAACTGATCACACAGTCAGGTGCACAACTGACTTCTTTGGCTGAAGGTCAGCTGTGTAATCTAATTGAGGTTTCAAAAAGTTAAGTTATGCGGAAGTTGGTGGAAATTAAATCTCGTTACTAAAACTGAAACATTTAAGAAAAAGGGAAATGTCAAGTTCCCAAAACTTAGTGCAGTTTGTAATTGTGCAGTTTGTATGCAGAGTCAGTTGGTTAGGTGATAAGCATGATTTTTCCACATTGTTTAAGGTTCATTTGATGCTATTTGTTGGTAAAAATCATGTTATAAATAAGCATTTGGTTTAACATTGTTTGTTCTATGAGATTTTACACTTGTTTGCAAGTTTTGACAAAAATGCAGGAAAATGAAGATGAAATTAGATTGAAATGATCATGAGAGGTTAAAGAGGAATTCGATACGGAGCCATAGGAAGAAACGGAGATCAATTCAGAGTTCGGACGAGGGAGAACGAGGCAAAACAAAAAAAAAACGTCATATACGGCACTCCCAACCGCCGGTTAGAAGGGTTGGACCGTCGGTTAGCATCACGAAACCGCCGGTTTGTCCTGCACAAAGGAACGAGGGTTAATGCTAACCGGCTGCCTACGTCTGGACCGCCGGTTAGCACGGCTAGGGCGCCGGTTAGCCCATTTTGGTGCTAGACTTTCCGATTTTGCCGTTTTTGCGTTTTTGTCATGCTTTAGCAATTCTTGTATCCTATATAAAGGGGATTTAGCCCAAAAAACATGGCATCTTCATTCCTAGCTAGTTTTCCTCTTCCCAAAGTTTCTTTTTCTAGTTTTAATTAGGGCTTTTGTCTTACATTTGATTTTATGGTTGGATTTGGCTACAATTAAGGAGTTTATTGAAGATCTTTTCATTTTAGGTTATTTAGTATCAATTGCTATGGCTTTATTTATGGTTTTCATTTTCATTTCTCTTGTTATTTCAATTATCATGTCCAGTTAATTTCCTTTGTTGATTTTGGGAATTTGTGGAGATTCAATGATGTGATGAACTTTACTATCTAATTCTAATTACCTTCTCCTATTTAATTGTAGTTTTGGCTCTTATTTTCATGTGAGAATTACTGATCATCTTCCTTGCATGCCAAGTGTTTGTGAAAATTCTTAATAGGTTTTTATGAGCATGAAAATCAAAATTGCACAATATGCATGGTTTTGAGACTTAGTAGGTGATGAATTCATGTATATAAGCTTTTAATCTTTGTGCATTTTGGAGTTGATTTATCGTCTTGAGTCTTAGTCGAGAGAGTCATTAGATTAATCTACTTTTGCTAGCTTTCGAGAGAGGTTTAGTGAATTGCTTTGTGATTGCTTCTCAATTAGGAGATTAAATATGGTTATGTGAATTAGATAGTTATTTTCATTATCATCTAAAATCAAATCAAGTCCTTAGAATCAACGCTTGTCTTTTATTGTTTCTTTGATCGTGCTTGTGTGTTTAATTGCATTTACTTGTTTTCTTAGCTTAAATTTCTTCCTTAGTTTTTGAAAGACCAAAATCATGCCCCCTTTTAAGCTTGAATAGTATGAACGTGTTTAAACTTTGTTTTCACCTTATTTCGATCAATAGTCCTTATGGATACGATACTCGATTGCCACTACTACAATTGCCCGTTTAAGTTGCGGATTAATTGCTAAGTAAATTAGTGATCATTAGGTAACTGAAATATAAATACAGAATGTAAGTACTGGAAATAAACGACTCAATATTTTTATGTGGTTCAGAGATTGACCTCCTACATCCACGACTTCCTTTTCGGGAAAATAATCCACTAGATAAGCTTACGCGTGCTTATCAAACGTTCTACTTAGTTTGCGGGTACCAAGCAACCTAACCAGTTCGATGACAGGTTCAAACAAAAACCTTACAACCCTTTTGCAGGCAAGTGTACAGTCTGGTCTTAGATTGCGGGTTCTAAGGGACCTAGTCTTAGATTGCGTGTTCTAAGGAACCTAATGTCTTTGATTGCGGGTTCAAAGACAGACATGAGGTTGGGATTTTGGTTTTTCCAACTATGAAGCCTTCTAAACTGAGAGAAGTGGAGGCTTCTTCCTAAGGCTCAGAGTAACGATCTTTTGGGATAGAGTCTGCTCAGAAATAAATAAGCAAGAATCTATATTCTAGACTCGATAAAAAAAGAGCTTTTTGAGAGGCTAGATGAAAGAACAGGAGGATGTGTGAACATTCTACTTCTACTGGTTCTTCGACTCAGTTGTTCTTGTTGGAGAGAGTGGTGGTCTGCTGTTTTTTCTTCACTTTGCTTATCTTGCACTCTTACTTGATCTGCTCTCTCTATCTCTCTCTCTCTCTCTCTCTCTTTCTCTCTCTTTCTCTCTTCTTCGATGTGGAGACCTCTATTATAGAGAGAGATCTAATTAGTCGTTAGAAAGAGCCGTTTGATCTTTGCCAAAAACATGACACTCCACCTGCTTCACTACAAACTTTCCTAAAATGGCAACTGTGACCTTCATTTTTTGCGCGTCTCTGTTGTCGGTCCATTTATAGTAAGGTTCCACTTGACTTGTGCTTTCGAGTAGAATTGAATTTGGACTTCAACTCTTTTACCTTCAACGTCTTCAAAGTCTTCTCTTCTCAGCTTTGCGATGTCTGACTTCAACACAACTTCTCTTCATGCTTGGGCTACATGGCTAAGTTATGAAATCAACTGAGTTGTGGTCCAACTGAGTTCCTCACGAACTATCTTCTTCAGTCTGGCTGCTTGAATCCTGTAAAGATAAAAATCCATACGTTCAAATAGTGAGCTCTAACTAAGTTCAGACTGATGGCTTTCATCCACTCGGCTGTGGTCAGTTGGATTTTGGGATACATAAAAAACTTTACTAATTTTTCCAACATATAATTAATTAAAGATATGGTATCCTTAAATTGTAGATTATTTGATAGATTAGAGTATTTATATGTTTGACTACCCATCCTACGTGGCATTGCCACATCAACGGTGGGCACGTTAATGGTGCCCACAGTGAGTAAGGGTGAATGGTGTAGGATCGAAGTTACCATGCCTTTAGTCTGGTGGATGAAGAAGGATACCATATTACAAAAAAAATAAAAAGATTGAAATTGCTGGGAAAAGTTAGTGGCAGTAAAAGCTTTTACTCTTTCCAAGACCAAAAACATATTGCAATTTGCAAACCCTTAAAAAAAGGTAAACTAAATTTGGAAACTGCATGTTCCTCCGAGAGTTAAGAATTTGTTATGAGAGCAGCACCCAATTGTTTACCTTCGAAATCCAATTTGATGGGTAAAGGCATTCAGATTAATGGAGAATGTGGAATTTGCCATAATGAATTTGAGAATGTGTGGCATTCATCTGTGACTTGTCAGTTTGCAGAAGGATGATGGGATGCTTATAACTTAAGTCATGTTCTTCATTATGAGATTGAGAATAATGAGTTCTTTAATGACTTTCTTTTTTTCATTTTGGATCACTATGATGAAGAGATTTCTGCCTCTCTTCATTTTGGAATGCTCATTCGGCAAGTCTGGAAATGTAGGAATGATGCAGTGTGGAACAATAGTTATATATCTCCTCTCAAGCTTACGTTGCAGCTGAAACATGCAGAAAGGAATGGTCGTCGGCTCAAATACAGCCGGCTAGTTCTCCCAATCAGAGAAATGGATAGAAAAAGTGTAATGGGTGGCATGTACCTGATGGCTGGTTTAAATATGGTGTCGATGCTGTGTTTTTTCCAAGCATGAATACGATGGGAGTGGGAATGATCATTTGGGATGCTCATGGAAATTTTGTTGCAGCAAAGGTGGAGCACTATCCAGGCTGCATGAGGGTGGATGAGGGAGAAGATATGGGTTTGAAAGAAGCTTTATCTTGGATCAAATATAGAGGTATGAGTAAGGTGGAATTGTGATTGATAGCAAAATTGTTTATGATGCCATTAACTCTCGGGTGGAAGATGATTCTGACTTGGGGGTTGTGGTGTCTACTTGTCATGATTTCGTATTAGACATGTTAGTCGAGATGCTAATATGACGGCCCATAAACTAGCTATAAACTCTAAAAAAAATTCATTTGTGCATGTTTGGGATGAGCCCTCGGGTGTGGTGGAGGTCATCTTTTTATTTCATGCATTTGTTCTTAATCTATCAATGTACGTGTATTTCTTTCAAGGGGAAGGGGGGGGGGGGGGAATATATGGATGGTGAGTGGAGACGCTACAAATTCTCATAAAATAATAAATATTATATTATGATGCTCAACATTTGATGAAAATTGGCAGAAAAATGGATTTAGTTGGTTTTGCTTATATAGAGTATGTATAGAGAGATAGTATAGTAGCATATAAAGCTGCAAAATGCAAAAAGAATATTTCCAGATTATTCCCACAAAATTTATTTTTAATAAATGATTCGAAGTAATCAACTTTACAAAATCTGTAACACTTTGAAATGGGAAAAGAATAAAGGTGCTACCCAAAATGAGTATGCTTTATTTTGCCAAAAAAGAATAGAAAAAGAGTACTAAAATGAGTGTGTAAGGGGTAAAAAATTATTGCATTGGTTATGTTTTTTTATATAACTAGCATTGCCATATAATCAAAGCATCTTGGTTGGAGCTTTGGCTGGGGCCGGACCATTGGCTGTTGGGGTTGGACCATTTGTTGCTGGGGCTGGACCGTTGGCTGGACCTCCTGCAAAGAAGCCACCACTGCCACTAACATCGCCAAATGTAAATCCAGCGCTAAAACTTCCCTTTCTGGAACCCGAATCAGCTCCACCTCCAGAGCCAGAACTAGAACCAGAACCAGAACCAGAATCACTCCCTCCTCCACCACTAATGCTCGAACCACTCCCTTCTCTAATGCTCCACTCGATGCTTTTCTCGCCTTTGGTAGAGCCCGAACCACTGCCTTCTCCCTTTCTTTCGATTTTCCATCCGGCAGTGCTAGTACCTGAACCACCCCCACCTCCCTTACCGGAACTAGAACCAGAACCAGAACTAGAACTAGAAGTAGAACCTCCGCCTTCGCCGCTAATGCCTGCCCTTTTTTCAAACTTCCATTCAATGTTGTGGCTGTTTTTGCTTTTGCTATTGCCTTCTCCCTTTCCGGAACTAGAACTAGAACTAGAACCACCACCTCCGTTTGTGGCTCCGTTGCTAGCGCCCGAACCACCCCCTGCTCCAATGTGCTTTTCAAACTTCCATTCGATGTTGTGCCCGCCTTTGCTACCGCCTTCTCCCTTTCCGGAACTGGAACTGGAACTAGATACACCACCTCCGCCTCCATTGTTGGCGCCCGAACCACCCCCTCCTGCAATGTGTTTTTCAAACCTCCATTCCACGTTGTGCCCGCCTTTGCTACTGCCCGAACCACTGCCTTCTCCCTTTCCCGAACTAGAACTTGAACTAGAACCACCACTGCTGCTGCTTGTACTCGAACCACCTCCTTCTCCCTTTACAGAACCTGAACCTGATATTGAACCAGAAGCAGAACCACTTCCTCCACCGCTGGTGGTAGCGCCCGAACCACCTCCTCCTCCTTTTACAGAACCAGAACCACCCCCTCCGCTGCCACCGCTAGCTCCTGAACCCCCAAAATCAAGCCCACTACCACCAAGGTTACCCCCTCCACTTCCACCGCCAATACCACCTCCAGCAAGTCCTCCGCCGCCAATTCCCCCTCCACCAAGTCCGCCACCGCCTAATCCACCCTCAGCACCACCAATTTTACCTCCTCCACCGCCTAGTCCGCCACCACCAAAGCCAACGCCTCCCTGACCACCGAAACTTCCACCAGCGGCGAAATCCACATTAGAAAAAGTTTTTTGAGAAGTTTTTAATCCTTTAACGCCATCAGAAGGCAAAAACTTCCCCTCCCTAGCTTCAACGCCTCCATTATAACCACAACAGATTATCACAACCAACAAAACAGCCCACCAAAAAACTACATTCATATTGCGCCCTCCCATGATTCACAAATCGCTTTATTACAAGAGAAACAGATGATGGTTGTGGCGGTGGCGCCGCCTCAATTATATAGTGCTGCTGCTTCCTCTATATTTAGAGCTTATCTTATCATGGCGACGGTGCTCAACGCATTCTGCGGCCCCAACCTTCGCGTCGCCCTCCACTCTATGCATGGCAAATGCTTCAATTTTTTTTATTATGTTAATAATAATAATAATAATAATAATAATAATAATAATAATAATAATAATGTTTTAATTTGAAGAGAAACGCCCATTTTAGAACCAAAAATAAAATAGTAAGTTACCTTGTTGAGGTATATAGGGAAGATCGGAGTAATTAAATGTTTACCGAACGTTATGAAGATGGGTAACAATTAAGTTACTTGGTAATTTTTCCACTAAAATATATTCTAATTTATTAGTAGTACTATATATTTTGAAACAAAAACACTTCACTAGTTTATTTTATAGAAAAAACACTTCGGTTCAAGCTTGATGTCTAGTTATTAAAGATATTAAGAAATATAGTGCTCCCTTCGTCCCTCCCAAAACTGTATTACAGTACATGTTAACCGGCGCAAGGTTTAAGGAATGTTTGGTTAATATGTCGAGTGGAGGAAGGTGTGGTAGATATTTATTAAGTGAAAAATGAGATTCATTATTTTTAAAATATTGAATAAATGTTTGAAGAAGTTGTGTGGGTCCATCATCCATGTTCCAATGAAAAACGATACACTTTTCGGGGCGAACAAAAATGAAATTAGTGATGGATGGACGATTTTTTTTTTTTTTTTTTTTTTTTTTTTTTTTTTTTTTTAATTTTTTTTTGAGAAATGACGTAATTCTTTCTAGAAAAATGAAATGCTAGAAATGATATAGCATCGCTTGTTTCAATTTTTCGCTTGTCATTAAATTTTCATCTTCCGCAATTTCATAATTCAATTTGTGACATGAGCTCGACTTATTATAAGTCAATTTTAAATTTTGCCTCATCCCCTATATAAATTCTCTATATAGATTAAGAAAATGTAGTCGATAAGAAAATAAAATGGACACACGGAATACTATATATACCCTCACCTAAAACGAAATATTATGAATTTCAGGATCACTATATATATAGGAATATATATTAATAGATATACTTATGTTGTTCATCCGATTTCCTCTCTAACAAAATTACTACTATAATATTAATGCAAGTGATGTATACATCCATATATCTAGTAACGCATTTATGTGTCTTTAGTATTTTAATAAGTATATAATTTGTATGATAGTATATAATAACACACTATTTATAGTACTCAAGCGATCCCCTCAAAATTAAGGAAACGACTCAAAACCCTCGTGCTCGGCCCCAACACCAAATTCTCCCATTCCTCCGCCGCACGCTCGCCGCCGGCCTCAAACACAGCGGTAGCGTCGAAGCGGAGCAGCTGAATTCCCAAATCCTCCGGCAGCCTCAGAATCTTCTCAACTTGACGACATGCCAACTTATGAGAATTTGCTTTGATCTCATCAATCGCCGCCTTGAGAATCTCCGCCCGCACTCCGCCCGCCTCATTCCTGAAAAACTCATCCATCTCCGGCAGCCCGATCGACCGCCGTACCCCACAGCTGTAGTCGCAGCCGGGAGCGTAGAACCCACGCGCCTCCTCCACCAATCCGCGCTCCACCATCTCCTCCACCCTCTTGGACAGAACCGCGTGCAATACACGCATCGACACGTCGACCCAGACGAAGCAAAAGTCGTAGATATCGATGCGGTCGGTGACGAGGGCTTTCACGAAGGAGACTGAGCCGCCGGCTATGATCGGGAGGCGGCCGCGGCCAGAGATGGACTCCGCCGCCGCCGAGGCGTGGTGGACGTAATCGTCCGCTGTAAAATCATCATCGGGATCGACGAAGCCAAGGAGGTGGTGGGGGACGCCGCGGCGCTCGCCGGCAGTGGCCTTGTTGGCTATGATGTCGACGCCATTGTACACTTGGATTTTATCGGAGTTGATGACCTCGCCGCCGAACCGGGTGGCTAGGTCTATGGACAGCCGCGATTTGCCGGTGCCAGTGGCGCCGATCACCACCACCACCTTATCCTTGGGGCGGCGCGTGATCGGGCTGCCGTTATAGTTGGTGAGGTGCTCCGGCAGCTTCACCATCGCACGTGCGTGCATGCATGCAGAGATAGACATCTGCACAAATATTCAAAATATCCTAAAACGAAATAATATAAATTTCAAAGTTTCATTTAAAATTTCCTATGGAGGAAAATATATGTGTCGAGTTAATATTTTCTGTTTCATAATTGATACACCATGGACCAGGGTCTCATTATAGTTCAAATCAACTAAGAGAAAACAATCAGCACGAATTAAGTTTGATACCTTTTTTTTTTCTTTTCTTTTTTGTAATTAAATAAGTTTGATATTCACATGCGACTGTAGTATTATTGCTGCAAGTTTGATTAGATGGAATGAATCACTGCAAATCAAGTGGAAATTAGTAATCTCTTCACTTTGATCTCTTCGTCAATAATTTATTCCAAAATTAAAATAAGCTATTTGTGAATTATATCTCTAATAATAAAAAAAAAAAAAAAAACAAAACAAAACAAACAAACAAACAACCGAAACATATTTTACCTTTATGTATGGCTGCGCAGGCTATTTTCTTTGCTTCAAAACATATAAAATAAGTTTCTCTGGTAAAAGTATTGCTACACATACATTTATACCAGTATTCAGCGCTACATATATAGCTAAATATTGACCTATAGCTATAATCAAATTACTGAAATATTACTTTTTATTTAACAAATATTGTTTTTAGAAAAAAAATGTAATCTTATTACCAAAAAGGTAAAAGTCCATGTTGAATGAGTTGCACTATTTTCAAAATATATAATATCAGTGCAATTATTGGTACGATTTTACGGATACGTAGATCAGATTTCTGAAATACAACCAGATTCGCCATTGTTAAAACTTAAAAGAGTATTACACTGATATATATCCCTAATACTTCTAATTTTATTAAACATGACCGTTAATATATATAATGAAATGGTTCTATAACGGTATAATGAGCTGTACGTGGGTATATGTAGAAACTTCAATTTTTTGTATGCATTTTTATATAAAAGGTAATCACAATTAATATTCTCATTGTTATGTTAGCAACCACTTGAAATCATCATAGTTATATTCTGCTTTTGATATTTTGACAAATTGTCTTAAACAAAATTGATTTTTATTGCCCCTAAACCGGTTTTTCTTAATCCGGTTTAATCATAACTGGTTATTAATATTTTTAATGTTACTAACATACCCTTAACATATTGGAGGGAAAAAAATATGGAAAGAACTCTTTCACTACAATTAAAAATAATAATTAAGGAAATAATTATGCCACAAATATATATTACACTAATCAAATACTAACCAATATCTATATCTATAAACAACGATCCAAATACATTCATATGTATTTTTTTTAAGTAACATTTAACATATGTATCTTATTTCTAGACCGTCCGAACTTTCGAGGCGGTTGGATTTTTCTTTGCCTTTGATGCCATTTTCGGTCGAAATTCATGAGCTTATTTTTTTGCAATGGTGTGCTTATTATGGTGCATGAACTCAGATGCTCTATTTCCGCAATTTATAGTGCGTCATAATTTTTCATACGTTACCAGTTAAATGAGGAGAAAATAATTAATAATAAAAGACATTTACCTATTTTTAATTTACAAATTGTTGTTGAACAAATAAAAAAAAAAGCTACAATTTGTTTTCATTTCTTCGAAAAAAACAAATGTAATAAGACCAGTATATTGGTGAATGATAATCACTGAAAAAATTTGTTTACTAAACCAATTTTAAATATATTTTTCCTAATAAATATGTTTAATTCGGATCTGGATTTGTCAGCATATTTTTTTGCGTAAATTTATTTAACCACTCTAATGTGTTGAGAATTTTATTTTCTAATAAATTGGATATTGTAAATATATAATTTGCTTAATTTAGGGAATAAATTAGTATATGAATAAAATAGCTTAATTTTTGTCATGTTAATCAAATCCGTATATGTAATAAAATTTATATACGGTGAAGATGTGATATAATTTCAAAATTCAAAATTAGTCAATTACATTAACACTTAAAATTCGAAAAAGGGTATTCTTGTAAAAGTAGAAAATTCGAGATTTCTATTTAAGAAAGTAATTAATGATAATTGTGTAACATTACTAAAATCTCCTCATTTTGTTTAAGACATTTTGTTTCTTTATCACTACCCATCATATTTAATTTTTTCTTCAATTTCAATTTCTTGTACGTAGAAAAGTTTTACAGTAATTAGTTAGAGTTTATTAATCTAATTAGTACTTTTTGGTTAATAAGGACTGAGTATTTCATAATTAAATATGCTACATAACTTTTTAAGCTCCAATTTTGAATTGTAAATTCCCGTTTGAGTTCATTACACAATAATGTAATATATTATAGTATATATTTTATAATGATATTACTAAATAGTAAAACAATTAAATATAGTGGGACGGGGTTGATGAGAAACATAATTATTTCAGGGCATATGATATGCACCTTGGCACGCACGCGGAAGACTCGAACTTGATAAAGAGACGATGGATATCTTAAAATCTCTGTATCAGTTTCTCGAAGTGAATTAGTCCTACAGTTGTATCCTAAAACCCAACGATAAGCCGACACAACAACTCGGGGACGTTGAATAACACACAACGAGGGATGATTGACTCGTTGATTCGCCGGATAATGAACTCGTCTTGGCAAAACCAAGAAGAACTCGAAAACTCTCAAGAGAGAATAAAACTCACGTTATAATATTAATCAAAGGTGAAAAACGGCGTTTCATACATGGCCTATATATAGACGAAATCAAAACCTAATCTAGAAAGGAAACAACTTAATGGATGAGCTTATAATAATAACCCAACTAGCTACGCGACTAACAAAAGGCCCAAAACGAAATAAACAAATAAATAAAGTCTTCAACCCAAATAAATAAAGTCTTCAAACTTAACCCCACTCGCACATAATAATATTAACAAAACATGGGCTATCCAAATCTCCACCGTCATTGGGCTTTTTCATTAACTCTTGATCTCAAACTTCTTGAACCAAGCCCATCAAGCTTTCCTTGAGCTTCTTGGCTCGAGATCTTGTAACTAGTCCAACAGGAACATGCACTGGATCTTGCACCAACAACGATCCTTGGACTCCATCATCTGCAGCAGTCGCGGAAAAAGATCTGTGACACACTGTAATTGCTCCTCGCGCACATTGATTTCCCTGTGATGGATCATGGTTGAATTATACAATTCGATTGTCCAATCCTTCAGACAAATGCGTAATGTGACCCAATGATTCTTCCCCCCCCCCCCCCCCACATTGCATACTGTAATGACCTGTACATGACAAAAACCAATTAAACTATAGCTAAAAAAATATAGCAAACTAGAAAATAAAATATTTACTTTAAAATGTAATTAACTTACATGTTTAGCATTCCACCAAGCTACGGCATCGGGGCTTTCTCTGCCATCAACCATTTGTATAAGATACTCAGGTACTTACCAATGATGATACATTTTAATCCCTTTCCCAGATTTCTTTCTCCTCCCATTAGCATCAAGAGGGTACAACTTATTCCACTCATTGCTCAAATGGTTCTAGTAATACAACAAAGATTGACATAAATTGAATAGTACATTAATATAATCAATATTTATATCACTCGAAGACAAATACTTACAAATAAGTGAGTGGCGACTATAATAATGGTTGTCTCACATACTCCATCAGCTGTCAACCGATCAAAAAATTTCACCTTGTGTTGCATGTAGATAAGGTACAGATCCATCTCCTGCAGTGTTATTTATATTGTTAGTTAATAAATATTATTATTACAAATAAGTTTTAATTATTGTAACAAAGATAGAATTGTACCTCTGCCCACATCATTTGCCGACTATCCTTTAGACGGTCGAAAACAGATTATACAACCTCGTGGCCAATCGACTGAATTGTGACTGTAGCATCGCTTCCTGATTGTCTATGCTTCTTGTACATAGATTTCAACATTTTTACGTTCTTTGAAGTCATGGCCATGTAAGGCGTCTTCAAAGCGGCAGACGGTTTCGTCTTACGACGCCTTGAACCTCGTCTCGCTCCGCCAATTCATAATCAAACTCATGAGACTCCTCAGAGGATGACAACCATTGAATTCCCAAGGGTGACACTGGCCATCTGAGCTGCTCGTGTGTGGTGTCCTCAACAGTAGGAAAAAACGGTTGCTCGTGCCGGTACTCAGGCTGGTAAGGAATCTGCTGCTCATGTGGGGTGTACTCGTTAGTAGGAGCTAAAGTAGGAGGAATCTGCTAATCATACTGAAAGTGATTGCTCCTGCCGTCGCCTAGAAACACTGACTGCTGCTTTCAGATTGGAGGTTGAAACATCGAAGGCTGGTACGTCGGTGGGTCGTACTGATGCAGCGGTCTAGTGCTATAGCCGAAAAACATCGGCTGCTGCTGCAAGTAGGCAGGCTGATACCCCCACGGCTGCATTGGTAGCTCGCTTTGGTGGGGTATAAGGTCAAACGACTGCCCTAACAGATGCATCGGCTGCTCGGTATGCTCAGGGATGTGAGGAGAGTGGTGACTATGCCGACTGTGCTGTCCCTGTAGAGCTGCAGCTGCAGAGTGACGAGGCGGGTCCGGAATCCTCATGTGTCTGCTAGAAACCTTTGCAGAGTGACGGTGTGGCTCATGGCTCCTCCCGTAGCTCCCAACAGACTGTTGTGGAGGGCTCCTAGATCATCTGTGCCTCGGACCGAAATACTCCTTCACCTGAGCAAAGAGCTTCAGGGATAAGGTAGCAAAGAAGCTCTTGTCAGACTCATCCATCAAGACCGCCCTCAGCCGATGATCGAAGTAGTCATCTCTGTCGTCCTTCGCGTGGTCAGGACAAGGACGTCCGTGGACACAACACACTCTATCTTCTGGTCTCTCCTAATAGACCGGCTGTACTGTCTTAGCTATATGTACTTGTGGTGGGGTGCTCTGTCGGCGTCGTTTTGGGATTTTCTGTGCAGATGAGATCGGTTTAATTATCTTCCCCACAACCTCCGCAGTCTTCGCCAATTTTACCTTCTTTTTCTCCTTCTTTTTCAGGAAAACCTCTCGAAAATTTTCTTCTGTATTCTTCTCTGTTAATTGTTTCGGAGGTTCCCAGTGTATATGATACACTGAGTCAAGACTGTACCAATACAGCTCCATAGTGTCTTCCACGAGAATAGCATCGAGATATGTATGACAAGACCCTAAGCAAGTTATGTAAAATTATTATTAGATTACAAATTAAACATGTAATATAAATGATAAAATATTATAAAAATAAAGGCACGTACCTCTCTCTCTAAGAACATGCTGAAATCTACCTTGAGGAGTCTTGTAGTCCATATAAAACATCGAGGAACTCTAACGGCAGATGCTCGGGTTCCACAATACTCTCCCAACCATGGAATACACTCGTAAGACCAAATTTATAAAACCCAAATCGGTCCCGTAAAAGTGATAAGTTGATATGTCAACTTGGTTGGGTTTCCTGGCGGTGTTGTTGATGGAGTAAGTGAATGTCTAATATGTGTAATTACCCCAAGGAAACTGTTTCCAACATTCCGGATCCTCAACTAATGCCCATGCCCAATCCTCGACCTCCATATTATGGTCCTGACAAAGGAGAACTAGGTAGTAAACCAAGAGCTTGGCTACCTTCACATAGTCTGCGAGGTCATCTTCCAACTTTAAATCTTTGAACATATCGCGCATGTCTCTGACTTTAGTTTTGCGGTGTCACAGCCCCAAATCCCAAGGGACGGCAGAAGCCGGGGTGCGACTGGGGTTGGATTAAAGAAGCGGGGAAGAAAGGGGATGAAAGAATAAACATACATAAGAGACGGCATAATTTCTATGAACAAGACTTCATTAACGAAAGAAAGAGTTGATCTCGAAGGATCACTCGAACAAGATACTTCAAAAGCTTCTAAGTTATATTACAGAACTTAGACTACAGTAATTATTATACATAACATCAAAAAGAGTTGAGTCTAGCAGCGGATTTGTGAACTATAAACAAAAGTCTTCCTTAACTCTATTCACTCTAACTCAACCGTCGCCGCTTCCGTCGCTTCAACCTGCACATTTAGAAAACATATGCAGGGCTAAGTACAATAGTACTTAGTGAACACGTTGCCGAAAACATAATCATAAGTATAGATAATCAGACATTTCATTTCTGTAGCACATCGGGCTTTTTCAACAATTTCTCGTGTCTACTAAACATTTTCTTTCTCATTTTCATAAATTAGCTTGCAAGCATTTTTCATAGATGTTACGTTCAATCTTGACCATTCATAATTCACTGTGGCTGGTTACCTCTCAACAGGATACCACATACACCACAGGCTATAGTGTACACTAAACTTTGGAAAGTCCCTTTTGACTAACTCAAAGCCGATTGTTTAGTTAACCCCTTTTGGCTAACCCACAAGGTACAGGAGAACTCACATAAAACAAATAGTTCATGCCATAATTATCACTTTGAAAACACAATTATCAAAGTGATAAAGAAAAGGTTTTCGAGCATTACTCGTTTTGTTTCATATATATAAGGAAAGCCCACCTTGATAGAATACAAAACTAAGACACGTGCTTCCGTCTTCTGATCTTCTGTCCTATCCTTGGTGTCGATTTCCTCCTTCATCGTAAAAATCATACTTTAAAGCTCGGTCGCAAACGATAAATGAATACGAAAAGTCGAGTTAAGTTTTAGTCTTTTAGACTTTTTAGGCATTTGCACGCTAAACTAACTCTTTTAGTTAAAAAGAAACGAGATACGAACGCATCTCATTTGACACTCACTTGGTTCTGTTCTTGACACTTAGGTCAGTAGAAAAAAGGTAGTCGATAACTTGAAACGACTTAAAAGAATGAAAGAGTTCAAGTTGAGAAGAATTCAACTTAAGAAACTACGTTTTTGAACAATCTGCACAGATCAGTAGGTTTGTACAGAACAGAGGATTGCGAAACAGGGGGCGTTCCCTGTACCAAAAGAAAGGTACGGGTGTCTAGTTTACTCTCCAATTTGCGGATCTCGATTCCGATAAACGAGCTAGGAGTTATGACAGTTTCCGTGGAAGGTCGCAAAACTGCCGAGTAAAACCCTAATGCTCGATAAAATCGACGCACGGTTTTCTAGGTTAGATTAAAGCTTAAACACTTTTATTTTCATGCAAAAACTGACCCAAGGCAGTCACCACGTATCATCATATGTGATAAACTCCTTTTCATTCCTCGTCTATAAGCACGACATTTAAAACCTCGTCTTGCAATCTACACAATTACTAAACCAAAGCAATTTCTAACTTCTCGTTCATAACTATAATTCGTCATTTCATAAATCAAATGCAAAAGCCGTCAACTACAAACTTGTTCTCTTATTCATAACAATCACTATTATCTAATTACTTTTCTTACTCGTCTTTTCTATCGTTACTTAGGATCGTTGTTTCGTTTCTTACCAAAATTTCAATGTCATTAGAATTCAATCAAATTCTACAATCTTATTCATCATCTATCAAGAATCATAATTAAATAAATCATAACCTCAAACTATTATCTAATCTCGACTTATCATCGATCGATCATCTCTTACGATAAATTTTACGTTCTCCGTTTTCGTTCAAATTTTACAACAACGATTATCATCTAACGAGCATTACTAACATGCAAATCATAATATCAAAACATTATCGAGCTCTAACTTATCGACGCGTCTTCGTCTCTTACATTTTTCAATTTATTTTTAGAAAAACTCAATTAGATATCTAATCATCCTCGTTCATCATATATCTCATTTCCATTAAACAATCGAGCATATCATAACATTTACTATCCTAAATCGTGCCTTCTTCGTCTCTTAGGTTTCAAATTTTATTTTTAGAAAAATCTAAAACAATTCATATAGTCAATTAACATTATGAGGAACACTAATCTATCATTCAATCACCAAAGAAAACGAGCTACAATCAAAACCCCCAAAATTCATAAAATTTCGGTAAGAACCCTAAGACAAGGAGGTGTGATTTTCTTCATGATTCAAACCGTAGAACTCGATTCTAATCATACTATAACATGATTCGATTACAAGACAACATGTGATTCTATCCCTAAGTTTTAGAAAAAATGATGGAACAAGGATTTGTTCGGTTCAAATGATAGATGAAGTTCTTACCTTTCGTAATATGGATTCGGAATTGAAAATGATCGGTAAATGAAAGATCTTACGAGCTTGTGAAGAGCTTGGAGTGGAGCTTTAATGGAGGATGAAGAAGAAATGAGAGAGTGTATGTGTGTGTATGGTGGTGGCGGTAAAGGGGGTATAAGGATAGAGGGAGAGATGACTCACTATATGACACATAAAGTTAAGTAAATATCTAACATAGCATAGTGACTCGCTAAGGAAGCGTTTGGCGAGGGATTGTTAGACGAAATATCTCATTTCCGGCTCTTAAACGTCGATTTAAAAGTCGAGAAATACTTTCCTAGATAGTTATGGATTTGACGAAATCTAAATCGTCCGTTAGATTGGAAATAATTCACGTATTCGGAAAACCTAATTCGTTTTCAAAAATCCGAGAAAAAGTCGGGGCATCACAGTCCAAAATTCGCCCGGAAAATCATAAAAACTAACTTTCTCCGGTGAACTCGTCTCGAAGAAAAAGTGAATGTGAATTCTTATGGATTTTGATTCTGAGTTTTCGGGCGAAAAACTTACCGGACGCGAAAATTCTAATACAGTAGTCGTTCGTCCGATTTTTGAAAATTATTTTCGGAAACGGATTTCACCGTAAATCTTAGAATTTAAATTCATGATCTTAGGCGTGCAAAGCCATAATTATTATTAACTTTCATTTTTAAAGACTGAAGAAATAGTCGGGGTATTACATGCGGCCTTTGAATACTCTATGGAAAAAACTGTCAGGCCGGAGGAGATGTCTCTCATTTGGATCGAAATCTGTCCTTCCGAAATTCAATCCAGTAATGCACGTATAGTCGCGTGCAGTGAAGCGGAGGGTTTGCCCCGGAAATTTGGAACCACTTCTCATCTTGAGGGATCTCAGGACCCGTCACATGACAGGCCAATAAGTGATGCAGGACACTGTTTGTACTTACATTTATCTTATGTTTAATGTAACGGCCAACAATTCCCGCGTAAATTCATCATAAACTTCTTGAAACTGTACTGGATTGCGCGTAAAGTGCCGAAATACCTTCGTTATTTCTTTAAATACGATCTTACGACAATATATATTTATTAATTTGTTATGATGACGCAATTCAGGTCTCATCCAATCACAATCGGGCTGCAATATAAACACACAAACTATAAGGACAGAAGTTTGATCGCTCAAGCCAACAAAATCACAAAACACAAACCCTATAAAACAGTCTCGGGTCAACCCACGACGAGGCAACCCAAGACGAGGCAACCCACGACTGGGCTGCCCACGATGGGGCTACCCACGACGGGTGCCATCGTGGGTACAAAAACACCCACCATGGGCAACCCGTTTCTCACCTTCAAACCTCAATTTTTATCAACAAATCTTAGATATAACACTTCTAATGCTCATAAAATCATATACGTTGTTCTCATATTCAATAAATCGAACATAAACACACACTTAGAAGCATACATTTTTCAAACCCAAAATTCAATTTCGTGTAGAATTTTAGCACTAACACGGTGGTTCGTTGTCGACGAGCGGTACTTCTTCCTCGCCGAAAATAGATGTCGACGCCGTTGACTCCCCATCGTGGTTCGATTGGTTGCTCATTGCCGGCGTGTGTGCCGTCGTGTGTGTGTGCACCGTCGAGGGTTGAGAGGGAGAGAGAGAGAGAGAGAGAGAGAGAGAGAGAGAGAGAGAGAGAGAGAGCGATGTGTGGGGTGGGGTAGTGGGGGGGATAATGATAGGGGTTTTTTGAATTTTTTTTTTGTCTTTTCTTATTTGTTTATTAAAAGTAAGGGTATTTTAGACTTTTAAGTGATTTTGATATGGAAAACTTATATTCTTATAAAAGAGGGTAAAAAATTTCTACCTTTTATCAAAAGGTATTTAAAAAGAGTTTACCCTAAAGAAAATATATTATTTGTGAAATTTAATAATTTGCAAACTTTATTAATAGCCAAACTTAATAACTATTGATTTGACCAACGAATTAATTGGTCGAATTAAAATAATGATCTTAAATTACTGTTGAATGAAAAATATACAGATTAATTATAAATATTTATATTAATTAATATAATATATTAATTGGTATAGTGTATTGTTGAAAAGTTCCTAGAATTATATAATAATTTTCCAACATATGTTTTAATATTTTATAATGTATATGTCATTCTATTGTGTTTGTTTTAATAACGAAAATACCAAAACTATTTCCAAATTGTCGTTTTGCACTTCAACTTCAGATTCTATCAGGAAAATTCAAAAACGTAAGATTCTTCTCAATTTGCACCACTAGAGCAAAAACCCCAAATCGTTTCTTACTTGGCAACCCAGAATACTTGCGTGGCAATTCTTTTTCAGCAAAGCAAACAATGTCGCTTTGATAGACATAAAACGACGTCGTTTAACTTATTATATGAAAATAAATGTATATGAAAAACAAAATAAATAAAAAAAATCTAATCTCTCATCTCTCCTCTCCCCGTCACCATCTACACCCCAAATTGTAACTACCGCCATTGCCACCACTAGCCCAATCCTGTCACCACCTTGATCCCAAATCATAACCAACGTTGTCGCCACCAACTCAAACCCGTTACCGCCACCAACCTACCATTACCATTTTCGACCACTAAAGCAGCATTCATCAGCCCAAACCCGACGTCGTGTGAGATGGCGGTTATGGGGGAAGAAGAACTCGTTGCCAAAGCGAACGACGATGAAGGAGAACCCTCCCGTCGCGTGAGATGGCGGTTGCGGAGGAAGTTCGCGGCGAAGATGTGGGGTTCGATGCGGAAAGTCGTGAGTGTGTGCTTGGGGACGTTTGAGGCGGCGGAGGCGGCAACGATGGCCTACGCTCAGGCAATGTTTTTAATGCGGGGGTAGGTGGTGGTGAGAGTCAATTTCAGATTTTTCAACCAGTTCTTTTTTTTTTATTGTTTTTTTCTTGAATTAATTTCCTTTAATTTGGAGAAGGGTGCTCGTTGTTGATGGATTTGGAGAAGAAGCCATTTATGCAGCGGCGGAGGGAAAAGGGTAACAATGGTGAAGTGGGTGTTTGGGGTCCGAAGCAGTTGCAGAGATTAGGGGAGGGAGAAACACGATAATTAAGTGTTTTTTTTTTCTCTCTGATCAAAACGACGTCGTTTTAGATTAATTTGATTGCAACGTTTTCTTTATTAATTACGTTTCTACCACGTTCATGCCATGTCATTAAAATTTTTCATGTGAGCAGATTCTTGGTCGGAATACGTCGTCGGAGTGCAAATTAAGAAGAATCTCAAAGTTTTTGAATTTTCCTGATAGAATCTGAAGTTGAGGTGCAAAATGAGAATTTGGAAATAATTTAGGTATTTACAGGCAATTTATCCTTTAATAAATTTTATTTTTGATGTAATTTCGACCTTTTAATGTTATTTTGAGAGTCTTTTTAATTTCTAAATCTAAATAGTCATAAGAATATTTTTCGAGCCTCATAACCAAACTTAGCAATATAAATTTCTGAAAAAAAAAGATACAGAAAACAACCATAAATAAATAAATATAAATGTATTTTAAATGTATTTGTATCTTAATTTTTAAAAATTACTTCTTCCGTACACGAAATGATTGCTATTTTGTGAACGATACGGGTTTTAGAAAAATAGTACTAGTGGATAATACTAGTAAGTATTATTGTGAGTGTAGTAAGAGTCCCACAATAAATGTGAGTGAAGTAGCAAAAATAACAATAATTTTATAAACAATTTAAATAGCAAAAGTAACAATCATTTCATAAATAGGGGGAGTAACATATTTTATTCGTGCTTCATAGCTACACTCTCTCTCTTGCTTCCCCAGAAATTTTCTTCCCTTTTTGTTTTGTTTCCGAAAAAACCCTCACAAACTATTTAATTTTAAATGTACTTTACTTTTCCTCATTTACCCTTCTTCTTAGTTCGTACTGTACATAACCCCTTCCGACTTCCCTAATTGAAGTTGTTGAAAATTTTTAATTTCTCATTTATTTTAGATGAAGTAATATAATCTATAAAGTACTCCCTCTGTTCTACCAGAGTGGCATGTTTCTTTTGGGCACATAATTTAAAGAGAATAATTAAGAGTAAAAAGTATGTTTAGTAGAGTTTTTAAAGTAAAATAAAGTTGATAGAGAGAGAGTGAATAGTGAAATAAAGTGATACAGTAAAATAAAGTAGGTAGAGAGAAAGTGAATTGTTTAATAAATTGGAATAAAGTGAATAGAAAGAGAGAAGAATAGTGAATGACATAGAATATGATGAAAGATGTAAAATGGATTATTTAACAAATTAATTATCTTCTAATTATTTCCATAAAAAGAAACAGAACAAAAATAACGGAATAACCCAAAAAGGAATACAGATCAACAGTAACTAAAGGGAGGGAGTAATAATCATTTTACTTTAACAAAATTAATCATTTTAATAAGTTTACCCACTCAATTTTTGGGCAATCCTTTATGTTGGAGCTATTTTTAATTCGGATCATACAGGTTGAATTATTTTTTTCGTGCTAGGAATAGTAAACCTCTTGAATTTTTTCATCTATTTTTTGGGCTAACTTCATATCTATATGTACATGTTTACATATTGAAAATAAGGCTCATGTTTAAACATGTCGCCTGTGGATACATGTAACGAGATTTCTTATTGGAATTGCTTATGAGGAATATGATCAAAGATTGATCTATCTATAAGAAATGATATGATTGAAGTACAAAATTTGAGCTAGTTTAGAACTTGGTACCGAAGAGTATTATTATGTTGTTATAAATCGGGTGCTTGTTCAAACTTTTACAACGGAAAAAATAGAAAAAACTGGACTAGAAATAAAATAATTAGAACAACAAAACACTAAATTGAAATTACAAGAAATAAGAAACAAACTCAAAAGCCGAGTCGAGATAGAACCTCTGCCAGCAAGAAGAAATTCGCCCCAGTAGTACTGCTCTCAGTTTGGCGATCCTTCCCCAAAGGTAAAACGGCTTCGTCTCAACGGATGTAGCACCACAAGTCCGGCGAGCTCCGGCGAACGGAATGAAGATTAAGAACTTGAGCTAGCTAAAAAGTGAAATGCAATATTTGATTGAGAGATATGCAGATAGTCGAATACCATGCCATGCTCCTAAACCCACTATTTATAGCCCTCTCTTCACACATATGGGAGTTATTGCACTTTAATCCACATTCACAACCTTGCTGGTTGTTTTCGTCCGTTCCCAGCTATTCAAGGAAATAGTTGTTAGTGGATTTTAAAGTCACCAAATTTGGTTGTTACGAAATTGAATGATTAATCAAAATGATTAAAAATCCATTCATGCATTGCGGCGGTTTCATGAATTCAAAAGTCATGAATGACTTTCAAATACCAAAACAAATAGAAAATGTGTAATGATGATTTGGGCCATTACCTAACAAACAAATGTTTAATTTTGTTTGTGTTGGGAAATTTATTAGTATAAGTTTTGATGAATTCCAAAACCGGCTGACCCCAACCGAGTAGATGTTGCCAATATCTAATGTTAGAATTTAGGCTCGCTGTTTGAGCAAAGTTAAGATTTTATCTTTACAGGTCTCCAGCTGAAGATGGCAACAAGGCGTCACTCAGACAGAACATCAGTTGTGAAGAAAGACAACTGAGAGTTCATTTGTTCAGATGCAAACAAGGGGAAGTCTTCAGAACATCAGTTGAAGGAAACCAACTGAGCGTTCATCAGATAAGAAACAGTTGAGAGGAAGAGAACATCAGATGAAAAGGAAATCATCTGAGGGTTCAAACCCAACCGAGTAAAGAAGTGGAAGACAACTGAGGGTTCAGTTCAGAACCTCAGTTACAGAATCTGAACAAGGAGTTCAACTGTTTTGAAGTTCAAAGTCAGCTGAGAACTCGACAGATCGGAACATCAGCTGAAGATCACTCAGATGAAGGTCAAGACTTTCAACCGACAAACCGAAGTTGACTGTCAAAGATTTGAGTTTCAAAAGGAAGTCACATGAGGGTTTGACCGTTCAGTCATTACCCCATCTGGCCCAACATAAGGCTGTCTCAGATGGAAAGCAGAAGAGCACAGATGCCATATCAGGAAAGTCTGCAGAGATGAGAGACAAGCCATCGCTATCAACCGATCAGAGATCAACTGCTCCTCCAACGGCTAGTTGATTCTCTCCGCCTATAAATAGAGGCATTCTCTCATTCGAGAGATAGAGGACACACGAGACAGACTGAAGCAAGAGAGAAAAGTTCAATCACAAGCGAAAGAAAAATCTGCTAAACTCCTATTCTAAGAACATCAGCAGCTGAGAGTTCAAGAGTGATAGAACATTAGTAGCTGAGGGTTCATAGAGTGAAAATCTGTCTTAGATCTTAGTTTGAGTGTTTATTCGCTCAAGCCTTAGATCCAGCTCTCATTCGTGATCGAGCTGTAGTTGGAAATTCTACCCTTTCTCACACCGTAAAAAGTGTGCTAGGACCTTACTCTTCCTGTAATTGAGTAGTCAGGTCGTCAAGTACCCGCAAACTTGACTTAGGCTGTTTAGTGCCCGGAAACTAAACTGTAACGGTTGCTCAGCCCGCGTAAGCTGAGTGGTTCTGTCCAGAAGAACTTGGACTGAGGTGTGTGGACTCACATCTCCCCGTGGACGTAGGAGTTCTCTCCGAACCACGTAAATCTTGTGTGTCGTGTTTTCTTTTGTGTTTAGTCTTTATTATCATATCTTAACTGACAAACAAACCGCATACAATCTGCATACTTTCACAACAACAGTTTTGGTTTTGACCAACCGTGCATAAAAGCGTGAGTTTGATTTTACGAGTTTATTTTCCACCACATTCCGCACAGCACCAACCTTCCAGCTGAGGTTGCTTACTCAGCTGTGAGATCCCAACTGAGTCCTCTCACTCAGTTGAAGTTGATTTCAAGTGTTAAGTTTTTTTTAAAAGCTCAAAAATCCTAACTGGTGTATTCCCCCCCCCCCCCCCCCATACACCAGTAACTCGTATCGGGACCATCAAGTGGTATCAGAGCAGTGGTTCAAAAGACTGCTGACTCTGTTTCACGAGGTGTGAATTCGAGAATTTTCTTCAGTGGTCAACTGAACAGGTCTTTTCACGCTAGTGCATTCTTGCTCGCATTTTTGTTGTCCTGCTTTTGTTTGTGCAGATGGACGTCAAGGACAAGATCACGGTCATGTTCTCTGTTGTCAACTATACATCATGGAGAACTCGAATGAAGAAGATCCTTTTGTCCAAACATCATAGGATGCAACAAGTTCTCACATCTGGACCAATCGTCATACGAGACAGAATACTTCGCACTCCCACAAATCCCAACGATGGAGATGCAGTGGTGGAGTATGTGGAGAAACAGCCAGAGGACTACACTCCGGAGGAGGCCAAGGTGAGCCAGCTGGATATCTGGGCTCAGAGCACAATAATGTCCACGGTTGGATATCTGCCCTGGATAGAGGAGTGTGAGACCGCAAAAGAGATGTGGGACATCCTGGCCTCGCTAAGTGAAGGAAGCGACGAGACAAAGGAAAACAAGTTCTCGCATGCATGTCAAGATTTTGACAATTTCAGTCTGCGACCTGATGAGACTATAGATCAGCTAGAGCTTCGGTTTATGGACATCATCAGAAGAATCCAATCCATCCGGAAAGGAAAATACACTCTAAGAGAAATAAACCTCAAAGTGTTGCAAGCTCTACCGGCTGAGTGGGATACTTTCACAAATATCCACGAGAGCCGAGCTGACCTAGGTGAAATGGGAACTGAAAGATTATTCTCAATCTTGAAAGGAAATGAGTATAAGGTCAACAGAAGGAGGTCGCAGCCCTCAAGTCAGAAAAATAGAATTGAGGATGTCGGCTCAGCATCAAAGTCAGTTGCCCTCCGAGCTGACTACTCAAAGTCGAGATCGTCAAGGCCAACCAGGTCGGCTGACACGACTGCAAAGGAGCCGAGCAGAGAAGAACTGCAACAGAACATTGCAGCGTTGTCAAAGAAGTTAGCCGATATGGATACTCCATTCGGCAAATATAAACGTTTCTATAAATCAAACCGAACTCGAGACAGTTCGAAGCCAGTCACCAATGGTTGCTTCGAATGCGGCAAGGAAGGACACTTCAAAGCCGATTGCCCAGACCTCTCAAAGAAGGAAAGAGAAGCACTGAGGGCGAAGCAAACTGCAAAGAACAAGGCCATGGTAGCTGAAGAGGCAGCTGACGATATGGACATCTTCACAGACACTGAAGATGAGGATGACCTGACCTCTACCAACAAAGTCATCAGTCCGGATCAATGCCTCATGGCACTTGGAACCGACCAAGATGATATTGAGGTACAATCTAATCCTGCTTGCTTAAATTCTTCCAATACTTCTAACATGCAGGAATCTAGAACCCTCCTGGAATGATTTTCAAGAACTCAGTGAGGAACTGCATCAGCAGTCGGTTGAGTTTAAGAATCTTCAAGCCCAGTTCGTCAAGCTTGAAGATTCCTTAACCGAAAAGGACGATCTAATCAAGAGACAAGCTGAAGAAATTGACCAGCTGAAAAGTCAACTGAGTATAGCCAACCAAACTGAGGCTTCAACCGATGAACAGTTGAAGGAACAGATCAAGGCACAGAACGAACAGTTGAACAAGCAAGAGGCTCAGATCGACCAGCTGATAAAGACATCAGATGCCCAGACCGAGCATATAGCTGTTCTTCTCAAGGATCTTCAGACTGAGAAGGACAACCTGACAAAGCTATATCAGTCATCCGAGATCATCGATAATCTCATCAAATACAGACGGCAAACGGATGATGTGTCTGGACTCGGATACGACGTGGCAAAGGACACTGGAATTCCACCAGCTACCTTCACCAGGGCTGAGGAAGTCATGGTTGCCAAACCTAACACAGTTGAGTATGCAACTGAACAAACACCCTCACAACCGATAAAGGTAACTACGGCTGAGAAAGGCAAAGGAGCTACAGATGGAGCACCAACGAAACAGTCCCTGGAGTCTACAACCGAGGGGGAATGTTCCAAGACTCAACAGAGGAACCGGAGACGTTGGAGTCGCAATCAAGCTCAAATTCGACAACATATCCAAGCTCAGAACCGACGTGATAACCGACCAACAAACCAATCACAGCAGAGATGGAACCAACAGAACCGACCAAGCTTCAACCGACATAATCAACAACGGTTCCATCACCACAACAATCAGAGGTTCCAACAGAGTCAACCTATGTGGAAAAGTTACGACAGCTATGGTTACTCATGCCACAACATGAATCAATATCCGGGCATGAACAGCTATCGTCAACAGCCAAGGCAATGGAATCAGAATCAGCCAAGAAGATTCCACAATGGCGTCCGACCTCACAGACAAACTCAACAGGATAAGAATCGCCATTAAAACAGGGGGAAAGCCTCACCTCCTAAAGCCCAACATGGGAGAAATCCAACTCCTCCCAAGAAACAGAGCATCATTTCAAACAACAAGCCTAAGGATAACCGGGGTGTTGTTATAATTGATGAAAATGGGCAGATCATTTAGAATGACAAGGCTATTCGAGTGTACAGAGAAAAGCGACGCACGGTTCCAGCGGGAACTGGTTCTAACCCTCCAAGACCCAACTGAAATTGGGGACCTAAGCGAGTTTCTCCTTGCAGGTACAGGAGAAACAGCTGAGGAAGAAGAAGGCGTCTACAATAATGTGGGTGATGGATAGTGGATGTTCGAAACACATGACAAATCTGAAGGATTTTCTTGGAAGTTTCGTGGAGAAAGAAGGTCCATCAGTTACTTTTGGTGATAACTCAAAAGGTTATACCAGAGGTTATGGTACCCTTGAAACCAATCATGTTTCAATTTCTAATGTCTCTTTTGTTGATGGATTGAAGCATAACCTGCTCTCCATCAGCCAATTCTGTGATAATGGGTTCTCTGTCAAGTTTGATGCACAGGGTTGCAGAGTTAAAGATGTCAGATCAAAGTAGGTGATATTGTTGGGAAATCGATCTCCAACAGGGAATGTATACTACGCTGACTGGAACAGCAGCCTCCCTGACACTTGCCTGTTGTCAAAGAGCAGTTCGGATGTGAGCTGGCTGTGGCACAAAAGGCTCAACCATCTGAACTTCAAGATGATGAACCGACTTGCCAGACAAGAACATGCAAGAGGCATACCTAACCGAGTGTTTTCAACAACACACATCTGCAGTGCATGCCAGTTGGGAAAGCTCGCTAGAACCTCCTTCCGGTTGAAGTCAACTCCTTCAACTGACCGAGTGTTACAGCTGATCCACATGGATCTCTTCGGGCCAGTTACACCAAAAAGCATTAATGGAAACGAATATACATTGGTTGTAACTGATGACTACTCAAGATATACGTGGACCATCTTCATGCGCCACAAAAGTGAGACCCGAGATGAGCTGCCCAAGCTGATGGATCGGATATTGAACCAACAAGAGATGAAGATCATATCTATCAGATCAGATCGTGGAACGGAGTTTCTAAATGAAACCATCATTGAGTATTGCGAAAAGAATGGCATAACCCATCAGACATCAGCCGCGCGTACTCCACAACAGAATGGCGTAGCTGAGCGAAGAAATAGAACTCTGAAGGATGCAGCCACATCCATGTTAGCGAGCTCAACACTGCCTAAGAGATTTTGGGTTGAAGCGATCAACACAGCATGCTACACACAGAATCGATCTCTTCTCACCAAGCGGTTGGGAAAGACGCCCTACGAGCAGTGGAGACGTAGAAAGCCAGATATTTCTTATCTTCGTGTTTTTGGATCTAAGTGTTATATTCACAACAATGGGAAGACTCAGTTGAAAACCTTTGATGCCAAAGCTTCGAAGGGCATATTTCTTGGATATGCAGCTCGGATCAAGGCATATAGAGTTTTCAACAACAGCTCTCGTGTTGTGGAAATAACACCTCATGTTAGTTTTGATGAATCTACCTTCGAGTGCAGGGAACAGGTAAAGGAACAACACGCGGATCCAGCTGTTCTACCAAATCTCACCAGATCGCAAGCTCTTCGGGAAAAGAACCGAGCTGAACCACTGGTATGGGCAACTGAGGATGAGGACCCATACTCCTCTGAAGATGAATGCGAAGACCTCAGCTCGTCCCTAGGGGGAACTTCAGCTGATGTCCCTCCAACTGCATCAGCATCTGATGCCCAACCGAACTCGGTTCAATCTATTGTAAATGTTGAGGATCCAGACTCAACAGCTGATCAATCACCAGCTCTGAAGACTCCAACTCAGATGTCTGAACAGCCACTGTTGGAAGAAGAAGGAAGACGCAACCGAAGATGGTATGAAGTTCATTCCACCAACGACATCATCGGAGATCCAACCGAGGGTGTGCGCACAAGGAGCAGAGTTGCAAATCCAGAATCAACCGAGGAAGAATCCAACACTTATGCCCAATATGCTGAGGAATTGGCAGTTCTAGAGGAGTTCGAGCAAGTTGGAGATGTTGCCATGATTTCTTGCTATGTAGCTGATGTTCCAGAACCGAAGAATGTTGGGGAAGCTCTCAATTGTGTCCACTGGACAACAGCCATGCAAGAAGAATTGAATGAGTTTCTACGCAACTGTGTATGGGAGTTGGTAGAAAGACCAAATGGTGTCAAGGTGATTGGACTAAAGTGGATTTTCAAAAACAAGAGAGACGCCATTGGATTCATTGTGAGGAATAAAGCAAGGTTGGTAGCTCAAGGATACTGCCAACAAGAAGGAATTGACTTTGAAGATTCCTTTGCACCAGTTGCAAGGCTGGAAGCCATCCGGATCTTTCTAGCTTATGCCGCACATCACAAGTTCAAAGTATATCAGATGGATGTGAAGTGTGCATTCCTCAATGGAGATATAAAAGAAGATGTATATGTTGAACAGCCTCCTGGTTTTGAGACTGGAGATGGAAGAGTGTACAAGCTGAAGAAAGCTATCTATGGTCTAAAGCAAGCACCAAGAGCATGGTATGACACTCTTTGTGGATTTCTACTGGACTCGGGGTTCAAACGAGGTTCAGTTGATAAAACTCTGTTCACCATCAAAGTTGAAGAAGATATACTTGTCGTGCAAATTTATGTCGATGATATCATTTTTGGGTCCAAGTCGGAGGAGCTGTGCAAGAAATTCTCCGATCTTATGAAGGAAAAGTTCGAGATGTCAATGATGGGCGAGATGAACTATTTCCTTGGATTACAAGTGAAGCAGTCACCTGAAGGGATTTTCATCAACCAGTACAAATATACAAGGGAGCTCATCACCAAGTTCGGATTGCAGACAAGTAAGACAACCAAGATCCCTATGAACACGAACTGGAAGATCGAACCAGGAGCTGAGGGAAAGCTCATTGATGCCAGCCAGTATAGAGGGATCATCGGTTCGCTGCTCTACCTAACTGCCAGCCGACCAGACATTTCATACGCAGTTGGAGTGTGTGCTCGTTTTCAAGTCCAACCAAGAGAAGCACACATGTTGGCAGCAAAGAACATCATTAAGTATCTGAAGGGAACTGTCAATGTTGGATTGTGGTACCCAACTGATGACAATATCTAGCTGACTGGATACTCAGATGCCGACCTAGCAGAAGATCGGTTGGACAGAAAATCTACTTCTGGACACTGTCAGTTCATGGGAAGCAAGCTGGTTTCATGGTTCTCCAAGAAACAAGCGTGTGTTGCTACTTCGACAACCGAGTCAGAGTACATGGCTGCCGGAAGCTGTTGCATGCAAGTATTGTGGCTGAAGCAGCAGCTGAGAGATTATGAAGTCTCAACTGGACAGGTTCTCATACATTGTGATAGCTCGAGTGCCATAGCTATCTCTCTAAACCCTGTTCATCACTCTCGGACTAAGCATATCGATATTCGTCATCACTTCATCCGAGATCATATTGAGAAGAAGGATGTGTCCATGGAGAAGATCCCAACTGAGATTCAGAGAGCTGACATCCTCACCAAACCTCTTCCTGAAGCCCGGTTCAAGATGCTGTGTGATCTTCTAGGACTTTTGGATCTGAGCTAAAAACTCATCCGAGCAGAAGAGTCATCCGAGCTGATAAGGATTCATCCGAGCTGAAGAATCGGATATCGACTTAAGGGGGAAGCTCAGATGAAGGGGGAAGCTCAGATGAAAGGGGAATATTAGATACTGATTGCCAACTGAAGACGTCAAACGTCTGCTGAACAGACGAACTCGAGTCAGCTGATGGTAAGCGGCAACTGAGGAACTCGACTAATGAACACAGCTGATTCAGACATCAGCTGGCAGATATCATTTATGACTGAAGGTGTTATATTCTTAAATGAGAATGTTTGAAATAAATTCAAACATTCCTGTGCTAGTCAGTTATATTAAAATAGCCATCATGTCGCATTAAATGTAAAGTACGGCTGAGCATCCATAGCCTACTTTATAGTGCGACTGGGCTGACATGAAACTGTACACCTTCTCACGCGCTGGTTGGAACTCGGATCAAAACGTCGAGTCAAAGATAGTCAACAGTCGCGTAATCCCAGCCGTTGATGGATTCACGCCATTTAACCCCAGCCGTTGATCTCATCCAAGTCAAAGACCTATATAAGGCGAAAAATCAGGAAGATATCTCCTACTTTCCACATTCGTGCTTATCAATCATACTACTCATCGTCTTCCAGTTTTTCTGCCTAACCCTTTTCTGCAAATAGATTTTTTCCTCCCCTATATATTTTACCTTTGCAGTGATTTAATGGCACCCAAAAGCAAAAGAATGGCATCATCCGGACCTTCCCTCGTGCCTACAACGTATGAAGAGTCGTTCGATATGTTAGTATCGAAGATTCACTTCGAGCAAATCCTCTCCGACGAGGATCTAGAGTCGCCGGTCCTAGCCACTCTCGCCAACACTCTCCGTGAGAACGGACTTCTGGAATGGGCCAAGCTCTGTCCCTCTCACTTGCTCAGGCGTCAAGTCGGAGAATTCTACGTCAATCTTCTTCGCCCCCTTGACAGTTCAAAGGGAGTTTCTACGACGGTGTCCTGCCGACAAAGGGATGTTCCGGCAAGGACAATACGTCGTGTCTCCTTCTCCATTGACGTGTCCGATGTCCTCCGATACATCATACCAATCAACCACACCGCCACCGAGTTCCTGGAGAATATTACCAACGAACAGGCGGATGAATTTCTACAGGATGCTCTGATCGAGCCAGAGCGGTTGAGGAGCAACATGCAAAGGACTAAGCTGAAGCCTGAACACCGCCTGATGTTCGACGCCGTATCGAAGGTCGTGTTCGGATACAGTGGCGCGTTCGGCGACATCAGCCGACCCAAGTTGAAACAGCTGTTGGCCCTGGAGCACCAACACCAAATCAACTGGTTCCAATATTTTCTGAACCAGTTGATGATGGAGAAGTCGAAGATCTCTGAGACTACGACTGAGTCTGGAGAGAAGCTGCTGAGTGTGAAGGGCACGCTCAACTTCGGATGCAAAATCTCCGCCCTCATCCTCCTCGCAACAAAGGACCGCAACATGGTCTGGGCTGACTGCGAGGAGACGCCGCTGAAGAAGCTGTTGCTGTTCCCGACAGCCAAGAAAGCACAGGAGGTGCTGAGGAGTGTCTACACTCCCAAGGACAAGAGGGAGTCGGGAAGGCCAGCTAAGTCAACAGCTGAGGGAGAACAAGCTGCTGCTCACCCAACAAAATCCAAAGCCCCACGTCGCCGAGCTGACGTTGAGACGGAGTCGACTGATGAACCTGCCCAGAAAAAGTTAAGGGTAAGGTTCAAGAAGACAATCAAGAAGGCAACTGAGGTGCCAGCTGATGAGCCAATTGATGTTCCAGCTGACGAGTCAGCTGATGAGCCAGTTGAAGTTCCAGCTGAGGAGCCAGCTGAGGAACAAGCTCCAGACGAGGAGGGAGCGCAGGTCGAGTCCACACCTGCTGAGGAGTGTTCCGAATCCAGCCGCTCAGCTGAGGCCGCATCATTCGAGATCGCACCTCGAGGCCCCGGAGCTGATGAGGCTGAGGGCATGGAGACATCGGATGCATCCTCCTCATCTGAGGACCTCGAAGATGCTACCACCTCCCCCACAGCTGGAGCAAATGTTGTACCGCCCCCAGAGCCTCTTGCTCTCTCTACCCAAATCGAGCCAGAAATTCCGAGCTCTCAGCTCGATGCCAACATCGTGACCTCTCCTTCGGCCGATGTTGAGGAAACCATTCCACCCTCTTCCCCAACTGAATCCCAAATTCTGAGCTCTCAGCTCGATGCCGGTGTTGGGACCGACTCTTTGGCCAACATTGATGAACCTCTTGAACTCGAACCATACAATCTCACCCCCTCCCCGATCAATGAAGCGGAGGACCTGCAGGCTGTTGCTGACGAGCACGAAGGCAGGGTGGCCTACTGCTTTCAAAAGCTGTTGGGTCTATTCCCTGCGGCTCGCGACATGCCCATCTTCGCCACACTGGGAACCGAGCTACTGTACCAGTTCCACCTGATCTTCAGCCAGTGGTATGTCAAGGAAGACACGATCAGGGTACTGAGCTGGGACAGACTGAAATCTGATGAGTCCCGCATCCGAGCCTACTTCAACTATTCCAACTTGGAGGTGGCGTACAACAACCGGATCGCGTTGCTCACTAGACGGTTGGACCAGAGTCTGGCTGAAGGGAAGGACACCAGGGAGGCAGCTGAAAAGGAGTGTGTCGACTTCCTTGACAGCATGTTGATAAAATCAGCCGACTTCCTTGAAGATGTCGATGCAGCAGCCGCCGCCGTAAAAGAAGAGGAGGAGAACCTGAAGCTGTACCTGGCAAACCGTCAAGCCATGGTCACAGCTGAGCCTCTAGCTCAGTCTGCTCAAGCTTCTCCAGCTGATCAGCTCGCTCCTTCAACAGAACAAATCTGCGAGCTAATGGCTGAGAGGATAAACCAGTTGAGGACCGAGCTGCTCGCCAACCTCCAGCACCAACACGATGACCAGCTGAGGGAGTTGGCAGTTCAAGAAGTGAAGTATCAACAACTGATGGAGGAGAATGCCGAGCTGAAGATGAAGATGAATGATCTCTCCTCCTCCACCAGTCAGGACGTGTCGGAACTGAAATCCACTCTGTTGGGCTTGAAGTCGGAAGTGAATGTCTTCAAGTCCTTGGCTGACTCAAATCTGGCCAAGTCCCAACAGACGCAGGATGCTGAATGGGAGTCCCGGTTCGAGTCGCGTTGGGCTGAGTTCGTTGCATTTCAGACAGAGGTCAAGGACAACCTCTCTGTCTTGAAGAAGGCAGAACAAGAGCGCCAGGACTCCGAACTGGCGAAGAAGATCGAACTGGAGTGTGCGGTCGATGAACTCTTCAACCGTGTTCAATCCACCGAGGCCAAACTCAACTCTCTGGACGGTTCAGTAGCAAGCCTTGTTGCTGATGCCAAAAAGGGGGAAGAGAAGGAGAAGGAGGGTGAAGCACAGGAAGAAGAAGAGACCCAAGAAGAAGGAGTGCCAGCTGCTCAACCATCCAAATCTCAGCTGAGGAGAAGGAAGTCTGCTGCTGCCAAGACAACCGAAGTCGGTGGAGCCGAAATGTCTAAGGACTTGGAGCAGGCAAAGAAGATTGGAGTTTCCTACAGCTCCATAGCCGAGATCGCAGCCGAGCTGGATTCTGAACTCGACGGGATAACAACCGAAGAGTGCATTGCAGCGGCCAAGGCTATGAATGTAGAGGAGAAGGACTACATGAACCCGAGCTGGATCAGAAAGTTTGCCGCCAGCCAGGCGAGGAGGGTGAACCAGTTCGAGGTTGAGCTGAAGAAGGTTTCTCAGAACCTGGACCGCAACGTTGCCTCCCGCAGCCGACGCCGCATCAACAGAATCCAATCAAAGGCGGAAGCTCGGTTGAAGCAACAAAGGTTGCCTCTAAAGTCCAAGGTTGAGAGTTTGGTTCAGGCATACTGACAAATGGATGCCGACCGAGTGGAATGAGGATTGGGAGATGTTCAAGCAGGAGTTCGTGAACGACTTCTATTACAGGTAGGTTTACGCAACTGACGACCCAAGGAGAGCGTTCAAAGAGGCGCTGACTGAGTTGCACTCAGGTGACCCGGGCATGTTCAGTCAATTCAGGAGGGCCATGATTGACGCCAACCTGGACTTGAACACTGTTCCAGTTCCCAAGAGGGTTACTTATCGGCCACCTCTTCTCTCGGATTCCAGTAACCCGAACTGTCAGAAGATTGCATCTGAGGCGAGGCAGGTCTGCAAGGAGCATGGAGTGGACATCTCTAAGGAGTCACCTGCTAAGAGGGAAATTTTTGTAAGGATTTTTGGCAAGTATAGGCTACAATACTAGCTCAGTTAGTTTTCTAGCAGCTGTTGTAATTTTTTTTTGATTTGTTTTAGTCTATCTTTTGTAACAATCAGTTGTAATGAAAACTATTCCGTTATAAGATTCACCTTGATGAACAATCCCTCATTGTCCAAGCTCTGAATCACAAAGTCTTTTAAATACCATGTTATAACTGTGCTAACCCTTTGATGTTTTATCTTATAGACTGTCTAGAATTTCAGCTGAGATTTTAGATAAGTTAGTGAGGTTTAAGATCAGTAGTGGTTTCAAGTTGTAAGTGGTTTTGGCATCATCAAAAAGGGGGAAATTGTTGGGAAATTTATTAGTATAAGTTTTGATGAATTCCAAAACCGGCTGACCCCAACCGAGTAGATGTTGCCAATACCTAATGTTAGAATTTAGGCTCGCTGTTTGAGCAAAGTTAAGATTTTATCTTTACAGGTCTCCAGCTGAAGATGGCAACAAGGCGTCACTCAGACAGAACATCAGTTGTGAAGAAAGACAACTGAGAGTTCATTTGTTCAGATGCAAATAAGGGGAAGTCTTCAGAACATCAGTTGAAGGAAACCAACTGAGCGTTCATCAGATAAGAAACAGTTGAGAGGAAGAGAACATCAGATGAAAAGGAAATCATCTGAGGGTTCAAACCCAACCGAGTAAAGAAGTGGAAGACAACTGAGGGTTCAGTTCAGAACCTCAGTTACAGAATCTGAACAAGGAGTTCAACTGTTTTGAAGTTCAAAGTCAGCTGAGAACTCGACAGATCGGAACATCAGCTGAAGATCACTCAGATGAAGGTCAAGACTTTCAACCGACAAACCGAAGTTGACTGTCAAAGATTTGAGTTTCAAAAGGAAGTCACATGAGGGTTTGACCGTTCAGTCATTACCCCATCTGGCCCAACATAAGGCTGTCTCAGATGGAAAGCAGAAGAGCACAGATGCCATATCAGGAAAGTCTGCAGAGATGAGAGACAAGCCATCGCTATCAACCGATCAGAGATCAACTGCTCCTCCAACGGCTAGTTGATTCTCTCCGCCTATAAATAGAGGCATTCTCTCATTCGAGAGATAGAGGACACACGAGACAGACTGAAGCAAGAGAGAAAAGTTCAATCACAAGCGAAAGAAAAATCTGCTAAACTCCTATTCTAAGAACATCAGCAGCTGAGAGTTCACGAGTGATAGAACATTAGTAGCTGAGGGTTCATAGAGTGAAAATCTGTCTTAGATCTTAGTTTGAGTGTTTATTCGCTCAAGCCTTAGATCCAGCTCTCATTCGTGATCGAGCTGTAGTTGGAAATTCTACCCTTTCTCACACCGTAAAAAGTGTGCTAGGACCTTACTCTTCCTGTAATTGAGTAGTCAGGTCGTCAAGTACCCGCAAACTTGACTTAGGTTGTTTAGTGCCCGGAAACTAAACTGTAACGGTTGCTCAGCCCGCGTAAGCTGAGTGGTTCTGTCCAGAAGAACTTGGACTGAGGTGTGTGGACTCACATCTCCCCGTGGACGTAGGAGTTCTCTCCGAACCACGTAAATCTTGTGTGTCGTGTTTTCTTTTGTGTTTAGTCTTTATTATCATATCTTAACTGACAAACAAACCGCATACAATCTGCATACTTTCACAACAACAGTTTTGGTTTTGACCAACCGTGCATAAAAGCGTGAGTTTGATTTTACGAGTTTATTTTCCACCACATTCCGCACAGCACCAACCTTCCAGCTGAGGTTGCTTACTCAGCTGTGAGATCCCAACTGAGTCCTCTCACTCAGTTGAAGTTGATTTCAAGTGTTAAGTTTTTTTTAAAAGCTCAAAAATCCTAACTGGTGTATTCCCCCCCCCCCCCCCCATACACCAGTAACTCGTATCGGGACCATCAGTTTGTTATATAAACAAATGGGTCAAGCCCATTTTATTAATTTGAATATTTGGCTAACAAATATTAAATCCAAACTAATCAAATTCAAAGCTCAAATCGACATCAATTACGGTTCAAGCTCGAGCTTGCTCGTTCCTTCAATGTGAATTAACGAATTTGTCGCAAACAAGTTCATCATCAACACACAACTCAAATACATCATTTCTTACTCACCAAATAATGATTTTAAAGAACATGAATATATTCCGATTATTTACTTGACAAGTAAAATAATCCTTCATTATTTAATTCTCAATAATTAAATAATAAACCGCCATAAATAATGAGTTCAAGCTATTATTTCCAACAATCCCCCATATGTGTAAGAAAGCCATATGCAAATGTATGCATATGCTTACCTCAGTCCTTCTAAGAGACACTATTGCATTTGGAAAGGTGGCTTGTGGCTTTGAACCTACCATAGTCAACATCATCGAGTATACCAGCGGCCTAGTGGACTTATTACACCTTGAACCAGCCCTTCTTGGTGTATACTGAGACAACAATATTGACACAATATTGTCTCAATCCTCATTCGTTCTCACGTTTGTGTCGATTACAGGCCCTGGAACACCCTTTGGATTCATAAGTGCATTTTTTGAAACGGCCACATTTCACACTTATATAGGTGATTCTTATTCTCAAGTATCCTGCTATACTTGTCCTCTTCGAGGTATCCAAGAATCATTAAAAGTCAAAGACTTAATCTCACCACGTGCAGGTTTTCAAACACTCACTGTTCTATAGAGAATAGGTAAGTTCAAGTGTTTACCTCTCGGACTCTTATAGCTTAGTTTTCCCATTGAACCAAGTTCTTGGGATCCTCCAGTCATCATGGTTGGGTTACCACTATAATCATCTTTAAGTCGTGGATTTTAAACCCATTCCCTCTAACAGTTTATACATTTGATCTCGATTAATAATCTTAGTCAGTAGATCTACCAAATTATCTATTGACTTTACATAGCCAACTGAGATAACTCCACTAGTGATCAAATATCTCACGGTATTGTGTCGTCGATGAATATGTCGAGATTTACCGTTATACACATGATTTTATGCTCGTCCGATAGCTAACTGACTATCGCAGTGTATTAACACTGAAGACACAGGTTTCGTCCAACAAGGAATATCCTCGAGGAAATTTTTAAACCACTCGGCTTCTTCACCAGCTTTATCCAAAGCTATGAACTCAGATTCCATTGTGGACCTAACAATATAGCTTTATTTCTTGGATTTCCAAGATACAACACCACCCCTCACAGTGAATACATAACCGCTCGTTGAAAACGAGTCTTTTGATTCGGATATCCAATTTGCATCACAGTACCCTTCAAGTACAGGGGGTTCTCTAGTATAGTGAATTGCAAAATTCTGAGTATATTTTAAATATCTCAGGACTCGTTCAAGGGCTTTCCAATGTTCTACGCTTGGATTAGCCGTAAAGCTACTCAATTTATTCACCGAGCATGCTATATCAGGACGGGTACAATTTGTTAAATACATCAAACTCCCAATGATCTTAGCATATTCAGTTGCCTCAACAGACTCTCCCTTATGTACACTCAAATGCACACCGGGTTCCCATGGCGTCTTAGCTATCGGTTTGTCGAACGCGTTAAATTTCTTTAACACTTTCTCTACATAGTGAGATTGCATTATAGAAATTCCATTAGGTGTTCTTAGAATCTTAATTCCAAGAATCACGTCAGCTAAGCCCATGTCTTTCATGCTAAAGTTTCTATTTAGCATTTGTTTCGTCTCTTGAATCACACGAGAGTTACTCCCCATGATCAACATGTCATCTACATAAAGACAGACTATGACATAATCGTTATCTGACTCCTTAATGTAGACACACTTGTCACACTCGTTGATTCTAAAACCATTTGACAACATTACTTCATCAAATTTCAAATGTCATTGAAGCGGAACTTGCTTCAACCCATACAAAGACCGTTGAAGTTTATAGACCTTGTGTTCTTGACCAGATACTACAAACCCTTCCGGCTGCTTCATATAGATCTCCTCCTCTAGCTCACCATTAAGAAATGCGATCTTAAAATCCATTTGATGAATCTCAAGATTGTGCAAAGCAGCAATCGCGAGAAACAGCCTAATGGAAGTAAGCCTAGTCACTGGTGAGTAGGTGTCGAAGTAATCATATCCTTCTCTTTGTCTAAAACCTTGAACTACAAGTCGGGCTTTATATTTGTCAATAGTGCCGTCAGACTTGTATTTCTTCTTTAGGATCCACTTACATCCTAAAGCTTTGCACCCAGGTGGAAGATCCACTAACACCCAAGTGTGATTCTGCAAAATAGAATCAATCTCAATATCAATTGCTTCTTTCCAAAGAGCCGCATCCGAACCAGATAAGGCCTCTTTGATCGTCACCAGTTCACCCTCTAACATTAAGACAACGTAATCCAGTCCATAGATTTTAACTTTTCTAACTCGATTTCCACATCTCGGTTCCACATCCACAAGTTTAGAACTTGGTCTTTTCCCATTCGGTGGTCCATAAAATACCGGATTAGAACTCGTGGTTTCATCTACAACTCTGGAACTTGTAGCTTCGTCTACAGGTGTAGAACTTGTAGATTCGTCTTCAACTCTTTTATTAGAGTTAAACACAACCTTATCCTTATTAGGATAGATATTCTCAAAGAATATAGCATTTCTTGACTCAATCGTTGTTCCCACATGTACATCGGGTATTTCTGATTTGTGTACTACAAACCGATAAGCGCTGTTGTTAAGTGCATAACCAATAAAGATACAATCTACCGTTTTAGGTCCAATTGTAACTTGTTTTGGTAAATGCACTTCTACCTTAGCTAAACACCCCCACACTTGGAGGTATTTATACGAAGGTTTTCTTCCTTTCCATAGCTCATAGGGAGTCACATCTTTCCCTTTGAGTGGAATCTTGTTCAAGATATAGTTAGTTGTTAAAACAGCTTCCCCCCACATGTTTTGGGGTAATCCCGAACTAATCAACAAGGCATTCATCATCTCCTTAAGTGTTCGATTTTTCCTTTCGGCAACGCCATTTGATTGTGGTGAATAAGGTGCCATCGTTTGATGAATTATACCACTTTCGTTGCATAATTCGGCTAACGAGGCTACATATTCTCCACCTCTATCACTTCGAACAATCTTAATTCGACAACCAAGTTGATTCTCGGCTTCATTCTTGAAGTTTTTAAAAACTTCAATAGCCTCGTCTTTACTTCTCAACAAGTAAAGATAACAATATCTTGTGCAATCATCAATAAAAGTAATAAAATACTTTTTACCACCTCTAGTTTGCACAAATTTGAAGTCACATAAATCGGTGTGAATTAATTCTAGAGGTGTAGTGCTCCGCTCTACTGACTTAAACGGCAACTTTGTCAGTTTAGCTTCAACACAAACTTCACACTTATCTTGTGAATTGTATTCGCTTATATTTAGTAAATTCATATTTACTAATCTTTTTATAGCATTTAGATTCACATGTCCAAGTCTACAATGCCATAAATCGAAGCACTCAAGCAAGTAAGCAGAAGTAGAAGCATTTTTATTAGCAACTGCCTTAGGAGGCTTACAAGCTCTAACACTAAGTTTGAAAAGATCCTCACAGGCATAACCCCTGCCAAGAGTCTTTCCCCACTTACAAATTACAACATGATCACCATGAAAGTTCAAATCAAAATCTTTTCTATTCAACCTAATGCCATAAATTAGATTCTTTCGGACTGTTGGGACATGCAACACATCCTTCAAGGTGATCTCCACGCCCGAGGTTAGTTGAAGAACCACGGTGCCTATCCCAACAACTTGAGAAGTTCGTCCACTAGCCTCGGTGATTGATTTGTCATCAACCTCCTTATAAGTGTAGAACAAGTCTCGGTCGACACAGATGTGCACAGTAGCACCGGTGTCCACTAACCAAGCTTTCGGGGTAGCCACATGATTCACTTCGGTGGTCATAGCCACGAAGTCCTCCTTGTCCCACTTGTCGAAGTCATTCTCGACGTTGTTGACATAGCTCTTAGCCCTCTTCCTCTTTGGCTTCTTAGAATCCATAGCCATGTGGCCAGGCTTGTCACAGTTGTAGCAATTTCCATTGAACTTTGACGGTTGAGCAACTTGTTTTTCTTTGCCCTTGTAATTAGCTTTCGCCTTTTGATCACTACTCCTCACAAGAGCCTCTACTTGAAGCTTTGACACCAAGGTCTCCACAGACAATTCTGAGCGTTTGTGCTTCAAGTGACTTTGAAAGTCCCTCCAACTTGGAGGCAACTTCTCAATCATCACCGCTACGGAGAGCGCATCAGCCAAGGGCATCCCTTCGGCTTGAACATCGTGTGCAAGAGCTTGAAACTCTTCCACTTGTTCCATCACAGGTCGAGAATCGACCATCTTGTAGTCCAACCACTTGGCTACGACGAATTTTTTAGTGCTCGCCTCATCAACTTGGTACTTCTTCCCAAGAGCCTCCCACAACTCTTTAGAAGTCGTGTGAATTCGGAACACCTTGTAGAGACCACCATCCAAGTACGTTAGGACAGTATTACGACAAAGGTAATCTCCTTGGCACCAATTATCAAAGTTGGAACAAACTTCAAAGTTCGTCTCCTCTTCGCTTGGTGTCGCCGGCTTATCTTGAGTCAAGAAGCTAGCAAACCCCACCGTGGTGAGGTAGAACAACATTTTCTCTTGCTAATACTTGAATCCTGTCACAGCCCCAAATCCCGAGGGACGGCAGAAGCCGGGGTGCGACTAGGGGTTGGATTAAAGAAGCGGGGAAGAAGGGGGATGAATAAGAATGAATGAATAAACAGACATTAATAACAGAATAAACTCTATGAACAAGACTTCATTAAAAAGAAAGAGTTGATCTCGAAGGATCACTTGACAAGGTTCTCAAAATGAAACTGAGTTAATTGTACGGGCTTAGACTCGAAAGATATATACAACAACACAAAAGAGTTTGGAGTTTGGCAGCGGAAAAACGTAGAACTTATACTTTGATCTTCTTTCCTAACCATTCTACTCAACATCAACCACCACTGCTCCCGTCGCTCAACCTGCACATTTTATAAAACATATGCAGGGCTAAGTATAAACATACTTAGTGGGCACGTTGCCGAAAACATATAATAAGTATAGATAAATTAGGCATCTCATTTCTATAGCACACCGGGGTTTTTCAATAAAGGCCTGTGTCTACTAAACATTTTCTTTTCTCATAAATCACTCGCGCGAGCATTTTCTGACTGATGTTACGTTCAATCTTGCCCAATAATTATCACCGTGGCTGGCCACCCCTCAACAGGGTTCCACACACAACGGCTACTGTGTACACTAACTTTGGATAGCAGGTCGGCTAACTCAAAGTCCGATCGTTTTAGTTAGCAAGTCGGCTAACTAATAATTCTGGATAGCAGGTCGGCTAACTCAGAAGGGTACAAGAGAACTCACATAAAAACAAATCATTTCATGCTCTGATTATCACGTTGAAAACACAATTATCAAAGCTTGTAAACAAAGATTTTCGAGCATCGCTCATTTTATTTCGTATATAGAAAAACCCACCTTACTAATTACAGAACTACAATTCGAGCTTCCGTCTCTGGTCTTCCGTCCTATCCTCGGTGCTGACTTCCCCCTTTTATCGTAAATAAACAAACTTAATAACTATATCGCAACGATAAAAGAAACAGGAAATCGAAATCGGTTTAGTCTCTTTTAGGCCTTTGCACTTTACTACTTTCTTTTGATTAACTAATAAACGAGACTCGAACAATTCTCGTCTACAAACTGACTCGGCTCAATACTCGACACTTAGGTCAGTAGGTAAGTGGATGTCGATAACTTAGAACGACTTAAAAGTTCACAAGGAACGAAGTTGAAAAGGATTCAACTTAAGAAATTAAGTTTTGAAATCTTTCTGCAGAAGTCAGTGATTCTGGAGTTCGCACAGAACAGAGCATATTAAAACAGGGGATAAATTTTATGCCAAAAGAAAGCCATGGGTGTCTAATTTACTCTCCAATTTACGGATCTCGATTTCATTAAGCGAGCTAAAAGTTATGACAGTTTCCGTGAAATGTCGCAAAACAGTCGCGCGAAACCCTAATGCTTGACCAATCTCGACGCACGATTCCCTAAGTTCGATCAATACTATTCCACTTTTATTTTTGCGAAATTTCCATCTTAAGACAGTCTATATGCAGTATCCCTTAATCGGGTTCACATTCACGTCTTTTGATTAAACAAACGACGAGCATTTCCTCGTCATTTCCAACTAATTAATTACTATACCAAAACAATTTCAAATTCAATTCCTATTTCATTTTTGTTTATCAACTTCTCGTTTCTTAACTAAATCTCGTATCATCTCGTCTCTCGGATGGAAAAGTCGTTAACTACAATATCGTTCGTTTATCAACCACAATAATCATTATCAAAAGGGATTTCCTTATTCGACTTTTCTACCGGCTTTTAAACTCGTTTCTTCGTCTCTTATTCAAAATCGAACCTTCTTAGAATTCGCTCAAATTTTACGGTTACGATCATTAACTAACAAGATTATCATAGGTTTGAATCACAAACCTAAATTATTATCGATTCTCGACTTATCGTCGATTGCTCGTCTCTTACTAAAAATCTTACGTTCTCCATTTTCGTTCAAATTTTACAACAACGATCATTATCTATCAAGAATCACTAATATGCAAACCATATTATCAAAACATTAACGAGCCTCAACTTATCGATAGATTTCCGTCTCTTACGTTTTTTAATTTATTTTTAGAAAAAATCCAATTAATTATATATTCATCCTCAATCATCCTATATACCGTTTCCATTAACCAATCATGCATATCATATCATTTACTACACCAAATCATGCATTCTTCATCTCTTATATTTTGATTTTTATTTTTAGAAAATTCTAATTTAATTCATATAGTCAATTAACAACATGTAGATCACTAATTCATCAATCAAACATCAAAGAAATCGAACTAGGAAAAACCCCTAAAATCCTCTATAATTTCGGTAATCACATAGATCAAAGGGGGATGATTTTCTTCATGATTCGATCCGTAGAACTTAATTCTAAACATACTAGAACATGAATTAAACAAAGGTGCATCATCCTACTTCAATTCCATTTTTTTCGAAAAAAACAAGTAGATGAAAACAAGTTTTTGTTCGGTTTATATCGTAGACGAAGTGCCTACCTTGCGGAATATGAACTCAAAAATTAATTTAATCGGTAGACGGGAGACTTGTGATCTTGAGAAAGCTTCAAGGAGATGTCTTCAATGGAGAAATTTTGAGAGAGAGAGAGAGAGAGAGAGATGGGAGGCGGCAATGAGAGTAAGGGAGAGAGAGATGATGACAAGGTGATTTACTATACATAAAGGTGGTAAATATCTAACAAAAGGGTGGTGAGTCGTTAAGGGGCGTTTGGGCGCGAAATTTTTGACGGAAATATCTCGTTTCCGGATTTTAAACGACCTTATAAAAGTCGAGAAATAATTTCTTAGATAGTTACGTATTCGACGAAATCTAATTCGTCCGTTAGATTAGAAATAAATCACATACTCGGAAAAACCTAATTCGTTTTTCAAAATCCGAGAAAAAGTCGGGATTAGACAGTCTAAAATTCGCCCGGAAAAATCCTAAAAACTGACTTTCTCCGGTGAACTCGTATCGAAGAAAAATTGAATGTAAATTCTGACGGTTTTTCGTTCTAAGTTTTCGGACGAAAAATCTATCGGATGCGAAACCCTAATACAATAGTCGTTCGACCGACTTCTGGAATTTATTTTCAGAAACGGATTTCACCGTAAATCTTAGAATCGAAAATCCTTAACTTAGGTGTGCAAAGCCTTGATTATTAATTAACTTTTTATTTTAAAAACGGAATAAATATTCGGTGTATTACAAATCCTTTGCCCGAGAAGATAGGAGGTTTCTCGGCTAGCCCCAATATCCTCGACATTTGCAGCGGGGCCATGGTAGAGGATTGACCGCCTGTTTGCCCAAACAAATGGGCAGATGAGGACCCAATCGTGGAAGACACGGTTGATCCAATAGTGGCAGAGGTGTTAGAGCCAATGGTGGCTGAAGCGGTGGAGCCAATGGTGGCGGAAGCTGTGGAGCCAATGGTGGCGGAAGCGGTGGATCTGTTGGTGCTAGACATCCTCACAGCAAAGGTATTAGTTTCGATAGTTTTTTAAGTCAAGATTAAAAGTCCAGAATCGATCTTCAAGCTCAAACGGGCAGCAACACGCGATTTCTTCTTGCGATTGTTATAAACTGGGTGCTTGTTCAAACTTTTACAACGGAAAAAATAGAAGAAACTGGACTAGAAATAAAATAATTAGAACAACAAAATAGTAAATCGAAATTACAAGAAATAAGAAACAAACTCAAAGATTTGTAGCCGAGTCGAGATAGAATCTCTGTCCGCAAGAAGAAATTCGCTCCGGTAGTGCTCTCGGTTTGGCGATCCTTCTCCAAAGGTAAAACGGCTTCGTCTCGACGGATGTAGCACCACAAGTCCGGCGAGCTCCGGCGAACGGAATGAAGATTAAGAACTTAAGCTAGCTAAAAAGTGAAATGCAATATTTGATTGAGAGATATGCAGATTAGTCGAATACCATGCCATGCTCCTAAACCCACTATTTATAGCTCTCTCTTCACACATATGGGAGTTACTGCACTTTAATCCATATTCACAACCTTGCTGGTTGTTTTCGTCCGTTCCCAGCTATTCAAGGAATAGCTGTTCGTGGATTTTAAAGTCACCAAATTTGGTTGTTACGAAATTGAATGATTAATCAAAATGATTAAGAATCCATTCACGCACTGCGGCGGTTTCATGAATTCAAAAGTCATGAATGACTTTCAAATACCAAAACAAATAGAAAATGTGTAATGATGATTTGGGCCATTACCTAACAAACAAATGTTTAATTTGTTTGTTATATAAACAAATGGGTCAAGCCCATTTTATTAATTTGAATATTTTCCTAACAAATATTAAATCCAAACTAATCAAATCCAAAGCCCAAATCGACATGAATTATTGTTCAAGCTGGAGCTCGCTCGTTCCTTCAATGTGAATTAACGAATTTGTCGCCAACAAGTTCATCATCAACACACAACTCAAATACATCCTTTCTTACTCACCAAATAATGGTTTTAAAGAACATGAATATATTCCAATTATTTACTTGACAAGTAAAATAATCCTTCATTATTTAATTCTCAATAAATAAATAATAAACCGTCATAAATAATGAGTTCAAGCTATTATTTCCAACATATGTCACATAAGAAAACAAACAAACAAACATATAACCACATCAGTTCTTCTATCTAAGAAAACCATTCATAAATTGTAAGCTCTGTTTGTCTCCTAGCAGATCATCTGCATCACAACTGGAAAAGCCAAATGAAGACGACAATCAGTATCAGTCCTACGGAACTCAATTTGAAGCAACACAACACAACACAACACTCCTTTTAAATGGAAATAAAATAAGGAAGAAAGTCAAATTCGCTCATTTCTCAAAAGCCGAAATTAAGATTCGCTTCGTATGGAGACCAACTTCTCGTCATAATGATCTGGAAAGTTTGCAGAAGGATGAAATGAACTCCACTCTCTCCTTTCTTTCTTCTTCTTTTTGTTCCCCTCTTACATGTTGTTTGTCTTTTCACCCCATAAAGTGTACAAATACTTCGCGAAACGACGTCGACAACCTACTTAATTACATTTTCCCATTAAACTCTCCTATCTTTTTTAGAATAGGAGGATGGATCCCAAGCACCACAATCATCTCATATCTATGTGGCATTCTCTCTATTTTTCTTTTCTATTTTTCTAAAAATCTCAATTATACAATTACTAAAAAACCGTTACAAATTCAAAATTCATAGCAATAAATTAATTTATTTCCTTATTTTAAGGAATTAATTTGCTATATATATTTAACATATTCACAAAGAACTAAAGAGTTGTATGTAGTTTCTATCCTACGAGTTTGGCTGGAGAATTACACGGTCCAATCTCTTGCTCCAGGTTCATTCCAATAAAAAAGTAATGCTAGAAAGGTTGATGATCATGAGGCAGAAACCTAAATCAATAAACTAATCAATACCTCCCCTTCTTCGCTTTCAAGGCTTTGTCCCCGGCTGTTAATTGAAGGTGGCGAACCGTCTGCACTGAATACAACTATACAACTATAATGTTATGGGGTTTTCATTTTGAATATTAATTTTTTTAAATTATGTTTATAAGTTACTACAACGTAAAGTGATTCTCCGACAATAATAACTACACGTTATAATCCTTCATGTAACAATAAATTTACATTAATACTTATTTGAGATGTTTAACAAAATCAAGTTTACAGCATAAAGTGATTCTTCGTCAAAAATTTTACACGAGTTAATCCTTCATGTAATACTTTTGTGCAATGTGATGATAGTTTATGTAGCACTTATTTGCAATGGTTTATCAAATTTGTGATAGATAATCCATCATGTAAAACTTATTTGCAATAATTTGTCTGAATTGTATCACTTTAAAATGATATATTTAATTTTTTTGAATTATATTAAGATACAATGTAAAGCAATTTTCCGTCAATAAATATACACAAGATGATCCTTCATGTAAAACTTATTTACAATGATGATTTGTCCAATTATATCAATTTAAAATAAAATATTGAGTTATTTTTTAAAATTATTCTTCATGTAACACTTATTTGCAACGAGATGATCCTTTATATAACACTTATTTGCAATGATTTGTCAAATTAATTATATAATTTTGAAATAAAGCAATGCATTATTTTTTTTACAACGTATTGTGTGTTTCCGTCAATAAATTTTACACGAGATTGCCCTTCATGTAACAATTATTTGCAACGAGAAGATCCTTCATGTAAATTGGAAATGATTTGTCAAAATATATCACTTTGAAATATTTTTTTTTTGTAATTATATTTGTAAATTACAACTTAAAGTTCTCACTCAATAAATTCTACACCAGATAATCCTTCAACTAACATTTATTTGCAACAAAATGATCCTGTAAACACAAAATATTGTATTTATTCAATAAATATAAATATGAATACAAATATACGAATTTCGAATATATGCGGGTTCAATCTCTATTTGATCCTCCGATTCTTCTCTTCACTTTGACCCTCAAACGATCTTCAAGTAGCCTTTGATATTTTTTGTAGAAGTATGCCTCCTAGATCTCCTTGGACTTGATCTTCAAGCTTTGTAACGTTGATACGGATGATTTTCGCCTTGCTTGCGAGGTAAACGTTGAGCTTTGATTTGATCTTTGACTTGAGCTTTGAGGTTGATGGCGTTGATTTGAGCTTTGAGGTTGATGGCGTTGATTTGAACTTTAAGGTTGATGGTGTTGATGCGGATGACGTTCGCCTTGTTTCCGAAGTAAACATTGAGCGTCGAGCTTTATAACGTTGACGTGGAGGGCTTTTGTCTTGTTTTCGGATCAAGCGCCACTTGAGATATTTTTGCCGAAGAACGCGTGGCTTTCCACAAAGAACGCCTTGAATTTCGCTAGGACACCTTGAATATTGAGAGAGAAAACTTGGAGAAATTATCTCTTCAATTCTTGAGCACTTGAAGATGATTTTTAGGTGTGATTTGAAGTTGTGTAGAGACCCCTATTTATAATTGTAGGAAAAGAGAAGTTAAGTGGGCTTTGGACTTCATCATGGGCTTGAGGGATGAGATGGCGCGATCTCATTGGCTCTTGAAGATTTATGTATATCCTTTACTTGTTGCCAAAAAAATAGATATTTATCACCATATAAAGACATATTTATCAATTAAATAACTTATATTAAAATGGATATGATAAAATTCCATAACAAAATAAGATTTTAAAATTAATAAAATATTTCCTTAAAATTTCGATCTCTACAGATCCTTCACGTAATGCTTATTATAATGATTTATTAAAATATATCGCTTTCTGATAAATTATTTTTTAAATGTGTATCATTACATTTGCATTAAGATAATTAAACAATGAATATTTTTTAATAAGAAGTTTGAATTCCATTCTGCTACATTTCTAAAATTAGTTCAATTGTCAATAGAAAATGAATGCACATTACAAATTCTTAGAAGAATATTTTAGACGTGAACAATAATCGATTTCAAATTATTAGAGTGCACTACGATACATAAGAACAATTTGTTTGTATAATTATCAAATAAATGAGTTCGATTAATAATTAACGAATGTTTATTATTATACGATTTTTAGAAAAAATCGAGTAATTACACAGGTAATTTTCTACAAATAATATGAAAATATGATAATTCCGTCAATGTTCGACGGACAACACACTAGTTTTGATAGAAGAAGGCTGAAATTTTAGGAAAAAGCTGATATTTTTTATTCAAGATAATATAGTATACAAAGATAATATAGATATTATCCACCATTTTATGGAATAAAAATTCAGATTAAAACTCCAAATATGAAGAAAAAGGTTGGGCTACCCTGAACGATTAGTCTTGGTTCACATAAACAAGTGTATAACCCGTCTAAAAATCGATGGGAATTTATCAGTATTTAATAAGATTATTAAATCTATTAGACAATGGTGATAATTTTTTTTTACCGTGAAAATATTTAGCATAATTTAAAAATAAATAAATGTTGAACCATCGTTTGGAAACGGTTTGTCAACCGCTACAGTTCCAGGTTAGAATTGTCCCGTCTACCACGGTTTTAATCCAAATTTAATTAAAAAGTAATTGTATTATCCACTATTTTTCTCTCTCACCACCCCCTCCTTCTCTTGTCTCGTTCTTCCTTAAAAGCTAAAAGATTCAGCTTAAGAGTCGTTTCCTCTATTAAAGATTGTTAATAAAAATGAAGGTGATGTTAAATATCATATATTATGAAATTAACATGCATTTTTTTTTTAAAAAAAAGTTGAACCGCCCCGGTTTGAAATTGGCCCGTCTACCCCCACGGTTCCAGATTAGAATTGTCCCATCGACGAGGGTTCGATCAAATTTTAATTAGAAGTAATTATACTATTTGTTATCATCCTTAACCTCTATAGTATTATTAACTAATTACTTAAAATTTATAAATTATTTAAATAATCAAGAACACATACGCATTATTATATGAAAGATCATATTTTAAAAAATTTAATAAGCCAAATTAAATTGATTGTGCAAAGTAATTGCTGGATGAAAAAAATACACTTTAATTTTAATTATTGATTGAAGTTATAGATTGAAATTATTGATTTGATTTATATTGAAAAGGATTGAGATTCGGAAACTTTTATCATTATATTATGGGATAATTGTCTGTAAATCCTCAACCTTTCCTCAAATTCGGGAATTGTATATGACTTTTTAATTTTCACACAGATAACCTTAATCGGCCATTTTCTTCTGATTTTGCAACTCCGATCGAATTCTCCCAATTTTTTTCTGACGTGGCTTCTCAGAATTCCACGCTGGACACACCGTGCCGGCAAACTAAACGACGTCGTCCCCTTAACATAAAATGACGTCGTTTTACACCCATTTAAAAAAAAATTGAAATCCACACTTTTCTCTCTCTCTCGCAAGTACACAGTCTATTTCTCTCCATCCCTAGTCGAAGGAGGTGATTTTGTTGCCGTGGCGACGTGGAGCGAGCCGTAGGGGCGTGGTGGAGATCGCCGACGGCGAATCGCGGCCGTTGAGGGGGAGGATTAGGGATTTATCGAGGTTGAAGGCGTCGAATTGGGTATGGTTTGATTGGGAGTTGAAAGGAGATTCTCGACGCCGTAGAAGATTAAGTCCTGCATATCGAAGGATTTGGCTTTGGAGGGGAGGTTTCCGGTGCGGAGGAGAGAGAGGAAGAGAGAGAAGAGGTTGGGGTCGCGGTCGATGAAAGGGATGGCGCCGTTGAAGTCGGAAATAGGGTGGGGGAGAGGCGGTGGTTTCTGTTGCAGAAAAAGAGAGGAAGAAGAAGAGAGGCGCTGCTGCGACGACCCCTTTATCGATTATGACGGAGCTGGAGAGGAGAGGCGTTGAACAAGCGGCGGTGGAAGAGAAGGAGAAGTTGTTGGGGGCGGCGAAGGAAGTGGTCGTGTTCGATTTCGATATGTCCGATCGGAGATGGTGGAGTGGGTGAGTAAGAGAGGGGTGGGGGAGGAGAGGCGGCGACGTGGTGGTGGTGAGTGTCAATGAGAGGGATTTTGATGAGCTTTAATTTTGGCGGTGGTCGGAGAATTTGGAGGGATGATTGGAGCGATGGTGATGAGCATCGTGAGGGATTGGATTAGTCATTCTTTTCAGTGATGGTTGTTGTGCAGAAAAGGGGAGGAAAAAGGAGAGATGCGCTGCACCACCATTGGCGGCGGCGTGACGGCGGCAGAAGGAGAGATAGAAGAAGAACAGGAGAGAGATATAGGGGGAGAGAAAAGAAGCTTTTTTTTTTTGTTTTTTTATAAAATGAGTTGGCATATTTTTTTTTATTTTAAGTTGAAGTTATCAAAATGACGTCGTTTTGTCTACTCCGGTGTCCAACGTGTCATTTTCGGCCTCCAGCGTGGAATTCCGAGAAGCCACGTCAGAAAAAAATTGGGGGAATTCGATCGGAGTTGCAAAATCAGAAGAAAATGGCCGATTAAGGTTATCTGTGCGAAAAATTAAAAAGTCATATACAATTTCCGAATTTGAAGAAAGGTTGAGGATTTACAGACAATTATCCCTTATATTATTATTGGAATTTTGGATTTATTTTCATATTTAATATATATATATATATATATATATATATAATATGTTAAAATATGATATATTAATTTGAAGATTTGATTTTATTAATATTTTGTTTCCATGTCACATATAATATAGAATATAAATATGATAAATATTGATTTTGAATTCAGAAATTTGAGAATTTAAATAAATAAGAATAGTGAAATATGAGGAGTATCACATATGATTTTTTTTACGTAGAGTCATTTTGTTTATATATATATATATATATATATATATTTGTAGGGATTGGTTCATATAAAAATCAATTCTAGTGTGAGAACGTGAGAACAAGCTTAAAATACTTTGTAACCTTGCTTAAATTAATATATTATCATACTTAATTATGTTCATGTCTTTTTATATAAACATTATATTTGTATGATCTATGATTGTGATTATTTGAAGCATGAATATATATATATATCAATTCAAGCATGATCTTATATAAATATTAACGTTTATATTAAAAATATGAATATTATTAAGCAAGGCAATCTATAAATTTAAGCATGACTATGTATTAATTTAAGCATGTTTTCACGTTTTCACACCAGGAAATATTTTTATACTAACCCATCCCTATATATATATATATATATGAGATAGTTATAATAGAAATAAGTGCCTATATGTTTAATTAAAAATCATTATGCATCATTGATTATATAAATTTGTACGGTCAGATTGCATAGTTTGATAAATACGAAATGCTGAAATATAAGGGATAGAGGGCAACTAAGTAATATACATTAATTTACCCACCTTCCAAAAAAAAATCGGATTTGTTACATCAAAAAAATTAAAGAGATAAACCATCCGAAAAAAAAAATTAGATATTTTTAAAAAATTCAATCGTATAATAGGTAACATTTTTATTATTGCATATTATATATACGTGCATTAATCCACGTGTTAAAAAAATCACAATTGCAGTTTATTGTTTTTCAACTAAAGTGTTTGTTTCACCTTCATTTGGTTGTGATTTGTCTAATTTAGGTAGTGCATTTTCAATTGTTTTATTGCAAAATGATTATATTTTGTTATAGAAATTGTACTAATCTCTTGGACTAAGTGTTGTGTAGAATTTGGCTGTTTGACGTTGAGTTGTAGGTATTTAGATCAAGAAAGGGAGAAGAAGAGTTTGAGACGAGCAGGAGTTGAAGTTTTACACAAGTGATCGCTTGGTCCACGCAAGCGATCGCTTGGAATATGAGGCGCTCGCTTGGCGAAGTGATCGAAGGAACAGAGAGAAGGGCCGAGTGATCGCTTGACCTTCTAAGCGATCGCTTGGCAAAGCGAATCGAGGGACAGAGACGGTGGTCAAGTGATCACTTGACTCTCTACGCTATCGCTTGACCGAGCGTATTGACAGACAGAGACGGGGGCCAAGCGATTGCTTGACCCTCTGAGCGATCGCTTGGTCCATGGCGGCGTGAAGGCGTGAACTTACTATAAATAGGGCTTATTTATTGTATTCCGCCCCCCTTCTCCTTGTGCGCGATTTTTACCTAGTTTTTGAGCATTCAAAACACCTTTTTTACATTGTTCTTAGTTTATGGCCTTCATAGTTTAGAAATTTATTTCCGGATTGAAGAAGATCTACACCACGGATTTAATTGTGATTTCAGGTTTACTTTCAATCAAGTTTGTGGGTTCCTTTGTTTTTCTTTTTGGCTTATTGAATTCTACTATGATTTATTTTCTTGTGTTCATTAGATTAGGTTTAATTTCTTGCCTAGGTTTAATCTATGCTTAAATTTCTTTTCTTGCCTAGTTATAAACAAAACAAATCTTTGATTTTACTGCTTTATTTTCTTTCCGTCGTAATATAAATAATTTCCCTGCTAAGTTTTCCTTGTGAGACGATACTTGGGTTAACTTGCTTAATCCACAAAGATCACGTTTAATTGCGTGCAACTCAGGATTAAAATAGTTGAAATAAATTTGGCGTTGTTGCCGGGGAACGATAGGTTTAAGTTTATAAAGAAAACAAGAGTAGATTTGACCTTCCTCCACAGTATAAATCGGAAAGGTTGCATTATAAGTACGACGGAGGTCATGTGGTTGCTTCGGCGGCTCCGAAGACTCGGCGGTGAGTTTGGCCTTCTGGGCTCTACCCATTTGGCAAGGGTAACAAAGTAGAACGAGGGTTAGACGGCGGCAGACGGTCCTTCTCAACCACTACATGAGCAATATTGAGCTTCACTGTTGATGAGTACGTTATCTCTTTCTTTCTTTTTGAACTGTGGTGGTGTTTTGTGTTTTGTTTTATTATTTGCTATTGTTGCTTTGGTGGTGTTTATTTTTTCTGTTTTGTGTAGGGTGCTGAGGTTTGTGGCTGTTGTTGTCTCGTCTATTCTCTCTGGTTTGCACCATTCTGTCATCAATTCCCTATTCATTTGCTTGTGTTGTGACAATGGGGACATTGTTCATTTTTCTCGGGGGGGAGGGGGAGAGAGGGGTGTGTTTTTTTTATAGTTCCGCTTGTTTGTCCTTGATTTATTTTATTTCACAATTGAATTGCGGAAGTAAGAATTGAAGTTTATAATTCATGCTTCGATTTGCTTGATTGATCGGGATATTTTATCATGATTTGATTGATATGGTTGTTGCATTCCGATTGTGGGGCATTTTATACTTGAATGATTGAAACTTGATGTTTGAGTGTAGGTGAAGGGTGAGAAAACCTTTATTTAAAGAAATGTATCTCGAATAATGAGTTGTTAATTGTATAATTTGTTTAGTCAAGTCGTGATGCTTCTGCTCTTTTGGAACCATGAGCATGGGAAACCACATGAGGATACTTTAGATGACCTCTAAATGTTCACACCTCATGAATTTTGATCATATAACCCGACTTGATTTGAGAACTTTGTGTTACGCCTTTGTTTGAAATTGCTATGATATGAAGGGCTCTACCCCTCTTTCTTGTCTGTTCATATTGAATATACTATACGAGAAATGAGTATTGGAAACCACGCTAGGAGTCCGAATTTTCCGTGAGTAATCCTAATGAATATTGCACGGAATTTACTTAATGTTTATAATTTAAGAAATGGCATGATTTTGGGATACTTTTTGTTGCTCAAAGTTTTCTCACCTAGATCTTGCAGTTAGATGTTGAGTTGATTGAGTTCTTGTGTGAAGGGCAACTCATTGTTTTGTGATGATTGTTTTTGGTTGATGAATGATGAATTTGTCTTGAAATTGAGAGTTTATTAGAGTATGAATTGTTTAGTTTCAATGTATTACTTTTTCATTTTGATTGAAAATAAGATTTGCTTGAGGACAAGCAAGGTTTTGTGTGTGGAGGGGTGTTTCACCTTCATTTGATTGTGATTTGTCTAGTTTAGGTAGTGCATAGAAAACCAATCGGTCATACGTCCATCTAAAGAAAATCATTTAGGACGATTTAGAATGCATATTATAAGAAATCCCAAATAATTTAGAAAGTTGTCGTTTGCATATATCTTCAATAAAAAGTACTCACATACCCTTATCATATTTATTTAGACAAAATATAATATTTAATCATCCCATTAATCTAGGCTATTCCATCTTATAAGATCAATAGATATGATTTAATCTCATAATAAGCTGGTCGAACCTGTTTTTTTTGTCAATCCCGTATCTTTTACTTAAGTAGGGTTAGAATAGTAATTTTCCCCATTTATGCAGTGCAAAATCGTGATGCATTAAATAACATAAATTGATGCACAAACTAATGCAATGTGATGCATAAATGTATATTGTTAATAAAGAACAAATAAAAAATTATAAAAGTGTGTACTTATACAATTAATGAATTATGTATATCGTATTTGGATTCGTATTTGTATATGATATCATAATTAATGCATTACATACATTATCTTCGCATTTATTACTTGATATTCTGGAAACAATTTATGATGCATTAACACAATTTATATGATGCATCAATATGAATTATGTAAATGCACAAAATATGAAAAATTGATTATCATAATTAATGCGTTACATAGTAATATTTGTTCATTACATTGTTTAGATTTATGCATTACATTGGTATTACATGAATGTAGTCCATGATTGAATCACCTCCCAAATTCTGAAGACGATGCACCAATAACTGTGTAAATATATCTAATCCAAACTGATCATTTTCCCCAAACACAAAAAATATAAGAAGTGTTATTAGAGAAGACGAAGCCAAACCAATAAATCTTCGATTAAAAAATAAAAATTGTTGGAAATTAGTTTTGAAATCGTGAAAGAGAGAAGAAATTTAGATCGATTCTGATAAAATTGATTAATACTAAACAAATTATGATGAAGATTAGTATGAACTCAGTGTATGCGATTTGAAATTTGTTTCCTCCCGCTTTTGGAGAGAGAGAGAGAGAGAGAGAGAGAGAGAGATGATGATGTCTAGCGATGTTGGTGATGCTGACGGCGGTGGTGGCAACGTCGACAGTAATGGTGGATGGTGGCAGAGGCGACAGTAATGGTGGATGGTGGCAGAGGCGACGATAATGGGTGGTGGTGTTGGGGGTAAAGATAAAGAAGAGGGGTTGAAGGTTGAGAGAAGAGGAAGAGAGAGAGAGAGAGAGAGAGACCCACATGAGTGAGAAGGGGAAAAAATGAGAGTTGCGTCACTTGCGTGGTGATGCCGACGGCGGTGGTGGCAGCATTGATGATAATGGTGGATGGTGGCGGCGGTAACGATAATGGGTGGTGGTGTAAGGGGTGAAGATAGAGAGAAAGGTTTGAAGGTAGAGAGAAGAGGAAGAAATAGAGAGACCCACGTGAGTGAGAAGGGGGAGAGAGAGAGTTGGTGATATGTTTATTTCCCAAAATAGCCTTCATCCCTTGTTTTTAATTTTAATGTGTAATTTTTAGATTTAAATTAATGCCAGCCATACATTTCTTACAATGAGTGATCAAGATTAGTTCTTATTTTTCATATAAGGGTTGGTTCTCATATATATATAATATATATATATATATATATAGATGATGACAAATTGGGTGTGCTCCGTTCATTAGTGGGAAATTAGGGGTTTAAAGGTAATAAATTCAATTATGATTTATTAATCATAATCATAATTTATTATATTCAACTAAGTTTCATAAAATTTAAATTAAGATTTATTAACTATATTAATATCTCTTTTATCAAATAATTTAAATTAAATAATTTTTATTATATAAACGAAAACGACTCTACCTAAAAAAAATCATATGTGGCACCCCTCAAATCCCTTCATTCTCATTTATCTAAATTTTCAATTTTTTTAAAATTTAAAATTAATATTTATCGTATTAATAATTAATTCCTAGATGTACGCACAAATATATAATATTTGAGACAAAATTATTTGTTTCCTTCTTTTCATAGATTCATCCTATTTATCGTACACGATATTTTGGTTAGCTAGATTATTCATTTATAATCCATTTAATATTTAAATATTGTAACACCAACACATTCACTATCAATTAAGATACACGAGACTAATCATCATTATATGATTATTATATTATATTACTAAAAATAAAATAATTCTTGCTTTGAAAAAATTCTAAGTGGCGTCTCTTAATCTTCATTCCTATTTATCTAAATTCTCAAATTTTTATTTTTTTAACATAAAATAATAAATTTTAAATATCTATTAAAATCTTGTGTCCCACATCGATTGTTCAATGAAAGACCATCTATTAAAAAGCCTATAAATACCTAGAATTGATATGTATTTTCTCATATTTTGCACCACATGTTTTATTTGACCAATTTATTTATTAGTTGGCCAAATAAATAATCACTATTTTTATAGTTTAATTTAATTTAATTTGACCAATTTTTTAGTTGGTCCAATAAATTATTATTTTTTGTAGGAACCAATTTATTAGTTGGTCGAATAAATGGTTACAAAATAATTTGACTAATTTTTGGTTGGCCGAGTTAAAATTTTATATAGTCTAATAATTTTTTATTTAATTTGATAAAATAATAATTAATTTTTAATTTGTTAAGGAATTAGGCAGACGGGCTAATTCCCAACTGACGGGTACCTCAACCTGGGATCCCACGTGGCACATTCCATTCTTTATTTTTTTATTTGAAATTTTCCATTTTATTTTTTTTTCTAAAATTTAGAATTGTCATCTATGAATTCATTTTTACGTTATTTGTAGTTGAGTTTCCAACTTTGCATGATTTATAATTATCGTAATTAGTAAACATTACTATACAGTTAAGACGAGAACGAATAGTACAATCATTTTTTTTTAAGTTTTGAGTCTATATAAATTTTAAACGAGTTTTATAAATTATGGACTTATAAATCAAAACCATGGACAATAATCGTCATCTATGAATTGATTTTTACGTTATTTGTAGTTGAGTTTCCAACTTTGCATAATTTATAATCGTAATTTGTAACCATTACTATACAGTTTAGACGAAACGAATAGTACAATCAATTTTTTTTAAGTTGGTAGACATGCCAATTTCTAATTGGCGAGTCTTGATTTATGGTTTTTTTTTTAGAAAGAAGCACTAGTGACTAATTTTTTAATTAGGTTTGAAACAAGTACAAGTATATAAATTTCAAACAAGTTTGAATAATTCTAAACACACCGTCTCAAATTGTTTGATTAATCGTGTCTGTTGGGAAACATCGAATATGTAAGAAAATTGGTAAAAAAATTACTAATGATTTGTCAATGAGTCAATTCCGACCAAGAATTGTGCGCATAGAGTGATCAATTATGTACTGATAGGACAACTATTTTTTTTGTATATATAGAACTCATAAAATTAAAAAATATTTATAAATTTTATCTTATATTATTGACTAATTAATTTTCCGAAACACAATCACTCCACATAAAGTTTTGTAAAAATAAAAATCTACCAAGTGCATAGTGAAACAATTCTTGAAGTTCTATTCTGAGTTAAAAAAAGTTATTCTCGAAGCTGGCAAAAAAGAAACAAATGTCATCATTTATTTATTGTGAGTATATTTGGAAGATGATTATTTATATAACACTACAATTTATAAAATAAATTTTTATTTATTAAATATTGTGTGAATATTTTATAAGATAGCTATTTATATAATTAATTATAGGTAAAAAAATAATTGTCATCATTAATTTTTCTGTAAATATATTTGAAAGATGATTACTTATATAATTAGTGACGAAGTCAGACTTTTGATTCAGGGGGGTCCAACTAATATTGAAATTAAATAATATTAAAATTAAATAATAATTTTTTATACAACTATAATATCATTTAAATTACATAAAAACACCAAAAAAAACCAAGTACATTGAATAAATTTTTTTCAAAAAAGAGTTACATAAATTGATGTTATAAGATGACGAAGTTAATAAATATAAATAAATATTACTAGATGTCATTCTCAATCACGAATTTTTTTTTTTAAATTTAAGGTTGAACACTTGAACTTGAGGTGTAGAAAACTAAATAAAATTATGAGAAGAAAAATGTAAAAATTTAGTTAAATTCCTCATAAACACAAATGAAAATAAAAATAAAAGAAATGAAAATGGAATTGTGAAAATTGTATTTGAAATTTAAAATTGAACTCAGAGTGTAATGAAAACTAAATAAATGAGAGAGAAAGAAAATTGTAAAATTTTAGTTAAATGTTTCATTTAGAAGCAAGCACAAATGAAAAAGGAAAAAAATGAAATAACTAAAATTAAACACAAATTAAAACAAATGAAATAATGAGAATTGATTTTGTAATTTGAAAAATGAATGCAAGATGCAAAATATAATAAAATAGAAACAAATTAAATGACTATTTTGGAAATCAGAAGCAAGCACAAATGCGAAAAAAAAAAGATTGAAACAAAATTGTATATATACTTGCACATTAAGGGAATCAGGGATCGAACATAGGACCTACGGGATAGGTTCAAAATCTAGAAGGAACAAGTGACCAATCCCATTGGAAAAATTATAATTATAAATCTGAACTTGATTTTATATGTATAATTAATTACTTCCTCCGTCCCGCCAAATACGGCCTATTTCATATGGACATGGAGACTAAAAAAAAGAATATTAAGTATAAAGAAAGTGTTTAGTGTAGTGTGAATGCAATATTTTATAAAGCTAATAAAGTTATAGATGAGATGGTTGTGTGTGTAGTGGGAGTAGGTTAGTAGGGTTTAGATGGGATGATGGACCATATATATACACTAATTGTTTCCTTTAAAGTAAATATACCAAGTATAGTGGGACGTCCCAAAATGAAAAACAAGTTGTATTCGGTAGGACAAATGAAGTATTTGCTAGTAATGAAATGATCATTATACCCCTAACTTTTTCAAGAACCCCAGGGAGGTTCAGTGACCCCCCTGCCCCCTAGCTGGCTTCGTCACTGTATATAATATAAAATTAGTATTGTAGTCAGTGGGCCGATTTCGGGACGGAACCGTCAAGGTAGACAGGATGATTGCGAAACAGTGGTTCAATTTTTTTTTTCTTAATCATATGTTGAACTCATAATGTAGGGTATTTGGAGTAACTCGTCTTAATGATAATCTTCAAAATTATTTTCCTTTTCTAAATCAATGTGAAACAAGGAGTATTTACAATGAAAACAATTGATCTTAATTTTCACAAAAAATTTACGCTGGACAATCTCTTTGAGAGACAAATATATGTTTGCTCACATTGGTTTTGTAGAAGAATAGAGCTTTAAAAATTATTGAAATGAATAAGTATATTGTTAAGGAAAATGAATATTGTTAAGGAAAACGATCAACAGATCACAGAAATCAACAAGCAAACGAAGAAATTCAAATGCAATGGAACAGTAAATCGAAGCGAGGAATTTTTACGTGGTTCGGATCAAAATAATCCTACATCCACGGGCAAGGGTGCCAAAATGATTCCACTATAACTCTTGTGCCAAACTATCACCAACAACACAACTGCTAGAAACGAAAAAGAATAAGCTAAGAGATGAAAACTCTCAAGCCAACTACAATGGCTGCTAACCCTCTCACACGTTTTCCTTTGTTTCTCTACTGTGTGTTACTCCTATTCTCAACTTTACAAGTTACATAATTCACCAACTAACACCAGATTCGAGCCTCTTATATGATGTGCATGGAAACACGATGATAATTGCCTCCAGCTGTAGCTTCTACACTCTTCCAGCTCTTGAGAGTTAGTTTTAACAGATTCTCCAATCTCTTAGCAGCTCACTCCTCCAAGCATTGTGTATTTGCTCACAAGTCCTTCAGCTTCTATCTTCGACACTATGTAGTCATATTCCAACAACTCTCCTCCTTGAATGCATAGTAAGAACCACAGACAAGCACCCTCACTTCCAGTTTCTTTCAAAACTAGAACTTTGGTTTGAGCTCATGAGAGTACATACTGATCAACTCAAGGCAATGCTTAAACTTTGCAATGGGCAGAGCCTTGGTCAATACATATGCTGCATTATCAAGAGTTAAAACCTTCACTATCTTCACTTCACCCTTCTCCACTATGTCCCTCACAAAATGCATCATCACATCTATATGTTTAGACCTTTCGTGGAGATGCTTAGTGAATAGCACTCTGACTATCACAGAGAATAACAACTGTTTCTTGATCAAAACCAACTCTTGCAGCATACTCTTCAACCAAATTTCTTCCTTGACTGCCTCAGTAACAACCATATACTCAGCTTCTGTTGTAGAAAGAGCAACGACAGATTGTAACATGGATTTCCAGCTGATTTCAGTATCAAACAATGTAAACACATACCCTGTCTGAGACTTCCTATTATCAAGATTAGATGCATAATCTGAATCTACATAGCCCAGTAATCCCTTTCCAACTAACAAGTCTTTCTTCTCAAATAACAAACCATAATATGCAGATGACCTAAGATATCTTAAAATATATTTTAAAGCCTCTCAATGAGTCCAACCTGGATTTGCCATGTATCTGCTTGCCACACTAATTGCATGAGCCATATCAGGCCGGGTACATATCATAAAATACATGATACTCCCAACTGCATTTGCATAAGGGACCTAACTCATCTCCATCAACTCTTGATAACTCTTTGGCTTCTGACCTTCTGACAACTTGATATGTTGTGGTAGAGGAATACTCACAGATTTTGCTTCATTCATATGAACTTTCTGAGAACTTTGTTGATATAATCAGTCTGAACTAGCAACAGCTGAC